>CM034151.1:649081074-650281074 GCA_019776745.2 Taxus chinensis
GAAACTTGAGGTTGAAAATTACCAACAAAATGCTTGAGGGAGAGGATATTATGGGAAGAGATGATAGGATAAATGAGAGGCACATTGAGAGGATGAACATTTCCATTGTGAGTTATCATGGGAACTTGAAAAGGAGGAGTGTATGTAGAAGGAGGAGAAGGAGGTGGAAGATGAGGAGAGGAACATGGAGGCTCTATGAGAATGCTAGATTTAGGATCAAGAGATAGAATAAGAGGTGCACTAGTGGTAGGAGTAGAATAATCATGTGAAACATTAGAAACAAATTCAAAAGTAGAAGAAATAGGAGTGGTAAATTTACATTCAACATTTGTAAGAGAAGTAACATCATCACTAACATGTTCGTGATTAGAAGCATAATCAACATCACTATTTGACATATTTTCACAAACAAGTATTTCATCAAGATTATAATCAACATACAAGGAAGTTGTATGGGTACTAGCATCATATTTATCATAGCATACATTGGAAATAATTTCATAATTATGAAGAGTAGGAGATACAACTTTACATTCATCTTAAATACTAATAGAATCATCATTATTCACATTTACATTGTCATCATTAGAAGTAGAATTATTAGCTTCCATATTGTTAAAAGAAATAAACTCATCATGCAAAGAATCTATATGAATGGTATTATTTTCTATAAGAGAGGGGGAGGAAGATGGAGTAACATTGGTGGCTACGATATGTGAGGGAGAACATGATGTAAAGCTTTGGACATGGGTGACTATGTAAATATTAGGGGTATCGAGGTAAACAAGAAAGGTAATTTGGATGGTAATGAGTTTTTGGAGGACTATGAGATCATATTGAGAATTATGGAAGAGAGCACGAAATTCAAATTATGTAGAGGTATTGTTAAAAATAGGTTGCACACATGTATAAGCCATATGATGCTTGGGAGATGAGGAACTCTTTTTGGCCATGAGGGTTTTTAGGATCTTAGGGTAAGGAGTTAAATAAGAATGGGGTTCACCAAATGATTTAATTAAATATAATATTTTAGAGAAATTGATATGATATGATACAATAAAATTCAGATGCTAAGCACTTAAGAAATCCTAGAGTATAAGAAAAGAAGGGAGATAGGTGACTTACCTGATTCTTGTGCAATCTATAGGTAGTCAGGACCGTGTATATACTGGATTTGGTTTGAAATGATGTAACGTGACCTCGTTGGAGGTTCTAAAACTCTACATTGAGGCTAGATATGGGTTCTCACAGCAAGACAAGGACACCTAGGAGATGGTGTCTAATTCTGGGCATCGGTGAGTGTGAAAGCAATAAAGATCTTCCTTCTTCTGTATCACTACGGTTTTTCCACTAATTCCTATTAGTCACTGAATAGTCACTCTTTGATCAGTGAAGGTACATGTAACTTGCCAAAAAAACCCTAGCTACCTGCACAAGCTCACAAACACATCAAATATGAATGACATATACAAAATGTGAAGTTGGAATGACCTCGATGGTCACCCGAAGAGTGAACTTATGACCGAGTGCTACACTACATTCCAAAATCCATGTAGTTATTTTTTCTTGTGTGTGAAATATTGTCCTTAGGTTTCCCTTGCGCCAATGACGCCCAGATAGTGGGTTGTAGCTAGATTAGATGCAAATGTGTGGTCTAGAATTCAACACTTCCCATTCCTATGTAATGAATGCAACTGAAAAATGCAGTCCCTTTGATGGTAATGATAGTATGTAGCTGTGATTTCCCCTTAGAATTTCAAGCTAGAATAATAGTGTTTATTTTGTGTATATATAGGGATATCTTATTTAAATTTTGACATTATTGACATGAAAGGTTGACTATGAGCTCAGGATAAGGAAAAGAAAACTAAAAAGGATAACCAAAAATGTCAAAATAAGTAAAAAGAATAAACAGGTTAGGAGAATCCAAAATGGATATAGGCGCATGGGCGCTAGTGTCTAGAATGGGTGCTGATATCCTGGGATAAATGAGGAAAGATGTAAAACAACATAAAGATATGGATCCCTGTGACTTGACAAGAAGAGGGTATAAAAATGACATATGTGATAAAAATTCATAATAGAAACAATCAAAGGAAGTGGATGGACAAAGGGTTGTGTCACCAGTGAATAATTTTCTTACTTAAGATCCATGCATATAACATCATACTTGATGGCATAGTAAAATAACAATATTTGTGTGATTTTGTGTCTACAATTGTCAATGGATTTAGAAGGTTATTGTAAACTACACAGACAAATGCAATATAGACTCCTTATATTTCATTATTTTATCATCGGCTACTCTAGTAATCTGACAACACACATGTGACATGAGCTTCAACCAGGAGGCTATTGGAACTGAAAACCATGGTGATTTCTCATGTTGAGATATAGTTCCTCTAAAAGCTAATTCAAAAGAAGTGGTAGACTATCTCAAAAACTCCATATCCATATGTAGGTAACTCAAGCAAAAACTAAACATAACTTTTTAATTTTGATCTAACCTACCTAATAAACGATGAAAATTATCCCAATGGTCATCCCATATAAAAAAATTATATGTCCAATTACACTACATTAGGAATTTCTTAGTATTAAAAGAATGTCTATTGGTGTAACTATTTAGATACTAAATGACATTGGAGGAAATGTTTTTAGATCTTAAGTCAAGGTATATGTGTTTCCTACTTAATAAAGCTCCCTTGTTCTCAAAGCCAATAACCACAACAACATACAATTTTTTTACTTCACGTCAGTAGTGAAGTTAAGGGCATAACCCCTTGGGAAATCATTAAAATGAAGCAATGTCTCTACCAAATGAGCCTTGAACTTGCATGATGTTTCCTTAATGCAGGAACATCTCTTCGAACATGTAATTTTGGCTTGCAACATCAAATTTACTTTTGAAAGTGTGTTTGTAGGTTTAGGGAGGTCATTTAGAGTCATCTAGTGTCGTCAGACTTGGGTTAATCCTTCACAAAATTGAATGGTGCATTTTACCTACAAAATTACAAATTTGAATTTTGTGGGCATTTTGGCTTGTAATTTGTGTAAAGGTGAGATTCTTGGAGCATTCAAAGGATGTGTTAATTTTTTTACAAGTCTTCTTGAGAGATAAAAGTTATATTCATTACTTAGATCATATGGTCCTTAAGTTCTAGTTTAAGTTAGGCTTGTAATGATGTGATAAATGCAAAATATATGTGTATTAAGGGTCTTAAGAGCTCAAATTCGGTTAAGCATGTGCCAAAAGATGCATTTAAGACATTTATTATAACTAACTTCATATCATTCGAATGGCCAAGTCATGATAGAGGATGAGCTCCAAGATTTTGAAGAAGGAAGCACTATTGTGTATAAATTGTTCAGTGAGAACTTTGAAACTGTTCTTGTGTATTTTAGTGATTACATGTCTCAAAGTTTTCTATTAGAATGTAATATAATGTTTGGTAAGAGTATTTTTATTGTTGATGTATTTATTCTTGTGAGAATAAAATACAATAGTTTGAGGTATCGGGTACAAACAATCTACACAGTCCTATAGTAGACAATTTGAGTGTGAAATGCGTTTTAGGTTTTAATTATGGTGTAAAACTTGATTAAAAGGGTGATATATGTGAATGAGGAAAATACATATCATTAGTATAGACCTAAAGACGTCTTTAGAAAAATGTGAAAGAGTGTATTTGAATATAATTTGTTATAAATACAAAGAAGATACTGAGAAACCCCTATTCTTAAGGGCAAAATAGAAAGTTCTATTGTCATTTTTGAAGTTTGCAGATAATCTAAGCCTCACTGTCAAATCTCACACGTGGAGGAAGTCCATACAAGTATCTAGGTAAATTTTCAAATCTTGAAATCTAATTTTAGTCATTTGGTTGCAAAATTACTCTTCTCAGGTTCTCTGTGGATACCCTCCTAGGGTTTGTGGAGTTATTGTGTTTGGAGGTCTTACACATATAATTAGAGTCTAATTTTTGTAGTAATCATCTACATTGATTCCCCATTCATATCCAAAATAAAATAGTGCAAATAAAGGTCACTATTATCAGGGATATATGATAGTCTCCTTAGGAAAACTATAGATACACAAAGGAGACCTAATTATAACTGAGATAGAGAGAGTTGGACAATTTTCTCTGAAGGAAGGTGCCTTTAGAAATTCTGCACAAGTTATTTGTCCAAATGGGTATCATAGAATAGTTTTATTTTGTTAAGTGAGTGCATATATTAAAAGTTAGGGTAGAAAAACAATAGAGGAAAGGCTACAAGGAGTTTGGACAAGTGAAGGAGGAGTGAGGTTGAAAATGACACTTAGCCAAAGTGTTGAAGAGTGAAATTTTACACACACCTCAAGGAGGTAAAAGGGTACTGTGAAATGCATTTATTTTGTTCTGGGTATGCCTAGTTTGTCCCAACCATGAGCTCACCTTTGGTATTCTCTTAAGAAGCCTTGGTAAGGGAAATTTTGGAAGAAGGTAAGAAAATTATATTTTTTGACTGATTTAAATCATTTTGAGGGTTGGTTTCACTTGGTCTAAGGTCTAGTGGCATTTTCCAAGGATTGGGTAAGTGTAATAATGTGATAAATAAAAAAAAGTCATGATTAAGGGGTTTTTTGGACTTGAGAAAATAACTAGTTTGAAGGCTTAAGGGAATGTTACAAAGTATTTTAATCATTCTAACCTTTTGTATTTGTTGTGAGTGACTGGTACTCTACATCATTTGGTATCAGAGTGGAAAAATACATTGGAAGAAGTTGGAAAAAGTGTGATATATTGGAGAAGTGGAAAGAGAAAATAAGATGGTACAAATTAGAGAAGAAAGAAGGCCATCTTTGATAGAGAAGATGCATCTCTTACTGAGTAGGTTGGTACGTAGAGAGGAAGAACAAAGAAGAATGAGAGTGGAGATGAGTCTCTTGAAGACAAATGGGACAAATAGAAGAGTAAATTTTGCAGGAAAATGCTACAAGTGTCAAAGATTTACAACACGCAATGCCTTAATATGGATGTAAGGATGAAAAAGGTTGAAGAATATGTTAATATTATTCTTCAAATTGAAGTTAAGTGTCTTTTTTTTTAGAATATTTATATTAAATCCAAATAAGGAAAACATGTTGTGACTCAAAGAAATTTTTTGTTCACAACTATGTGTAAAACTAAGGGAAAATGTAGTGATATGATTATATATAGTGGTTGCATTGGAAAGTTAGTTTATTTTGAGATGGTAAAGAATTTGGGTCTGAAAACAACAATGCACCCTAATCCTTATCAAGTATCTTGGATGCAGAAAGGTCATCATGTTTTGGTTAGGGAATAATGACAAGTAGAATATTAGATTGGGAGATGTAAAGACAAGGTATTGTGTGATTTAGTATCTATGGATGTGTCTCATGTCTTGTTAGGAAGGTCATGTCAGTATGATAGGAAAACATTGCATGATGGTAAGAAAAATACTTATACTATTGTGATAAATGGAGAGAGACATAGTCTCTTACCCATAACATGTGAACAGGATCCACAAACGGGATTGGTTATGACGATGTCAACTAATAAATTCTTAATGGAGACTGAAGAATCATATAAGGGAACATTTTTAAGGGTTGTTAAGCCTTACATGACTGATTTAACAATTGATTTGGGTGATGATAGTGCAGATATGGAGATGAAAGAATATATTTAGTTTTGTTGAAACCTAAGAAAGCTTGAAAAGATATAATCCTTTGAAACTCTTGAGAGAAAGGAGGATGAGTAGAAACAAATTCCAAGTCAGAGGCATAGATTAAATAAATAAGAAAATGAATAAGTCTTAGAAGAGGACTTAAACATGTTTCTATGTTTTTATGATAACAAGGATGGTATGATGTAAAAAAAGGCACTTAAGAATGAAAGTGAATAGAAGTCTAAGCAAGAGGTGAAATAGAAGGAACATGTAGCTGTAGTAGAGGATGAGAATCAAGTATGTGAAGTGGTTATGAAGGACTCAAGACAAGAGGAGGTCAAGAGAGGAAAAGATGATATAGTGCAACCAGAGAGATGTGAAATAAAGAGTGAAGAAGCACATGATAAAGTGCTTATGGACCCAAAGGAAGGTCTATTGAATGGTGAATCGTCAGATGAAGTTGATGGAGGTGATGAGGAGAGTAAGATAAAGGAATGTACAGTGAACATGTTGTATGAAAAAGCCATGAGTGAATATGAGAGAGCAGGCCATGAAGAAGGTGGCAGAGGCATTCAAGACTCTTATTTATCAAACTAACATTACTTTGAGATTTGATTGTGTAGGTACAAGATATTTGAATGGATATGAGAATAGTTTTATGAGAGGCATGAAGAAGCTATAATGGGAAGGACAAGTTGAAGAAAATTTGCAAAGAAAAGTGGATATAGATGGTTAAAAGAAGGATCTATAGATCTCAAAAGAGAAGAAGATCAAGATGAGCTCTTAGGAGCACAAGAGACATGCAAGGAAAAACAAAAATCAGAGTATGAGACAATCATGAACTAATTAGATATTGGTAAAGGTTAAAATAGTCTTGAAAAGTGTGGAAAAATATATAAAGAAGTTAAGAAAGTGCAAGATAAATAATAAAAAAATTGTGAGATGGAGATGGTGGGCAAGAGGGTGGAAGAATAGTTATAAGGAGATGATTCTTTGAAGAAAAAACTAGTATTTTACAATATTAATGGTGATATGATTCAATAAAGACAAGAGGGAGATAACAAAGACAATTTAACATTCATGAATGATGAAAAAGAATCACACGAGAAATGGATCAGGTGTACATCCTCAAACACAAGGTGGAAAAGATAAAAAACCGTCTTAGAAGAATAATCTTGTTAAATAACATGAGAATATCAAAGGAAAAAAATATTATGGAAAACATGGAACAAATGATGAGGATAAATCATGGATGGTATTTAGTCAACGACCACTTCAAGAGGATCATATTCAACTGGAAACAAAGGAAGAAGAAGAATACAAGCTTGAAAAAAAACAAGCTATGGGGAAACTTCTCTTTCCCTTAGGAGTATAATTAAAGAGAATCTCTCCTAACATGTAATTTTGTCTTAGAACATCAAATTTTTGTTTGAAAAAGTATATTTAGGTTTAGGGAGGTCATTTAGAGTCAACTAGTGTTGTTAGAGTTGGGTTAGTCCTTCACAAATTTGAATGGTGCATTTTCCTTGCAAAAGTGAAAATTTGAATTTTGAGGGCATTTTTGCTTGTATTTAATGTAAAGGTGAGATTCTTGGAGCATTCAAAGGATGTGTTACATTTGTGACAAGTATTGTTGAGAGCTAGAAGTTATATTCATGACTTGGGTCATAGGATCCTTAAGCTATAGTTTAAGTTAGGCTTATCATTATGTGATAAAGGAAAAATATATGTGTCTTAAGGGTCTTAAGAGCTCAAATTCGGTTAAGCATGTGCCAAAATATGTATTTAAGACATTTCTTGTAACTAAATTCATATCATTCGAAATATCAAGTCATGATACATGAGGAGCTCCAAGATTTTGAAGAAGGAAGCATTATTGTTTATAAACTGTTTAGTGACAGTTTTTCAAACCGTTCTCATGTGTTTTATTGATTAGTTGCCTCTGAGTTTTCTATTAGAAGGTAATATCAGGTTTGGTAAGAGTATTTTTATTCCTGATGTATTGATTTTATGAGAATAAAATAGAATAGTGTGACGTATCAGGTTTAAAAAATCTACAAAGTCATGTAACAAACAATTAAAGTGTGAAATGCATTCTAGTTTGTTATTTTGGTGTGAAACTTGACCAAACGGGTGATGCTTGTGAATGAGGAGAATATATATCATCAGTACAGACCTCAAGGAATCTTTAAAACACTTTGAAAGAGTGTATTTGAATATAATTTTTTATAAATACAAAGGAGATCCCGAGAAACCTTGTTCTTAAGGGTAGAGTAGAGAGTTATATTGTCATTTTTGAAGTTTGCGGATAATCTAAGCCTCACTGTCAAATCTCACAAGTGGAGGAAGTCCATACAAGTATCTGGGTAAAATATCAAGTCTTGAAATATAATTTTATTCATTTGGTTGCAAAATTACTCTTCTCGCGTTCTATGTGAAAATCCTCCTAGGGTTTGTGGAGTTATTGTGATTAGAGGTCTTACACAATAAATCAGAGTCTAAAAATTTGTAGTAATCATCTACATCGATTCCCTAGTCATATTCAAAAGAAAATAGTGCAAATGAAGGTCACAATTGTAAGGAATATATGACATTCTCCTTAGGAAAATTGTAGATGCATAAAAGAGACCTATTGCATTGAAGATAGAGAGAGTTGGATCATTTATTCTGAAGGAAGGTTTCTTTAAAAATTCTACACAAGTTAATTGGCCAAATGGGTATCCTAGAATAGTTTTATTTTGTCAACTGAGAGCATATATTAAAAGTTAGGGTAGATAAACAACATAGGCAAGGCTACAAGGAGTTTGGACAAGTGAGGTTGAAAATGACACTTTGCGAAAGAGTTTAAGAGTGAAGTTTTACACACACCTCAAGGAGGTAAAAGGGTGCTTAAAAATGTATTTATTTTGTTCTAGGTATGCCTAGTTTGTTCCAACCATGAAATCACATGGGGAATGCTCTTAAAAAGCTTGGTAAGGGTAGTTTTGGAAGAAGGTAAGAAAATTAAACTTTTTGATTGATTTGAATCATTTTTTTGGTTTGTTTGACTTGGTCTAAGGTCTAGTGGCATGGTCCAATGATTGGGTAAGTGCAATAAGGTGATAAATAAAAAATTTGCATGATTAAGGGGTTTTTTGGACTTGAGAAAATAGCTAGTTTGAAGGCTTACATGGTCCTATTACGAAGTATTTTGATCATTCTAACCTTGTGGATTTGTTGTGAGAGATTGGTGCTTTGTATCATTCCTCCTCGATCCATTTCATTTTCTTCTATACCTTCTCCTCCTCCACCTATCCAGTGTAATTCCTTTCTCTACCCATGTACAAGTTCCATGCTGGATCAAAAGTTTAAGCAACACATAAATAGAGATCATAAGGATAAGATAATATTGCATCCAATGTTTCATTTTTTTATTTCGCATGTAGTTAGAATTGTAATCAATCCTTTTACAAAGCATCCTAATGTGACAATAGACAAAGGTGGTATAAAGCTACCATTTTCTACGAGTTAATAAAATCAAAAGTACCAATCCATCCTCAAATAGAGTGGGAAATGACTGTAGATATAACTTTACTTTTAAAACATGTTATCGTCGAAGAACTTAATGTCCAATAATGGATAATACATAATATTGAACGTGTTAAATAGAAAATATTAAATTAGTACATTTAATAATTTAAACTATTTAATGAGATAGTATTAATATTTTTAAATATTATAAATATCATATATTGAATTATTGTATATTTTTTTATACTGATAGGAATGTTCCAAATTTGAATGAGACAGGAAAATTCTGATAAGTGATATAAACATAAATTGTGGTGATTTATTCCTAACATAATAGGTAGTATCACAATATTTTATCGTGTTTTATAACATAAAAAATAACATAATGGTGGAGTTATAGCTAATTCAATTATTTTCATCATCAAACAGGGGATGGGGTGCCTTCAAATTCAATTTTCCTCGTAGGATGCTTTTCTTTTGTTAAATAACATGCTAAATGAGTGTCAAAGGAAATTTATAATGTGATTGGTTGATTAGGAGCTAGGCATGTATGCATGACATTGCTTTACTTATAAGTTTATCCAAAAAAACTTCATCCAAAAGATAGTTATTGTGTTAAATTTTGTGCCACAATATCAAGTTAGTGTCATTTTTATAGTTAAAATATATATAAACAAAAAATTCTCTGATTACATCAATATGCATTTGAAAATGGGAGTCTTGGTTGCTACATTTGATGCACGTTAGAGAAATGGATGGTTGAGATTTTGTGCTGATGGTCATTGATGAACAACATCATTGGGAATGTTGATGAGAGAAACCCTAACCACTACCATAAACCTAAATGTGCATGAAATTGGTGGTAGAATGAACCCTAAATGTAATTTTTTCTTATCTAACATGTGTAGAGTTTAATATTCGAACAAATGTAAGTTTACCTATCTACAATAATTGGTGAAAGAGTCTCTACAATGTGATTAGTTAGCTTGCCTCTCCATGCAGGGCATCTATGGGTGTCACTCAAAGACCAATTAGTGTTATTCTTCATTTGTCGATTAGGGTAATGGGGTAATCATTATACCCACAATAAAATTTGACATCTTGGATCATATTTTATCTTTAATGGGACTACATGAAACGGAGTTAGGTGAGTCTAGCGAGGGGTCCTTATGTAATATGGGACAATAATGTATTTAATGCACACATCTACTTGACCAAGTTCAATCCAATGACATCCTATGCTACATGGGTGACATGGAGATAACAATTGAGATGTGCATCATATTTTCTTTGCCATTAATTTGTCTTTCTTACGGATTGAGGTCTAATAGATATAAACGCATAAAAAATAGTTACTTATAGGTGTGTACACCATATTTTTACACTTGGTAACCATTTCTTTTTTGCAAGGGTTATTGAAGCATTCTCCTCCTGAGCGGGTAACTTAAGGGACCCACCAAGATTAGGGTATGATCATAATTGGTCATGTGGGATAGACTAAAACATTTGAGAGATGTCAATATTAGACTTAGTTTGTAATGCCCCGCCTCGGGACGCCGAAAATTTTGAGTAATTTTTTTTAAATGATTAATTAAATTTAGTCCCTTTTGAAACCATATCTCGTTAAGATTTATTCTATACCAATTTATAAATTAGCTCAAAAATTAAATTATTCATTTGCCCCTAGCAACCTAATTATTTATATCTGTTGAGCTTACTAAGGTCACATTAAAAGTTACTACACCCCTTTTTAATATTTTTAATTTTCCCTTTTATATAATAGTATGCCCACACACACCACAAAAGCTATTTTACATTCCCATAAAAATATCATGACTTAAAAAGGGTGTGGGGTTAAATGAGAGCCTTAAGATGGAACACATCTTGACCATTGATTTTAAAACTACCCTAGGTTTTCCCTAATACATGTTTATCTCTTTTCTTTTCTTTTCCATATCATTTTCTCTCATTTTGTTTTTGTTTCTTCTTGCAGGAGGATGAGGGGCTATGGAGGAGGAGCTATGGAAGATTGTTTTAATTCTTATTATATTTACTTATGCGATCCAAACCAAAACCTGTTATTGATGTGTATCCTCCCTTTGGAGATCTAGTGCGGCCATTTTTTTTTGTTTGTTCAATAGTTATACACACACACACACACATGATTTGTAAAATATATTTCTATTACTATAACAATTTAAAAAAAAAAGAAAACTCTTGTTGAGTAGAATATATTTACCTTATAAAAATAAAACTATATTCAGTAAGTAAATATTGTTGAAAATTATCTTATATACATTATGAGAGAAGTGCTCCCTTCAAACTATAAACTTTCAGATTTTAACTTATTAAATTAGCAATGTATGAAAACTTAAAACTTTTCAATAATTAGTTACATTAATATGATTTTCCTTATTTGGGATTTTCAAATATGTAACAAGTAATGCAAAGAGATAAAAATTGACCAGGCTTAACACTTAGTGAGATAGGTAGAAACATACTATTTACTTATTCCAACTATCCTATTAAGTTAACTAGGAAGGAAGGTAAAAGTAGTTTTATTTAAATTTCTAAATTGCAAAAAATTTTAAGAGGAGATGTGTTTCAAAAGTGATACTTTAATTTGCATACAATCATTTTACAAGACTTGCCAATAAATATATCAACAACGAGAATAACAATAATACTTCAATTAGATCAACCTTCTATCAACAAGAGCTACAACAGGTTCATATAAAAGGAACATCTATTTCAAGATTTCATTCCAAGGAGTTCAAGCTCACAAATCCAACATTTTTCCAAACACAAGGAACTAATCAAGAAATCTCATTACAAATTCATTGCAAGATTGGAAAGAAGATTGCACAAACAAAAGTGACTCAAGTTAACAAGTACTCCAAAATATAAAAGAATATTTTACAAGATAATGAGAGCTCTCTCATAGACATATTATTAAAGTTACAATGAGAATGATTTTTACATGACTTGTAGACAAAAGGAGAATCCAATAAATCAAAGAATCCAACCAACTTCCAACTTGAGGTCCAATTTCTAATGCCTTCAAAAGAATCCAACACAAGGAGAAGAAGACCTTGTTTAACCACCCAACCTTTAGGCATCATTACATGCCTTTTCAAGGTTGGAAGACATGCTAGCCTCCCCCAAACCCATGGGAAAGGGGACTAGCTTCCACAACTTTGCACAAGGTTAAGGGAGACAATTCCACATTACATTCACATAAAGACAAGACAAACACCAATCTTGCAAAGATGGAAAATGAGGAGAAACCATGTTCTACCTCTAAAATGGGGAAGAGAAGAAATAAATCTCCAAATGCCAAAAGTGTAGCCAACTTTGGTTGCACAAAACCATGATCTCCACAACCTCCTTATTCCTCCAAAGTCATCAAACCCTCCTTATTTCTCCATCCATTCACCAAAATCCTTCTTGGGAGGATTTTCAAACCCAAAGGGGTTTCCTCTCCAAGAATGAGGAAGGGGGTTCAAGCCATATGAACCACCTTACCCACCTCAAACCATTTTAGGGGATTAACTAAAATCATACATGACTTTCCCATCAAGCCATGAGGATTGAGAGGGAAAAATACCTCCTCTTCCCCCACAAAATCTAAAAATCCATCATGTCATATGATGGATGGAGGAAAATATAACAACAAACATAACAAATAGCCACACCCAAAAGCAACACACATTTTGAACAAAAAAAAACTATAATCTAGCATGATATGAAAAATAAAGAAACATGAGCTCAAGGAGCCTACCTCAAAATCTCTCCAACACTCTAACTTTTACCCTTCTTTATCCAAGCAAAAGCTCCAAAAAAAAGTTCTATTCTTTCCCCATGAGGGGGAATTTTGAAGAGGAGCCAACAAAAATCCTCACAAATAAGGGTGTGAAATTTGTCACCCCTCTCTTCCCTCAAGGTCAAATATTCTCAAAATAAAAGGGATATTTAGGATAAAATAGCTTTTAACCCTCTTCTCCCAAATTACTCAAAATGAACAACAAAACAAACTCATGTAACTTTTAACACAACACACTTACCCATCCACCTTACATGGATGTGACTAAAGGGAGGCAAAATGGGAGGGAAACTCCCTCCATGCCTTGGAATTAAGCCCCTTACCTATTAGGTAGGGTCCAAGGGCCCATTTTCATGCTAATTGAACTCCCAAACTGAAAAGGGGTCACTAAAAAGACCTAAAATAGCTCAATTTCGGGGTTGGCACATTAGGGCACAAGGGTAGAGGATGTGGGGCCCACCAAAGGGTTCACATGTGACCCTAATCTGTTTTGATTAAATAAATCATTATAAAAACTCAAAACTTAATGCAAGTGGGGCCATTAAGTCCCCAAAACAAGTTTACAACACAAACTAAACACCCTAAGCAAGATTAATATTACAAGACATATTACATTACAAATGAGGGTCACTCACGGCATCCATAAAAATAAACTCTAATACTAAGGACTCATACAGTAAACACTATTAGGGCTTAGCCCTGTGGGCTGCTTGTGCAAAATTATGTAACTACCCTAAATCCCATGTTTTCCTGTGTCCTATCCCCTGCACACTCATTGCACACATTAAATGCACATGTCTGATAAAATGTGAATCAACTACTCAATAATAAATCAATGAATTCTATACTAGCATATCTTCATTTTGGAATCGAAAATGCGACAACATGCATAATTATACACAATTCACCATGAGTTAGACATAACGATAAAGTGATATACATCCATAAAATCCAACCATGAAATCTAAACTGAGTATCCATCAATTATAGTTACGGTCCAAACAACATCATATTAGGTAGTGTCTGTGACATTATAAGATAAGATGACAACATAGTACTCAAGCTAAATTGGTGCTATACGCCTAAATCTCCATACATGTCTAATAAGATCAAATATCCTAATATAATGTCCAAAATATATCAAATCCCTACCGAAACATGTCTATGAGTAAAGAGAACAACAAGTAATTGAGGCTATAAAAAAATGTGGGCACTACATCCCCCTCTACTAAAATTAGACTTCCTCCTGGAAGTCACTAAAAGAGATAGGGCTATCTGGCCCTCAATGGTGTAGCATCCTCCCCGGTAGCTCTTGTCTCATCATATCTGTCCCACTACACTCTAACCTAGTCCAAGTCTCGACCCCAAAGGGCCAACCTCCAGTGCTCTAGTATGCGTATGGGCTCTAGTCTCCACTGTCCTCCGTCCTCTACCTATAATACCGACCAATCCAAAACATAAAAAACATCAGGTACATATCTACGAAGTAAAAAAACATGAAATAAATCATGGGTCCATATAAGGCGTGGTGGCAAAGCTAAGTGATAGGAAACTGGACTGACGACCTCTAAAATATCAAAAGGCCCACAAAACAAGGTGAAAGTTAGAACCCTTTCCATAGCAGATTGGGCTCTTATGAAGACGAACTCTCAAGAAGACTTTTTCACCCACTGAGAAGTGAAAATCAATCCTCTTGGTGTCCGCATAGGCCTTCTGACATGCTCTAGCCTACTCAAGACACTGTCTAATCAGAACAACCTGCTGCTCTAAGTCCTGTAGGTAAGTTGGTCCAAGAATAATCCTATCATCTAGTTTGTCCCAACTCAGAGGTGTCTTGCAAGGTCATCCATATAAAGCCTGGTAAGGAGCCATACCGATGGAACTGTGATAGTTGTTGTTGTATGCAAATTCAACTAAATGAAGCTAATCTTTCCACTTCTTCTACTGATCCATCACATACATCCTCAACATGTCCTCCAATACCTAATTAACCCTCTCTGTTTGTCCATTTTTCTCTGGATGGTATGCTGAGCTAAAATTAATCTGAGTACCAAGAGCAACTTGAAAGGAAGTCCAGAAAACTGAAGTGTAAATGGTATCCCTATCATTGATGATGGTATTTACAATCCCATGCAATCTAACAATGTCCTCCATAAATACCTTGGCGATGGCCTCTGCATTATAGGCGACCTTGGTTGGTGAAAAATGCACAACCTTAGTCAACTTATCCATAGTGACCATAATGGTATCATGATGATAAGAAGACATAGGGAGTCCTACTATGAAATCCATGGAGATCACATCCCATTTCCACTCGGGAATATCATAAGGATGTAAGAGTCATATGGGATGAGAATGCTCTTCCTTGACTCTATGACACTTAAGGCATTGTGTAATAAAATATGCTATGTATCGTCAAAGACTTGGCCAATAATATAACTCCCCTAGATTGGTGTGCATTTTCTTCACTCCTAGATGTGCCGCATCTGGAGCTTGATGAGCCTCTGAGAGGATGAAGCTACGCAGATCGCCTGACTTAGGCACATAGATGCACCTATGAAACTGAAGTAAATCATTTGTCTCTAAAATGCACCCTAAATATCTACCCTCTAAGGAACCCTGAGACTCCATCATCTGTCTACCACCCTCATAAAACCTATCCTCTGGAAGATGCTCAAGAATTCTACCTCTCAAATTTGACTGCAATGTCAATGAAGCAAGTACATGTCGTCGTCTACTAAGTGCATTTGCAACGACATTTTCCTTCCCTTTGATATATTGTACCTCCATGTCATATTCACATAGTAATTCCATCCAACGCCATTACCGAGCATTGAGGTTTGGTTGTGAGAAGATATATTGTAAACTACATTGGTCAGTCCTCAGAATGAAAGGTCTACCCAAAAGGAAATGATGCCAACGCACAAGCATATGAACGACTGCTTCAAGATCTAAATCATGGGTAGGATAGTTAAGCTCATAGTCTTTGAGCTTACACGACTCAAAGGAAATCACTCAATGCTCTTGCATAAGGATGGCTCCCAAACCCTCTAGTGATGCATCCGTGTAAACAACAAAATCCTCTGTTGGGTCTAGAATTGCTAAGATGGGTGCCATGATTAGCCTTTCCTTAAGCAACTAAAAATCTTGCTCACACTTCTCTGACCAGTCAAACTTCTTCCCTTTTCTCTGAAGAGAAGTAATAGGGTGAGAAATCCTACACAAACCTGTGGTAGTAACCTGCTAAACCCATAAAACTCCTCACCTCAGTGACTGATGTGGGTGCTGGCCAGTCCATGATAGCCTGTATCTTAGAGGGATCTACTGAGATACCCTCTCCTGATATGATGCGACCCAAGTACTGAATCTTTGTTTGAAAGAAGCTACATTTTTCCAAGTTCCCATACAACTTCTGCTCTCTCAAAACCTATAGTACCTGTCTCAAATGCTCCTCGTTTTCCTCCTCGGAATGAGAATATATCATAATATCATCTAGGAACACTAAGACAAAATGATCCATAAATGTCCTGAATACTCCATTCATGAGGCTCATGAAGACAACTGAGGCATTAGTTAAACCAAATGGGACAACTATGAAATCATAATGCCCATAACATGTGTGAAAAGTTGTCTTATGAATGTCTACGTATGAAATGCACAACTGATGGTACCCTGACTTGAGATTGATTTTGGAGAACACTCTAGCTCCTCACATCTGATCAAACAAGTCAACAATCATGGGGAGTGGATAACGGTTCTTTATTGTGACTTTGTTGAGATGTCTAAAGTCTACAAAAATTCTAAGAGAACCATCCTTCTTCTTCACAAATATGACAGGTGCTCCCCAAGGAGATACACTAGGAAAAATGAGACCCTTTTCCAATAGCTCTTATAACTGAATCTTGATCTCATGGAGCTCTGGAGTGGTCATCTGATAGGGTGCCCTAGAAATTGGTGTAGATCCTGGCACTAAATCAATGATGAAATCCACCTCTCTGTGGGGTGGTAACCCTAGAAGCTCTCCTAGAAACACACCTACATACTCCCTCCAAACTACATGATCATCTAAGGGTGAATTCTCTAGAGTGCTCTCTGATCGATCACTAATGGTGATAGCAAACAAATGACAACCTTTACACATGATCCGCTTAAGTTGATTAGCTGAGATCATACGCAAAGAGATAGGCATCTGCATCCTTGATATCACAACTACACTCCCAAGATCATCTTGACACTCAATGACCTTATTTTTGTAATCTACCTTAGCCCGATGAGCCTCGAGCCAATCCATACCCAAAAACTACTTGATAGGATCCTAGAGGGATAACTCAGAGGTCAAGTGTAGTGAAGAAGACTCCCAAATCAAGTACGCAACTCTCCACATACGAGTCCATGGAAATTTTGGCCCTAGAGGCCAATTCAACCTACCAATTATCTAGTTACCTAGCTACCACTAGCCCAAACTGGTCCACTATAGAAGGAGATATAAAAGAATATGAACCACCTGAATCAAAAAGTACTGAGACAAAAATATCCCTAATAGTACCTGTCGTCTCAATGACTATGGCCTAATGTTTGGCCTGGCAGTTGTCAACCGGTGCATATACACAATGGGTGCGTCCTACGTCACCCACCATCTTCTTGGATCTAGAATCTCTCTGTGTATCCATAGTAGTGGGTTTGTGTAGGCACATACATAAATAGTGATCAGAAGACCCACAAATAAAACACCCTCCTGTATGCCTTTCAGATGGGGTCCCTCCTATACTTTGGTGAACTGATCCTACTGGTCCAACCCTAGCAGATTGCTGCATGTGAGCTACTGTACCTACTGAGTACCATGCCTCCTATCCCTGGCTCCACCAAAACCTCCTTGAGTACCACCTCTGTGAAAGCTCTGAGTCTGTCTAACCCTCTACTGTTGGTGGCCATAATGCTGCGTCTATTGCTATGGGTACGGTGGAGCCCTCGTAGCTACTGGCACAGGCCAGAATCCTCCTCTAGGGGTGGTGTTGTACCCCATGACCTCTAACTCTAAAAGTCCTAAATCCTATCCTAGAACCTTCTCTTGTTTCTATCTCGATGTTCCTGTGCCTTGGTCCTGTTCTCCTCAGCCAAATAGGCCTTCTTAACGACCTTCTCAAGTGTGGGAGGAGATAACATCCTAACTACTACTATGTCTGCATTCAGGTCCTAAATAAACCTATTTACCTACAATTTTTAGTCTTGTAGATAGTCCACATACTGTAGAAGATCCAGGAACCTACTCTCATAATGTGCTACTATGTCAGATCCCTGTTGTAAGTCGTGAAACTCATTTATCCCCTTCTGCATGAAATTCTCTGACATATAGCAAGCCCTGAATTGGTCCTCGAATAACTCCCAGGTCAATGTCTCTTGAGTCAAATGGAGCTTCCGCTCCTCATTCCTCCACCAAACAGCTACTGCGTCTTGGAGGAGGTGTATGGAAAACCTAGCCTTGATATTGCTCCCATAAAAGTGCAAGCCAAAGTAGCTATCCAGGCTAAGGAGCCATGACTCAGCCCCAAATCCATCTATAGAGCTAGTGTAAGTAGGCGGCTACAAGCGAAGAAGGTCTCTAATCACACTGCATGTATCTCGATCCTGACGATGCAGTCCAACAAGTGAGTGGGGTTGCCAATCCCCAAATGGTCCCTCAAGACTGTGAGAATGGCTACGACGGCACGAGGCTACCCTCTCGTGGTGAACAGAAGGACTACGTGACCTCTCTCACCTCAGGGTCTCGTGCTCTAACAGCTCTGAGTGCGTGTCCTCGCCTATCAACTCCTCGTATCCTAACTGAATGTTCTCCTCTCTCGCTTCTTGTGACGGTGGTAGACATTGTTGCACAACACTGATCAACTGTTGAAGAGCCTCTAAGATCTAAGGCCCTAACTCAGGTGCATGCTGTTCAAGCGTAGGTGAACTATGCCCCAAACCCCTAACCAAATGTCGTCTCATGGGTACCATCCTGTGCACGAGGTGAGCAGAGAGATTATTAAATTATAGCAATTGATATATATATTAATGTTATTAAAATATAGTCGACTAGTTAAGTAATTACCCAGAGTGTCCGCGTGTGTGAACCTCTGCTCTAATACCAAATGTAATGCCCCACCTCGGGACGCCAAAAATTTTGGGTAACTTTTTAAAAAATGATTAATTAAATTTAGTCCCTTTTGAAACCATATCCCATTAAGATTTATTCTATACCAATTTATAAATTACCTGAAAAATTAAATTACTCAGTTTTCCCCTAGCAACCTAATTATTTATTCCTGTTGAGCTTACTAAGGTCACATTAAAAGTTACTACAACCCTTTTTTAATATTTATTAATTTTCCCTTTTATATAATAGTATGCCCACACACACCACAAAAGTTATTTTACATTCCCATAAAAATATCATGACTTAAAAAGGGTGTAGGGTTAAATGAGAGCCCTAGGATGGAACACATCTTGACCATTTATTTTAAAACTACCCTAGGTTTTCCCTAATACATCCTTATCTCATTTCTTTTCTTTTCTATATCATTTTCTCTCATTTTGTTTTTGTTTCTTCTTGCAGGAGGAGGAGGGGCTATGAAAGCTTGTTTTAATTCTTATTGTATTTACTTATGAGATCTAAACCAAAACCCGTTATTGATGTGTATACTCCCTTTAGAGATCTGGTGTGGCTGCATTTGTTTTTTGTTTGTTCAATAGTTATATATATATATATATATATATATATATATATACACACACACACACACACACACACGATTTGTAAAATATATTTCCATTACTATAACAATTTTAAAAAAAGAAAAATCTTGTTGAGTAGAATATATTTACCTTATAAAAATAAAACTATATTACGTAAATATTGTTGAAAAATATCTTATATACATTGTGAGAGAAGTACTCCCTTCAAACTATAAACTTTTAGATTTTAACTTATTAAATTGGCAATGTATGAAAACTTAAAACTTTTCAATAATTAGTTACATTAAGATGATTTTCCTTACTTGGGATTTTCAAATAATGTAACAAGTAATGCAAAGAGAGAAAAATTGACTAAGCTTAACACTTAGTGAGATAGGTAGAAACATACTATTTACTTATTCCAACTATCCTATTAAGTTAACCAGGAAGGAAGGTAAAAGTAGTTTTATCTAAATTACAAAAAAATTTAAGAGGAGATGTGTTTCAAAAGTGATACTTTAACTTGCATACAATCATTTTACAAGACTTTCCAATAAGGAGATCAACAACAAGAATAATAATAATACTTCCATTAGATCAACCTTCTCTCAAAAGGAGCTACAATAGGTTCATATAAAAGGAACATCTATTTCAAGATTTCATTTCAAGGAGTTCAAGCTCACAAATCCAACATTTTTTCAAACACAAGGAACTACTCAATAAATCTCATTACAAATTCATTGCAATATTAGAAAGAATATTGCACAAACAAAAGTGAATCAAGTTAAATAGTACTCCAAAATATAAAAGAATATTTTACAAGATAATGAGAGCTCTCTCATAGACATATTATTAAAGTTACAATGAGAATGATTTTTACATGACTTGTAGACAAACAAAGAAGCCAATAAATCAAAGAATCCAACCAACTTCCAACTTGAGGTCCAATTTTGAATCCCTTCAAAATAATCCAACACAAGGAGAAGAAGACCTTGTTTAACCACCCAACCTTTAGGCATCATTACATGTCTTTCCAAAGTTGGAAGACATGCTAGCCTCCCCCAAGCCCATGGGAAAGAGGTCTAGCTTCCACAACTTTGCACAAGGTTAAGGGAGACAATTCCACATTACATTCACATAAAGACAAGACAAACATTAAGACAAACACCAATCTTGCAAAGGTGGAAAATGAGGAGAAACCATGTTCTACCTCTAAAATGGGGAAGAGAAGAAAAAAATATCCAAATGCCAAAAGTGTAGCCAACTTTGGTTACACAAAACCATGATCTCCACAACCTCCTTATTCCTCCAAAGTCATCAAACCCTCCTTATTTCTCCATCCATTCACCAAAATCCTTCTTGGGAGGATTTTCAAACCCAAAGGGGTTTCCTCTCTAAGAATGAGGAAGGGAGTTCAAGCCATATGAACCACCTTCCCCACCTCAAACCATTTGAGGGGAGTAACTAAAATCCTACATGACTTGCCCATAAATTCATGAGGATTGAGAGGGAAAAATCCCTCCTCTTCCCCCACAAACTCCAAAAATTCATCATGCCATATGATGGATGGAGGAAAATAAAACAACAAACATAACAACAAATAGCCACACCCAAAAGCAACACACATTTTGAACAAAACAAAACTACAATCTAGCATGATATGAAACATAAAGAAACATGAGCTCAAGAAGCCTACCTTAAAAGTTCTCCAACACTCTAAATTTTCCCCTTCTGTATCCAAGCAAGCTCTAGCTCTAAAATCCACAAGCCTCCAAGAAAAATCTCCAAAAAAAAAGTTCTCTTCTTTCCCCATGAGGGGGAATTTGAAGAGGATCCAACGAAAATCCTCACAAATGAGGGGGTGACATGTGTCACCCCTCTCTTCCCTCAAGGTCAAATATTCTCAAAATAAAAGGGAGAAAGGATAAAATAGCTTTTAACCCTCTTCTCCCAAATTACTCAAAATGAACAACAAAACAAACTTGTGTAACTTTTAACAAAGCACACTTACCCATCCACCTTACGTGGATGTGACCAAAAGGAGGGAAAATGGGAGGGAAACTCCCTCCATGCCTTGGAATTAAGCCCTCTACCTATTAGGTAGGGTCTAAGGGCCCATTTTCATGCTAAGTGAACTCCCAAACTAAAAAAGGGTCACTAAAAATGCCTAAAATAGCTCAATTTCGGGTTTGGCACATTTGGGCACAAGGGTAGAGGATGTGGGGCCCACCAAAGGGTTCACATGTGACCCTAATCCCAAGTTTGATTAAATAAATCATTATACAAACTCAAAACTTAATGCAAGTACGACCATTAAGTCCCCAAAACAAGTTTACAACACAAACTAAACACCCTAAGCAAGATTAATATTACAAGACATATTACATTACAAATGAGGGTCACTCATGGTGCCCAAAACAATAAACTCTAATACTAAGGCCTCATATAGTAAACACAATTAGGGCTTAGCCTCGTGGGCTGCTTGTGCAAAATTGTGTAACTACCCTAAATCCCACATTCTCCTATGACCTGTCCCCTGCACACTCATTGCACACATTAAACGCACATGTCCGATAAAATGTGAATCAACTACTCAATAAGAAATCAATGAATTCTATACTAGCATATCTTCATTTTGGAATCGAAAATGTGACAACATGCATAACTATACACAATTCACCATGAGTTAGACATAACGATAAAGTGACATACATCCATACAATCCAACCACAAAATCTAAATTGAGTATCCATCAATTATAGTTATTGACCAAACAACATCATATTAGTTAGTGTCTGTGACATCATAAGATAAGATGACAACATAGTACTCAAACTAAATTGGCACTATACGCCTAAATCTCCATACATGTCTAATAAGATCAAATATCCTAATATAATGTCTAAAATATATCAAATCTCTGCCAAAACATGTGTATGAGTAAAGAGAACAACAAGTAACTGAGGACATAAAAAAAAAGTGGGCACTACATAGTCACCCCTAACTTGTCTTGTTTCTTTACCTTGTTTACACATTACACTCATTATGTCCACTTGCTTCTTCCATTAAAAGACTATTATTTGTGATTTTGGTCACTCTAAACCTTTGTCATTTATCCCCATTTTACATCCTAGCCTTCAATCCTCATGTTTGTAGCTTCTGACCTTACGATTTTCCCCAAGGTTGATGTCATCATCCATGGGAAATGATCCCTATTTTAGATTTTCCATATATTGTTCCATTTCCCATGGGTGATCATGTCAAGTATATATAGCCCATTATGTTCCTCTTAGTTTCACAATTTAAAAATCATTTAAACACACATATACTTAATTTTTCTTGCACTATTTCATACTTATTGACTGACTTTGAAGTCTTGGAGTTTCCCTCTTTTGAATTTGGGTCACCATAGTGAGTAAGGAATAGATATCTTCTTGTTGATATTTCTCCTTCTCCACCCATAGTATTCACTCTTGATGTTATTGTCTCTAGGGAGGATTATGCATAAATTTGATAACACACACACTATAGTTAAATATTTCTAACTCTCTTTAGTATTTCATTTAATATTTATGTACTAGTTGTTATTGGTCATTCATTTCTATAGAGTATATTAAATGTTGGTTTTCTTTGATCTATTACTTTTTCTTATTATTATTACGCCCCTTGGATTTATCCACCCATTTTTTGTTCTCATTTATATTTAAGAATCCTAATAGGATACATATCTTTATCTTGGCTGCATGACTTGGTAACCTATAACTATTAAAAGGCTAGGGATATTATCCTCTAGATATATGATTTTAGTGATCCTTGAGAGCCTTTGTATCTACATGGTGTGGATGGTTTTAGACTGGATCCTTATATTTCAGAACCCAAGTGGGAACCTCTCTTTTACTTTTCAAACCATATAGTGAACTTGACATGAATCTTACTTTACCTCAAACTAGGTCAAATTCACTAATTTTTATTTTTCCAACCCTTTCAAACACCATTGGCCCCTATGAAAAACTTTGTTGTTGGACTGATCCAACTTATAATACTAAAAAAATCTCTCCATACATCATTGGCCCATGTATAAATATCCTATAGAGTCGATCCTATCCGTATTTAGCCTTTCGTCCTCTGAATCCTAAACCTAAACACCATCAACCCCTATGTAAACATATTT
This sequence comes from Taxus chinensis, assembly GCA_019776745.2. Classification (NCBI taxonomy): domain Eukaryota; kingdom Viridiplantae; phylum Streptophyta; class Pinopsida; order Cupressales; family Taxaceae; genus Taxus; species Taxus chinensis. Next base: position 649,104,957 of record CM034151.1, read on the forward strand.
AATATTCAATCCCACCTAAAAATTTTCTACAACCAGCTTTCCAATAATCCTATTTTACCATGGAATAATTTCTGGAAGATTCTTATTCATCTCCAATTGGACAATTGTTTTTTTAACACAATAATTCCCATAATCAGGGCCTTCACAAGCTAACTCCATATAATACTGATTATGATTCCATATGAGGTAATGCTAAAAGGAAAAAAAACCCACCTCAAAACATATAAGCTAGGTTCAGTGTTTGTAACACTTTCCTTAAACCTGAAGAAAAAAGGCAACATGAGGATGCTCCTTAGCCTGATTACACTCTAGCTATGAAAAATTATGCAAAAATTTTTTAAGTATGTAGGAGAGTATCTCAAGCTTTTATGTATATACCTTGATGAATACCTATTTCAGAAGTGGGATGTTGATATTAACCATCTTGAGCCTCCCCGAGATTGAGAAAATATTAACTCATCCAAAAATATTGAAAGATTTCTTTAAAAGGATTCTAATCAACTCATAATATAGCTCATCGACTGTCTAAGTCAACAAAAAAACATGGCTTTAAATAAATTTATCCAACTCTGAATTAGCCTAATGTAACTTGAAAATCGACCTCAAACAATCTCTTGGGGCATGAAAAATTATGGTGAGCCTCCTCCCCTTTTGGTTGGACCCAAGGGAATTCCCATTGCATAACCTTCTATCCATAACAAAGCTCTTCAAGCCATACAATAAAAAACCATTAGTTCATTATATAATTATTATGGACATTAAAGGTGTTTCTCCTTCTATGACTTACGATGGTTCTACCCATCTCACTCTCCACATCAAAATATTTAGTAATCTTTACAAGGACTTGGTTAAAAACAATGCTGACACCATGACCAAACTCTTAACCAATACCCAAAAAGGAGATTCCTTAAATTGGTACCACACCCTTCCAGCTACCTCTTTTTTTGATCTAGAAAACTTGGTAACTGCCCTATTCAATTGACTCCAATATCACAATCTTCCTAAAAAAATGTTAACACCTTAATCAATTACCAATTTAATATACATTGAATTAAATCTATATTTCAGAGTAACTTCTGCAACTAATTATATATAAATGATAAATGTAGAGAAATGGAAAAAAAACAAGAAAGAAATAATGTAAAACCCTAAGTAATGTAGAGAGATAGGGTGACTTATCTGATTTTTCACAATCTAGAGATGATCCGAGAAGGATGACTATTGAATTAGGTTATAATTAGTGTCTTTAAGGCCCACTGGAGATTTTGGGGCTTAGAAATGTGTAGGACAAGAGCGCCTACGAGAGGACAAGATCACTTGAGCGCTAGTGAACGATTTGGGTGTTTATGTCTAGTCAAGTGCAGAAACAATGCCTTTTTCTATACATGAAGAGAATTTCTGTTAGCTTCTTTTTTTCACTCTAGTTTTGATGTATTGTCACTGATTATACCTATAACCAACAAAGAGAGATACCTAACTGCACATACCCACAAACCACATCAAATCTAAAAATAAAGATGTCTAATGCAGAGTCGGACTGACCCCAGTGGTCATCCAAAGAGTGAACTTAGTACCGAGTGTTGCACTACATTTCAGACTCCATGTAGTTTTGTGTGAATGTGTGTGTAATGATGCCCTAAGTTGCCCTTTTTCAAGCTACACTAAGATATCAGGCTAGGTAGAGAATGATCCAAGTATGTAAATTTGTGAGATGAAATAGAATATATTTCCCCTCCTATACTTTGTATGCAGAGCGATGCAACCCCTATACCTTATATGGATGTGCTAGATGGATACTTTGTAATTCTCTTGTTCCTTTTGATACAAGATTAGGTGATAGTAGGTAGTTCTAGTTAAGTTCATATTTAAAATTGCATTGCTAATCAAAAGAAGGTAACACATAGTAGCTTCAAAGAAAACATCAAATCTACTATAGAACCATAAGATAAGAGTTGAAAGGAAAACAACTTCTACAATGCATAAACATGATAAAACCATTAATGCCAAGACATTCCTACTCTTATGATTGCTACCTAAAGAATGAACCTATTTAGATCACTTAGCAATCAAATTAGTGTTTTTTATCTCAAAAGTGAAGATGAGATCTCACCAAGAAATGGATACAAGGCCATTTTTGGATCTTCCCATGCTCTTCAATTTGAGAGAATGGATGCAAGATGGAGAAGCTATTTCCAAACAATGGAGAATGGCACAAATCAAAATACCTATAATTTTCACTAATACAAATGAGGTGTAAGAAAAAAGGGTAGGAAGAGGATTCCTTATATAGCTTTCTTGTTTGGGAAAGGCTTGCAAATTTGTGGATGTGGGACAAAGGCCAAAGACCAAATCCAAAGGATATGCATTTTGTGGGAGTTAAGAGGGGTTTAATTGTTCAAATGTGATTAATTAATAGGTAGATGTAAGCTTATAAAAGCTAATTAGAGAAAAATTAGTATGATTTGGGGAATGTAAGAGATGAATTTGATCCAATAAATGGTGATTCATTGATTTAGAGTAACGAGTGTACTTAATTAATAATAATTAATTAACCCCAGTAGAAGCGAACATTAATTAATGAAAGGTTGTTAATCGGCATCAAGAGTGATAAGAAGGTTAATTAATTAGTGGGAATAGAGGGAAAGTGGTGGCTTATTGATGAAGAGGTGTTTACTTGATGAAGTGTTGTTAATTGTTCAAATGACGGGAAAGAGGATAATAAGTCCAAATTAAGTATCAAAATTGCTTGATCGAATTCTAGGTGTCTACATTTTCCCCTCTTTGGGGTGGCATAAGCGAATCCACTTAAAAGATAGTAGACAAGTGTAGGCAAGTAGATTTTTGAAGGAGTGGAAGAAAAATTAGTAGAATGAAGGACGCCCACTTGAGTATCGATGGGGTGATGGAAGAGGTCAATCGACGATAAAAAAGATGAAGGAAATGAATATAATAATGAGGGGCAGAGGATAAAAGGTGACCCCTATTGCTCCAAGTGATTTGGAATAATAGTATTGATAGAATAAAATGACATGGAAGAAAAATGAAGAGGAAGAGAATGGAAATAGCCTTCATCCAACTGATGTAAAAGCAACTTTGTTTCATCATTTTACTTATGATCTACGTCATCGGTCCTTTATTACATATGCATGCAAGGACTGACTCTAAGCAACATATAGAACACAATTCTTTATAAGAAAGTAAATAAGTAGACAAGCAACCAAATAAGTACAAAAAATACTCTCAAACAAACAACATTCAAGACAGGTGTACGAATGTTTTTGTTATCTAGCTTCAAATTCCACCTATTTGAGTTATACGTTAAGGGTTAAAGATGACACCCCAAGAAACAATACATTCTAAGGTGAATACATAGGATAGGGAAGTCCTATGAAATAGTACCATGTAACTTGTTTGTGCAAGAAAGTATAGACATAATGAACAGATCAACTTTTGTTTATGGAGATAGGCCAAAACGACCTGCAAGTTACGCGCAAGAACAAATGAGAATTGAAGAGAGATGTTTCGTAGGATAATTTTTGATGTTAGAAGGAATTGTTCCTGAAAAATTTAATTGAGTAAATGTTTTGTTTACTAATTTTGTGAATTTCTTCAATTTTTAGGATTTTTTATTTTTTTGCAAATTTTTAGGATTTTTGAAATTTTTACAATTTTTAGGTTTTTTTAAAATTTTAGAAGAAAATGGTACAGAAGAATGGTGGCATGGCCCAAGGATTCTATAGAGCTGAGAACAAATGAGGTATAACATTTAATCATTAGCAACATGGATTATCAATGAGTTATACATAGTAGATCGGGTGCAGAGATAACTTGGCCATGTACAGGGCATCCCAAGTGACGAGATGTGGTACAGTCGCAAGTCCATAGAAAATTTTGACATAGGCCCATAAATTATACTATGAAGGGCCCGAGACAAATTTCTACATGTGGTGCCATAGCCTTGGATTGCATTTCCCTAGGTAATTGATCTGGGGATGACAACTGACTACGTATCATGGTATGCTACAATGCTTCCATGGAGATTGACTATCCCACAGGCTGCCATACAGACAGGGATCACAATAACAACAAAGGGTTTATAGGGAAGGGATATTAGAGCCATGGAAAAACAACAAGATGCCCAGGTAGATCCCCAAGTGTAGGGCTAAGGTCCACATGTTCAGGTGCATGTATAGTAGGCCATCCCACAGGTGCCATTACAACAGGGTGTCCCCTAGGTACTAGTTCTACAAGGACATTTATAGATTCCATAGATTCCCTTATCACCATTTCTTATCGTGAGTCCACCATATAGTATGCCTAATGATGGATGGGATGGAGGAGATGGAGAGGATGAAGGAGATGGTTGGGATAGATGGGGGTCTCCATCACACAGTCTAGTAGGGGGGAGATGGAGAGCATATTACATGCTTCTATAGAGATCTTCGTCAAGATATGTTGCTCAGATTTTAGAGGATCTAGCTGCCTTGAGGTAGCAGTTACAACAAGTGACATTGCCAAGAGATCATATGGTCATAGAGAGGGCATAGTTGCAGGTTGGGTTTGTAGTCACAATATCATGCAATTTAGACATTTATTTATCCCATTCTCATACTACTATTTATAAGGTTCTTGAGTGAAGAAAGTACTAATTAACCACCATCCTTTGGCCATCTTGTTTATTTTATTTACTCATTTACGATCTATTACACCCATATGCCCAACCATTTTCTAACATCATCTACTAGTATCACTCATCTAGGGTTTTATCCATCTATTGAATTGCCATCCACATAGCTCCATCATCAAGGCACACGCTAGGACATCTACATCAAAATTCATTGGGGGAGGGATTCTATTCTATTTCATACATACATTATATTACATTTTATACATTTAGCTATTACTCGCTACTTCACAAAGTCTGACTAGTACAAGAGTACCTAGGGTACGACATGCACACACTCACCAGAACTACATCCAGGTGTGAAATATACTGTAGCGCTCAGTTGGTAAGCCCACTATTGTGACAACTGAGGTCAGTATGACACATTCATTGGCATCTTTCTTGTTTTATGGTTTTGATAATTATTTTGGTATTTTGTAGGTCATTCTTCTTATTGGAATATTTGGAGTATTCAACACAATACAAGAAAATTAATACGATAGATAGTGAAGGTTATCAATCATCTCCAAGACCTATTAAGACTAGTTTTAGACTATTTTCCCATACCACAGTGCCCATTCTACTTACCAAAGAACTCGTGGGTACCCCAGTCCTCTCCCAAGTGCTCCAGTCTAGCCATATCACCTAGATCTGACCTCTAAGGGAGCTTGACACATTCGTTCTTACTTCTGACTTATCTGATATCATTCGACCTACATCTATTATTCAGCTGAGTTCTTTCCTCTTCCTTCTTGCACATTAGGGTTAACATTTCATTTTTCATGGTTGATTAGATCAATAGCACACTATTTCATTGTATTTATTTACTTTATTACAATTTTTCATGGCTTAGATTAACTATCCATGTACTACATTAGTTTAGTTAATTTTAATTAATCATGATGTTTAAGGCTAGAGTCCTTGATATACTTGAATGTATACGAGGCTCGAATCTGTGTTGGTGTCGGTACAGGGATTGGTATTGGGGCCTACCCCCGCACTTCATGGTTCCATAATGATAAGGGATTCTGATTCTTAGCTAATATACCAGAAACTAATTATTTATACTTAGTCATAATACAGATTCAGATTCTCCTCTTGGTGATGAAATCCAAGTAGGTCCACATGGGTAGGAATGTTTTAATCCAATTTATGTTTGATGTGATTTGTTTGTGTATGAGGGGAGTTAATTGAATGCAATCCATTAACCTCATAATTAAACTATGTAATCAAGAAGGATGAGAGGTTCATTTTAATACCAAAAATAAATATTGATTTTGATGAGGACAATAAACAAAAATGCAATGCTTTGGAAATAAAATAAAGGAAAAAATGCACCTATAATATGTTTGTTTTTTTTATAATTTAAATTTTTTGATTTTTTTAGCACAACTACAATGTAGTAAGAAAAAATCTCCCAAGGTAGAAACCTACAAGGGTTAGATGAAAACAAAGGGCAGAAAAGAGAAACGACTGTTAGAGGCCAACTGACTGAGTAATCAAAAACAATCTACATGGATCATCGTCGATTTATAAGAATTGTTAGTGATTCACCAAAATCACTGGTGATTTAGTTGGATCATTGGTGATTGCAGAGCAGAGAACCTAAAGATGGAAATTAATTAATTTGAAATGAAATAAAATGGACAAGGTCCCACAAGGCATGCAAAAATTTACAAAAGAGTTTTTTCTTTCCAATTTTAACTTAATAAAATGAAATAATAAAACAAACTGACCTCAGAAGATGAAGGGGTTTTCTGATACCCACGATGATGGATGTCAATTATTTTTGAATAAATCTCATTCTTATTGTGTTGAAAAATAAACTTACAGATCAAAGACAACTAAACAAGATAGATTATATATATGGATAAACGAGCTGCTTGAAAAAGGCCAATTCCGGGAATCCAAAGGGAATTCCTTGGAGGATTTCAGCTTGCTTGGATATAATTAAGTATATTGATAATAATGATAAAGAAAATAATAGATAAACGATAGATAAGAAGCTTCATAACTCAAGGTTGAAGGGTAAGTCCTATGAAACTTCGAATTTGGCCTAAACAAGGGTAGATGCAATCTGAACAAACTCAAAGTAATTGTACCAAAATTCTTATGTCTCTTGTTAAATAAAGTGGAGGAACTTGATCTGATCATCAATGTCTTCAATATCAGTGAAAAATTGTATTGCACACAATGTCAACTTGTGGAGGATGTTGTATTATTCCTAAAAGAGGGGCTACTGAACTATATGAAGGTCGTAAATGCTTGTTATGGGATGGGACTGACTAGGTATTTCCATCTAAAGTAAATCCATCCTTATTAAGAACAAGTTAAATGTAAAAGATTGATGAAAAATGATAATAAACTAATAAATTAATAAAGAGATGTAAATTGACAAGGATCATTGGTGATTCAAGGGAATCGCTGATGATCAAACAAAATTGCTTGATTTAGGTAAGCACTAACGATTGCTGTAAACATGATCAAAATGATAAACAAAGTTCTAAATGATATTTTTTGATTATTTTTTATGTTTATATGAAATGTAAATAATGAAAAAAGATAAGTAAATACCTTTATCATGGAAAATGGGCTGAAATATGTCTACAAACATTTGATGAAGCTGGTTGGAGATGATGGCCAGTTGTTGAGCTTGCTGGGAGAGATTTGATGAAAAAACTATCAAAATGATGTGTTGACAAAATATTGAGGTTGATACAGGTCCTTAGTGACCTCTAAAATGACTTAGATTAATTGTGGAGTTGAAAAATGAAGTGTAGGCATGAGCAAAATGTTTCCGAAGATCCCTGAGAAAAGAGCAAAAAATCTTATTTATAATCGCTAGCGATTTGTTAGGATCGCTGACGATCCGTTTTTTTCATGGAAAACATTTGGTAAGTGGTTGAAACCACTTCTAAATATATTTTTTGGTTAAATGATGTGTGTAAATGGTTAGGGGAGGTTATGGATGAGTTGTGGAGGTTTCGATGTGAGAAGAAAATATATTTGAGTGGTTTTAAAATGGTTAAAGTAATTTTAAAGTGGTTGGGTGGTTTAGGATGTGTAAAATGGTAATGTATGAGGGTGTCAAATAGTTTTTATGGAGGTGTGGATAAAGTGACTTATGATAATGCATTTTAGATTAAATAATGTATGTATAAGGTGAAGTAGGCTGGTTGATGAAAATCTAGGGTCTATAACTATATTGATCGACATCGTATGTGTGGATATTGTTATATGGAATATGATGCAATGGAGGTATGGGATTCACAGTAACTAGGTCTATACAATAGAACTGGAATGGGCCAAGGTCAATAGAAATAGTATGCTCATATCCATCATGTAAGAGTTTTAGATAGTGATGAACTGTATAAGGAACAACATGCATGCAATGGATCCATTGTCTACCAAGTAAACAATTGAAATGAAATGATGTATCAAATATATAGAACAAAGTGGGAAGGATTTTGGGTCCAAGTTTTAAAGGTAAGGTGATGGTGTTGATGTATGTGCGAGTAGTAGAATCATTATTGCAAATGAGGGTAGAGGATTTAGTGATCAAACTATCAGGAATTTGTAATTACATGAGCATTGAGAGGTAAAACTTTTTTATAGCGGAGCCATTATCAATTAATACACGCTTGATATAGTGAGAGCTGATAGTAGATTTGATAATAAAAGGTGAGAAAGGATCACCAATGGTATTAGGAGGGATATCCTCATTGCTGAAAAATATAACATGCAGTTGGTTCTTGAGGGATTGAATAGGATGGGTGGAGGAAACATAAGAATTTTCACTTTTAATGTGGATGGAATGGAGGGAAACCTCTAATGTATGACAAAAATCTAGTACGTGGCATAAAGTATCATAAAGAGAGATTTTTTCCATTGTATAGCTGATTAATGATATCACAACCTTTAGAAGTGATGACATGGGGTGTGGAGGTAACCGAGGGTGGAATAGAGATAGGTGGAGTCACTGGTTTCCTATTACGTTGAGTGGTGACCACATTAATATTTGGATCAAACATTGGAGTATTGAAGCAGGGTGGATGTTGGGTACATACTTGCATAAAATCAACAGCGGTGGAATTCATGCAAGAAACCCTGATTGGTGCATAGGATGGGTAAGAGGATTAGTCCATAAATTCAGAAGAATGGGAGAGGATCTAATGCATTTTTTAGAAGGTAGGGTTTGATCAGTCATGTTCACCAAATTATTTAATATAAATTGAATTTAATCTATATTTCAAAGTAACTTCTGTAATTAATGGTATACAAATGATGAATGTACAGAAATGGACAAACAAAAAGCAAGAAATAATGTAAAACCCTAAGCAATGTAGAGAGAGGGTGACTTATTTGATTTCACACAATATGGAGATGATCTGGGTAGGAGGACTATTGAAGCAGAGTGTAAGCAGTGTCGTTAAGGCTCACTACGTGTTCTATAACTCATAAATGTGTAGGACAGGAGCGCCTATAGGAGGATAAGAGTGCATAAGCGCTAGTGACTGATATGGGTGCTAGTTTCCATTCAAGTGCTCATTTAATGCCATCTTCTGTGTAGGAGGAGCTTCTCTATTAGCTTACTTTTATGGCTCTAGTTTTGATGTACTATAACTGATTGTACCTGTAACCTGTAAGGAGAGATACCTAGCTACACATACCCATAAACCACATCAAATTTAATAATAAAGATGTAGAATGTGGATTCAGACTGACCTCGATGGTCACCTGAAGAGTTATTTTAGTATTGAGTTCTGCACTACATTTCAGACTCCATGTAGTTTTATGTGAGTGTGTGTGTAATGATTCCCTAGGCTACCCTTGTGCAAGTTACACTAAGATAGTAGGATAGATCTAAAATGATCCAAGTATACAAATGCATGAGATGAAATATAATATACTTCCCCTCCTATGATATGTATGTAGAGTGATTCAAACCCTATCCCTTGAATGGATGTGCTAGAGGTATTCTTTATAATGATCTCGTGCCTTTGGATGCAAGATTAGGTGATAGTAGATGATGCTAGTGTTTGGCCCTTTATTTTGGAGAAGTATCTAAGTATATATATGATTCCCTTATTTGAATTCCATAATTGACAACTAAAGGGCCAACCAAAAGTGTTAAAAGATTCCCAAGAAGTAAAATAGACCCAAAAGGGTGAGAAAACGATAGAGAGGGTTAAGATCTCCCAAGAGGGATAGGAGCACCTGGGCAATATTGTCAGATGCCATAAAATATAAATAAGTTAAGTTCCAACATGGTTGTAAGATGAGTAAGACCAAAAAGAAGATAAAATATAAATAAAAGAGGCCAAAAGTAGTTGTCAACCACTAGTTTTGTTTCTTAGGAATCATATATATATATATATCTATGTATGTATGTATGTATGTATGCTTTAAGACCTAGGAATGTACCCAAGTGCATAGAATTTTTGTATACAATTATAAGAAGATGGGCAACAAATTTTCCCAATCCATTATTAAACATTGGAAGACATTATCCACTAGGGATGAACACAACATGCCTGACGTGAACGTATTTCTGTTATTCTTTAGAGCACTTGAGACTCTCAATACAAGGTCAAAGTATTTTATCCTAACTCTTTGGAAGAATCATTCGGATAGGCCAAGCACCAAGATTATCTCATGAAAGTGTTTGAAAATCCTTCTCCAAAATAGAAATTCCCTAAGAACATCCAAGTTCTCCTGCGTCCTAGAAATAGAATGATATTAATAATGGAGTCATTTTTATTATTCCTTAGGGTATTTTTCGTAATAATACCATCCACAATATTGATATATATGTTCCTCAATCACACTTCACCTCCTCCTATGTTGAATTTCACTAAATTATATGTCACCCATTTACCAGAGGGGTAGACTCCTCTTTCCCTCTCCCTCAGTGGTATGATGATTGTAAATTATTTTAGTGGTATGATAATTGGGGTCACTCATAAGAAAATTTACGTGTTCTTCATTCCTTTGCCTACATATTTCTCCATGGTAGCAAATTTTACAATGAATCTATCACTCGAGAAAGGCCAGGCGAGACCAAAAAACCACGTGACAAATCCAAACAACATGATCGATATGAAACAGATCATCAAGCTAATGATTGCCTCAAAATATACAATGACCCTCTGCCTAATCATTCTAAACTAGAAAAATCTAACGTTGATCAAACTAGTAAGGTAGCCACTAATGTTGTTAACACCTTTTATCTCTATAGTGACTCTACTAAAAATAAATTTCACATGGATGGTTCTAATTTTACTATCACATGATTTAAACCCTCATACCATCCTTTATGTTAGGTTATCCCTTACAAGATCATCTATCCCTGTACCTTGAGACAAGTACACATAATGTAACCACTACACCCAAGTCTTTAGTCGAAGTGAACATCATCGATCCCTATACAAACAACTTTACAACACCAATCTTGTACATATTTTAATCTAATAATTCCTACACCATTGACCCCTGTGGTAATACTTCTACTATGGCCGATCCAATAGAGATCAAAGATCACACCTCAATTCTAGAATATTATGTTAGAAACCCTAGTTCAGAATATGTTTACACTTATCCTTCCTTGGTTTGGATGACTATACAATCCATCCTTGAAGATTAGGACCCTCCCACACATATTTCTCACCTTATCTAAATCACATTCTTAGAAATATTTCCTATCTTACCCCCACATCATGAACATCTCATGATTGTACTCTTCGCTATGAAAATTCCTTTTCCACCCACTCTAGGGCAGCATCCTACCTTACTTGATTTATAAGAAATCATTATATGACAATGCAAAGAGTAATCCATTTCTATTGATATTTCTACTAATTATTCTTCATGTATTCACTCCCCTCTTAACTCCATGATTCCCGACGATATCTTATTTCATGATGACGATCCTTCTCTCCCTATTTTAGTTTAGATTGGTCAAACTATAGTTAAAATATCCCTCATAGATGAAGGTTCTGGTACTTGTGTCACTTTTCTTGATTTCATCAAAATACCGAGTTATTACCACAACAAGAAATTCACATATTTAACACCAACACACTAAATCATTGGTATTCATATCTTTTTTTTCTAATATAACACCAATTTGGTATCATCCCATAATTTAATACTAATATTTTAGTGTTTATTTGTAAGATTATAGAAAATAGGTGTTATATTTTGGTGGTCAAATTTACTTCTTATAATTTAACACCGAATTTTTACTATCCTAACATTAATAATAATATGTGGTAGTGTTTTATCTACAATGAGAGACAACACTAATAATAGTTAGTGTTTTTCATTTTTCCATCAAAATCTAATTTTAATATATGTTAATAGTAGTTTAGATAATCATTATTATCATCCAAATGTGTTTGTGAAAGGCCAAAAAGGAATTTTTGAATAGGCTATTCATATGGTATTAAATGTGTGAAATTCTTTTTGTGTTAATTGAACATAAATTTAGGTTTTTACTTAGAGTTTCATATCTTTCATCTTATGGCATATTTCTTGAATTATTTTATATTTCCTTTAATAAAGGATAACATTGGTCTTGATTAGGTACCAAGGAGGTTACTACTATTGATTATAATCATGCAAATACATATATATATATATATATATATATATATATATATATATATATATATATATATATATATATATATATAATACACTTTTACAAGTCAAGTAGCAAGGGTTAAATTTGATGACTGCTTACGCATGTCACTCGATTTTAAGGTGATGGTAATTTTCAAATATTTACCTTAAAAACATAAAAGATCCATGTTATTTATACACTATTATTTAAATATAAAAATACTATTTTATGTATTCAACTATAGTTAATATATAGTTTACATATAAATTTGTATAAAAATAACAATCTTATTTTATATATACAAGTTTCACGTGACAATTATTTTAAATAATTGCAAGTATTTTATGGATAAAATCATAAAAATGTATAAATGACCATCAAATTTAACCACTAAGTCAAGGTATTATATATACTAAGATTGTGAGAGTCGTTTGTAATGTTTTGTATAACATACAAACAAATAAATATTTTATTTTTTTACTCCTAACTTCTATTTACTGTGCCTTTGTTTGAAATTGTTCCATACAAATTTGTTGATGCACATAAAGTCTTATTTTTTATGATTTTCAGGTTATACAAAAATGGTAGTTTTTTCATTTATATAAAATCAAATGTAATGTTATGTACACAAATTTAACTTTAATGTATATTATGTGTCTGACTAGTTTTTGGAGGTAAGAAAAATTTGGGGCCTAATATTTTTTTGGTGACTTGGAGGCAGATAGTTTAGGCATTGGAGGCAAACATTGCAGATTGGAGGCATTTAGGGAAAAATGTGAATGCCATTTGATGTTGAAGATAAATTTTGAGGCATAACATTGTTTTTTCATTGAGAGGCATATTATTTTGGCATTGGAGGGAAACATTACAGATTTGAGGAACTTAGGGAACAAATCGGGAATGACATTTGATGTATGAGCCAAAACCATTTATAGAAATCAGACTTTGTAAGGAAAGAATTTGTTGAAAATAAATTCTACTAGTATGGTGGTTAGAAGGGACATTAAATTATAGACATTAGATGATCGGTAAACTGGTCGATTTTTTTATCAACCAACAAACCCTTATAGGAAAATTATTTTAATTATGATTTTAGTCTGAAATACGAATCAAATCATGAAAAAATTCAATACATATGCAAGAGAAATAACCAACACTGCACAAAGTTGTTAATGGAGTTTGGAAATTTCCTACGTCTCTGGGTTTGCTAAATGTTGAACCAATTCATTTTAGCAATCTGATTGCAAGTACAAGATAAGAACTTACAATACTATAATGAACATGTTGGTATAACTTGAACCTAGTTCTAATCGGTCTGATAGAACCTAGACTAGTCTTGGAAGCTTGCTTAGTGTTCTAATTCAGCTTCCCGACTTGACACCTCATGTTGACTTCAACTCCGCTACACAGAGCTAATTCAGATAGTGTCGTTGAGCTCAATATATGATCCTCTCAATGAACTCCAAGAAACACAAAATTTGTTGAACACACATGGTGTAGAGAATCAGAGCTCCAGTATACTTCTCTAGTACATGATAATCTACTTCGGCTCCATGAAAAACTTCAGGCTTCGCATGAGAAGGCTAAGGCATAAAATAAAATTTTACAATAACATGGTGAGTTAACCCCCATTTATAATGTACCTATAAAAATAGGCCTTTTAATGCCTTGGGTAAATTCACTAAGGCCCTCTCACTTCTCATTATTCCTCTCTTCTCTCTAAGCTTGAAATTTGAGCTTGAGAGTGTGTTTTCAATAGGGGGTTAATATACCCATCACATCCCCGAGTTACAAAGTTAAGGCACTTATCAGCCAATGTATTACAAACCAACTCGATTGGGCGAGTTAGTTTTGCTCAGTGATTTGGAAGTGATGTGTTTGGGGTTCAATTACACCCCATCCTTGTCATTGAATTTTTTAGCCACACCTATAGTTTGGTTTCCACGTCGAGTATCATATTTACCTCACCCGTCGAGCTCCTTATTGAGTTTTTCTCTCACCATCTTCCACGCTCACCACGCTCACCATGCACACCTCACTCCTCTTTTTCAAATGCAACATTACCTTGACCATCTACTTATTCTGTTATCGATTCATGTTGATCCCCACATCTACTGGCCGAGTCCATCATTTTTCCCATTGATTCCAACTTGCCATGTTGGTTTTTGTGTTATCCACCAAGCCCTTATCATTTGAATTTCTCTTTCAATCCTTCCCGAGCTGGCCTCCAAGCTAACCACTGAGTTAGTACATGAGCTAACTATCGAGTTGGCCCCCAAGCTAACTATCAAGCTAGTACACGAGCTCATCCCAAGCTAGAGACCAAGTTACTCCCGAGTAGGTTGCTGAGATAAGCACCAAGCCACCCTCCGAGCTAACCTTCGAGTTGGCCACCAAGTTACTTTCTTGTGCTCATTTTTTGAGAAAACTCTTTTTTGACCGTTGAAGACCAATGGTAACAACAACCCCATATTTTTTATTTGTAACAATGGAATACTTGTTTTACCTTGCATTCGTGACCCATCACTACCTCACTTGTTTCTTCCTCTATCCCCCAAACACCTTATTCCTACATAGAGTGCATCTAGAGTGTACAATATATGTTTTATGTGTTCAAATTGGCACCATAAAGCTCTCAACCTATACTTCTATAAGGAACAAGTTTAGGGATTTCTTAGGAACTTCTGATGCCCAATCTTGACCTCCAGATCACACCTCCCCAATAGGATTATTTTTTCCCCAAAAATATACTTCTTCTCTATTTTTGTATCAAGAAATCTTTATTGTCTCGAAGAGATCTTTACAGCTAAATCGACGGTCTCCAAACTAGTACTCCTTTAATCAGACAATTACCCTATGGTTCAATCCTTGTACCTGTGGCACATGGGCCAACTGCTTGCTATCACGCCACTCTGATGTTAACATCTTCAAATTGGGATAATATTCTTTGTCTAGTTTTTATGAGGACTTCATAATAGAGATTTACTTACCAATTATTTCAAGAAAACACTAGGCATAATAAACCTATCGTGGAGTGTTCCCTTACTTGGTGGCTTAAGTCCTATTTCATATCCTCTGTACGACCATCCTGTACTAAAAAGGTGAGATATTTTGTGTTGTTCTTTATATATTTTCAAAAATAAAATTTGATATGCTACCATATTATGGTGTTAGTATATCACATAATTTTACCCTTTTTAGAGGGTCTTACAATGTAAGTATATCAAAGTATAAACAATTTCCAAATGTGTCTTTTGATCAATGCCATTTATTACAAATAAGAGTATGGGTTTACAATTTTTATTTTTATTGGAAACCCAAAAATGTTCAAAATAGATACGACAATAGATGACTACTTATTTTTCACTTAAGATTCTGTACTAGTACCTGAATCTTTGGTGCAGACCTAGCTTCTTCATTGATTGATGTGTCGATCATTGAATGATCCCTAGTCTGGTATGCCATTTGGTCCAAGGTGGTCTCTTGATACATACGAGTATGATGACTCACTGAAGTATCTGTGGCCTAGTCGTGTGACTCGACCAATATCAAACTCAACAATAAGGTCATGATCCAGTCAAAGTTCCAAGTCATCTCCTTCATTCATTAAAAAAACCTAATGAGCGGTGAGATATATGTTCCCTAAGATGACCTCATCCATCTCCAATGGAATGATTTCGAGACTGACCACATCTAAAAAATATCCTCCAATAATGTATCTCAAGGTGTAGTAATGAGTTGTTACACAGGTAAGCTAAGATGGCATACTACGTCATATATCATGTAACCTTGTACCGATTTCCCAATCAAATACAAGTATTACTGGATGTCCTTCAACAACTGCTAGAACACTCTATCTGGATATCCTCCTAGAACGTAACACTATGTCAGGAGGTCTAACTAGTGTACTTTGTTCTCACAAGGGATATGAACATTGAATTGCACTAGGAATGGTGAGAGTTTTCCCTTTTATTGTATTCCTTATCTAGAACTAATGAGGTGCCCCAACATGGATTTTGCAACCAACAATACTCAGCGTCATGTCTAATTTTGGAATAATGGTGCATCCTAGCCTGGCTGAGGATTTAGAACTCTCTCTGTGACACTTTTTCTTTCAGCACTCTTCTGCCCATCTTGATAGGTAAGAAGTCAAGGATCCTCTACAACTCAGAAAATTTCCAATCCTGTAAACGTTGTCGTTATTTTACATTCTCCAATTACGTATTTAGTTCCAAAATCTGGTGTGCCTAGTCTTGATGTTGAGACATAACCATCAGTAACATGGTGCCTAAAATAGTGAGCATAATGGGCCACTGAAATAATTGGTATAAATACGTTGCACTGCAATAAAAAAATATCATAAACAAAAACCAAATTTTATACCAACTTGATCTATAAAATATTCAAAAAAACATTTCTCGACTAATAGATCCTTATAAGAAAATTATTGTAATTCTGATTTTACCCCGAAATATAAATCAAATCATAGAAAAATGTAATTCAAGAGAAATAACCAACACTGTACAATTGTTAACTTATTTTGAAAATTGCCTACATCTCTGAGTTCACTAAACACTAAACTGATTCATTATAACAATCTGATTGCATGTACAAGATTAAAACTTACAATACTATAATAAACATATCGATACACTCCAAACCTCATTCTAATCAGTTTGATAGAACCTAGAATAGTCTTGGAAGATTGCTTAGTGTTCTGAATTAGCTTCCTGGATTGACACCATCCTGTTGAATTCCACTCCACTACTTAGAGCTAAGTTAGATAGTGTCTTTGATCTCAATATTCAATCCTCTCCACGACCCTCCAAGTAATATGAACTTTTTAAAACATGCCCATTGTAGAGAATCAAAGCTCCAATATGCTTCTCTACTACGTGATAATATCCTTTGGCTCCATGATGAACTTTAGACTCTGCACAAGAATTCTAAGGTGTAAAATAACCTTTTACAATAACATGGTGAGTTAAAAATTATCAATCCCCATTTATAATGTTCCTATAAAATAGGTCTTTTAATGCCTTGGGTAAATTCCCCAAGGCTCTCTCACTTCTCACTATTCATCTCTTCTCTCTAAGGTTAGAATTTGAGATTGAGAGTATGTTTTTTAATAAGGGGGTTTTTATACCCACCACATCCCTGAGTTACAAGGTTAAGGCCCTTATCAACCAATTTATTACCAACCAATGGACTGAGTTGGTATTTATGAGTGATTTGGAAGAAAATGGTGTGGGGTTAAAATCCCTCTCCATCCTCATCGTTAAATGTTTTAGCCATGCCCGTGGTAGGTTATCACATTAAACATTAAGTTTACCTCATCCTCTAAGTGCCTCACTAAGATGTTCTCCCGTTGTTGTCTGTGATCACTATACACACCTCGATCCTCTTTACCGACCACCACGTTGCCTTGCTCATCTTCCTGTGATGTCTCTAATTCATGTTGATCCTCATGTCCATTGGATGAATTAGTCACTTCCCCTACAAAATCAAAATTACCACGTTGGTTTCCATGTTATCCACCCATCCCTCACTGTTTAACTCGCTCACCCAATCCTTTCATATCTTGACCCAGAAACTAATCATCAAGCTGGTATAAGAGATAAGCACCGAGATATCCCTTGAACTAACCATGGAGATGGCACATGAGCTCATCCCAAGCTAGATATAGAGATGCTCCTGAGATGGTCATCGAGCTAAGCACTGAGCCACCCTCCGAGCTAGCCACCGAGTTACTTAATCATGCTTGTTTGTTGAGAAAACTCTTTTTCGACCATCAAATATTGGTGGTAAATAAAACCCCATATTTTTTCTTTATGACACTCGACAATCAGTTTACCCTCCCCCTTTATCTATGCTCAATCACCATGTCACTTGTCCCCTTCTCTATCCCACAAAAACCTTATTCTCGTGCGGTCTGGCATCTGGAGCATACAGTATCCGTTTTGTGTGTTCTAAAAGGTGTTGGAAATCTCTAGACCTGTACTTCTGTACGAAAAAGGTTTAGGGAGGTATTGGGAACTTTTAATGCATAATCTTGACTTCTAGATCCTTAAAGCCTTGCAGATCAACAAAAATAGCTAAGGTATGCCTCTATTTAATATTATTGAACTTTTTATCAACTTCTCCTCCATGGGTTATATCTGTTTTGTCTTCACTGTTGGTTGTGCTCATCTTGCAAAAACTCTCTCTATATGGTTGTGGAAGTTCTATGTGTGGCTCTACACTATTCTTCCATCAATAATAATGGTAAGAGAAGGTAAACATTGATAAAATGGGTAGAACTCATGCTCTTGAATAAGGTTGTTATTTCATGATCTTCTCTCTAGATGTCTTTTAGTTTTGAGTTAGGCCTAACCCCTTTCATAATTTAAATTTATAGCTAGTTGGGAGTCTCCTACTATGATTTACTTATTTTCAAGAGAAAGAGTCAACTTAAGGCCTCCAAATAAGAGTAATTTCTTGTATCATTACCACTTCCCTTTGATATTAGTAGTGGTTAATCCTCTAATATGATACCTTTGTAAATAACCAGCCCCGACCTTGTATGGATTTCCTTTTGATTCCTTATTAATGATTACTCTAGAAATATTTGGTGGTAGTAGGCATTGCTTAGCCTATATTAGGTTTTAGTTTTTTTACACTTGCCCCTTTAACGAGGTAAATTCATTAAGCTAAACAACTAATGAGTACTTTGTCTAGTATTGTAGGGTCTCCTTGAATATCTTTGAGATAAAGAATTTATGAAGTATGATATTGTTGTTTCTAATGCAAATATTTGTAATGTCTGGAAATCTTCTTTAATTTTTTTATGCAACCTCATTAGGATGTCATCTCAGTTTCTCAACAACTTCAAGGTTCTTGGTGTTCAAACATTCATAGTCAATCCTTTTTCTCATGTGATTGGCCTTAAAAATCATATCACTAAATTCTTAGGTTATTAACACCTTCCCAAAAAGGAATCTTAAAGATCCATCCATCTTCCCTTTGATCTATATCATGTGTATCTATGATGGTAATTTAAAAGATAAAATATACCCTACCAATGGTTGCATGAATAATAAACAATAATGAATCAGAAGAAGATAAAATAATAAATAAATCAACATAAAAGATGATGCAAATATGGGCTCTCAAAATGATTTCCCTCTCTCAAAAAATATTAGAAAAAAAAGTGTTAGACATCAAGGTAGGGATATTTTCCATGAATAAAGTGTCACAACCTTAATGAATTCCTCTTATTATGGATTCTATCCTAATAATAGTGAGTTAGGGGTACCAAATAATCACCTTTTCCTCAAATATATTATTAATACTAAACATATTGATATGTTCCTTCTTCAAGCAAATTCCATAGATAAAACACTAAATCCCATAACATTTACAAGAAGTTGGAGGTGGAAAAGAAACAATATGGCATAAAGATAAAAGAGAACACATATGTTGCGACCTTGCAAGGTATGATCTTAAATCACCAAAATGTTCAATTGATATTTTCAAGCTATTTTCCCTCATGAAATTCAAGATACTTGTAATATAATTATTCTTTACATCCCACCCTATGACAACAATGGAATAAATATGTTTGATTAATTAACAACTTGGTCTTCGATGGCTCCACTCCAGATCTCATCATAATGGTAGGGTTCGACACAATTCATGTTTCAAAATAAAAGAAAGGAATACATAATCTTTGAAGAGAATAGGCCCTTAATAATCTATATCTCAACAATAATTTAATGAAGCTAGAATTTACGTGAGGCCTTTTACCTCAAACAATAAAAGAAAAGGAACAAGTTATAAATTAGGTAAATTAGATAAATATTTCATATCAAATAAATGGATCAAACCAAATTACCATATATAAGGAAGAGCAAGTGACACCACTCTTTCAGATCATTGGTCCATATTCTCTAAAATATCTATTAGTGTTTACAAAAAAGAAGCACATGAAAAATCTAGTTTAGAAAAATGTGGGTAAATGATCTTGATTTCAACAAATTTTATACATGGCGGTACAAAAATCTATTCATTCTTGGCTACAAACCATATAAATTTTATGAAAAAAACTAAAATCAAGCATTGACAAAAAACAAAAATTGGTAAAATTTTTGAGATAGGGAATAATATTAATGCCCAGTTAGCTACCTCATAGCAGTTAAAAATTAAACGATGGCTCAATCAAAAATAGAACAAAGAAAAATGAAGATTGAATCAAGAGTTAGATCTGAACCAAAAACGAGAAGAATTCTATTAGTAGAAAAAATAAAAATAACAATGGAACAAGCAAGGAGAATATTAAAATAAATTATTTAAAAATGTTGTTCTCAATGGGAAACACATATATTTTGCTTAAATACTTGCATAGAATGGAAATATTCTCACTTCCACTTTTGATAATTCTATCTCATGCCTCATTTTTTCCAAGTAATCTTAACAAAACCTCCCATATCCTTAAAAGATATAAAATACAAATTGAATTACCCCAAAAGATTACCTATATTATCTAGCATATGAAAAATATTCACATAATGAGATAAACAAAAAATAAATAAATCAAGATTATAGTTCTCCTTTCATCCAAATAAATCCCTTAGAGCCAATGTCATTACTCTCTTCTACCATAAATTCTTGAGTTACAATTAAAAATCAATAAAGAGAAACTATAGAAGATTCTCACAAGGATAAAAAAGAAGCTAAAATAATTTAGTTGCATGACTTACTCTCTTTATTAAGGCAGCTAAAGCTTACAAGATAGACCAACACAGACCCATTACACTTTTTAATAAGGTATATAAAATAATTTCTAAGCTCACTACATATCTTCTCAAAATCTCCTTGCCTATGCTGATTTAAAACACTTAATCTGCTCTTGCCACAGGGGAAACGAATAATTGAGAATGGTATATCAATCCAAGAGCTTATTCATTCACTTTAAAATCAAAGCAATTAAAAAAAACTCATGATATCTCTCTTCCTCCCCCCCTCCCATTCCCCCTCTACATCCACATCCCCCTCCTTCTAACAATATCATAACAATCTAGGAGCTTCTTCATTCAATGCAAAATCAACATAGACCTAGATATATAAATTTATGAAAAATCATTGTATGCCTCCAACTAGAAGTTCCTGACCCAATGTGGTTATTACTTGGGTTTACCCAAGGTGTGGTTTTTATATGAGGTGATGTAGGGGTCCATGTTTTTAACTTGAGTTAGTTATTTAAATTTAGTAACTTATTTCTTTCAAAATTGTTTGAAATTGCTTGTATGAGCACTATCACGAGACATAATTAAGAGATTAGTCCTCATAAATAATCCACGTGTATAGACATCTCTCTATGTTCTTGATTCACTGTTCAAAATGATTAAAAACTAATGGGATGCTCCTCTAGGGTCTTAACAGATCAAACACAAAACTATTAGTTTGTGACAACGGTTATAATGTCTTAATACCTTCTTCAATTTTATCAAGGAATTAATACCTGACTTTATAGTTTTAATTGAATAAATAACCTCATAAAACAGTGCATCTCTTCATATAAACCTCATTTACGTTCACCAAGAAATTGTTGTTAAGGAGCAATGGCTAAATTCTATCTCATTGGACTATGCCTATAAGGCTTAGGGTTTAATAATTTACACACCCTTCCTTTCAACAACTAACTCAACACATTAATGATGATTGGTAGTTTATTCAAGATTCATTCACACCCCCTTATCACTATTCAAGACATACGTGGGTTAATTTAACTCTTGAAAAATAAAACCTAAAATTGGAAGTCACTATCTACATGTAGGGGATTAGGTTTTAGTATCCCTAAGGGTCGTTAGACAAGTATATATCTTTAAACTCTTGCTCCATGTTGCTATTTCGTTCCCTTCTTCTGTCTCATGGCTCAAAAAACCTAATAAGGATCAAATTAAGTGGATCATTCCCTTTCTAATCTAAGTAATGATAGATAATTGAGTGATTTTATAAGAGACAAGAAATTCTCTAGTGGAATTCAATGCTTTTATAAGAGAATTTGGTAATTCTCTAGTGGACTTTGATTTTTTTGGGAGACTCCAATGCTTTACTATTAAAATACATAGCTCAATAAGGATTTTTAAATACCTCCTTTGACAATGGATCCATTTGATCCCATGTCTTTCAATTATGCATAAGCAATTCATGGTATTAGTAAGGTCACTGGGACCATGAGAGTTTGGAAGTGAAAATAGGGAAATTTTAGGACTATCATAAAAATATCCCGATTCCCAAAACCTTCTAGGATCTCCAAAGTTGATGAAGGTTCTTAAACCCCCTTATTGGTGTTTGTTTGACGTCATTTTCAAGCAGTTTTTTACCACTTTTGACATATAACATGTTTTCCAAACTCAGCTGATAAACACCCTTTCTGATACTTTCAAGACCTCAAAATATCTTCATTATATGCCAAATTCACCCTTATTAAATTTCTAGGTGATAAAAAGCTTTAAATCAACCATATCATGCATCTAACAACTTAATCTCTCAGCAAGAACAACACTGTCCTACAATAACAACTACATACTTCTTCACAAATTGACCTGACATGGTCTCGCTACGATGTAGTAGGTATATTGTTCATGCTTAGCTAAGTCGATCAATAATATGAAATAGAGGAATTAATGTAAAAAATCACCATTTTCCTAAAATACCAAAAAAATCCTTCAAAATTTATATATTTTACATATTTTAAGATTTTAAGGTTGTTTTGCAGTTTTACAGATTACAGTTATGTAGTTTTAAATTTTGTAGTTTCAAGATTTCCTCCAAGGAAGTCCCTTTGGATTCTTAGAATCATCCTTTATCGAGTAGTTCATTTACCCATTTATCTAGTCTCTCTTATTCAATTGTCTTTGATCTGTAAATTTCTTTGTCGGTACAAGAAGGAACTTTATTCAACAATAATCGATGCCCATCATCGTGGGTTTCGGTAAACCTCGTCATCTTCCAAGGTCAGTTTAATTTTTTAATTTAATTTTACTAAAGTAAAGTTGGAAAGAAAAAAATCCTAGTACACTAGTCCTTCCACTACTTCTTCCACATCCACATGCATCGCTCCAATCCCTACAAATACCACTAATATTATATCACCCACTGTATCTCCCTCTATCACTACCACTATCCCACATATCATCATTCCTATCAAACCTACATCTACCTCTACCCATTTAATATCCTTGATCATGTTATCCAACAAGATAATGGAATAATTGATGATTCCGATGATGAGGTCAATTTTGTGGAGCTTATTAATGAAAAATTACGCAACCACAATTTTAATCCTCTTGAGATAAATGGATCCTACTTTCAATACACCTTCTTTGCTATTGGCCCATGTTAATATAAATTCAAGAAACCTCCTCCCTCTACTATTTTTATGGTTCCTTTCCAAGGAACCATGCATGCATTAGATATCAAGTTGCCTGCTTCATCTCCCCAGGTCAACTCTTATCCACAACTAGATCCATTCACATGCAATTTATTCATTAATGACTCTTATTGACATCATATTCCATTCGATCCCACTTTCCCTGACATTTTCTACACACATGAAGGCTTAACACAATTAGGATTCACACTTTCTAATCTCCTCCCCCACATTATCCCCACCTCTATCATGGATATGTAATTATTAGTTTTTCTTATGACCTCTGTATCTTTCATTTATCGGTCTTTCTTTACCCCAACCACACTACCATTACCTTTCCTATGCCTTTTGGCTACATATTTATTTAGAATGATTCATTCCTTGGATATACCAAAAACCTAACTTGCTAGTTCAAAACCCCCTTTTACTAATGAAAAATATAATATGGGTATGTATATTTATGTTGCACATGCTCTTTATATGATAAACCTCATACTATCACATATTAGGTATCCAATCCTAATCCTATCAGTTATGACCCTAACACTAACGACTTTCTCAATGAGTTTACTTGACTACACACCCTTCACCTACTTGGGGGCATTGCACTCCCCCCATCCATCACTATCATTTTTCTCTAGTATCCCCTCATAGTTTCTTTACTACATTTCATGATTTGCACTTCATGTATATATGTCTAATCATTCTCACATCTTTGGTAAACACATTATACCTTCATTACCAAATGATGCACTCTAGTGCTATGGTTCACACCTGAATGTTGAGGGCATACCTCATAAATGAACCTCACATCACCTATACTTCACACTTTGTTCTTCATGATACATCTTTTCTAGCATCTTCTCTAACACAATACATTCATTTCATGATGATACACTCTTGTTATATGGTTCATTCTTGACTATTGGGGCACATTTATAAATGAACCTCATCTCACACACATTCCCTAGGGAGAAACATAGCTCCTCCTCTCTTCACACATTACACCACAACACACCATCACACTCGCACAACACTTACATATCTTGGTTTTACTTACTCTTGTTAGCTTATTCTAGGTACATGTTACACTTTTTTTCTTATACTAGACGGATTCTTAGTATGTCATTATCTTTTTCTATATACACATCCACATTCACTTGGTATCTTGAGGTGAATGCAAGAACTTCATAGATTCATACATGATGCATGATTCTTAACGCTTGACACAACTCTTTTCCAGTCCTACCAAGGATCCTGAGGGCATATATATTTTTCTACTACCACACTCTACACATTACAGGTTCTATCATTTCAGTACTCACTACTTTTTACTACCTACTTTTCGTTGATCACACTTGCTTTGACATACTATTTATCTTTCTAACATGTTATTGGGTGTTTCATGTGTAACATTTTCCTTGCAAGATTTATGCAACCAGGCTATCTATCATTTTTTACTTCCTATTGTTTGTTATTGTTTGTGGGTTATGCCCCATGTCTTGTTTGATCATTTTATTCTTTTGGCTGATTTAGCCCTGATTTTCTTGTGACATTATGAATGATGCCCCATGTATGAAACTCACTTTTCGTGGTCCATATTTTCTTCTTATTTTCTTGTTACATGGCCTTATATTTCATGTTAGCTCATTTTTACCAACACTTGTTAGTAGAATTTCTTGTTTTCATGTGCCTTGGTTTCTACTATGCACATCCCCTTCCCCCTGCATCTATCCACTTTAGATTAGTATTGGGTCCTCTCCTTTGAGCCGTATTATACTATAGTCATCGCATGCACCCCAAACAAGGGGGGAATCTATTGGATGAACAAATCACCCTCACAACATCTTAGAGATTCAAAACAACACAATACAATACAAAAGAAATACAAGAACATAGTTACAAACATGACCAAAATAAAACTTGGGTCAAAAATGTAGAGAAGACACTAGCACTTAGTCCTAGATAGTAGCGGTGGCCACTTTTGTCCCCACTAGGAACTTGTGTCATTGGGGAAAGTATTCTATTTCTCATTTCAGAACAATATCCAACAATTTACAACACAATTCTCTAGTAGCAGACACTTTCCTCCAGTTACAGAATGAATTTAATCAGTTATAATCAATTACAACAGGAAAAAAATCAATGACGTGTCATCTGCAGTGGTGTTTATCAGGAAGTTTCATGAATGGAGAGAAAAACTAGGCCTCTCTCCCCAACACTCTTCTCTTGGTGCGAGGTCACCCAAAAAACTCACTTTTGGTGTGAGATCTCCCAAAAAATTGCTCTTGGTGTGAGATCACCCAAAAAAACTCACTCTTGGCATGAGATCACCCAATAAAATCACTCTTGGTGTGAGATTTCCCAAAAACCTCACCATTAGCATTCAAATCCAGCAACTCCAAAGTAACAGGACAATTTTATATCTCATACTCTCTTACAAATAAGGTGCACTCTTTCCTTTACACACTTTTTGCATACTTATACACATATTGCTATGATTTTTCATATATAGAACTTTGAATACTTTCTCACTCTTCTTTTCTAGGTCCATATATAATACGTAACAAGAAACAACTCACATCAGTAAACATAAGATCTAACAATATGCTACTATACATACACATTAACCCTAAGGTCTACTTCCCTTTCCTAGTCTCCATGCTTCATATTACGATCACTTCACACTTCACTTGTTCACTTGGCACACCATCGAAAACACTTTTATCTACAAGATCATAAGGTACACATATTCTATCTACTTTATGTTATCAAGTATTCACTCCAAAACATAAAGTGGGGGAAAATGTAGACATAAAATCTACACAATTGGGTACATTTCTAGGTCCTAAAGAATACTAATATATACATGATTCCTAAGTAAGAAAACTAGTGGTTGAAACCTAATTTTGGCATATTTTATTTATCTCTTGTCATCTTTATGGTCTTACACATCTTACAACCTTACCAACTTATTTATATTTTATGGCATCTGACACTAGGACCCAGTTAGGACACTAGCGCCTAGGCACTCCTGACCCTCTCTATATTTTTCTCACCCTTTTGGATCTATTTTACTTCTTGGGAATATTTTAACACTTTAGGTTGACCTTTTAGTTTTCAATTACAAAATTAAAACAAGGAAATCATATATATATTTAGTTACTGTTGGATCTCAAAATTTCACCCTGGATAGGATCATGGAGGATCATGAATTATGAGGCAACATGGGACTATCTCTCAGATGTGGTACTACGAACTGAGATAGACCTTCGGAGAAGGCCGAATTCCTCTTCCTATTTCTACTGGTACACTACACCTACTATTGGAAATGAAGTTATGTAATCCTAAGCTAACTCTCCTAGGGACCAAGGATAGAAGGAATTAGATAAATTAAATCCTACACTACAGGAGGTGATGCACTAAAAATGAGGGTGGAAAGACGCTATAAACTAGAAAATGAAGGAAAAATAGAAAGGAAAGGGTAGATATGGATGTCATAGTTCCAAAATAATATTTAACCTTCAATCCCTTGTGACACAATAGATTTGAACCTTTCTCAATGAAGAAAATATGCAAAAATACTTGTGACAATAATGAGAGGTAAGAAAAATGCAAGAAAATACAAGTTGGGATAGAATTAGAGTCACAACACTAGTATTTTATTGGCTTGGATGAATGCACAACACATTATAATGGAGATATAGGAAAGATTCACCATGAATACATTCAAATATGTGTTCTAATACTAATAAAATAAATGCAACTCCTTGGGAGAGAATTCACATGTATTACAACAATGTCCAACCATTACAAATGATTCTTTCATTACAACATATAGGAGAATGTGAGATAGAGAGGAGAGAAACCCAAGATTCCACTTGATCTAATAAAATTTAACTAAAAAATATCCCTGAGCACCCTCACACTTCACTTCCTAATGTTCTACAGCCTGTGGAAGAAGAAAAATCCATACTCATTCATTTCTGGAGGTTGAGGAAATCTAGAAATGCATTTTTTGGAGGCAGGACTGTATTTTTCCATTTTCTTTCATTTATCTCCATCAAAATAAAAATCATAGGATTTCATTTTGTATAGCTTTAAAAAAAATCTAGTGATATCAATTTGTTGAAAAATGGACAATTAGGTGAAAAGATATGGGTCTGCGGATCTAGGGGTGTCATTTTGCCCATTTAGAGAAAACTTGGGCTTTGGGTAAAAAGATATATGAAAGTTAATAAAGTATATTTTTCCCCTTTTATAAATTTAATTTTTTCTTTTGAACTTTAGGATTAGATAAAGAAGATGATTTGGGTTCATAAGGAACTCATGGAACATGGGCTTGAGGGTCATTGGGGCCCGAAATGTCTACCTTATCCACATCCTTCTCTCTTACCATCTCTTCTTTGCATTGCAGATTAAATAGGGGTATGGGGAACTTTGTGGCTCATGGAACATGTTCCTTGTGGGTTGTAGGGGCCCAAAATATCTGTACCATCTACCGCTGCCTTATGTTTTAGTTGGAAAGTCTTTACAGGGAACAATGTTCTGCAAGGAACATTGTCCCCTGCGTCCCCTAGTTATTCGGATACCATTCTCCTCCACATTACTTTGTGGCTCCATGACCTCTGCGGGGAACTTAGATCCCCATAGATCTTGTACCACCTTTGCCTTGCAAACCCTCATCCTATGATTAGCCCGCATTCAATACACACTGCGCCCGCCCTTTGTTAATAGGATTTGAGATGCCTGCGGGGAACTAAGTGTTCCTGGGAACACTGTTCTATCCAAAATCCGTGTACCTGAAACATGACGTCAACCCACAATATAAAGGATACAATCACTTCCTATATAATGCGGTAATTTCGAGCCTCCAGAGTACTCAAGACCCTAAGGAACAAGTACCTCATGGGCCTTCCCAGGCTGAAATAGCCACAATACACTATAATTTGCTCCTTTTCTAAATTTTCTTGAATTTAATCAAGTTTTTTGTCCAAATAAATCAATGAGGAGCTAGGTAAAGAAGTGTGTAGTGCCCCTAAATCCGCTTTCTCCAATTTTGACCATTTTTCATAGAAATTGGCCAAGTATGGAACTTTTGAAGCCTAGAAGAAGGGGAATACCTCAAAAAGGTTCCAAAGTGCCTAAGATCATGAAATCACCTATTTCTCTTCATATTGATCACTGAAACCCCACCAATTTCCAAGTCCACATTCATCCAAGTTGCTCAATTTTTGCAAGGGTGGAAAAATAGACAATAATTACTTCTCCAAAATTAAGGGCTAAGCATTGGTGTAGACACCTATAATTCGATCGAACAATTTTAATAGATAAATTGTACTGACTATCCTTTTTCTCATCATTTGAACAATTGATGAAACTTCATCAAGTAAACACCTTTTCTCCTCTCATTGGGTCAATTGAAAACACTTCATCAATAATCAACCACTTTCCCTCTATTCTCGTTAATTAATTACATTTCACTAATTAATTAGTCTTCCTATCACTCAGGATGCGCATTAACAACCTTTCATTAATTAATGTCTGCTTCTACTGGGGTTAATTGGTTATTTTTAATTAATTACAATTGCTACTCTAAATTAATAAATCACTATTTATTGGATCAAATTCCTCTCTTACATCCCCCAAATCATAATAATTTTCCTCTAATTAGCTTTTATAAGCTTACATCTACCTATTAATTAATCACATTTGATTAATAAAACACCTCTCAACTCCCACAAAATGCACATGCTTTATTAAGCATGCATATCATTTACATTTCCTCTTTGGGTTTTGTCCCACATCCACCAATTTACAAGCCTTTCCCAAACAGGAAAGCTATATAAGGAACCCTCTTTCGTCCCTTTTTTCTTACACCTCATTTGCATTAGTGAAAACTTTTGGCATTTTGATTTGAGCCATTCTCCATTGTTTGAAAATAGCTTCTCCATCTTGCATCCATTATCTTAAGTTGAAGAGTATGGGAAGATCCAAAAACGGCCTTGTATCCATTTCTTGGTGATATATCATCTTCACTCTTGAGATAAACAACACCCATTTGATTTCTAAGTGATTTAAATAGGTTCATTCTTTAGGTAACAATCATAAGAGTAGGAATGGATTGACATTAATGGTTTTATCATGTTTATGCATTGTAGAATTTCTTTTCCTTTAAGCTCTTATCTTAAGGTTATATATTATATTTGATTTTTTCTTTGAAGCTACTAGGTGGTAGCTTCTTTTGATTAGCAATGCAAGTTTATATATGAATACATATGGCATGCCTAATGGGACTTACTCCATTGTCCTAAGCATTTGATTTCAATATTTGTTAGTTTTATCTCAATTTTAGCTAACCCTTATCATGGACATGTTAAATAAATTGAATTCCTTGATGTATTTTGTTAAATTTACATGCGTTGAGTGTCTCTTGTAGGTTTAAAAGAGATGGGTTGTTACTAATTTTGGGTTAGAATGCCAAAGTTTTGACCTTTTTGAGTTTGATGATGTCATATTTACATGTTTATGATGTCATTCTAAGGCCCCTCACTAGTGTTATGTTTCCCCTCGCTACTTTCATACCCTAAGCGTTACTGTTGAAAGGGTCGCATTACTATTAACCCACCCCGCAGGTGTCATTCTAGCCATGTATATGTGTTGCTTTTGTCCGTTAGTTTCTATTCTGTCTCACCCCCATGTTGTTTCTTTACTAGCCATGTTACCGCAACACTATTTTTTTGGATCTCTGTGTTCTGTTTCTAGGTCTGCGTATGTGTTACTAATGTTACGTTTCTACTTCTCTAGCCACATTCCTATCATTCTATGTTTCTAGTCTTCTATTTGTCTCAGACCCACGTATCCATCACTAGGGCCGCATATACATCTCTCTAGCTGTGCTAGTGTAGGTCTGTCTCTTTTCTATATCAGACCCATGTTGTTGTGTTTTGGGATGCATATGTGTTACCAGGTCCATGTTGATGCTTTTAGGGCCACGGTATTATCTCAAAGTCTGTGCTGATGTGCTTTATTAAAATTTGGGATTTGTTTTCAAAGTTTGTAGGATTTGGTCTCTAATATTTCTAAAATTTTGTAGGTTCCTAATGCTAACTGATGTTTACAGGGTCTTTTGAATCATTTCCTTGCTAACTTGTTTGATGATCTTTAATGAATTTCGTGCTTTCATATCTTAGGATAGAGTTGTGTATGCTCTTCCCTCACACCTTTTAGGTGATCTTGGGACTCAGAAACAAATCTAAGTCTTCCTACATTTACAAACACTTCATTAAATTCATAGTTAAGGGAATGAGCAATAATTGGTTAAAATGAGTTGTCTACTCCTTTGATTTACAATCTTTTCAATTTTTAATATAGTTTGGTTACTTGTTGCGTATGCTCTTCTCTTGTGTCCTAGGATGATCTTGAGAATCAAAAGAAACATTCAATCCTCTTTCTTGATATTTTGATCTTATGGAAAACTATTAACCTTCACATATGGACCAAAAATCATTTGTCAAAGAATCAAGATCTAAAAAAATACTAATACAATTTGTTGCAGGTTTCCAATGGTGTGCAAAACCAAACTAAGACAAAAGATTAAAAAACAAACCACTGTTTAAAACACTGTACTTGCAGGTTCAGATAAGAGCTACGAGTCTTCCTCTTTAATTGGGAGATTTATCTTGGCATAATCCATAAAACTCATTATGAGGATTACCCTAGGAACCCCAAACTAGTCCACACCTTGAGGGAACTGGTGGACGAAATGGGAAGCACCCCGCTTACCTACTTCACTAGTGAAAAACCCTTGTGAGATAAGCTTCAAGCTACCCATATGAGGCCTCGTTTATTAATTTGATTCTGGGGTAACGACCCACCTCTGTAGAAACAATTATAGATGTGTATACCTTTTTTAAGTAGGAATTAGCAAGTGTTGTAGAAAAAATCCTAGGGAGCCATTTTGCACAGGGGCCAACTTTACTTTTATCCTCCGTGATTCAAAATATCTCATAAAGAAATATTGTTTTTGGAGTCAAAAACCTTGTTAGTCAAAACAAGAGGAGATTCTATTAAAGTTTTATCCTAGTGCTACTCATCATGAAATTTTGTGAAGTGTTACTTTTTCCTAGTTTTTCACTTGTCATAAGACAAGGTGAAAACTCTGCCAAAGTTACACCAAGTATTTTTCTTCACCACTTGTGTATAATCCTTTGTTTTCTTGTTTCTCTTTTGGGACAAAAGAAAGCATAAATATGAAGTGTTACTTGAGATTGTGTCCCACCACTTTTACACCCGCTTACATCCTTCCCTTATTTCCTCTATGATAATAAGTGTTGAAAGTGTGTTGGTACATCCTCAAATATTGAGGAGCCTTGTCTTGATACCCATGTCAAGAAATTTATTCAATAGTTAGGCTAGCTTCATCACCAATATTCCGTAGAGGTATTACTTTTGTCAGTATTATACCAAAACATTTTTCATACTTATGTCTTGCTTTCACTAACTTGATATAATTGTCTAAAATGTGTTGTTACGCTGCTAGAAAAGAATCAACTCCTTCATATAATTTGACCTAGTTTTCCTTCAAATATTACCTTGGATTTTGAATTTTTTTTTTTTACCTTTTTTGTGTTGTACCAATATTACTTTGATGCTAATATCTCACTTCTCCGCAAAGCTATATTAACGTGTACAAGTGGTGTTATCGCGCCATTCTCTTTGGTAACTTCCCTTTTTCAAGGTTTAGGCCTTGTTTATTTCAAATTTTATTTTAATATACCTTGATTGGAAGTCACTTCAACCCCATATTAATACTTATGTCTTGTTTATTTTAAACTTGAATTAAGTTTTGAAATTGTGTCGATAATCTTGCATCAACCTACCCATTGAAACACATTTTACATAGGGGAGTAGATTATTGTAGATTGAGTTTAGTTGTCAAAACTTGCGTGATTGTTCCTTGTGATCGTTCATCTTATAGAATTTTTTTTATAAGACAATCCTTTTGATCCTCTCGATTCTTTGGTTCTCTTCATTCTTTGACCATTGTTGGACATTATTTTGTGACCTTTATGGTCGTCACATTATAGGTTTTTACCTACATTTTTTGTGTCCTTGATCACATTTGACGAAACCTTTGAAACACAATTCCCCCTATGCCCCCTATCACAAGGATGTAATCTAAGAAATTTAGGGTCTAAGCCTTTCATTGGTCCATTAATTTAGGACCCCTTTTTCTCCGCAATAAAACAATCAGACAACCTAATCGATAATAGTGGTGATGAAGTGGATTCAGCTCATGATGATTTTGAGTTTGATCCCGCTTTCTTGGATGATTACGTTAACCTTAATAGGGATAGACTACTCGCATGCGTTGCAAAATTAGGTGCCAAAATTCTACAAGAAAATGAATTTGGTGCACCTACTAATAACGTCCATAAGGAAGAAGAAGCACAACGTCATCCTCTTATTAACATTGATGAAATTTTAAATGCAGGACATGCTTCTACTTTAGGTATCCAAAACAAAAAAAATGAAAATAAAATACCTAAAAACACAAGTGGTTATTAATTACCACCTCTTAGAATACCTCGTATAGTTAGGGTGGAAATGTGAGCATAAAGAACAACCTCCTCCATATGACAACTAAGAAAAAACCAAAAATGATGAAGTTACTATATAATAAAAATTGTAAGTCCTTAGTATAAAATTAGCTAACTTGGCTTCCCATGTGCATAAGGACATAGACAAAGAAACACATAAAGAAAAAACCTAAGGTCAAACATAGTGAACTTCATACTAAAAACCAAGAGGTTGGAACATAAAAATATAGTAGTGTATATTAACCAGCTTCCCACTACCAAAGATCAACTCTTCACATAATAATTACAGTCTATGAAAGGTATACTCACAAACCTTTAAGAAAGCAATGTTAGGCATAATAAGAAATACCAATACGAAAGAGCTATGTTCTTACCCCTTTGATAGAGCTATGCTACACACACCATTCCCCAAAAAATGATAAGTATAAAGTTAAAGGTGACCCATGTGATCATGTCAAGGACCTTATACATGGCATGTCAGGAAGTTTCCTACAACGACAACTACCTTATACATTTATTCCCATGTAGTCTAGGGGGTCAAGCTCTGGAATGGTTCTTCACATACCTAAAGGGTATGTCTTTACATGGCATGATTTAGCAAAAAATATTTGTAAGCCACTTCTCATTCAATGTAGAAAATGATGTTACCATGTTATACTTGTGTAGTGCCAAACAAAGACCTAACGAGAACTTTTCTAGTTTCTTACAATGCTAGCGAGGATTAGCTAGCCGTTTCCCTTGTTCAATCCCAAATAAACAGTTGGTTAGAATTTTCTTACCTAATCTAAATAAAGACATTTCTTTCCATATAACAATGCATTGTGTAAACAACTTTTGAAGAAGTTATAGAAAAAGGTAGCCAAATTGAAAAGGCCTTAATAGCTAAAGGGACATTAAAACCCTTTTCTAAAGAAAAACACACATCCAAACCTATGGAAAAACCAAATTTCTTCAAAAAAAATAAAAAATTGTCATAGGAAATGGTATAACTGATTCTAAACATATACAAGCGGTTCAAATTGGCCCTCCTTTTAAACTTACTAAGGGACTTATTTAACCCATAATCAAACTTCAAGTGTTCACTCCTATCAAAGAATCTTTATCCACAATCCAAAAATAATTGGACGTAGTGAACATGGTCTAGTATCCTAACACAATACCCTATGGCGACGACGCACCTAAAAGATCTTGGTAAAAAGACCATGAATACTATGAGGATCATCGCGCCAAAGGTCACAAAACAGATAAGTGTCTACAGTTGAAACACTTTATCCAGGATCTTATTGACAGTGGAGAAATTGAGGTTGATTTTCCTGAACCTAACCAAACACCTAATAGAAACTTAGGAATTTATAAAGAACCTTTCCCTAAAAATGAAAAATAAGGGGAGAAGAAGTCGGATCAAAGTCAATCTTCCAAGAAATACAAAACTACCAACTACGTTTATGCCCAAACCAGTAATCCATTTGATTCACTTATTAGCTATGTTCATTTCTTTGATGAGCATTGCAAACACTATAATAATCAAGAACCAAGATTTTTCTGTGGTAACACGACGCACTCGTCTTGTGCTTCTAGAATCTCCTTTGCTTACCCCTCAATATGGTTGATATGATCTCTTAGATCAACTTGAGAAGAATACTACTAAGATTTCGATCTTAGATCTTCTTAAGATATTAAATTTTCATAAAGACATCCTTTATAAAAACACTTCAAGCATCAGGAATGTCAATATATATTGATCCCTTCATACCTCCAAGTGGTGGTCACGTACCTTGTTCCTAGTGAACACCTTACTTTTAGCCAAAAATAGGTTCCACATGACGATCATACACACAACTTACCCCTGTAAATTGAAGTATTTGTTACTCACAAAAAGATAAAAAGGGTATTTTTGAACAATGGGTCTAGTTTGAATATCTACACTTTGAAGCTACTTAGGCAACTATGACACATAGAGGCAAACCTAAATTCTCATATCATCACTATCACAACCTACGATAATGTAGAACATGATTCAGATGGTACTATGATAATGCCTATGGAAGTGGGGCCTACATTATCACGATACCAAGTTCCCATGTCCTAGACTTGGAACTTCCCTATAACATGGTCCTTGGCCGCCCATGGATCCATGCCATGTAGTTTGTATCATCAACCTTCCATCAATGTATTAAGTTATATCATGAAGGGAAAATAATTGTTATTAAAGGAGATTCGGAGCCATTTGCACATTTTAGAGCCTTGCATAACTTCTCTCATATAACTTATGAATGCCCTTTTGATGATATTATTCTACCACTTCAGTCTAAAGCTCTGGATTCTTGTGTTAATCTAGACACACTATGTTCCCATGATGATGGTGCTTCCACAGTTAATTTATCCTTTTGCTTCATGGGAGATGAAGGTCATTGATAACGACTGGAGAGAGTACGACCTTCAGCAGGCCCTCCATGTTTCTAATCTATCCCTATCATCCAAGACCCAAGGTAGACCAAGTTATCAATATAAATGGTCATGGGAAAAATAGACTGTTGTAACATTTCTTACTAGTGGGCTTCTAGTAGAAGAGAAAATTTTGGATCCTCCTATAATTTAGATCCCTAAAGGCATGAAGGCTTCCTGCTACCAAGCCTCAAGATATCCCATACCCAAAAAATGATGTACGTAATGGGCTACAAAGGATATGTGTGTGGTAACAATGAAAAAGGTATAAGAGATCTTGTTCCCACTCCACACTTACAAATAGAGAGATACGATGTTAGTATTAGACCTTATGGTATCATCCTTTGGAGGTCGATGCTACCTCTTTTGAGCATGAGGATAGCTCTACTAATTTAGATAGTGACACATATTCCTGTCATAGCCAATACAATGATCTTGCCTCTAAAAAACTTTTCCTTGATACAACCATCCTTACCTTATCACAATATGGTCCCCAAGTTAACCTTTCCCATCCCACTCTTGTTGATTGGGACCAAAAAAATCACGTATTGATCAATTTCTTTGATAACGATGAAACAATCAATGAATTATTAGGTATCCGTGATAGAATCTAATAAATTATCACAAGAATGGTTTATCCATAAAATTATATGCATGTACATATTTCGAGGAAGAATTTGAGTTGTGTGGTAAGTAAAATTTAAAAGAAAGTGAGGACAAAGTTCTTCTAAAAATCCTCATAAAAAGAAAAATTCCCAAGACGCATAGGGATAACCTCTTTAAGGCGTTGATGGATAAATAGGTAAAAAAATCAATGGAAATTCAAAGTGACCACACCAAGGGTGAAAATCTCATTGAGACGCCCTTGGGAGAAGAACTCAATCTCCCCCATGATCCTACGCGTATGGAGGATACATCTAATATGCTTGTGGAGGAGACCATTGATGTTAATATAGGAACATAAGACATCCCTAAAATGGTAAAGTTGGGAACTTCACTCTCATCAATAAAACAAAAGACCTTTGTAATGCTTCTATGAGAATTCACAGACATATTTTCTTGGTCCCCATGCAGATATGATGAGCCTGGATCCATCTTTGGTTGTGCATAACCTTGTTGTCCACACAGACACAAAGCCCATCAAGTAAAATCTTAGAAAGATACACCCACATGTCACCCTTCTGGTTAAAGAGGAACTAGATAAATTGTTATTAGCTAGTTTTATCTGACCTATTGATTACTTGGAGTGGATCTCCAACATAATACTAGTGCAGAAAAATCCAATTGGTATCAAAATATGTATATATTTTAGAGACATAAATAAGACATGCCTAAAAGATGATTTTCCTCTGGCTAATATCAACATGATTTTTGATTTGAATGCAGGATATGAAATGTTATCTCTCATGGATGGCTTTTTTGGCTACAACCAGATCAAGATTTCTGAAGAAGATCAACACAAGACTACATTTACAATCCCTTGGGGGAAATTTTGTATCCATATTATGCCCTTTGGCCTCAAAAATGCTGGAGCAACTTATCAAAGGGATATGACCTTGATCTTCCATGATATGATGAGTGGCATTATGGAGGACTATGTTGAAGACATTCTAGGTAAGTCTAGAAAAAGAGAAGAACACCCAAAAATATTGTGACACATCTTTCAATGCCTCTGAGATTGCAAAGTTAGGCTGAATCCAAAGAAATGTGTCTTTGGTGTATTGTCAACAAATTTGTTACGTTTCATTGTATCCAGAAGAGGGATTGAGGTCAATCCAGCCAAAGTTACAACTATCACTGAAATACCTCCACCTAAAAACCTTAAGCAACTGTGAAGCTTGCAAGGAAAAATTAAAGCAATCTTCCATTTCATTCCCCAGTTTACAGATAAGTGTCACCCATTTACCCATTTTCTCAAAAAATATGTTGGATTTCATTGGGGTTCCAAATTCAAACAAGATTTTGACCTACTCAAGAAATATTTGGTTAATCCCCATGTCCTTATGCCACCAACCCCAGGTGAACCGTTCTTATATATATCCATGACCCAATTTGCTATTGGGGTGCTCCTAGCTCAATATGATCTCAATCAAAAAGAAAAAACAGTTTATTATCTTATTTTTACTTTGATTACCTATGAGCTTAATTATCCATAGATTGAAAAAGCTTTTCTAGCTATTGTCTTTTCCTTCCAAATGATTTTCCATTACCTGCTAAAAAACAAGACCAAGCTTATCTCTAAAATTTGATCCTCTGAAGTACCTCTTGTCTAAACCAATACTTACTGGTAGGATGGCTAACTGGATCCTCCTCCTCAGTGATTTTGATATTGTATATGTAAATCAGAAGTCAATAAAAGGATAGGTGCTTGCAGACCAGTTGGTTAAATCCCCTCTACCTAAAATAGAGGAGTATGGATTTACTAGATACATCAATGTTATACATTGAAGAATCTGTCATATGGAAAGTACACTTTGATGGATCATTCAATTTTCATGGTTCAAGTTTCAGTTTTTTGTTCATCACCCCTTCAGGGGACTTTATTCCTCAAGCTTTCCATCTAGGTTTTTCGTGTCTAAATAACATAACAGAATATGAAGTACTCATTGTAGGGATGAAGCTCACTATTAAGTGGAATATTCAATAACTCAAGGTCATTGGTGATTCACAGTTGATCATCAAATAAGTCAAAGATGAATATAAGGTTAAGGTTGAGAAGCTCATCCCATATAAGAAATTGGTGGAAACTCTTAAAGAGTATTTTGTGTGTTTTACTTTTGAACAAATCCCAAGAACACAAAATTGGTCTGCATATGTTATGGCTATAGTGGGATATTTACTTTGGATTCTACTAGAGAACAATGATATGTCATTCTTTTTTGAAAATATATGAATTCCTGCATATAACATGCTGAAGTTGTGTCTAGTTTGTGAAGTTTTTGGTCCTTTTTCCCCCTGGTATGAACATATTTTCAATTACCTCCAAGATGGTACCTTCCCCCCTAATATTTCCCATCCCGATAAATGAAACCTAATCCAAAGAATAGCTCATTACACCCTCCTTGTAGGAATCTCTATCGCCATGGCTATGATGGGAACTTTTTGTGTTGTCTTAATATAGCTTAGTCTGTCCAAGCAATCAAAGAGGTACACAAAGGTGTTTACGGAGCTCATACCAATGGAATGAGGCTAGAAAATAATTTGTTAATAGTAGATTACTATTGGTATACCATGGAATCAAACTACTTAAAATATGTTAAGAAGTGTTCATTGTGCCAGAAATATGGAAATCTCATCCATGCACTAGAGTAATCCTTGCAGCCAATCACAACACCGTGACCATTCTCCAAGTGGGGATTAGATCACATAGGGAAGCTCACTCCAACTTCTTTAGATGGCCATACCCATATCATTACTTCCACTGAGTATTTTACTATATGGGTAGAGGATGCACCTCTTACATATGTTACCAGTGCCTAAATCTCCAAATTCATCATGAATCATCTCATCTATCATTATGGCATCACTTTTGACATTATAGCTGATAATGGTAAGTCCTTCAAGAACAAGACCGTAAGAATTGTGTCAAAACTTTCAAATAAAAAAAGTGGTCTACTCCCTATTACTCCCAAGGTAATGGAAAAATAGAGGTCTCCAATAAAACCCTTATTCACATCATGGAGAAAATGGTAAGCAAAATTGGTCGTAACTGGCATCTACAAATCCATCCTACCCTTTGGGCTTATAGGACATCCATTCACACCCCTACTGGTGCTATTCCATATTCCCTAGTCTTTGCCACTAAGGCCATCATCCTGTTAGATATTGAGCTTCCTTCGCTAAGAATATATCTCATATATTACCTAGACAAAGATGAAGACTACCGTGTGGTTAGGCTAGCAGAGCTAGAGTTGTTAGATGAAAAAATCCTTTATGCACTTAACCACCTAAAAGTGTGTCAAAATCAAGTGTCTAAGGGCTATAAAAAATGAATCATACCTCACTAATTTGAGTTTGGGTATCTCGTCCATGAAGAAAACCGGTTCAATACCTTCAAAGAAAGAGAAAAGAAAGGTAATTTCAAACCAAACTGGTTGGGACCCTATGCTATGATATCAAAGTATGGATCAAAAGCTTACAAACTTTCTTATCCTAATGGAGATGAGATGTGTGAACCTATGAACACCATGCATCTCAAGTGGTTCTAAGATTAAGCATGGGGAAATATCAGAAAAACCAAAAAAGATAAAAAATTAAAAAGACAAAACAATAAAAAAAAGTGATCCAAAAAGTAAAGAGAAAACAATTCGTCCAAATGTGAAAACCATGAAATTGTGGTACTTTGCGCAGGTCATTTGGTGAAAAATAGTTTCCAACGCCTTGGGAGGACTCATTTTTCATAAGCATCCCACATCTAGGGGGTACATTTTCTTTATCTAGGGATAGTTTTCACTTGCATCTGAGATTTATTTTGAGCCTATCCTATCAAATCCTTGATCCGACTGGTCTTTCAGTTGTAAATATGTGAAGGTTTTACCTTTGTACATTCCCATCTCACATTGGGGGAATCTTCACATTTTCACTATCCTGCATATATGCATGGCATCTTCCCTTGTACATTACTATCTAACGCTTGGGGCATCCACATTTCTATGTTTTCCTATTCATAGCTTCAGAAAAATTTCTAGAAAAATCTAAAAACATTCAAATATGTTTCTTGAAAATCCCTAAACATTTAAAAATGTTTCATAGAAAAATCAAAAAACAATATAACATTGTTTCAAAAAAACTCCCAAAACATTACAAAAATGTCTCAAAACCGTCTTACAAAAATATAATAGTTCTTTTCTTACTTTTTTGTTTGTTTCTTATTTTTCTTACTTGTTTGTACATTCTATTATAGATTTACTTACTTTCTTATAAATATTGTATAGTGTGTTTCTTAAAATTCTTCTGAGATTGGTCCATTCTTTCATTGACTAGATTCATTCTTTTTTATTTATATTTAGTGTCTTTTGCATGCTTGTTTATATTTGTACATAATTTTGTTTTCTTTTTGTTTTGTGAATGTGTATATGTTAGATTTGTTAGCTTTTACTTGTTCTTGTTTGTTACTTGTACAAATGTTTTTTTATCACATTATCATCTATATCATCACATGTAACATCACATACATCATATCTCATCAATAATTGCTAAGCTACATCATCATGAAAATAAACGTCTAACATGTATGCTAAGCTCCTATCATCCTACCATATCATCAATAGGGAAATAAGGACCACCTTTTGTCCCCTCTCACCAATATAAAAAATTAAAACATGGACTAAAAAAAGTATCTCATCAAATACAATGTGATACCATCAAATGTTATCCCATAAATCAAACACATGTGATACAATCACGAATCATAATAAATTCCATCATCATGTAAATATATCAAACATATCAATGTCCATATATAATCTGTCTATGTAAATAATCATCAAATATAATGTATGCCATCATGAGAATGGATCAAAATGTGCCTTCATATCGAGGCATAACCAAAAATAGTACATATAACTCATCTCAAAAATGTTCCTTCATACCGAGGCATACATCAATAATAAATACATTCATAGATATGTCATCATAATAAAGAGATTCAACCATGACTCTTTCCTACCCCTGGAATTCCTGGCCTAGGTCCAAGTGGTGGCATCTATTATGAGCTCTATGGTGGTGGTACTTGCTATGATGATGGCATATGGAATGATATCGT
Organism: Taxus chinensis; assembly: GCA_019776745.2. Classification (NCBI taxonomy): domain Eukaryota; kingdom Viridiplantae; phylum Streptophyta; class Pinopsida; order Cupressales; family Taxaceae; genus Taxus; species Taxus chinensis. The sequence continues at coordinate 649,146,468 of CM034151.1, forward strand.
CGACCGAGATGGACTGTCTGACTTCGATCTCAAGCAGCCTCTAGCTAGCTAACTATAATCCATGGCCCTTTAAACCACTAGAACAACCCCATTATACAAAATCTTGTAATAAGTGGCCTCACCGGTGACTTAAGAAAAATCAAACACTGAATCCTAGGCTCATACTGTTGTCCCTTCCTACTAAAGCACATCACGCTCCACTCTCACACTCACCAAATTTGATTAACTAAAATTAACTAAACTAATGTAGTAAAAAATAGTTAATCTAAGCTATGAACAACTATAATAAAGTAAATAAATGAAATGAAACAGTTTGCTAATTCTTTAAACAACTATGTAAAATGAAATGCTAACCCTAATGTGTAATAAGGAAGAGAAAAGAACTGAAATGAATAATAGATGTCTATCAGATGGTATCAAAGAAGTAGGAAAAACTATTTTGTGGTCTTATAAAGGGAAAATCTAGGTGATATGGATAGGTTGGAGTTCCTGGGAGAAGACTAGGGTGCCCACGGGTGCTTTGGTAAGCAGAAAGGGCACCCTGGTCTGGGAAAAGGTCTGGAACTAGTCTTCACAGCTCTTGGAGATGACTGATAATATTCATTGCCTATCACATTAATTTTCCTGTACTATGTCGAATGCTCTAAATATTCCAAGAAGAAGAATGAATTGCAAAAGACCAAAAGAAGTATTAAAACCCTAAACAAGAAATATGCAAATGAATGGGTCAGACTAACCTCAACTACCACAACAATGGGGTTACTAACTGAGTGCTACACTACATTTTGACTCGGATGTAATTCTAGTGAGTGTGTGCATGTTGTGTCTTAGGTGTTCTTGTGTCAGTCGCACTTTGTGAAGCAACGAACAATATCTAAATGTAAAAAATGTAATATAATGTGTGCATTAAATAGAATAAAATTCCTCCCCCTAAGAAGTGTGAAGCAGAAGTCCTGGCTTGTGCCTTGATGATGGAGCTATGTGGATGTCAATGCAATACATTGATGTAATCCTAGATGATTGATAGTCGTAGATGATGCTAGGTACCTCATTATGGTATCATAACTTTATATTTATAGGGTTTTGTTGATGTAATTTTGTAATTAACCCCAAAAAGGATGACCACAAGAAAGATAAAGATGTCAAATGGATAGAAGAGGCCCAAAAAGTGGCAGGAAAGTGTAAAAAGGACAGAGGTGCCTCTGGCAGGCCACTACAAATCTAGGCACCTCAACCGAGGCTAAAATAATGCAGGATGTGAGAAAATGGTTGGGCATATGGGTGCAATAGGTCACAAATGATGAAAAAAATAAACAATATGGCTAAATGACGGGGGTTAATTAGTATATTATCACTCGATAACCTTCTAAATAGTAGTATAAGAATGAGATAAATAAATGTCTAAAGTGCATAATTTTGTGACTACATTTTTCCCCCACTTTATATTGGTGAGAGGAAAACTTGGTAACATAAAGTAGATAGAGATGTGTACTTGATGTCCATGAAGATTGTAGTAGAAACGTGTCGAAGGACTAGACAAAGCACAAAATGACAAAAATATGGAGGAGCATGGAAACTAAAGATGAAAAATGCGCAAAGAAAAAGTGATGAGAGTGAACCTAGGGTGAAATACGTGTGTAGATGTTGCAATGTGTAGATTACCTGCATGGTTAGTAAAATGTGTGTTTCTGCAGAGTGTTGTTGTTATAGTTGCCCCCATTTGACTGCTTGTTTCTCATAGGGCTGGACCTGTAAGGAGAAAACAATCGAGTAGTCAAATATGTATGTATGTATGTGAAAAAATATAATGTAAAAAACACATGTATAAATGTAAAATACACTAAAAAGTGTAAATATAATATTTAAATGAAACATGTGCACCTGATCCATGTCGAGAAAAAGAGTGTAGAAGGATATCCTGTACTATGAATTTTTTGGGCGATCTCATGCCATAGGCCAAAAAAGTGTAAGGAGGAAATGCTCTATGTCTTCCAAGCTCTAACTTCTTCCTTGAAATTTGTGTGTAGAGATCTCTGTATCATGCTGGTTTTTTGGGCGTTCCGAAAACATTGGTCAAAGTAGTGTAGAGAGGAACACCCACTATAACCTTCAAACATGTAACTACTTCCTAGAATGCTAAGGACACCATGTCCTATAAAATATATTGTATATGGGGTTCGTAGACTGGTTTAAACCCACTCGTTGTATGTAACCCACAATGCTAAGGGAGGAAAGTGGACTGAACTAAACCGATGTACATGTGATGTGTTAGTAGAAACCCCCAAACGATCCCCCTCCTCTTTAGGGGTGCATGCAACATCACTGATAAGAGACATGCGGCCCCAAAAGAGGACCTACCGCATTTATGATCTAACCCTGTAAAGTTCTTGTTAAAAACCAAGGCACGCATAAACAAGAAGGCTAGCCAAAGACAAGTGTAAGCATGCATATATATAGAAAATAGTGTGTAATCTACACAATCAGTGTAAAAGCTACCAAAAAATATAGCAAAAACGTAAGAAGACAAAATAAGCCACACAAAGTGGGTTGTAAACATGATACATCACTCATAATGTCTTAAGACACAAAAGGTCATCATGGCCACAAACAAGCAAACAAGTGTGAACACCAAACAAAAGGAAATGCCCACATACAATAGCAAACAAGAGCAGATAATGTAATAAACAAGTATGGAAACCAATATCCCTGCATAAAAATGTTGCACATGAAACACCTGTTAGCATGTTAGAAAGATAACTAGTATGTCAAAGAGTGTATAAGCAAGTAATGTAAATTACTAAGTACAAAATGAAACAATAGCTCCTGTAAGATACAGATGTGGATGCCCCCAATGAATAGTATAGGAAGGGTAGAAGGAAAGCATCCATGCTACGTCTAAGAGACCTATATCTATGATCACAAATAGAAAGAGATGTGAACATGCATGTGTGGATGATATAGATAAATGACATACAAGTGATCTAGCTAGCATGTGTAATAAAGTGACTATGAATAAGAAAAAGTAAGGAAGAACAAAAGTAACCATAATATGCAGTATGTTGTAGATGGATGAAATGTAATACAAAATGGAATGATAGGAGCTGCATGCCCCCCCAAGTGAATGGAAATTTATGTAGTGAGGTTCATTTCGTTTTCCCCTCAAAAGTCAAGAATGAACCGTAAACAAGAGTGTGTCATCAGGAAATGATCGAGTATGTGTGTTTTATGTAACGTGTTATGATGAATGTGCATATGTGTAGTGGTGATATGTAATCTAGTGATGGTGTGCGCGTGAACCCTATAGAAAAATCATATATCATGACAAAATGAAATGTGGAGTGATGATTTAGCCCTAAGCGTATATCACTACATGATGATAGAGTAAGACTGACGATGTATGTTAGAATTTGAGGATTCTAATAAATATGGATTTAATCAACTTACATATTACATAATGTTACAATAAATATTTAAATAAAAATTACATCATAACATAATTAAATAAAGAAATACTTACAGGAAATAAATAACACAGGTGACACAATATTTATAGTGGAAAACCCCAATAGGGTAAAAACCACTTTGAAAATAAATTTTTACTTCAGAGAACTTATTTTACATCTAGTAAGATCACCTCCTCCTTTGAAACCCTATTTACCAAGAGTAAAACCAAATCACTTGATTTACACACCTTTGATATATTTCCTGAATATATCAAATGAGGACCTAAAGTCATTTTATATAAGGTGATCGGGTATGTCTCCCGACCCACCTTTTCAACCTAAAATGGTTGACATATACACCTAGGTTTATAATATTTAATATTAGAAATATAATTAGTTTATGATATTAAATATTTTACCTAAAGTATATACCTAGGTTAGCATATTTAATAATAGAAATATAAATATTTCATATTATTAAATATTAACCTATATATTAGTGATGGACCCATATATATTAAGGGTTGGCCAGATCATTTAATCATTATGTTCCAACACCCCCCTTAATTTTAAGTGGGATAACATAACATATGTCAATAGATTACGTGCCTGTGGTACTCTACAGGATTTACAATCCTTAAACCATAAAGTTTTTAGGCTAGCATATCGGTTGAAGGAATTATAACACATTCATAATACTCAATTTACCTTTTGGTACAAAAGGATTTGGAATCCCAAGGATCATTCCATGATCAATGGCTAAGTATGATTTGTGAGTTTTACATGTTCTCACAGGCTCTCATAAAAGGTTATTGAACCCCAAGCATATAGGAGCCTTTTACAACCAAGGACCTCCTTAAAAATATGCTTGTACTGAATTTTTACTAGTAAAATCAATAGCACTAAAGAGTTTACTGAAGACCACCTTTAAGATCTTTCTACACTTCTTTCTAAAAAATAAATCAAGGAGGTATACATGCCCGAAGGTATTTTTACACTTGCCCGAAGGTTTTTTACAAATTTTTGAAGGTATTTTTACAAAAACCAAGTTCCATTAGGAGGTGACATTGTCATGCACACTCCCCCTCAATGGAAACTCTGACAATCTAAGCTTTTCACGAAAGTGACAAAACTTTACAGCACTTAGGGACTTTGTGAAGATGTTAGCAACATGCTCTTCAGTCAACATGAACTTGAGATTTATCTCATCATGTTTCACCTTCTCACGAGTGAAGCGTATATGTATCTCAATGTTCTTTTTCCTATGATGTTAAACTGTATTCTTAATCAAGAGTAATACAACTCTGACCACCACATAGAAGATAGATACTTCCTTTAGCTTCCATGTGTATCTCTACCAACAGCCGTTGCAACCACATGGCTTGTTTACTTCTTCCATTGTACTTCTCTGCCTCGATAGAAAAAATGGAGACTGTTGATTGTATTTGTTGTTCCAAGTAATGGTTCCAACACCAAAAAACTTGAACAAATATCTACTATATTTTATAACACAACATCAGTATGGTTAGAATCACAAAATCCATATAAGATAACATTTTTATTCTTATTATAATGAAACCCATAATTGATTGTTCCTTTCAAATAACTGAAAATTATTTTTACAAGATTTCAATGATCTCTAAAAAATGTTCTTGCATAAACCTTGACGTAATTAGTTTTGTATAGGAAATATCTGATCTAATTATAGTTAGATAAATTAAACTATTAACTAAAAACGTATATAAAATAGGATCAACCTTTTTCGTATGCAAATTTATGATCAATATTTATTCTAACTTCCATTGAAGTAGAAAATAGTTTACAATCAATCATAAGATACTTTTCCAATACAATGGTTGCATATTTTGTTTTGAAAAATAACAATAGAATGAAATACAATCATACAAATAACATGATGTGAGAGACTTAACTCATTCATTTCAAAGCAATGCTTCAATTTATCTTTAATCCTATGAATTAAATCAGAATTGTCACCAGAAATAAGTAAATTATTAACATATATTATCATTATTGCTTAATGAATATATCATTGTTAGAAAAATAATTAGCAAAACCTAACAGTTTAAAGAAGGAAACAATTTTTGCATACCAAACTCTAAGAGCTTGTTTTAAACCATACAAGGATTTCTCAACTTACAAACATAGTTTTCTTTACAAGTTTCTTCAAATCCTTTAGGTTGAAACATGTAAAGTTATTCTTTTAAAACGTAATTCAAAAAAATATTTTTCTTATCCATTTGGTAGATTTCCCACCCAAATTGAGCGGTAATTACAAATAAGACCCTAACAGTACTCATTTTAGCTACATGAAATGTATCAACATAAGCAATACCAAGTTTCTAAGTGAAACCTCTAGCAATAAGTCTAGCTTTATGTTTGTTAATACTACTATCACCATTATATTTTATTATATATATCCACCTAGACCCTACAATACTTCACGGCTTAAGTTCATACAAGGTAATTAATACATGGTACATATGATGGCTTCTGGTCATTTTCCTAAGGTTAATAGGATTTGAGTTTTCTAACATAGATTGAGCCCAATTTAATTTCTTATCTAGGAAGATAAGAGTTTCAAAAACATCTATAGCATCAAAACATCATTGTGACCATTTACTAAATCAGAATCAAAACCATCATTTAGAAGTATTTAATGAAGTAAATTCAAAATAAGAAGACAACACATGTAAACCTTTCACTAGACTATATCTGTATATTTTATATAAGCTTTGATAATTAACATGTACTAACCTTTCATGCCATAGTTTTGAATTATTCAAACTCTGAGATATAAAATAAGAAGCAGAAGAGAAATCATTAGAAATATATAGATTATTTCTTTGAATTCCTTCAGCTATTATACTCTCATTACTATCCTTGATATACCAAGCATCCTTCATGCATGGATTCTAGTTGTGTCCATACCTCTTTCGGATGTTTGATATTACCAATGTGTAGAAGGTACTCTTCATTCATATTACATAGAAAGAGTATTTTATATTCATTGCAAGAATACATTCATGTTATCTACAGTTGCTTTACAACCGGTGGGAGAAACCTTAGATCTAGAAACAATCATCCAGAGTTTCCTTGCCATAAATTCTATTTTGACACAAATGTTCTAGTTGGTTTCATTCAGGATTTAGGTTTTGTCAAGACATAAATAGTTGGACGTCATTGTTTTCCTAAACCTGTAAAACACACCCCATTATAATATACAATGTACCACAGAGTTAGATACATATTTATCAATAAAAACAACACTTTTAATAGAATCAGATCTAAATTTTATAGATCTAAATAAACTATTTGATCATAACTAATTATGTCATTACAATGCATACTAATTAACCTCCCATGATCAAAATAATAACCCGCATTATAAAGAGCTCTGTATTATACCCTAAATTTATATAAAACATATTTTTGACCATATAAAAATGAAGAAGAGACCCCTAAGAATGCATAACAACTTCAAATTTCTGAAAAAAAATAATATAGACAAAAATCTAGCCAGCTTAAATCTGACGTCTAAATGATCGTCATAATGGCTTATTTTTTGGTCTATCGTGACGTTCATTTGACCGTCAATTTTAACATAGTTAAAGTTTCCTTGAACCTATGAGCTTAAATTTGACGTCTAAATGACTGTCATATTGTCTTATGTTTGGTCTACCATGACAGTCATTTGATTGTCACATTTAATGAAGCTAAAACTAGTTGTGTATTTCCAGAATGTGAAATTCCAGAATTTCTTCTTCTATATAATATTAGAGAGGTTATATTTTAACACATTATAATAACCTATTATAATTTATAATGTAAAAATATATACACTTTTTTATTAAAAAAATGTATATAATTTATAGAATGAAAATAAAAAACAACATTAAACTATAGTATATTGTTTTTATATTAAAAAACACATAATCCTTATTAAAAGGGTTTAAAGGACAGATCAGGTTAAAAGAATTTTGTCAGGTGCAAGTAGATTTATGAGAGTATAGATTAACCTACATATTTTACAGAGGGAATAAGTAATTTCACCCGACCAATGAAATAAATTGAAATCCCTATTTTCATGGACCCTTGTCTCCTCCCTTCGTTTACTCTTAATTTTACCCTGCACACATTTAAAAGTATGGAAATATTGTAAAATATTTTATATAATTCTTGCAAGCTAAAAAATTTAAAACTTTTATGTGGCTATAACTATTAATATTTTAATAAATATTTACCACACTTTACGTGGGACACCAATAAACTAACCCCTTTTTTTAATTCTCCATTTATACTTGAGAGTTTCACATTTATACCAGAGATATTATCTCATTTTATTCTCCACTCCCACTCTTATATAAAAGAAAATCTTTAAATAGGTTTATTTATATAGTTTTTATAAACTATAAGATCTAAATGAATGGGGTTGCCCCCTTACATGGACAATATAAATGGTTAGTGATACATGTTAGGTTTTATTTAATAAGTATTAAGATTTAAAAAGTAATCCCTTCATGGCCAAGAAATAAACACGGACCCCCTTACTAAAAAAAAGTAAACACTTTAGTTTTTTTTTAAACATATATAAACCAAATCTAATAAAATTTATATTTTACGCAGTTTAAAACAACCATATATATAAAATATGATTCAAACTTAGGTTTGTTTCTTTTTAGAAAAAAAACTATATATGCCTAGATTTTTAAGTTAAGTTTAAATATGATTTAAACATAGGCTTAGAATATGGTTTGTTGACTCTTCCCTCAATCCCATGTAATTTTAATATGGTTTAAGGCTTTTACTATATAGTTTTATTTCAAAACTATATAAATTTTAATATGATGTTTATATAAATTATTATATAAACCTTATTCTATATTATATATATTTTTATTTAAAAATAATAATATAGTATTCAAATTATATATGATATAGTTATAGATTAACTATAAACTATAGTTTTTCAAATCAAATCCTTGTAGAGGGGACCAAATAACACAGGTAAGAATTTACCTTCCGAAATATTTAACCTGCAAATATTTGAAATTATAGAAAACATGAAAATTATTTCATATAGTAATAAATCCTTTCTTTTTCTATATGTGATTTTCACGCAGGTAAATATTTGAATCCCCTTTCACCTGTGCACACATCAATCTCTAAACAAACATTAATTCCATATAATTTACAAAATGTAAATAAAATTAAGAATCATATCATATTACATCCCCCCCCCAAAAATAGACATTTAAAATTGAAAAACTCTAAAATTTTTACTAAGAGTTTAATTACATAAATGTAATGCCAAAATAAATTGGGGAAAAAAAAGAAGGGGACCAGATACTTTTAAATACCCTTTCGGGTTGGTTGAAAAAACCCGTACAAATTAAATAAATAAAATACAAAACATTTGATCTTAATTTATTTAATTTACCTCACTCTGATACCATGTTAGAATTTGAGGATTCTAATAAATATAGATTTAATCAACTTATATATTACATAATGTTACAATAAATATTTAAATAAAGATTACATCATAACATAAGTAAATAAAGAAATACTTACAGGAAATAAATAACATAGGTGATCACTTGATTTGCACACCTTTGATATATTTCCTAAATATATCAAATGAGGACCTAAAGTCATATTTATATAAGGTGATCGGGTATGTCTCCCGACCCACCTTTTCAACCTAAAATGGTTGGTATATACACCTAGGTTTATAATATTTAATATTAGAAATATAATCATTTCATGATATTAAATATTTAACCTAAAGTATATACCCAGGTTAGCATATTTAATAATATAAATATAAATATTTCATATTATTAAATATTAACCTATATATTGGTGATGGACCCATATATATTAAGGGTTGGCCAGATCACTTAATCATTATATTCCAATAATGTAGCCTTTAGCGTATGTCACTACAAGATGAAATAGTAAGGAGTGGTGATGTAATCTTAGGTGTATACCACTACAAAATGATAGAATAGGTGACAATTTAGCCTAAAGTGTATGTCACTAGCCTATAAATGTCACATGATGGCATGTGGAATGGTAATTATGTAATGAGTGTAGGGTCCATTTGATTTGTAAACCCTCAGCATTTGAGTATGGAATGAGGAACTAAAGTGTGTCATCGGGTAGTGAGTGTAGTGCATAGAAGATAATGTAGAGTATGTAACAATAAAAGAAAACCATGTGATGAGTGGGATGTGTAAAGACACAATGTGTAGAATGTAATGCGATATGTGTACAATGTAATGTATAGAGAGATATGTAATGTATGTATATAGGCTAGTAATGTAGGATGTAAGATGATGTAATGCAAGCCTAGTATGATATAGAATGTGTAAATGCGTAAATGTGAAGATGTTATGGATTGAATGTAGAATGTGTGGTGTATGATTCATGATGTGTGATGAAATGTAATGTAAGACTTATTGTGCAATGTGTGGGGTTCATGTGTAGTAATCCCTCAACAGTCAAGTGTGAACCAAAGCAAAAGAGTGTGTCATCAGGTAATGATTGAGTAATGTGATAATATAAGCATAGTATCCATTAAGGTGCATTATGTTGAGTGGATTTTTGAGAGGTTTACCTAAAAGGGTGGGGAGATGATAGACTCCACCACCAAGCTTATCGGTGATAATATACGGACCAAGCCAATTGGGCTTAAATTTTCCTTTTAGAGGGGCCTCAACATTTGTATTTTTTAAATTTTATTTCAATACGAGGTCATCGATGTTGAATTATTAAGCATGGGTTTTTTGGTTGTAAACATGAGCGATATGATATTGGTATGTGAAAATATTTTCGATTGCTTGGACATGATGCAAGTCCAACATTTATAGTTCATGCAACCAATTTTCATGATATTGATTGTCTTTAAGGATGCCTTTGAGAGAGATTCAAAAGGATGGTATTTTCATTTCAAGTGGGATAACATCCTCAGCCCCATAAAAAGGAAAAAATAGTAGCATTTTTTGGTGTGCGAACACTAGTGCGGTAAGCCCATAGTGAGAAAATAGTTGGTTATGCCAATCTGTACCACTTGCATAAATGTGCTTGCATAAGATCTTCACAATAGTTTTGTTGGTGGCTTCAACTTAACCATTTCCTTGTTGGATAATAAGGTGTGGAGAATGATTGTTTGGTTTTGAATTTAGCACAAAACTTCTTGACATCCTTATTTTTGAAGCAAGGTCCATTATCAGTAATTATAGTAGAAGGTACACCAAAGTGTGTGATAATATGTGTGGTGAGAAATTTACAGATATAAGCACCAATGACCATTCATAAGGGAACCGCTTCAACCCACTTGGTAAAATACTCTAGCTATAATGATGAATTTATGACCGTTGAAAGATTCAGGATTGATCATACCAATGAGGTAAAATCTGCAAAGGGAGAAAGGCCACGTGGGCACAATGGGTTGGAAGTCATATGTTGGTGCATGATGGAGGTTACCATGATTTTGAAAATTTTCACAATGAATAACATATTCAAGGAAATCTTGTTCCATTGTAGCCAATAATATCCTTGGCGTAGAAGATTTTGTGACATAGTTTTACCTAAGAAGTGACCACCACATAATTTATCATGAATTTGGGAGATGGCTATGGAAATATCTGTAAGAAGAAAGGAAATGAAGAATATGACCATCGATAGTACACTTGAATAATTCAATCCCAAAAAGAACATAATGGGTAGCCTCACGATGTAATCGACGAGCTTCGTGAGGCTGTAGGATGTTGGGGATAGTTTGCTTATATATGTAATTATAACATGGGTGTGAACCATTCAACGGTGTTGTGACTATGCATGACGGCGCAAGTTATAAGAGGTAATGTAAAGATAGAGGGATTTATTAAGTGTGTAATTACCAAAGTAACTTGTTCATTGGTAATGTCTTGGGGGATCAACAACGCAACACTAGCCATAACATCTACATGATGATTATATTTGCAAAGAATAGTAGAAATGGAGTAAGAATAAAAAGCAACTAAAAGATCCTACAAAAGTGTGTTTTATGGAATGAGATGTTCCTCCTTCATATTATATGTATCATTAACTTGATTTATGTCTAGTTGAGAATCGTCGTGTATGCATAAATTACGAATACAGATATTTTGAGCGGTGAGTAAGCCTAAAATGAGAGCTTTGTACTCAACAATGTTGTTTGTACAAGAGAAACCTAACCGATATGCGAAGGGGAGGGGGGTCGCCATGTGGGGTAATGAAAGCTATCCCAACCCCAAAAATAGATCAAAAACAAGATCCATTAAAGTACAGTGTCCATGTATATGGCTTAATGGTATAGGTAGAGAAATCATCACGAAAGGAGTCAAAAAAGGGTGGGGCATCCGGGAGGGGTGGCCGCAACTAGTTGATCAGTGATAACTTGTCCTTTGATTGATTTTTGTGGTATGAACTTAAAATAAAATAATGTAAGGAGCATGACCTAACATGCCAAACATCCTGATAGATGTGTGCAAGAAAGGAGGTATCGTAAAGGGTCAACTTTGGTTATAATATGTACCACATTGTTAAGGAGTTAATGTCACAATTTGTCTGCTAGCAAAGACAAGCCTGAGGCATAGTTTTTAGCTATAGATATAGTTAAATTCATAAGAGAGTAGAGTAAGAATGATATAATATATGGACTCTTTCACGTTGATAATCATCATGTTGTTCCAATAAAGCTCCTAATACGTGAAACGTAGTAAATCTATACAACAAAAAAGTTCGATTGGGTAAGGGTGGAATTAGGACAGGTGGATTTAAAAAGTAAGATTTGATATTATCCAAGGCTTGTTGACATTTCTCATCCCAGAAAACTTGGTATCTTTCTTCATGAGATCATGTAAATAGTTGGGTCTTATCCGCAAGTTGGGTAATGAAGCATCTAATAGCTTAAATTTTTACCCTGTAGTGATCGTAACTAATGCAGATTTTTTAGGGGAAGCATATATATTATGGCCTTGATTTTGTTAGGATCTATCTCAATACCACATTGGAAGACAATATATCTAATAAATTTACCTATTGTGACCCCCAAAAACACATTTCATTGGATTTAAGTGAACATGATATTGTCTTAGTCATTTAAATAATGTGTGTAAATCCTTCACATGGGAGGAACGTCATTGAGAATTTTCTAAGATATCGTCTACATAATCTTCAATGAACTTTTGAATGTAATCATGGAATATATTTTTCATTTCCCACTGATAAGTAGCTCTAACATTTTTTAATGCTGAAGGGCATGACTGTATAGCAAAACATACCCCATGGTGCGGTGAAGAAATTTTTCTCTTATTCAACCAGATTGATCTTGATTTGATTGTAACCCACAAATCCATCCATGAAAGAGAGGATATCATATCCAACTATAGAATCAACAATAGCATCAATGTGAGGCAAAGGAAAACTAACCTTAGGGAAAGCTTTGTTTAGATCATGAAAATCAATGCAATACTAAACCCACCTATCAAGTTTCATGACTGGTACAATATTAGATACCCATTTGGGATAGTTGACAACGTGAATAAAAACCGGTGTCAAGAAGGTTTGAATTTCTTCTTTGACTAAGAGGGCTACTTTAGAGTGCATTTTACATATTTTTTGTTGGACCAGTTTAGCACCTGGGATAAGGACAATATTATGCATTGCCAAATATGTATCAATAATTGGCATATCACTATAATCCCATGTGAAAAAATATTGGAGAAATCATGAAGGACTTGCTTGATATCCTTTTGTTCAACAGAGGTGAGAGAAGTGGCGAGAAAAACTATGCATGAACTTTCAAATGTGCCTAAGTTGTATTGTATCGTTTCTTCATTTATAAGGGTTGAATGATCCTCAATATACATATCAATAGGAATAGTATCAGGTGGATTGGTGTTATCAGTGGAGACATCAAATTCTTTGAGGAAAACTATGTTAGTGAGGGACAAAGGACGATGTCGCTTATAGTGGAAAGGGGGAGATGATCATAAGCACCCACGAGCTTGACTAATGTGCTATCAGTGGAAAAAATATCAAGGGTATCTCAAAGAATAGATGTATCATCACTAATGATTTCTGGATATAACAAGGGAAGTGAAGGAACATGGAAGGAGGTATAAGCATCCACAGACGATAGAGAAGGAGGTTGATATCATAAAAACAAACTTGTGTACCCGTGGGGGGAGGTCCCAAAGCTCTACTGATTTTGTGTTCTTGTTGATCTACTTGTGTGTGAGAGAAGCCAAAGTGATGGAAATATGCATACCCTAAGGCCATACTTATTAAATTTGTGAACACTATCATAGGAAGAAGAGATATTAGTAGGTTGTTGGACAAAATTGCAATACGCAAAAGGTGATGGATCAACCGACACATCGTAAACAGTGCCTTGATACCGTAATTTTAGTCATGCGTGTTGTGTAGAGGGGGCCATGTGCATAGTGTGTATCCAAGGTCTCCAATGGAGGCTATTATAATTAAGGTCATTAGGCATGACATGACACAAAGTATCAATTGTACACAGACCAATGGTAATGGGTAAATTAAAAGTACCTAAAACTCACTTAGGGATGTTATCAAAGCCATGAATAGATATAGATAAAGGTACTAAAGATGCATCTGACATGCCTATATGTTGAAGGAAATTAACATTGCAAATGTTTAGGCTGGATCCATTTTCCACTAAAACATGATTGACTCTGACTGTGTTAATACAAAAGAAGATATATAAGGGAGGGTCTTTCCGTAGTATTTCTTGAGAAGCTAGGTCATATGTTGTGAAAGTTTTTTGGTCCTCATTAAGGGATAAAGCCATAGTGAACTTATGATATACATATTCAGGTGAAGTATGAGGGCGATATAAGTGTTATACAAGTACTTCTTAAGCTTATGAATATAATCAAGTTGATTTTGCAGATAAGCATGAATAGAGATGTTCATGATGAGTTAATGGATGAAATAAAACAATGGAAGAAAGTTCAAAAATTGTGGATGATCGATTGAAGAATAATCTGAGAAGAATCCTTAGAAATGAGGGTGTGTAGTGGATCCTAGGGCAAGGTATTCTAAAAGACGAGTTCTACTTGTTTTTGTGTTTTCCCCTAAACTAGATTTTTATAGATCCCAAGAGGATGAATATATCATAAATTTCACAAAATAGGGATTCAAATACTAAAACCAACTTCCTCAACTCTGTCTCAACCTAATGTATATTTCATGTTTAAACAATTACTCATGAAACCCTATGGATTATTACCAACAATAATGTTTACTTTCACCTTTAACCTAGAAACCATGTTTTTCAACACATAGTCCATCTATTGATCCATAGGGAGCCAGAAAAACACACCACTTCATTGGTTCCATCATCACAAAGAAGGAGAATTGAAGAAAATGAAGGAAAATGAGGTAAATGGATGTTCCTGGATAGAATGGCCACTCTGTGTAGAGAGATGGTTGCAGAACCTCCAACTAGCTAAGGTGGCGGTCCAGAAATAGTAGGTCTACTCAGGGTGGCAGTCCTGACATTTTCAAACAGAAAAGAGAATTTGAAGCACCCAACTATGTCTCTTCCCTCACTGACCTTTCCCATTCTCCAGTACATGGGAGGACATGGGAGAAGGCTATAAATACAAGGAGGAACAAGAGAATTGGCATTCAGAGATCCCAAAGAGATCAAAGATAAAATGTTTAAGCTTAATGAGAGCTAGTGAGAAATATCTTCAGTGCTGGAGTGGAATTATAGGAGCAAGGTGTAAAAACATAACATGCAAGCATATGAAGGGAGAGGTTTACATTTTTTTCTCCATTTTCTACTTCTTGTAATCTGTAATTGTTTATAATTGACCAATAAAAGTGGGAAGCAAGAGTGTTTTTCCCTTCCCGAATGGATTTCTTCCATTGGAGGTTTGCAGGATAAAATTGTTGGTGTTTGGAGTTTGAATTCTTTCCTATTCTCTACAATTTTCCTCTCTATAGGACTAGATAATCAATCACTAAAGCTCTAATCTTCAATCAATATGTCATTTTCCCAAATTTTAAAGTAGAACATCATAATTGTGTGATTTTATAGAGTTCTAAAGTAGAAGTTTACGGATCATTTTGGTATCAAAGTGGAATTCGATTCTTTCTTTTGATTTGTATGATAGTGACAAGGTATAAAGGTAAATAAGTTTTACCTTGCGAGTTAGAAATTTTTTACAAAGAAGTGGAAAAAGAGAATTTGAGCTCAAATGGAGGAAGAGAACTTGGTCTGTAGAGTTGAGATACTAGAGATAATGATGGATAGGCTGCATAGTAAACAAGAAGAAATTTCAGATCCGTAAAAGATGGCTTTGGTTAAGCAGGATTCCATAGACTTAGTGGTTCGAGCACTAGCCAAAAAATTCGGTATCGGAAAGATCCACGAAGAGGAATAATGGGAAGAACATGAAGAAGAGACGCCAATTGTACGCGAGAAGGTAAAATCTACTCATACACCTTTTAAAGTTGAAAAAAAAGTGGAAATAAATAACTTTTAAGGGCAAGTAGATGTAGAATTTTTTGATAAGTGGCTAAAATAGTTGGAAGTCTATTTTAGTGTGCATAATGTCACTGAGGAACAAAGGATCACCTTTCCACGTCTCAAAATGGAAGGTCATGCTCTGGTTTGGTGGAAAACCCACTTAGCCACTTGTGAAAGTAAGAAACGTCCTATTGTCAGTACTTGGAAAGGTCTTAAAGAATTTCTTAGAGATAACTTCTATCCTATTGGCCATAATAATGACATGATGATCAAGTGGCAGTACTTTAGACATGGAAGTGGTCAAAGCGTGCAAGACTACACTATGGAATTTCATAGACAAGCCATGTTGCTAAATATGGACTTGGAGGATGAGGACATTCTAACCAAGTATTTGGGAGGACTTCACACTCACCTTCGGAGGAAGGTAATCTCCATGAAGCCCAAGGATCTCAATGAACCTTATATTCAAGCATACTAAATTGATGATGAGAAGAAGCTAGGAGAAACAAAGCCAAAGGGAAACCAATCAATAGATTAGCAAGAAAAAGAACAAGGGAAGAAAATTAGCAGAGGTAAATGGAAAGGTAAACATGCCACTACTACTTTACGTACTTATAAAGATCCTAATAATTTCTGTAATAATTGTGATATAAATGGGAATACTGATTCCACATGTTGGAAGTTGCATCTGGAATCACACCCAAAGCAACCCAACCAAGGATTCCAATAAATCCATGGCCACTGTAAAAACAAAAGGATAGGTGGAGATTGAGGATGATTCAGATGTAGATGAGAGGCTGGGATGCATGACCACTAACATGTACGGGGCTGCAGAAGAAGAGTTGAGTAAGCTATTTCAAATCAGAATTCAAATCAAGAAGACTAAGGTAAATGCTTTAGTAGATTCTGGTTCTCATTCAAATTTGATTTCTAATGTGATTTTAGAACATCTTGGTCTAGATACTAATGCAAATCCACATCCATACCCATTGGGATGGGTGAAGAGGTTGTGGAAATACAAGTTACAAGAAAGTGTAAGTTTCAGTTTTGGATAAATACACAATATATTGATGTATTAAAGGTTGATATCATTCCGCTTGATGCATTTGATGTTGTCTTTAGAATTCCTTACTTGTATTCCAGGGATGTTGTGTTCACAAGGAGGGAGAACCGGTATAGATGGGTCAAGGACAAATTCATTTTCAACATCCAGGTACCCCAGAGAAAATCAAAGGAGGACTATGGTAAGTGCTAACTAAGCACCGAGACTTATTCAAGAAAATCATTAGTTTTGTTTAATTTCATTAGAATAAATTAAAAATGGACTTGAGAGTATGGATATTTTGGATAATACTTGTCATTTTTTATAGAAGAATCCAGCACAGGAACTGCTCATTCAATGAGTAAAATAAAATTCTGCTATGCAGTCACATATCTACCTACAGATTCACTGGACTTGACCATGGGGCTGCAAGAAGAAGAGGAGATACAATGAAAAATGGTGATTATAGAAACACCGTACATGGAGAGAATTTAGCCAATCCATCTCAAGAGATAAAGACAAACAAAAAGGACTAAACCACTATAGTATGGGACCTTCGTCATACTTGAGCAGGATGGAAAAGAAACCTTTAGGCCATATTTCATGCAGATGCACATGATAACAAATTGCAAGATATCCACACCTAATAAAGCCATCTATGCATGAAAAAGAAGGAAACATACAAAAGTTTCCTTCTAAAGAGGATTGAACTAAAGGTAACTCGAAGGAGGATGTAGCACTGGAGCAACAAACCAGAGATCTACAGGAGCCTTGTCAGGTTGGACAAGAGAAGACTCTAAGGCAGATCCGATGGTATTCAAAGGAGCAAGAGAGGGAGTTGATTCCTCTACCACTCCCCTACTAATATTTTGTGGCACCAAAATCCTCATAAGCAGGGGAGGTATGATCCATATGGATCCAGAAAAACACACCAATTCATCATTTCCATCAGCACCTAGAGGGAGAATTGAAGAAAATGAAGGAAAATGAGGTAAACGGAGGTTCTAGATAGAACCGAAACCACCACCCTACAAGGTGACGGTCCTGTAACCACTGCCTAGCTAGGGAGGTGGTCCCGAAATCACCAATTTTCTTAGGACAATGGTCATGACACTTTTGAACATAAAAGAGAGGACACAAATTTTAAGCGCCTGATTGTGTCTCTTCCCTCCTTGACCTTTCCCATTCTCTAATGCATGGGAGGACATGGGAGAAGGATATAAATACAAGGAGTAATAGAGTTGACATTTAAAGATCCAAAGATATCAAAGAGAAAAGGTTTAAGCTTAATGAGAGCTAGTAAGAAAGATATTCAGTGCCGGAGTGGAATTGTAGGAGCAAGGTGTAGAAACAAAGCAATCAAGAATAAGAAGGGAGAGGTTAACATTGTTTTCTCCATTTTCTACTTCTTTTAATCTGTAATAGAAAGAGTGTTTTTCCCTTCCCGACAGGTTTTCCTCCATTGGAGGTTTCCAGGATAAAATTGTTAGTGTTTGGAGTTTGAATTCTTTCCTATTCTTTGTAATTTCCTCTCTATAACACCAGATAATACGTCACTAAAGCTCTAATCTTCACTCAATCTGTCATTTTCTAAAATTGAAAGTAGAACAACATAATTGTGTGATTTCGTAGAGTTCCAAAGTAGAAGTTTACGGATCATCTATCAAATACTCAAATCCACTTTTTAACATTCTAACCCAAGATAATACATTCTAATCCTTGTTCCCTTGATTTCTAAGATTAGTATCAGTTTTGAGTTCTTCATTTACCATTTTATTATCAAATTAGCATAAGAGTGCTCGAGAAAACACATACATTTTTCCTTCAAATAGAGATTCTCACTTCTTTTGTTATCTTACATAAAAAAGAGTGTTCTTTCATACATTTTACATCTTCTCACATGATCCAAATACCTCTTAAATCACCATTCTAATGCCATAACACTGAAACCCTGGATTTTGTAAGTTTCTCATGCCTCCCAACTTAGGTTCTTGCCTCTTTTAGGTCTTTTTCCCTATTCTTGGACCTCCAAACCCTCTTTTTATTTATCTTCCTTCTCCTCCTCTTCGAATGAATTCATCCATTACCTAAAATGTATATAAAATAAATAATTTCTAAACCCTAATTATGGTGGTGAATAACCACTACAAGATGCTACTTGACTAAAGGGTGATAATACCCTAGATACAAGTTTGAGTTCCTTTAGAAAATTTCACAACCTTTCATGACCTCAGTTGCATCATTACAGATCTTAATCCAAAGTTAACAAATTTAAATATTTAAATTCTCCTTTTTGGAGGGAAACTCCAAAATTCCCATTTAACACACATGGAGGAATTAATATAGCATTGAAGGACTCAAGGAAACTTGAAAGGACCCCCACAATATATTACAAGAAAAAATTTATAACAAACCAAAATTTACTTATATACAAAGTTGATGCTCCTACGTAAGAATATAACCTCAATTTATCACCTTGATGAGCCATCATGCTCAAAAATATCCCATGTGGTTTGAGTTTCCCTTTCTCAACATAGATGTTAGGCCTTTTTTCATGAGTTATCCAACCATCTAGGTAATGTTGTCTGATGTAAACATAATAAGATACAATTCTAAGGCCTTTTAAACTATCCCAATTTTTATTTCAAATGGATTGCATTTAACTATTTCCCACTTCAATTCAAAATTTTGGTCTAGGGTTTTCTCAACTTCAACCTATTGTCTATCTCAATAAATGTAATACATTCTTCTATTGGCAGGATGGTGGCCATTTAATATGTGACTACCCAAAATTCAAGTTAAAACAAAAAAGGTTATCCCAACTTTATACTAATAACTATTAAAATCATGCCTTGGTTCCACCTAAAACATCATCTCCACCCCTAAATGACCCTAGTTCGACTACCGTCAACCATAATCAATTAAATAATAACACCGAACTCCTCTCTTCTAACTCTACTAGATTGATTTTGTTCAAGAAACTCAATTCAATTACATCCATATTTTTGACAATAGGAAGGTTCTTGGAAATATAATTAGATCTTCCTCACAAGGAAGAGTCTCCTTTTAAGGTCCTAATATAGTAGCCAAACCCATTTTATTGATTCCCATAAAGTATATATAGTACAAGCCAGTGGGGGAGAGATTATGATCAATAAATGTGTTGGAAGAACTCCATATCTTTACCCTAATCCCAATCTTGAATCTAATAACATCTCTTTACTTGGTTAATAAAACTCTTCCTAGTGGTGTCTAATGAAGCATATTCTCATGAAATGTTTAGGGGATGACATTCTATGAATAGAAGTTTTAGATCAAGATAGTTCTACATATCACCTTTAAGGATATCTTCCTTTAATATGTCAAATTTAGTAGCTCTATTATTTTATTCAACCTAAATTTCATTTGCAAACACTTCTTGCCATATTGTATGTCTCATGAAGAAGAAAGTATAGGTGAAATTTTGATCCTTTGACCTTCCCTTTCTTCTACAATCATTTTCATAGGTGTAGACCCAACACGTAGGTGTTTTTGAGATGTGGTATGTTTTGGGGATCGAATCATTAGATTCTTCTCAACTCATGCTCTACATATCACAATAGAACAAGGACTTTTGTGGAATTGGATGAGATCTAACTTTCCTTTACAAATAGAATTGTAGGAGGTGAAATTAATAACGTTTAGCATAAATAAGCCACAGTTGGTTTTAAGCATGTCCCCTCTCCTTTGAGGAATTTTTAGCATGGCTTCAATGTCATAAATATTTGGAGGTTTTTTATCCCCTTTTGCATATCCAAACTCATGAATAGGAAACTAGTTTATTTGGTTCGATTATAAATTTGGATGTCAAATAAAGTTGATAAGACTTGAATGGTTATACATTAGTGCATTTGTTAAGTCACTTTTTCCTTTCCTTATGTTTCCACCTTCAACGATACAATCCTGTTTGATCATTCTCCCATTTCTTACTCCTTCATGTACTCATTTTCCATTCAAGAAAAATATCTCCCATCTCTCTTCCCCACATTGTATAGCCCAAATTTTATTTTTTTTGGGAGTAACTACATCCCCAAACTAATTCATCCACATGTTGGATTTTATGGCAGGAAGCAACTAAAGAAAGAATAGTTAAATTCCTTAGAGGATATGAAAAATCATGGCCAAGGAGAGATGAATAAAATAATACAATATTTTTCATATTCTTAGTCAGCAACATCTTAATCTTGAGTAAAATCCACATGCCACCACCCTTCAAATTTTGGAAACAAAAATGGAAGATGATATAATAAAATTTAAATTTATAAGAGCCAAGGCGCAAGTATGCATACTCATTTTTTCTAGATTCAACATGGTCACTGTGGATATAATTTTTTAAAAATATATATATAACAAAAACAATGTCATGAACACATTTGACTCATCATTGTTAAGGAAAGAGTGGAGAACCACTCACTTGATTATATCAAGGGAATTTTTTTATGCATAATAATAATATTTTTTAAGAAGAGAAATATCTTGATGAGTGTGAATCTATTTTAGAAGGATGGGTATGTAGATGCACTCCATGGAAGGTAGATCAAGTGACCAATTACTATAATTGATCTTGAATCAACACTCTAAATAATGAAGATTGAGAAGTCCTCTGACTTGGATGGTTTTTGATTGAATTCTTGCAATCTCAATGGTATAACCTTAATATGGAATTATTTAATGTTTACAATGAGACAAAGGCTGATGGATCCTTGGGTTTTTTTAGTAACCATGGCCTGATAAAATTTATCCCTAAAACTAGAAATAATAATATGATATGTGACTATCACAAGCATAGGATATGTGGCTATCTCCCCATTACTTCTCAATGTTCCCTACAAAATAATTACAAATACTATTTTTATGAATTTCAAATTGATAGCCCAATATATTATTCACCCAGAGAAAACCTAGTTCTTTAAAGAAATATATTTTTGGATAACATGCTTTATGTATCAAAAACCTCCCAATGGATTAAAGATTCTGATCAAGATGTACTATTATGTAAAATATATTTTCATAAAGAATACGATGAAATATATTGGTTTTTTATCCTAAAATTTATTGAGTGGATAGGACTTGGTCCTTTATTTAGATGACACATTCAAATTCTCTTTATTGAAGCATAAGACCACATCATGGTTAATGACAACCTCACAACATACTTGTAGCTTTTGCACTCTATTTGATAAGTTTTTTCCCCTTCCCCTTCTTATTTTTCATAGTTGTTAATTCCCTTGGTTATATTCTCTAACAATATCTTCATTAAGAAGATCTGAAAGTAATTATACTTCCACATGAGTCTTATAGTCTTAATTCTTATTTTTTTGATAACTCTCTCCTCTTATTACAAAATTATGAACAAGAGATTGAAAATGTGAAGAAAATTATTGATATTTACTGTGACATGTCAGGTTCCAAGTTGTGCAACCACAAAATAAAATCCATCTTCATTAAAAATGGTCGAAATATGACATGGAATCCTCTAACCTAGACTGTCATATCCCACTAGAAGATTATCCATCACCTGGGTGTTCATCTTTCTCCCTAGGATATGTGGGATTGGATGCTCAATAACATTTAGAAAAATATTGAAAACAAGTCTGCATATTACTCTTCATATTTTTTTCCTTCAAAATAAGCTTATAGAAAGCTCACGTGACTAGCCTATGGATTTTTGTAGAGACAAATATGGTAAGAAATGAATGGTATTAATATTTTGGGAACTTTGCACCATGAATAAAATTTTTGATGGGCTTAATATTATAGATCTATTAAAATAGGGGAAAATACCTAGCTGTGAAATGGGTTGCTAGAACCACTCAAGGCATAGATCCATAACATAACCTTATCAACGATAAAATGCAACAATTTTCATATAATGGTTCTTGGAATTCCATTGCATGGGAAGATAAAATTCTAAATGCACCTTTTTTATATCTTTGGTTCCCTTCCCATTGGACATAACTGGATAGCTTGGCAGTAAATGACCCCTTTTCTCTAATAGTGATATCAATCTCCATAGCATGGATTGAGTATTCCTACTTCCAGTTTTTGGAACTAGATAATTAAATCTAACACCTTTCCCTTTTCTGTTGAACTTAAATTCAAATAAAAATCCCTTTTCAAAACAAAAATTAATACACTTAAAGACATCTAGGATAAATATATTGGTAGTTGGCTCTCTTGGAACTTGTGTCATATGTTTAGTATGCCTGCAAAACATATGCATGTCTATAACTCAAGATTGTATAGGTATGTCCTTATGTAATTATCCTTATAACTCAGAAACCCCTTGAGCTTATTTGAAGGATTGACACTTGAAAAAACTAAGAGGTCATCAACAAAGCTAGGACAAGGATTTTATAGAAACTTATTTAGCATTGGATCATGCTAGAGGAGTCTCTTAATACCAAATGGTATATGTTCTTTTCCAATTCTCTGTTGTGGAAAATGGATGATACAATTTGGAAGTCTTATGTTGAGGGAAAATGTCAATAATTGGAATGGACTATTTTGAATATGAAACTTTTGGTTGGCCTCACTTTATCCAAACTTGGTCTTAGTATAGGGGAATACATTTTTTTTTCTTGATAATATTCCCGATCTCTTCATGTACTATCAATCCTCCTCTCAGGCCTGGTCTTACCTTTTATCCTCTCTTCTTGAACTCTTTCCCAAAAATTTCAATAAAATTTTCCTTGTCATTCTCTCCCCCTCCACCCTAGATGTCATCTAGAAAACTTGGTAGCTAGTTATCCTCTTTCATAATCAAACAATTATTACAGACAACTACATGTAGGGAATGATATTATTCTCACTATTCAACAAACTCGAATGTTTTCCTCTTTAGCTTTGTAGATGTACAAATTGAATAGTAAAAATTTAGAGGTGTGTACTACAATCGAGAAGATAAAGGAACTCCTTCAAATTATGAATTGCCAAATAATGTTTGATGACAACAATCAATTTTGAGTACCAAATACATTAATTCCTAGTTTCCCTCCTTTTTCTAAGGGCTTTTCTATACAATTTTTATGTTCTTAACTTGTCCCTTATTAGAGGACCTAATAATTTTTCTAGTTTAACGTTATGACTTATAATTTTTTTATTACTAATAGCATTATTTTCTATATAATATGTGTGTGTGTGTGTGTGTGTGTGTGTGTGTGTGTGTGTGTGTGTGTGTGTGTGTGTGTGTGTGTGTGTGTGTGTGTGTGTGTGTGTGTGTGTGTGTGTGTGTGTGTGTGTGTGTGTGTTACAATAATAATAAGAATAATAAGAGATGTAATGTTTGAAATTATAAATTTTACATTTATTTAATAAAAATATTCATATATGGTACATCTATTTCTTTATCATTAGACAATATTTCCTTTTAATATTTTCTTAAATTATTTACGTGATTTTCCATTAGCTGAAACAAAAATCACAATTTAAAATTAAATAAAATAATAATTAGAGTATTTGAGATTCAAATACTTCGCAATTTCCTAAGTAAAAATTATATAAAATTAATAGTTATAAGTACATTGTGAAAATGTATTCGAGGAACATTTAATACTAAGTATTGTTGTTGAAGTGAGAGGTACATTTTTTTATGAACTTTGCCATAAGTATCTAATACCTAGAGATTAGAGTCATTTTTCTAATATCTTCACAATTCACCATAAATGCACAAAATTTTAAGCCTACATAAATAGTTGAGATTTTTGCATAAAAAATAGAATATAATAATGTCAAAGTTGTCTTTTCGATCTCGATTCCTAGAATTTGGAAATACTTACTCCAAAATTTGGAGCCAAGGATGATATTTAGTAGCTGACCCCATCCATCAAACCAAAATTCTATGACATTAAAATATTTTAAACAACCTTCCCATCTATGTTAAATATATTTTCTTTATTTAATAATTTAAAAAATACCTTAAAGTTGTATTTACAAGTGTCAGGTAAGTTTTAGGGATTATATGTTTATTATAAACATATTTTTAGAAAAATATGTTATTTAAATATATATGTAATGTTGCACTTATATTTATATTGAATGTGTTCATAGTAATAATGAAGGTTTTTCCATATTATTTCACATCAAATAAGGATGGGATGAAAATTTTACAAAGTGTAAAATACAGTTAAATAGGAAAAAAAAAGTCTAGGATAGACATCAAATCTCAGCTCTAGAAGTAAGTATTTTCAAATTCTAGGAATCGAGATCGAAAATACAACTTTGACATTATTATATTATGTTTTTATGTGCAAATCTCAACTATTTCTACAGGCTTAAAATTTTGTGCATTTGTGGCGAATTCTGAAGATATTCGCAAAATGATTCTAGTATGTAGGTATTAGGTACTCATGGACAAGTTCATTAAAAAAATTTACCTCTCACTTCAATAATAATACTTAGTATTAAATGTTCCTCGAATATCTCTTCACAATATACTTGTAATTATTAATTTTAAAAAACTTTTTTAATTAGCAAAGTGCAAGGTATTTTCTCAAATACTCTGACTACTATTTTATTTTATTTTAAAATGTGATTTTTTTCACCTAATGGAAAATCACATAAATATTTTTTTTAAATATTAAAAGGATATAATGTCTAATGATATTGATGAAACCATTAGAGAAAAGGGGCCATTTTCTACCAAGCTATACAATTATGCCTAATAGGAAGGGAGATAAAAATATAAAAAAGGCGCATTTAGGATTTTATCTTCCCATGGAATGGAAGTACAAGAACCATTATATGAATCTTGTTGGATTTGATCCTTCATAAGGGTCTGCAAAGGATTTACTCCTTAAGTGGTTCTAGCAACTCGTTTCACAACTAGGAATTTTACCTTGTTTTAATGGATCTATAATATCAAACCCATCAATATTTTTATGCATGGTGAAAATTTCCCAAAATATTGATATCATCCCTTTCTTACCATAATTATTTCTCTACAAAAATCCCTAGACTATTCATGTGATAGTTCCATAAGCTTATTCTTGGAGCTCAAAATTGCACTCTAGATATGATTGTGAATGACCAAGAATTATGAGGCAACATGGGACTGTATCTCATTTGTGGGACCTGTGAACTAAGACAGACCTCCAGAGAAGGCCGAATTCCTCTACCTATTCCTAATCCTAAACCATCTCTAATCCTGAAAGAAAATCCTAACCTAAATGTGCCAAGGGACCAGGGTAGAAGGAGGTGCAGAAAAAGGGAAATCCTAAGCTAAGAAGGGCGGTGATAGCACAAAAAAAGGGTTGATCACTCTCCACGAAGGATAAAGAAAGAGGGAAAACATGGGAGAGAGGGAGAATGAGCACGCCACATTCAATAACCATGCAGAATATGCATTCCCACATGTGAAAAAACATGAAATGGAGCCTACAAGTAAGGATAACACACAACATGCCAAGAAATGTGAATAGAGAGGCAAGGAGAAATAAAACACGAGACCAGGGAAGAGAGATAGCCAAAAAATCTGATTTTATTTCTTACAGGATGCATAGTTGTTTACATTAATGGTAGAAGGTGATAATACATTACATAGACCAAGATCAAGGTCTGAAACCATGGGAATTTAGCCACCATTTTGGCATGGTGTCGTTACAACAAATAGGGATCAATCCATCTTTTTTACAATGCATAAGTTCCATATTTATAGATGAAGAAGGAGAGAAGAGGAGGAGAAAGAGAGGGAAACTTGAACTCAAATTTCCAACCACTAACAACAAGAAATAAATTTCCTAAAATATCTAGGTGCCTCTGATTATCCACTTCCATAAGCCTTTTTCCTTGTCGAGCATCCATGTTGCATTAAATTCTAGTTGTTGCGCCGTGTGGAACAATATATTTTGCATGTTTGATAAGTATTCCCCCTTTATATATATATATATATATATATATATATATATATATATATATATATATATAATCAATAAAGTTAATAATTCCAGTTTCCATTGCATAGAGGATGTTGAGACCTTTCCATCGATATAAAGTTTGAAAAGATCGGATCATTCGATCAAAAGTTATGGTGATTTTATTCTTCCGCGGAAAAATGTCATTTTCCTTTGATACACGGCTTTCTCTTTTCAATCTTGCGCAGATTTTGAATTTTGATTTTATTACTTATGTTCTGTAGCCTCCTTCAAACAACCTCAAACTCCTTTTCTTCAATTTTTGGCTTTCTCCTATTTCACCTTTTAGCCGTGGCTAGTCAAAAGTATTTGCGGTAATGTTAGTCCCACAACTTTGGTTAAGTTCCATGCGGCTTGTTAAAAAAATTTGTGGTCTCGTTCTATCTTTCTGTGGCATGATTTAGACTTCTACGACATTTCATTATTGGTTGTGTCTATTATTTTACCTCTGCAAAATACTCCAAATCTTCGTGGCCTTCGTTCTAAGCGCGATAGTTCAAGTAGATCAATTTTTGCAAGGGTGCAAAAATGGACAACACTTATTTTGAAAGGAACAAATAAGAAGGGTAATATGAATGGTTGGCTTAAAATGTGATTGATGACAAGTAGATTGGAATCTAGGGAGATGAATTTGCAAGACTTATTTTCAAGATATTTCTAAATGTTATTGAGCACCCAGTCCTACATATACTAGGGAGAAAGATGAATACCAAACACCATGCCCAAGTAATGGATAATCTCCTTGTGGGTGATGACAGTTTAGGTTAGAAGAGTCCATGTCATATTTTTATAATTTTCTATAAATATAAATGTTATTTTGTGGTTGCAAATCTTGGAACAAGACATGTCACTGTAAATATCAAGAATTTGCTTCGCATTTTCAATCTCTCGTTCATAATTTTAAAAAAAAGAGGATATTGTCATTAGGAAAAATAATAATTAATACTATAAGACTCATGTGGAAGTGTAATTACTTTCATATCTTCTTGATGATGAGCTTGTTGGATAATATAACCAATGGCATTAAAAAATATGAAAAATAAATAGGGGAAAGGGGATAACCTTATAAAATAGAGTGCACAAGCCAAAAGACTGATGTGAGGTTGTCATGAATCATGACGTGGTC
The DNA here is from genome assembly GCA_019776745.2 of Taxus chinensis. Taxonomy (NCBI): domain Eukaryota; kingdom Viridiplantae; phylum Streptophyta; class Pinopsida; order Cupressales; family Taxaceae; genus Taxus; species Taxus chinensis. The sequence goes on from CM034151.1 coordinate 649,174,585, forward strand.
TTAGGATTCAGTGAAAAGAATTTGAATGTGTCATCTATAGCAGAGATAAAGTCTTGTCAACTCAATAAATTTAAGGATAAAACACCAATATATTTGATTATATACTTTATGAAAATGTATTTTAACCAATATTGCATCTTGATCAGAATCTTCAATCCATTGGGAGGTTTTTGATACACAAAGTAGGTTGTCTAATAGATATATCTTTCTTTTAAGAACTAGGTTTTCTCTGGGTTAATAATATATTGGGCTATCAATTTAAAATTCATAACAATATCCTTTGCAGTGATTTTGTAGGAAACATTAAGAAAAGTAATGGGGTGCTAGACACATATCCAATTCTTGTATCTAGTTTTTGGGATAACTATGATTAGGCCATAGTTACTGACAAAACCCAACAATTCATTGGACTTTGTCTTGTTGTAAACATTAAATAAGTACATATTGAGGGTTAGCCATTGAGATTTAAATAATTCAACTACTAACAATCCAAGTCAGAGGCCTTATCAAGCTTCATTATCTAAAGTGTTTATCCAAGACTAATTATAGTAATATATTACTCAAGAATATGATAGATCTCTTGATTCAACTTCCATTGAATGAATTCATGCACCCATCCTTCTAAAACATATTCATACTCAACAAGGTATTGATATTCCTAAAAAAATGTATTATAATGCAGAAAAAACTCCTTTGATATCATCAAGTGAGTGGGTCTCCACTCCTTCCTTAATAATTATGAGTGAAATGTGTCCATGACATTATTTTAATTATAGATATTTAAAAAATTATTTAGAGCCACGGTTACCATGTTGAATCTAGAAAAAAAATATCCTATATACTTGCACATTGACCCTTATAAATTTATAAGTTTCTTATATCATCTTTCATTTTTTTGCAACAATTTGAATGGTGGTGTCATGTGAATGTTCATCAAGAGTAAGGTGTTTTTGAATAAGACTATGCAAAAGATTGTTTTATTTTTTTCATCTCTCCTTGGCCATAATTTTTCCATATCCTCTAAGGAATTTTAGTATTCTTTTTGTAGTTGTTTCCTTCCATTAAATTCAACCTGTGGATGAATTAGTTTGGAGATGAAATTAATACCAAACAATAAAACTTTGGGCTATGTAATGTGGGAAAGATAGATGGGAAATATTAATCTTGAATGGAAGATGAGTACATGAAGGAGAGGAGGAATCCAAGTTGATGGTGCAATAAATGATAGAATGATCAAAGAGGATTTTAGCGTTGAAGGTGGAAACATAAGGAAAGGAAAAAAAGTGACTTAAAAAATGCACTAATGTAGAACTAGTCAAGTATTCGCAACTATATTTGACATCAAAAATGATTATTGGAAAAAGTGAACCAACTTCCTATTCATGATTTTGGATATACAAAAGGGGATAAAAAAATTCCAAATATTTACGACATAGAAGCCATGGTAAAAAATCCTAAAAGGAGAGGGGACACGATTGACATGACTCTTTTGTGCTCAACCTTATTAATATCACCTCCTAAAATCCAATTTGTAATGGCAAGTTATACCTCATCCAATTCCACAAAATGACTCATTCTACTGTTATATTTGGAGCATAAATTGAGAATAATCCAATAATTCAATCCCCAACACATACCATATCCCAAAAACACCTATGTGTTAGGTCTACACCTACGGCAATGATTGTAGAAGAAAGGGAAAGTTAGAGGATCAAAACTACACCTCGTCTTCCTTCTTCACGAGACACACAAAATGACAAGAAGTGTTTGCAAATAAAATTTAGGTTGATTAACATAATAGAGCCACTAAATTTTACCTATTAAAGGAATATAACCTTAAAGGTGATATGTAGAACTCTCTTGATGTGAAACTTTCATTCATAGAATGTGATCCCCTAAACATTTTATGAGAATAAGCTTCATTAGACACCACCAGGAGGAAGTTGCTCAACCAAGTAAGGATATTTTATTAGAGTCAATATTGAAGGGTAAAGAGATGGAGTTCTTCCAACACATTTATTGATTGATATCTCCACCCACTGGATTTTTCTTTATATACTTTATGAGAGTCCCTAAAATTGGTTTGGCTACTGTATTAGGACCCTAAAAGGAGACTCTTCCTTATGAGGAAGATCAAATGCTCTTTCAAAGAACCTTCTTATTGTGAAAAATATGGATGTAATTGATTTGCATTTCTTGAAAAGAATCAATCTAGTAAAGTTAACAAAGATTCCAGTTGGGTGTTATTATTCAATTGATTATGGTTGACGGTAGTGGAACTAGGTTTATTTAGGTATGGATATGGTGTTTAAGGTGGAACCGAAGAATCATTTTAATTAATCTTAATATTAAGTTGGGATAACCTTTGCCACTTTACCTTACATTTGGGGAAGTCATGTATCAAATATCCATCATCTCGAAAATAGAAGCATGTATAAGATTTATTGAGATAAAAAATAGGTTGAAGTTGAGAAAAATATGGACCAAAAAGTTGAATTGAAGTGGGAAATGGTTGTGAAAGATCCATTTGAAATAAAAATTGGGATAGTTTCGAAGGCCTAAAAATTGTATCTTATTATGTTTACATCATAAAAAATTACCCAGATGGTTGACTAACTCATGAACAAATTTTCTAACAGCTAGGTTGAGAAAGGGAAACTCAACCAACATGTTATATTTATGAGCATGATTTCCCATCAGGATGAAAATTGACCTTATATTCTGATTCAAGAGCATCAAATATTTTTATAGGTAAATTTTGGTTTGTCATGAATTTTGGCTTGTATTAGGTTGTGGGGGTCCTTTGAAGTATCCTTGAGTCCTTCATAAATATCTTAAGTCATCTATGTGTGTTAAATGGGAATTTTGAGGTTTCCATCTAAAAAGGAGAATTTAAATATTTTAATTTGTTAAGCTTGGTCTAAGAGGTGTAATGATGCAAGTGTGGTTCTAAAATGTTGTAAAAGGTTATAAAGGAATTCAAATCATGTATGTAGGGTATTATCACCCTTCAGTCAAATATCATCATGAATCGGTTAGTCATCACCATAGACATGGTTAAAAAATTACTTATTTTATATGCCTTTTAGGTCATCGATTAATTCATTCAAAGGGGAGGATAAGGAAGAGAAATAGGAAGAGGATTTGGAGGTCCAAGAATAGGGAAAATAACCTGGAAGAGGTAAGAACCTGTACTGAGAGGCATGAGAAACTTGTAAAAAGTAGGGTTTCAGATTTATGACATTAGAAACATGATTGAACATGTATTTAGAGCATGTGATAAGATGTAAAATTTATGAAAAAACTCTCTTTTTGGTATGAGATAACAAGAGAAATGAGAATTTTTGTTTGAAGGAAAAATAAGTGTATTTTATTGAGCAATCTTATGATAATTTGATAAGAAAATGTTAAATGAGGAATTGGAAACTGTGACTAATATTGGAAATCAAGGGAACATGGATTAGAATGTATTATAAAGGGTTATAATGTTAAAAGGTAGATTTGAGTGTTTGATAGATGAACCATGTGTTGAAAAACATGGTTTCTAGGTGAAAGGTGAAAGCAAACATTGTTGTTGGGAATAATCCACAAGGTTTCATGAGTAATTGTCTAAATATGAAATATGTATTAAGTTGAGATAGAGGTTAGGAATTTGGTTTTAGGATTTGAATAAATATTTTGTGCAAGTTATGAGATATTTAACTTGTCGGGCTCTATAAAACCCTAGTTTAGGGTAAAATCTAAAAACAAGAGTAACATAATTTATTGTGAATGAAACTTGATGAAATTTTGAACATAACACCTGAGAATGTTTATTAAATATATTTGGGAAGTTTTAATTTAATTATTTTTATACGGAATTAAATTTCTCTAGCATTCTTATTTGGTGGCAAAGGATACCTAATTAGGAAGGGAAAACTAGAAATTGGGTATATTTTCCTCAAGATTCAATTACAAGGTTGATAGGGTAGTTGAATAGGATTAATGGGTGCCTAAAAATACTATTTATTTATCAGGAAAATGATTATATTAAATATTATGTGGAAATATCTTCCAAAATAGGGATATTAGACTGTATTACTAACTTTGAAAGGTAAGAAGACTTGTATACAATTTTTTATGTTTTCCAAGTTGATAAAGGGTTTGTGATCAAATAATAATATTTTGTATAGTAGAATGAAGGTGTTTTAAGTTCTTGAACAAGGTTTTTGGCTTAAGTGGTGTTTAGGAGGATTAAGATACCATTACACAATTTTGATGTTGTGTGAGTTGTTAATAAGGAATTGACTCTCTTTGTCACATGTTGAGTTAGAAACGTTGGTGCATGATTTATGATGAAGCTAGATAGGGTCAATAGAACAAGATAATAATAATATTTTAAGGAAAAATGTAACACCTAGTTCTTATTCCAATAAAAGACAGTTGATAAAAAAATGAAAAAGTTTGATTACAATCAAGATTGTAGAGTATACAAGAGTATAGGATTTAAAACACAATGTAACTGAGACTAGAAAAAGTTTACTGAAGAAGAGTCTCTATCCATTCTTTAAGGTTAGTGAGGAACACAATGAAGTGAGGAGTAAAGATAATATGATTGTAATGAAAGTGAGTATTTGATTAGTGAAATAGGGAAGGAAGAAATGGTACAGTCCAATTAACTTCTTGCATCAATGTTATTATGATAAGTTGACAGTAGGTTTATGAGGAGTTTTGGTATTTTTTCAAAATAGTATTGGAATGATAAGACACCATAAGTATGCTTGGAGAGTTGAGAATACTTTTTAAGAGTTGAAGGATCATTGTATGTCAATCAAAAATTTCTTTGAATGAGAAATCCAAATTAAGTCATTTTGGGAGAACATGATGAATATGTAAAAGTGGAGGAGTTGTTTTGAAGATGCATGTGGGAAGGATAAGTGAACTACGAGTGTAAAATCATTATAGGATAGTAAGAGTAAAGTCAAATATAGGGTTTATGGAGAGGATTGTTTTCTAAAAATTGCTAACTATAAAAAATATTTGTCTCCTGACTTGATTTCTAAGTTGCACATGACAAGATTTGTTTAAGAAGGATATCAAAACATTGTTAAAATGTTGGAAACACCAAAAAAAGGTGATAATTCAACCTTTTCATGATATCAAGGGTATGTATGGGCTCATTTGGTCTTGAAATTTGTTTTTAAAGAGTTTTAAGAAGTAATAATTCCCTTTTGCTATCATATTCTTGATGATAGAAACCTAGCCATAAATAACACATGTGTCGTATTAAAGGGATTCCTAGGAAAAATCGTAGTAAAATAGAATCGAAACATAAGCTCTACCCAAACCCATTACAAAATCAATTTTCCACCCTCTATTCTCCTCCCAAACCTTTTGTGTCCATTTATATAAATCACTTTTGGAAGGAATTCCTCTAAAGAAAAATAGAAAAAATTGTATGCTACACAATGTTTGGTTAAACTTAAGAAAATTTATCAAGAAATTGAAAATCAAATGCATTACGTTCATGAAGATGATCAATATTTTTGTGTGCACTATTGGTCATTGTTAGAGACATGTGACCCTATTCATGCATGCTTTCATGTAAAGGATGAACGCCAACTTCCAACCTCTCTTTCTTCATAGCGATTAGGGTTATTTGAGGTGTGATAAAATTCCTCTCTCCTTTGGGATGACATAGGGAGCTATAACTTCTCATAGTAAAAATCATGTGTCAAATAAGGAAAATAAAGCCTTATAACAACTAAAATTTTTGTTTGTGTGAAAATAAAAAAGGAAATGACATGATCTAATTCCCTAAGGTTATACAACTGTGTTAATGCCTCAAAATGATACTTCCAATCAGCTCCATCTCCTTCAAAATTCTAGTCGATGTTGCATTTTTACTGTTTGTTCCTTTTTATTACTACCATATTTTTCTCAAATGTAATTTTATACATTGTGGAAGTCAACATCAAAAAAATGGACAAAATTTTTCAGTATATTATAAAATATAAAATAAATAAAAATATATAATCGTCTATCACTTGTACACAAGTAGTATAATGGATATGTCAATAGGAAGCAGTAAAGGAGAAACATTGTAGAAGGAAGTAAGGAGATGAAGAAGTGTATGGAGGGATGATAATTTAAAGGGAAGGGAAAATGTTAGATGGAAAGTAGATGATTCTCTTTTATATTTAAAAATGTCACATGGACAATGTGTCATTTGCACAACAATAAAATATAAAGAGAACAATGAAAGAGTGAGGGATATGCAAGTTGAGTGTAAAAAAATTAGGTCTATTGATATTTCACTTATATGATATGTTAGCAATAACTCCCCCTTACTCTAATTTGGCATTCCTGTTAACACAATTCCTTTTGCTAGATCTTATTAAAAATTTTCAAATAAACATTTTCTAATATCTACATATTTTAGGTTTTACAATAGTTCCAAAATGTAATGAATAATTATATCCAGGTCGACGTAATAAGGCGTTTGGGCTAGATTTTTCTTACATATATTTGGGGAATTCGAAGTATTTTTATATATTTTCAACTCAAAATTACTTCCTTAACAATAGGAAGAATAATTCTAAAGTTCTTACTCTATGTTGCCTATTAAGAAATATACGCATCTACTTTAATTTTAGTTGATAACAATCATGTGTTTTGCATATTAATCTATTAAAGTACATAAGGAATCCTCATTTTTTGAGGGTGGTGGGAGCCTATTTTGAGTGAGTTTGTAGTATAGTTTACGATTATATGCCTAATGGATATATAAAAATTTGTCTCCCCAACATAAATGACATGTCGTCGCTCTCTTGGTGCCAAAGAATTCACATTATCAATGAATTCTACTCCACTTTACATTTTCTTCATAATATAAAACTAGTTTTATTTGATGTAATTAAAATATATCTAATGTAAGGACACTAATGATCAGATAAATACAATAGTAACTATACAATATCAAGTAAATGAAATACAAGCAAGAGCGAAGGTAGGGTTTGTAGAATGACTTAACTTGTAACTATATGTATGAACTAATTGTGGGCTAGTGGATGACTTGGAAGGGTAAGTTCTGATTCTAAAATTAGAATGTGACAATCTTAGGGACATGAGTGCCTGGAATGGGATAGGGATGCCTAGGTGTTAGTGTTTGTTTTAGGAATTTGTGTCTATGGAATAGCTCAAAATTTGATTCTTTTTGTGTCACTTCTTTTCACTTTTAGTTTGTTGTAGATAACATCAGGTTTTTTGCACTTATACTTGTTCACACATGTACCTAAAAAAGAAACCCTAGCTAACTGCACAATCCTTAAATGTATATTAGATAAATAAAAATATACTTATGAAAGATTTGGACTGACCATGGTGGTCACCCCGATGTGATCTTGTTGCTATGTGGTGCACTACATTTTAGAGTCCATGTAGTCCATGTGGTGTGTGATTGAAATCGTGTCCCTTGAGATAGGTTTCTTTAGTGCCAATTGAAAAAATAATGGCAACAATAACTACTTTGTCGTAATGCAAATGTGTGGTATGGAATTTAGAATAGCTCCCCCTATGAAGTGAAGTATGCAGTCCAAAATTAAGTCCTTGTAGTATATAGAAAATATTATCTCCTTGTAGATGTATATGCCTCTTGAATTATTTTCCCCCTAATGAGGTTAAATGAGACATGTATTATATGATTCCTTTTTTAAAGTTTCACTTTTTAACAAGTGAAAGGTGGACCAATGGTGATAAAATAAGACAAGAAAGAAGTAACATTAGAAAGATCAAAAAAAGAGATGAGGGAATAAGAACCAAGAGGGGATATTAACACCTAGATGCTCATGTCTCTAATGGGTTGTTCTGTGTAGGGTGCTCAAAAATTCAAACTGTGAAACAAAAGCTAAGTAGGATATTGACTAGTATGACAAATTGTAAGTTACAAATTATAAACAAGAACCAATAAAGATGAAAAGGATAAAAACAACGTCAAATAAAAGTAAAAGGGGTGTTATTGAATAATTATCTTCCTTACAAATGATGCATATAAATGAAATATTTAGAATCTAGATAAAAATAGTAAGTGCATGATTTGGTGACTATATTTTCCCCCATTTTATGATAGTGAATTATAATTTGGTAGCATAAAGTAGATAAAGTGTACCTTGGGAAGTCGAAAGAATATTGTGCCTGGTAGTGTTTTGAATTAGTGTTGTAGCATGCTGAATGGAATAGTGAAAAATGTTTATCTTGAAATTCTAATGAGAGGTAAGGATAAAGATCCTAGGGTGACCTTTGTGTGTGTGGAGTGAGAATGATGTGTGCATGTAGTTCCTTTGAATATAATCTTTACCGAAGTGTGGTCAATAATTTCTTCATGGTTGCTTATGTGTTTTGACTTCAATGGGATATGATAGGACCTGTAAATAAAACAAGAGTATTAAATAGTCTAGGTAAATGCATTTACACTTTATCTTGGAAAATATGTAAAAATGAAAATGTGTATTAGAAAAATTTAAACTAAGGGGTTAGATTACACCTATAATATTGAAAGAGAAAGCGGTGGAAATTTATTCCTTCTTGTAGATTTGTTTCTTAGGAGTTAGTTTGAATAATATGAAGGATTTGGGTCTCATGTGGCCAAACTAGGAATTGTAAGCATCCCAACACTAAAATTAAAATTTAGGCATCCTATTGCCGCTATGGAAAAGTACATTGGGAGAGCTCGTAGGCTTGGACCTCCAACTATTAACACTTCTCCATGGATAAGTGAAATTGCAAATGATCAAAAATATAATTTGTAACTTACACGGGGTGAAACTTTGTTTTAGGAATACCACTATCATATACATGCCCTAGGTTCCACCTACTTGTTTGGTTCTTGATTTGGTTCCTGAGTTAGTGCTTTATGACATGCCACTAAATTTAATTCCTATTATTGCAATATGAAACTAACTTTGTAACTGTTGAAACTGAAGAAGACTATAACTCTACAACTATTGAAACTATTTTGTAACTGTTTGTGTCCTTAAGATAGAAGCTCCCATGTAGAATAATAGTGACCAAAATTCTTGTCTTATATGTGCACTTCTGTCAAGTATGTGAATTTTATCCAAGTCTGTTTCTAGCCCTATTTTGTAAGTAATTACTATTCTGATCACATTATTTGTGATTTTGTAACTACTTTCTGTAACTATTGGGAGGGTGAAAAGGTTATCCTGACATTTTACCCTAATTATCTGAGGTGTGTGAGATGAACAAAAGTGCTAAGAGGCCAAATGATGAAAGATGAAAATGATGTGCACATCTAATATAGGAATCCTGCACGGGGAATAGGGACTACACATGGTAGTGACTATGGTGCAAGAAAAATAAGTGGAGAATTATCGCATACAAATGTTAGCAAAAAATAGAAAATTCACACAAAAATAACAACCATGAAGAATATGTAGGAAAACATCAAATAATGAAACATCGATTAGATGATATGGATGTAAATACAAGAGGTCAAAATGACTCAAAAACACACACATGATATTACAAAAACTAAAAAATCTTTAAAATAATTTTTTTCTCATTCCTAAATTATCACTCATCTTTAACCATATTACCATCTTCCTTTTATTTTCCACTAGCTCTAACAAACCCTAAAATGATAAGAAATCCTAAAGAAAAACAAACCTACTTGTAAACATATCAAATGGGACCCAAATGTTTTGTAAAAAATATGCCTTCATAAATGAAGGCTTCCACCAATTCTTGGTTTATTCTATAAAGTAGAGAAAAATATATTAAAACTCTAAGTTTTAGAAAAAACCAAATAAGAGGTTAGGAGCTAATTTTAGACCACAAGACAAAGGAATTCCAAAAATAATCCAAAATGGCATTAAACCTTTATGTAAAATTTTGTCATGACATATTAGTAATCAATAGTTAACACCTTGGAAAATTTCAAGTTGATCTGATGATTCGATCAAAAGTTATGGTCTCCAAAATTTACACTCCTGCATCAGTAGTTGGTTGTATTTGGACCCCACTCACGATGTCACAAGACAATCAGAGCTATTAAGGCTTATCTAAATAGGGTAAAAAGAAAATATAGGACATAGCCTACAAACAATGACAAATAAGGTATAAGAAAATTATACAACCATGACTGGAAGGAGTCATTTAAGGAAAATTCTACACATGAATCAACCGTTAGCATATTAGGAAAGTTAAATAGTATGCTAGAATGTAAGATCTAAATATATGAATGAAAATGTGAAATATTGGAATGATAGAACCAGATAGTAAGTGTGAAAAGGTAGATTCCCCAGGAGCCTCATTGGGACTAGTAATGAACAACACCAAACATCATACATCATGTAACAAGTTCCATACATTCGCCTCAATACCATGTGAATGCACATGTGTGTATGAAAAATGATAAATCATATTGTGATTTGTAGTATCATGTTAAACAAAGGAGAAACATATATGAAGAAAGATTACATCCAATAATGATCTAAGAAAACATGTTTTTGGATTTTTGACTGCAAATATATGAAAGAAAATAACTAGGCTGGAGGGATAAGGATGTCCCCTTGTGTGTGTGTGTGTGTGTGAAAAGTGAGGTCCATGTAAAGAATCCCTCAATAGTAGTGCATGGAATAGGAACAAGAGTGCATCATTGGGTGGTGTGGGGGAATTAGGATGCCCCCAAATGTGAATTCCAAAAGGATATATGCAATCAAAGAATTAATCAAGGGCCCATGATAAGATAATGTAAAATAAATATGCATGTGAACATGATATAGGATCTGATGGTCATGTCGGAGTGCACGAGGCCAAGTATATGAGATAAGTCTAGACCGAGCATGTGGATAAATAGAGCTCAAAATATGTCTAGATGGGGCCTATGAAGCATATGACCTATGTGAAGAGTTACCCATATGTGGTGGAATATGTGATATATATATAACGATTCCTATGAGTAGTAGCCATGCATAAAGGAAACTAAGATGGATGCGCAAAAGGTGTTGCAGGAGGAACAAGGGTTCTAGATACCATAGGAGGTATTTAGGATAAAGAGCCATCATGAATATGAGAGGATGCATTAGGAGTAGGAGAAACTAAATATGGAATGCATGTATGGGTCAAGGAAAAAGGTGTCCATAATGGAATGCATTAAATAGTGCTAAGATGTCGCTAATTTATGAACTTATAGAATACGTGAAAAATAGAGGGAAATACTTTGGCACCCCAAAGTGAAGGGAGTCCTAATAATATGCCACAATATGTAATAATAAAACCAACAATAAAAGGAATATAAATAATAAGAGGCCCAACAATAATGGGTAGACTTACATAGCCATGATAAGTGGGAGACATGCATGTCATGTGAGATAAAGGGAAGCTAATTAAATACAATAAAGATAACGAGTATGTGTTGAACTTGAATGTAGGAAGCATCATAACATTATTAATGGAATGGGGCCAAATAAAAGCATTGATATGTATTCTATGGGAGGAGAATGAGGCATGTAAATCAACATAAGTGAAAGTGATAACAAGTGATGGGATATCTGTAGAAACAACAAGGAATCTAAGGGGATGATCCAAGGAGTAGGAGGAGGCACTACATGGTAGGTATGTTTGGAAGATGAATCAAGAGAGGATTTTTCATGCTTAGGTAATGGGTCATTGAATATTTTCAACTTGTCATTTTCATTGGTAGATTTAGAAGTGGAATTAGTGGATGTAGGTAACTGGATATCATTATCTTCGATGAAATCTTGAATTAAATAGCGAAGCTTGAAACACTTCTTGGTAGAATGGCCATTGCATCTATGGTTATCAAAATGTGTATGATCATCGAAATTATTTCCATGGGGATTATTAAGATCATACTCATGAGGAGGTGGAAGAGAAATCATATTACTTTCAATGAGTTGAGGCAACAACATATGGGGAGGGTAAGGAAATTGAGTAAATATACTCCGAGGGGATTGGAGATGAAGCTTAGGATGTTGACAAACAACAGTGACACTAATATTAACATCATTAGACTTGGGTATAAAGGGACCCTTGCTTGAAATTTTAGAATAAGGGCAATTGAAAGTATTAGAACCATATTTGATTTTTCCCAAAGAAAGTAGCTTAGTCTCACGTGACTTCAAGTTATGGAAGAGATGGTCAAAGGAATGATAGGAATAAAAAATTACACATTCTTGAAAAGAAGGTAAAAGACTTTGAATAAATATATTTTTCATTCAGATTTATCTAACGCATTTTTTATTTTAGAAATATTTTTCTTGTTATACAATACATAATCACTAAGATTCTCATTAGATCTTTGTTTAATTTAATCCATTTTTGCATAATATGTTTTCATTCCAATATTCATAGAAAATGAGATAAAAATGATTTAATAGAATGCAAGGGAAATTCATAGAACCATTTCACATCATAATCCGGTAAGCTCCTAGGAAACAACTTGGTCAAGAGGGTGTCATCACATGCATAGGCTAAGAAAGCAACATGAAATCATCTAATATGCTCTTGGGGATCTCCATGGCCATGGAATAGAGGAAACATTGGTGAAACAAAAATGGCAGGGAGAAGATAAGAAAAAACTTAGGGTATAAGAGGACTATGAAGAAGAAGTAAAGAATCAAGGGATGGGGATGAATAATAAGTATATTTTTGTAATTGACGAATTTGTGCTTGAAAATCATGATAAAGATACTCTAAAGATTGAGTGCATAAAGAATAATTAAGTTTAATGTGTGAAATAATAGGAGAATAATAATGAGTATAAGGAGAAAAAATATAGATGTGAATGGTGGAGACTTCAATATTGCAAGGAGAGTAAGAAATTGGAATAGAATTAGTAGTAGTAGAGATTGACAAGTTAAAAATCATAGTATTATGGGAATCATTGTCACGTGCACATTGGGTAGCCAATAAATAATCTAAGATATGTGGAACATGGGTTGGATTATCATACATTACATAGTGGAAATTGGTAAGGGAATCTAATTGGGCTTTATCAACATTAGTATATTCATCATAGGATGTTCACTTTTGGATGTTTTTATGTCATTGAGAGGGATTTTCTTGGAATTTTTGTGAACATGGTAATTTAAAGAATCAACCATGGAAAAATAACGATGACGAGTGGGTGGGGAAATCTCTATATAGATTGGGGATCCAAAGAGGCCACTATGGGTAATGGGAATGAAAGGAGATATCTACAGTGGGCATGCAAGAGATCGAGATCACCAAATGATGTAATAAAATTAGATCTAATGTAATGAAAATACTTATCAGATAAATATAATAGTAACTATACAAGATCAAGCAAATCAAATACAAGTAAGAGTGATAGATAGATTTTTTTAAATGACTCAACTTACAATTATATGTCTGGACTTATTCTAGGCTAGTGGATGACCAAGAAGGGTGTATTATGGAATGTGTAAGCTTTACTTTTTAAAATGGATTGTGACAATCTCATAGACAAGAGCATATGGAATGGGATAAGTATGCCTACGTCCTAGTGTCTGTTCTCGGTGTTGGTGTATATAGAATAGCTCAAGATTTGATTATTTCTATGTCATTTCTTGTCACCTTTAGCTCATTGTATCTCACGTCAAATATGTTACACTTTTCCCTCTATCAAAATTGTACCTACAAAAGAAAACCTAGCTACCTGCACAATTCTTAAATACACATTATATGAATAACAAGATGCATATGAAAGAGTAGGATTAATCTTGACAATCACCACAATGTGATCTTGTTTCTGAGCGTTGTACTACATTTCAAATTCTATGTAGTTCTTGTGGTGTGTGATTAAAACTATATACCTTGAGATAGTTTACCCTAGATCTAGTTACAAAAAGAAAATAAGACTACAAGTACTATTTCCAATGCAAATGTGTGGTATGGAATTCATAATAGCTCCCCTTATACAGTGAAGTATGTAGTCCTTGATGTAGTAGATAGAAAATATTAGATCTTTTTAAATTTATGTGCCTCTTGAATGTTCACCTCCCCTAATGTGGTTAAATAAAACATGTATAAATTATTCATTTTCTTAATTTTCATTATTAACAAGTGAAATGATGACTAAGGGTGACAAAAAGACAAGAAATGAGTAACATTCGAAAGATCATAAAAAGATAGGACAAAAGCGCTCAGAGGGGAAAATAGTGCCCAGATGCTCCAGTCCCTAATGGGAGGTATTGTACAGGGTTCTCAAAAGGTAAAACTGTGAAATCATAACTGAGTAGGATGTTAGCTAGTATGAAATATTGCAAGTTTATAATCATAAACAATAAAAAATAAAGATGAAAAGGATAAAAGTAATGTCAAAGAAAAGTAAAAGGGGTGTTAATGTGTAATTATCTTCCTTAATAATCATGCATATAAATTAAATATGTAGATGTTAGGCGTACATAGTAATTGCATGATTTAATGACTACATTATCATACTTTGTGATATGAATCCTAAAAACATTCTGTTGGACTAAATCCATGCAAGTAAAATAAGTGTTTTTGGTCGAGATTTATTTCTTCATGAATACTTTCTTTTAGAAATTGTATGCCTAGATTTGGATCATCTGTAAGATGTATTAGTTGATATAACAATCACCAAATCAATTATATTAAAAATTATGTTCATTGAAAAAGTGAGGGACAACCATATGTTCTTTCATGAATAAAGAGGGTAAAATCTTCTTGATCTAAATAAAAACCTGAACACAAACACATTTGGAAATATGTTAGTATTTTTTGGTGGTTAGGGGAACTTCCTTGGTCATATACCTAACCATTTAAGGAGATTGAAGTAAAAATGACAAAGTCATGCATGTAAATGAAATATACACTTAACTTAGATCGCAAGACAATCACAATTATGATTCATTGAAAATCACACATAGATTGTTAGTCAATCACAGTTGCGACTAAAACCTATGTTAATATTTCATTAAAATAGTGATATAACAAGTTACATGATCAGGGGATCATTTTCAAAAGTTCCCTAAACATCTCTAAATGGTGTCAATGTAGAATATCATCTCGAAAGCTTTCCAACAACTGTGAGAACGCGACAAACGGACATCGGGAGCTCTAGATATGTTCGGTCAAAGTTTGGTCAACAGGAAAGTCAACTCTGGTCAACTGGTCAATATTGGACCGAATCGCACTCTGACACGTGGCTTGCCAACACTCGTCGAATTCACTCGATTTTCCTATCGGGAGACGACAAGTGGACTACAGGATTATTTCTATTCCACATTATATGGGTCGAAATAATATTATTTGGTAAGGCCACTTTCAAAAAGCCACATGTATATATTAATGTTTTAAACATTAGTATGAACCGCCAAAATCAAATGCATATGTTTGGACCACGTGGGTGGTGAAGCGGTTGTTTAATGGCAAAGACCCATGCGTGGACATCCACGTGGCGAACAAGGTGTTGAAGCGGTGGAGATGGGGCAGTTAAAAGCTCCAACGTGGTCATTGACCACTTCTTTGGTGCGTGGAAAGGCTTAAATAAAGCCTAAGCCTTTATCCACCGATCCTTATGGGATTTTAATCCCATGTCAAATGCATGCGGCACTTCTTATGGGAATTTAACCCATTTAACATGTAATCCACGCCAAACATGGGATATTTATCCCTCATTAAAATATTCATGCGGCTAAATTGGGTATTAATCCCATATTTTATTCAATCCGCCCAACTTGGGATTTTATCCCAATTTCTATGTACGGGTAAGGCTAGGATAATATTAGCCTAAGGATTATATGCAAGTGCATTATTTTTGGGCCCTAAAAATGTATAAATAGGGAACCCATTTGTATTGTAAGACACATTGGAACACACATTCCACACACCGAAGCCACGGAGAAGCTCATTGCTAGAGCACAGAAAAGGTGGACACATGCCCGAGCTTATTATTTGTTAAGCTTATTTGCGGGATGTGTCAACAAGCATTGTCTATTGGCCTATTATTTTAGGCAATATTAGATGGAATATTTGTGATTGGGAGTGAAATGCAAACTACCCAATAGGCCCATAGCGCCACACCAAGTACTTGTAAATCCTGGATTGTCGACCGGAGTGCTAGCTTCGCATTGTTTGCGTCGGGAAGGCCGATCATAGCCGAAGGAGATTGTACGCCAGGAAGGTGGAATTCGGGTGCTATTTTTCACCCTTGTCGTCTGAAGAACGGGTGTACTGGTAGGCAAGTAAAATTCCATTAGGTTTTCTTGTGAAAGTACTATTGTAACTTACAAGTTTTGACTAGTGAAACGGTTCGACCACGAACCCAGAGACGTAGGCAATTTTTGAACTCTGTAATCAATCTGTGTGCAATTGTCATTATTGTCTTGCATTCTTTTAAATTGATTACTTAAAAGGAGTAAATTATCGGCAAATAATTAAAGCCTATAAGGGTCCGAGATCAGGTCGTAATAATCTGGTTATTTTCGGATCAAGTTTGGTATCAGAGCTGGTAATCGACACCTGCAAACTTACTAATCTCTGAAGTAAGTTGGCATAGAGCAGGTTAATCAGTACAGGTTGCTTTAACAGGGATGGCATTGGCTTGTACTTCTGGATTTCCAGATTGGTGGGATAGACTGAGAGACAGGTTTAACATACTCAGTAATTTTCTCATTTCTATTTGGATGAATCCATTATATCTCATATGTAGATAAAACCTGAAAACTATTGTGTAGGGTAGAATGTATTGGTAAGACCCCTTTGAGGGCAATGTTCATATACATCTAACCATACAAGACACATTAGTTAAAGACCCAATTTTGGGCAATCTTTATACTCTGTTATACTTACATTGGTAAGACCCCCAGAGGGCAACTATTTTGGTGATTTTTCTAACACCATAAAATGCAGTATATTTTCCTTGTTTAGTCATTGTTTTGACAGGGAGGAGACAAATGAAGTCAATCCACATTGCAATGTAGTGGAGAAAGACCAATCTCGTCATGCAGAGTCGAGAAATGGCAAAAAAAGTTCCTCATCCCAGAAGGAGATTAAGAGGAATTTTTGTGCTCATTGCCAAAGGAATGGGCATCAGGTGGAAAATTGCTGGAAACTGCATCCATCTCGCCATCAGAGTAATGGCAAGCCAAAGATGGAATGGAGGCCTATTGCAAAGGCAGAAGAAGTTTCTACTCCACCACTAGTTGACAATTCAACCCAGGACCAGGTAATACCTGAAAGTGAAAGTCCTTTGAAATGGGTAAGTCAACAATTTTTCAATTATATATTGCATAATTCAGATTGATGGATTGTATGCAGTATTAAGTTTGGAGAGCAGATTCTGTGAGAAAATGCTAAGAGAAAGGTTTACAATACTCAGTGGATTTTCTTACTTAGAAAATTTGATTAAAGCTCCAAACATATCTCCTAATCAGCATGTGAGTACCTGTTACAACTTGGATACAGGATTTGACTCATATAAAGCTCGGAGATTGATCTGCCATTTTTGCAGACAGTAGAGTTCGCAGAGATCAGCTCGGAACTTCATTCTGTGTAGAGGCATTGTGACCGTGTAGCAGAATGGTAGCTGAATCACCGTTGGCATTGACGTCAGGTTGGAACTTCATTCTGTGTAGAGGCATTACGACCGTGCAGTAGAATGGTACCTGATTTTAGTATGTCAACAAGAGGAGCTCTCAAAGGATCAGCTCAGAACGTCATTCGGTGTCAAGGCATTGTGACCACACATACGAATGGTAGCTGATCAACAGACTTAGCATCATGCATTGGAGGCTCAAAGTCTTGAAAAAGGATTAGCATCATGTATCGGAGGCATTGAGGTCTACAGCGACTTAGCATCGTGCATCAGAGGCTCTAAGTCTTGAAAGAGGCTTAGAATCATGCATCGGAGGTGTTGAGGTCTACAGAGACTTAGCATCATACATCGGAGGCTCGAAGTCTTGAAAAAGGCTTAACATCATGTATCGGAGGCGTTAAGGTCTACAGAGACTTAGCATCATACATCGGAGGCTCGAAGTCTTGAAAAAGGATTAGCATCATGTATCGGAGGCGTTGAGGTCTGTAACAGATTTAGCATCATGCATCGGAGGCTCGAGGTCTTGAAAGAGGCTTAGCATCATGCATCGGAGGCGTTGAGGTCTGTAAAGGGACAAGGCATTGTCCATCATTGACATCAGATCAATCAAAGCTCTACGTAACATGGAGTTCCTTCAAACCAGTTCAGATTCTACGGAATCAACTCGGAGCCAGGAGCTATGTTATAGAGTAGATCCTTGTTGTTAGATATCAAGAAGCTTAGCACCGCACAGAAGGAGCGTTGAGGTTTCATTCAGAAACTTAGCACCAAAAACCGGAGGCGTTAAGGTCTTCTTCGGATATCAAAGTGGCGCAGCGGAAGCATCGTGGACCCATAACCCACAAGTCCCAGGATTGGAGCAGAGTTGTCGAAGTGAGAAGGTTGGAGGAGAAGACCCAAGGGTTTACTACAGCAGCACTTCCGAGGAGGCAGTAGATTTTTCCAGATTCAAGACAGTATGGAATCTTTTTGGGACAAAAAGCTTTTCTCAGTGGGGAGGTGTGATCAGGGGATCATTTTCAAAAGTTCCCTAAACATCTCTAAATGGTGTCAGTGCAGACAATCATCTCGAAAGCTTTCCAACGACTGTGAGAACATGACAAACGGACATCGGGAGCTCTAGATATGTTCGGTCAAAGTTTGGTCAACGGGAAAGTCAACTCTGGTCAACTGGTCAATATTGGACCGAATCGCACTCTGACATGTGGCTTGCCAGCACTCGTCGAATTCACTCGATTTTCCTATCGGGAGATGACAAGTGGACTACAGGATTATTTCTATTCCACATTGTATGGGTCGAAATAATATTATTTGGTAAGGCCACTTTCAAAAAGCCACATGTATATATTAATGTTTTAAACATTAGTATGAACCGCCAAAATCAAATGCATATGTTTGGACCACATGGGTGGTGAAGCAGTTGTTTAATGGCAAAGACCCATGCGTGGACATCCACGCGGCGAACAAGGTGTTAAAGTGGTGGAGATGGGGCGGTTAAAAGCTCCAACGTGGTCATTGACCACTTCTTTGGCGCGTGGAAAGGCTTAAATAAAGCCTAAGCCTTTATCCACCGATCCTTATGGGATTTTAATCCCATGTCAAATGCATGCGGCGCTTCTTATGGGAATTTAACCCATTTAACATGTAATCCGCGCCAAACATGGGATATTTATCCCTCATTAAAATATTCATGCGGCTAAATTGGGTATTAATCCCATATTTTATTCAATCCACCCAACTTGGGATTTTATCCCAATTTCTATGTACGGGTAAGGCTAGGCTAATATTAGCCTAAGGATAATATGCAAGTGCATTATTTTTGGGCCCTAAAAATGTATAAATAGGGAACCCATTTGTATTGTAAGTCACATTGGAACACACATTCCACACACCGAAGCCACGGAGAAGCTCATTGCTAGAGCACGGAAAAGGTGGACACATGCCCAAGCTTATTATTTGTTAAGCTTATTTGCGGGATGTGTCGACAAGTATTGTCTATTGGCCTATTATTTTAGGTAATATTAGATGGAATATTTGTGATTGGGAGTGAAATGTAAACTACCCAATAGACCCATAGCGCCACACCAAGTACTTGTAAATCCTGGATTGTCGACCGGAGTGCTAATTTCGCATTGTTTGCATCGGGAAGGCCAATCACAGCCGAAGGAGATTGTACACCAGGAAGGTGGAAGTCGGGTGCTATTTTTCACCCTTGTCGTCCGAAGAACTGATGTACTGGTAGGTAAGTAAAATTCCATTAGGTTTTCTTGTGAAAGTACTATTGTAACTTACAAGTTTTGACTAGTGGAACGGTTCGACCATGAACCCGGAGACGTAGGCAATTTCCGAACTCCGTAATCAAATCTATGTGCAATTTTCGTTATTGTATTGCATTATTTTAAATTGATTACTTAAAAGGAGTAAATTATCGGCAAATAATTAAAGCCTATAAGGGTCCGAGATCAGGTCATAATAATCTGGTTATTTTCGGATCATTACACCACTACCTTTTGATCCAAATTCACTTCTCCAAGACATGGAATACCAAAATATGTGATAAAAGAAGAAAAAACTCAATTATGGGCTCAAGTGCAAAAATAGTTAGACATGCCAAGAGAGTGAAATGATGGGGGTTAATGGTGTTTTATAGTTTTTGGAGTGTATAGAAAAATGTGATGCATATGGGTGCAATGTGTATCATTGCATGAGATGGTAAGGGTCTTGCATTGGGAATACAAATCGATAGGTGGATGCATAGACTTAAATCATGAGTGGGTAAGAGTTAGTGAATAAGTGATGATGTGTCTTTTATCACCATTTTATGGGGTTTTATATTTTTTAGTTGATTTTGTGGGATTATCGTGTTTTATGATTTTTTTTTTAAATTTTTGAATAGATCTTATGCGTAAGGTGCATTTTCTAGTATCTACAGAAACATAGTTGAAAGGTTCAGTTTCCTAGGATCTATCCTACTTGAGAATGGTTTAATTCACTCAAAATTATTTTTTTACAAATTTTGAATTGTTATTTTTTAGCGTCTTAAGGGGAAAATAGCATAATTATACAATTTGGTGGATCCTTCAACTAGGAAACGACCCTTTGAGTAGGCCCTTCACCTATCTTATCTTTCCATCAAATGTACAAAACTAGACAAAGGGCATAAACTCATACTGAATCTCATTGTTATGACCATTTTGGATAAGCTTTGGACTATTGTAGTAAACTTCGGATGATATATTAAACATGGAAAAAAAAATTAGGTTTATATTCCTTAACAAACATTGTCAGTTACCGAGAATACATCATCAATGAATAACAACCAATGTGGACGTTTTTGATGAGGTTGTGCATCTACAAATAAATGCATC
The DNA here is from genome assembly GCA_019776745.2 of Taxus chinensis. Classification (NCBI taxonomy): domain Eukaryota; kingdom Viridiplantae; phylum Streptophyta; class Pinopsida; order Cupressales; family Taxaceae; genus Taxus; species Taxus chinensis. Next base: position 649,195,534 of record CM034151.1, read on the forward strand.
ACCATCGTTAACATCTTTGATAAGTGTAAGAATTATCTTTCTTCACTCTAGAATGGAAATATTCTTATCACCATAAGAAATAATAAAAACATATATAATATTACATTGTTTTTAAATAGAGAAAGGCATTTATATTTTTCTCAAATTATATTATATTTATTCTATATGTAATTCTATATAGTTTAGAGGTAAGTGCATGGAGATGGAGGCCAAAAATTGGTCAAAAAGCATAAACTAAATGAAAAACCATTTTGTGGAAAGTATAATTCAGTTTCCTAATTACCAAATTGAAATGTGTACATGTTATAGCACGTATGTCTTATGTTGAAATGCTTATAGAAAAAAGCTCCCAATTTCCATTCGTATTTTTTCCTAGACACATTTTTTCCTATAAACCCTCTATATGTTGTGTGACTGTCATCCCCTTTACTCAAAAATGTGTTTGTAGATCAAGTTGAAGGATGCATTGAGGTGGTTTCGATAATTCCGCACCAAAGAAGAGGTAGGGAAAATTATTTTCTCTCCATTCAATCAAAATTGGTAATTTTTTGATATTTTTAATGTACATTTTAATAGACAACATGTTTTTACGATTCTTACAACTCCTCAACTAGAAAAAAACCTTTCAAATACTTGTAGTCCTCTTAACCCTTCTATCCCTCCTATAAATTTTTTTAAATCCTCTAGGTAGTCAGGAGGATTTAATTTCCCATATAGTGGAGAACAAGCTACAAATTGAGGAATTGATTAAATTAATGAGGGATTCCCAATCCACAAACCTCCATCGTGCCTCCATTGTAAACACATTGATTTCATTATTGACTTAAGTTGACTTGACAATGAGTCAAATTGATCAATGGAAATCCTATATAGATACTTATAGGGATTATTATGCTAATAAATTATCATCTTCAACAGTAAAAGATAAAAAATTTACAAATGACCTCATTTGTGTACTATTCTCTAACACTAGATATAATTTCCCATTTCCTTTATCATGTAAACGATTTCTAATACTTGGTATAACAATAATTCGATAAAAGATAAATTATGGTACTGATGGTGGATGGTATTCAACATGCCACCTTGCAACAACAATGAGGTATGATTATACTTTATGAGGCAACTCTATTACAAGTTTATCCTCAACAAGTTTCCCAACTATTTTGACTACTCCCAAGTTCATGGCCAAAGAAAAGGATCTACACATGATTGACCAGGTGTACATCAAGATCTTAATCAGTATGCTAGAGTCCCTATCAAAAATCTCCCCCGTCATGAGACATTCCCTATATAAGTGAAGGAGATAATATAATTTGAAAAATTGCACATGCTTCAAGTGCAAACTAATACCCTTGTTCAACATACGAGATAATTTTATGAAACTTATGTTAGGAAAGGTGAACAAGGGAGTGTTATAGGTAACACTATCATGATGCCTCGTATTTGTACATCTTGTGGTCGTATATGTATTGGACCCGAAAAGGAAGATAGTTTCATGCAAAATGATTTTTGTGGTGCACATGATGTGGCTATGTATGATGGTTTTTTGAGTTATACATTTGGATTGTAGACCTTGACAACACCTTCAAAACTATTTTTGATTTTTTTTATATATTACAAAAAATGAGTATAATGTACATATATTAAATATTAAATATTTGTATTTGAAACTATTCAATTGTATTGTTGATCAGAGAATACTTGTTAGAGATCACACAAGAAGTGCATGCAGGAGAGAAAGGCCAGGATCAAGGGTGCAAAGGGATAGGAAGAACCCACGCGTGGAGGGCAAGTTCAGCTTTTGGGACTTAGCCGATTTTGAGCATGAAGACCTTTTTTTAGAAGATGGCGTGCAGAGCACATAAACGAGGAAGAGACATGCGTGCCACACATTTTCTATCTTTAGAGGATCGTATTGAAGTATTTTACATGGAGACGAGCTAAGAATAAGATTTTCACTTCAATTAACTGTATGAGGTCAATAGATAACACACTTACATGTGTGGCTATGCTTGTAAATGATGCATGGCTATTAATAGCATGCAACCTATTTTTGGATTAGATAAGCGGTGAAGGGAAAGTCCCCACCATATATATGATGTGAATCACATAGTAGTTGATATATAGGTATATGCAAAGCGTAAGAGGTAAGCATAAAGAGATATGTGCATATGACTAGATTGTTGTATCAGATCCATGTGCGCATCGGTATAGATTTTCATTATTGTAAGGAGCTTCTATGTTTATTAATAGATGGAAGATATTGGTTGAATCTAAGTGTCATTCCTGTGTGTGATTGAGTAGTGCATGTTCTTCATTCAATCATGATTATTGTTTAAGCTTGTTCTTTCCTAGATCTGAATATGGCATGCATTGTAGAATGATGGATTAGTTGTGGATCTATATGTTTCTTTCTTCATCATGCTAACATCCTGCTATAGCAACCCTAAAGAGGGACTTGGTACCTTTGCGTGCTTCGGGTGAGCACTCAGTCTAGGATGAGTGATGTACCAGTGCATCTAGGGTATTATTTGGTAAATTCTAGGATGCATCATGTATTAATTTTCACATATATGTACCTTAATATTACACTAGGGAGGGACATCATCATCCTAATCATATGTTGCTACTACCCTGCCAATATTTACATTCATAGAAGTGATTTATAATGTTTTGAATTATTTTCATGTATGTATTAATAACATTAAGTACAGTTCATATATGTGTTTATATATTCTTTTGTGTGTGTGTGTGTGTGTGTGCATTTTTATGCTCAACTAATAACATGGAATATATTATTTATAAAGTTGATTACCACACATGACACTCCACCATCTATGTGAGGATTAGAAAAAGGTGTTTCCACTGTGATTTCATTTGCACAGCAACTCAGTGATGTATATTATGAATTGCATTATTTTTATTAATGTTATATTCATATCATGGACATGGAAAAATTTAGTAGAGAAAATTCGTAATTTTGTGAATAATAGGAATTCAGGAATACAAATTTGGATATTTTTTACGGCCATTGTAGTGTCTATGTTTCACCTAAAAATTTCACAAATTATAATTTGTCCCATGCGAATAGATAATGAATCTCAAATCCCAACATATATTTTTATTGAATTGCTACATGATTGATAGGATATGATTTTAAAACATTATTGGATTGCCAAGAAATCTATGTAACCTTCTTGGTCTTTTGGTCTCATTCGTGGACATATATGAGAGTTTTTTTACAAATTTGATTAAATTTTCCCACACACACACACACACACACATATATATACATGGTCATATACATAGATTGTAGAATCACTAAGCATTAAGCGAAGTTCAAATGTTTTAAAAATATTTTCTGATTTTCTAATTTGTGAATTTATGAAGTAGTAGAAAAGGATGTAATGAATTGGAATATTGAAATTTACTTACAAAAATCAAATAAATCAAGGTCTTGTCAGCTATTGCATTGTAGTTTACATCCTATAAGAACTTAGTGTAGATACGTCTATTAAAGACATATTTTCTATGATTTATCATGTTGCATTGGTTTATCTCCTTTTGTAAGTTATTTATGTCATTTTTTGATTTTACCATATCACGAATGTCATGACACTATAATTCCTTAGTCAATTTTCATCCCATTGCTGCCAACTCAAAAAATTATCCTCTACAAGATTCAAGAAAATGGAAACTAAAAAGGGAGCCTCAGGAAAAAAAAAGCAATTCCAACCCCTCTTTTTACTAACATTAAAAAAATGTCATCTTATTTTGAGAAAAAATCTAAGGAATCCCATCCTTCTCCAGTAGGACCAACACAATCAAGGGATAATTATTACATTGAAAATTAAACTCAGAATGAGTTCATTGATGATTTTATGACTGATGTTTTCAATGATGGAGACAATGGAATGCCTCCCCTTGAAGACAATCCATTGAATGAAGTTGAGTTTGACATTGTATCACCTGCCCAATTGAATGTTGGAGGTGAAACTTCTTTTAGTCGACAAAATTTCAATTGCACCATGGAAAATGCTCAGGGGGCACCTATTTCTAGAAGAAATAGAAAGGAAATAAAATGGGAACTGGGAAGTGGTTTCAGGCTAGAGTGGGTTACTAAGTATCCATTTATTAAACATGTTAAAAATGAAAATAAATATGAACCTCCCAAAGAATTCAAATGTATAATAGGTAGATGAAAATTAGGTAGGGATAAGACAATGTAACTTAAATAGGATACTTTTGAGAATTATGTAGGAAAGATATATGAAAAAATTTGTACAAATGACGTTGTTAAGAATATTACTAGATGGAAAACTACCGATGATTAAATTCATATTAGGTATGAAAAATAATTTTAGGATCACAAGATAATTGAAATAATAGTTGAAGACAATGGAGGGACAATTACATCTCAATTCAACAAGATCATTCAAAACAATCTTTCAGGTAAAAAATTTCAACTACTTTTTTCACATTCTGAAAAGAGGTCTTCGTATAAAATATTTTCTTAAACAAAATAAAATGTTGCATTTTCTTGGTGTCCTACATTTTCCTCATTCTCACTGGTCTGAAAGTAGTGGGTTGGGACTGGGAAAAATTCATAGCTATGGTTGAGAAAGAATACTTGAAAGATAAACTTAATTCTACACGATCCATGTCTTTGTCTATTGATGAGCTTGCAATAGTAGATAATATTTCTTGGGTTTGTATGCATGTTTATATGGTGATAATCATGTGAGAAAACCTCACTTAATTTCTATTCACAAGATGTGAGAGAAATCCAATGCTGAAAACCTTTTTGAATTAGTGATAAGAACTTTAAAGGACATTAGTGGCATAGATGATGATACAATTACATTAAAGTTGGTATGTGTTGGGTAGATGTGGTATCTATAATGCAAGGTCATCATAATTTTGTGTTTGATAATCCAAACATCTCATTTACCGTATATGATTTTCATACATTTTATGGCTCATATAATGAATCTAACATACAAAATAGTCTGTAAATTTTAACCTATAACAAAATTTGAAGAACTTATTCGAGAGGTGCATGCTTATTTATATCATAATCCTAAAAGGTTCATGGAATTTGAAATTTTTCCAGAAATACTAAAAAAATAGGCATAAAGTATTAAAATATGTTGACACTAGGTGGATCTCATTGTATCGATCGGTTTGTAGGGTGTACGATGAGTATCAATATTTATTGGGAGTAATGTGGTAGAATCACATGGAAGTGGACAAGGTTTAGGATTTGATACATCATTTGACTAATATAGAGACATTGTTGATGATATGTGGTATCCTGCCCATGTTGGATGAAATGCATCTTTTAATTAAAGGATCCCAAGAAATAACTATATATATTGATGATTTTTCTAGTTTGAGGAAATGTGTTTGTTTGGCAATAGAATATTTTTTTATCAATGACACTAATTTTTTCATGTCCAAAGTTCGATGGTTGGAATAATATTGGAAATGAAAGTAGCTTTATATAGCTCAAATTTTTTGGTAAAGTATGTACTTCATATAAGTGGATATGAGATACCAATCCAATTTTTTCAAGTAGTAGCCAGTAAAGCTGAGAAGGTAAATGTCATAGGGATGCTTTTTGATAACATTGTATCATCAAAAAGGGTAAGGTTAAGAGAAACTGTAGTTTACCTACTACAAGAAATAAGGGAACATTTTATTAGGGATGTTTTACTTGAAGCAACGACTTTAGTAATTCCCACCTACTAGAATAGTGTCCAAAATGAAATATTTTTGTAGGAAGACTACCACAAGAGATTGACTACATCGATTCAACATTTTTGTAAGCATATTGATATCAATGGAATGAATATCATAAGTATTTTAAGAAAGGACAGTTTTATTGATCAATCCCATAAATTATCCTCTATAATGATTGAGAAATTTTAAATGTTACATAATCCATTAGCATGTGGAGAAATAACCCAACTATGGAAAAAATGGGTTAAGTAATATTTTTGTAGCAAATCATGTCTGATTTTTTTCTCATTGGCTAAGCTATGTACAAAAATTATTTTGGGTTTAGTTGAAGATGGGAAAATTTTCAGTGCCTTGACCTTTATAAAGTCAAAATTGTGAAACAAGCTTGAAAAAAAATTGGAAAAATTATTTGATAGTTTACACATCATGGTACGAAGTGGATAACTTTCCTTATGACAAGGATTTAACAATATGGAAGGTCAATTAATGAAAGGAGAGGGGGCCAATAATAAGGCCACAAATATAGATGATGACCCTGTATAATACGGGGATGGATCTATTATACCAAGTCACTGTAATCCAAGTCAGAGAACTGGTCAATCAAATGATAGAGATGATCCACCATTAATACATTGGAATATTCTATTCATACATATATGATATATATGTTCATATAATATATTCAAATAATCAGTACAATTTAATGATAATATCTTTTTATTATTTATACTTGATCAAATGATGAAAAAATTTGAAAAATTTGAGCAATTGTAGATACACAAAGTTCTTAACTTCTTAATCTCTGAAAATAACAATACTATTTTTTCTTTGTAATTGTTTCAATTTCGAAACCAAAATCTTTGTAACAAATAAAATATTAGGTTCTTGAGTATGAAAAATTTTAAGCTTATTTCAATCTTGTATCCTCACAAATTTTTCTAGTCTTTTCACGTTTAAAATTCATTAATTCTATGTGGTGAGATTTGATAGCTTCGGATGTTGTTTTAAATTGTCAAGAACCATTTGGCACACTCTACATATTTCTAATATCCTACTTATGTCCCTCTTTACCTTTGGCCAATAATACTTTTCTACAACAAGAGAATTTTTCTTACTTATACCAAAGTGTCCAACCAACCCCCCACTATGCAATTCTCTTATAATACTTTCTCTCATTGAACCAGAAGGGATGTAAAATTGTTTCCCCATGGATAAATAACCATCCTAAATAAAATAATCATAAGAATAAATACCTACTATAGTGTCCTTAAGTTGTCTCACAACATCACCAAAATTTGGTCACCTTCATAGAACTCCTTAATTGCCTCAAACACTACTACTTCTTTTTTCATTATTTTCAAAAGTGATATATTCCTACTTAAGGCATCAACAACTTGATTATGCTTACCTGAATTATGATTTAAGAATAAAGTATATTCTTGCAAAAATGAAACCCATTTTGCATGCTTACTGTTTAGTTTCTTTTGTGTGTTTACATACCTCAAGGCTTCATGGTCAGTGAAGAGTACAAATTCCTTAGCTACCAAGTAATGTCTCCAGTCCCTTAATGCCTGAAAAATAGCATAAAATTCTACATCATAAGTGTTGGGATTAAACCATATAACAAAGTTGCACAGATCTAATAATAAGATAAAGCATACAAGCAATGGATGCGGAAATAAGCCAGAAGATAAAATAAATAAGAGAAAGATAACACTAGATTTAACGTGGTTCACCCAGTATGGGCTACGTCCACCAAGAAATGGCAAATAATATTATTTAGTGCTTTACAAAGGAAATACAATGAAGATCTACTGTCTTCCAAAACCTCTCAGGATGTTCAATGTTATTCCCTCACTCAGCTACTCTTTCTTGCTCACCAAGAAAACTAACATACAAACAATTGCTATTTTCTTCTCACTTACCCTCATGAAATGCATACATACATATATATCTATTCTAGGTAACTAACTGTGATTTTACAATCAAGAAATAATATTTAAAGAAAAATATTTATTCTAATTCTCGTAAAAAAAAAAAAATTTGTCACATAGGTAACCATCGCTAGTCACTTCTTGACCATTTTCTGTCACTGCCTAACCGTCACTAGTCACTTCCTACTGTCAGCGGTCACTTCCTAGCTTATGTTGGTTGATTACTGACCATCATCAGTCTTTTCCTGACCATATCCGATCACTTCCTGATAGTCTTTGGTTAGTGTCAAAACCAACAACTTGTAAAAGAAGGATTTTTGTGAAGCAATTAAGCTCCATACTCAACAATCTCCCACTTGGAGATCAATTGTTGCATTGTACTATGCATCGCCATCCTTGGTTCCATTTCCTTGGCATGTTTCTTCCTCTTCAAGTCTCAAAATCAAATACCAACAAAATTGGAGTGAATATCTAACTTCTCCCTTACTAATGGCTTCGTTAACATGTCTACAGGGTTCTCATCTATATGGGATTTTTATCTAACTTAATCTTCCCATCCTCCAACACCTTCCGTATGAAGTGATACCTTAACTAAATGTGTTTTATTCTTAAATGAAATGTTGAGTTCTTTTCCAAATGAATCACGCTCTGACTATCACTGTATAATATGTAATCCTCTTGCTCTTTACCCAACTCTTCCATGAATCTACTCAAAATCCAACTAACTATCATTCCACCTACTATGAAAACATATCCATTGGTGCTCCTCTTTCCATCCAAATCTCTAGCCATATTTGAATCAACATAGTTGTGTAAAGAAGTATCTAACCCTCTATAGCATAACTCTATGTTGGATGTCCCTCTCAAATACGTAAGAATCCATTGGACTAGCTTCTAATGTTCTTTACCTAGATTATCCATAAACCCTGCTCACAACTCCCACTTCCTGTGCAATGTCTGGTCTAGTACAAACCATGGCATACATAAGAATTCCTACTACTGAAGCATAGAGAACATGTTTCATGTACTCAACCTCCTCATGTGATGAAGGAAACTGATCTTTTATCAATTTTAAGTGTCCAACCATAGGTGTACTAACAAGTTCTGAAACTTGCATGTTAAAACCTTTCGAACACCTTATTGATATAAGCCTCTTGAGACTAGCACAACTTCTTGTTTTTCCTATCTTAGTGAATCTGCATGCAAAGGATTTTCTTTGCAGATCCCAAATCCTTCATTACAAATGTGTGAGCTAACCTTTCTTTGAGTTTATTAATGTCCTACATACTAGATCCTGCAATCAACATATCATCCACATACAGTAACAAAATAACATAGCTCCCATTTTCAATCTTATTAAAATAAGCAAAATGTTTAGATTCACATCTCATATAACCATGCTCATGCATAAAACTGTCAAATCTTGAATACCATTTCTTTGGGGCTTGTTTGATCCTATATAAGCTCTTTTTCAATTTGCACAAAAGTTTTTTCCTTTCCCCCCCTGAATTCATAACCAAGTGGCTGTTGCATATAAATCTCTTCCTCCAAATCACATGAAGAAAATCCGTATTAAAATTAAGTTGTTCTAAATGAAAATATTTTGTTGCAACCAAACTTAGAACAGTACAAATAGAAGTAATCCTAACTACATGAGAAAAAAATCTCATGAAAGTCAATACCTACTTTCTCTGCAAATCCCTTTACCACAAGTCTTCGCCTTATACCTTTTCAAACCACCCTCTTCTTCCTTGATTCTGTAAACCCATTTGTTCTATAGATTTTTCTTACCTTCTCGAAACTTGACCAAATCCCATGTTTTATTTTTTTCTAAGGAATGCATCTCCTCATCCATGTCATGCTCCCACTTCACATGGGTATCTACCTGTATTTCTTCTTCAAATATATTTGGTTCACTACTATCATTCAATAATAAATAAGAAAAGGGAGGTGAAAATGTCTCTGGAGGTCTACTTACCCTTTGTGACCTTATCATTGATAGTTGGGGTGTCTGGGGCTCATTCAGTGCCTATTGCACATTCATGTCAATCTCTGTCCGTGACCGACACCCGGTCACCTGTAACCGACTGCAGTTCCTCTATCTGCCAACCGAATTTGGTTTCCTTAATGACATTGGTTCCAATGACTCTCTGTTCTAAACTTGTTCCTGTCTACAGATGCTGGTTAGCCTGACCGACATCAGTTTCTATAGAACTGATGTCGGTGTCTGTGGATGTCTATTTTAGGGTCTGACAATTGATTTTACTTCAAAATATCATCAACCTGTTCATGTTTAGGCACCAAAACCTGATCCCTATACATTTTTTTTTATTCCAATCAACGTCATGACTCCTAAAAATCTTATAATTTTCTAAATCCCAAAACTTATATCGAAAATCACCAGAGCCATAACCAATGAAAGTACATATCTTAGATTTAGCATCCAAATTCTTCCTATTTTCCCTATCAACATCCACAAAAGCTTCTAAGCCAAAAATTCTAAGAAAACGAAAAATCCACCTCTTTTCTAGACTAAAATTATTCTGGTATTCCACCATCTAGTGCTATTGAAGGCCCACGGTTGATCAAGTATATTGTTGTATCCACTACTTCTCCCTAAAAATTCAAAGGAAAGTTGGCATGTATCCTCGTGCTTCTAACATGTTCCATGATTATTCCATTCATTCTTTCTACAACTCCATACTCTTGTGGAGTTATAGGAACCATTCTTTCTATTAGTGTTCCATTCATTGAACAATAATCATTAAAATCCTTGCTGCAGTACTCACCACCATTGTCAGATCCAAGGAACTTTAATTTAAAGTTTGTTTTATTTTCTACAAGGGATTTCCACCTTTAAAAAGTTTCAACAACATCATATTTATGCTTAATACAAAATATCCATACCTTCCTTGTGGCATCATCAATGAAAGTCACATAATATTGGGATCCGCCAATAGAAGCTACCTCAGCTAGTCCCCACACATCTGAGTGTACAAGCTCCAATTTTTTCTCCTTCTTTGTTGACCCAACCTTGAAAAATCTCACTCTTCTACTTTCCAAATATGAAATTCTCACAAAAATTAAGATCTAATTGTTTCAAATATGATAATTTACCTTTATCCTTTAAGATCTGCATTCCTTTTTCACTCATATGGCCTAGCTGATTATGCCACATGGTTACATCTGAAACTATAGTAGATAGTGCATAAAAGGAATTAGTAACATAGGTAGACAGATATAAAGTTCCTACCTTCTTACCTCTTGCCACAACAAGATATCCCTTAGTAACCTTCCAAGAATTGGTTGTGAATGTAACCAAGCATCCATATTCACCTAGTTTCCCTGCAGATATTATATTTTTCTTGAGGCTTGGCACATGCCTCACATATTTCAATACCCATGGATTTCCATTCTACAACTTTAGATGAACATCACCTTTACTAGTAATATTGCATAGCTCATCATCTCCTAAATAAACTTGTCCAAAATCACTTTGAACATAATTACTGAAATAACCCTTATTAGGGGTAGCATGGAAAGAGGCTCCAAAATATAAAACCAAGATTATAGATTTATTATCCAAGGATAGAATATGGGCATCTTGTTTTACCTCACTTGCAACATTTTCCTCTTTACCTTTTTCTGATGTATTCTCTTTGTTTTCCTTAGACCAACACTCCTTCTTTACGTGTCCTCTCTTTCCATAATTCCAACAAAGTAAATCTCTGTACTTGGATCTAGATCTATCATGTCTTGACTTTGATCTCCCATTATTCTTTCTCTTAGATGATATCTCCTTAGATATTCCTTTTCTTTCTACATTTAAAGCATTTCCAGATGATGCTTCTCCTAATATTTTCTTGCATATTTCCTCATTAAGGATTACACTAACCACATCATCAAATTTGAAACCTTTAGAATAAGTCACTGTATTAATAACAATTATTACCAAGTTATCCCAACTATCTGGCAAAGAGCATAAGAATAAAATTTATTTCACTTCATCATCAAACAAAATTTCTACTGATTTTAATTGATTTACAATAGACCGGAAATCATTTGAATGATTAGATACAGATACACCGTATTGAATTTTAGAATTAAACAATTTTTTCATCAAATAAACCTTATTCGAAGCATTAGGAATTTCGTACAAATTTTCTAAATATTTCATCAACTCTATCGTGGTTTTTACATCTGTAAAATTTGAAGCCAGTGATGTTGTTAGGCTTAATCTTATAGATCCCAGAGCCTTTCTATCAAAAAATTTCCATTATTCATCAGTCATCGTAATCAGCCATCCATGCTCATCCAACGGTAAGTATAGATCTTTCTGCTACAAATAATCCTCCACTTGCATCTTCCACAGTTGATAATTACAACCATAAAATTTCTCTACTTGATATTTTCTATCTTCTGCCATTTCTCTACTCCAACTCAATCAGAGTAAACCCTGTCAACACAAAAAAACTCCAAATAAAGCTCTGATACTACTTGTTGAGGTTAAACCATATAACAATGTTGCAAAGATATAATAATCAAATAAAGCATACAAGCAATGAATGCGGAAATAAGCCAGAAAATAAAATAAACAAGAGAAAGATAACACCAGATTTAACGTGGTTCACCCAGTGTGGGCTACGTCCACACAAAAATGCCCAATAATATTATTCAGTGCTTTACATAGGAAATAAAATTAAGATTTGTTGTCTTCCAACACCTCTTAAGATGTTCAATTCTTTTCCCTCACTCATATACTCTTTCTTGCTCACCAAGAAAACTAACATGCAAACCATTGCTATTTTCTTCTCACTTACCCTCATACAATGTATACATGTATATATATATATATATTCTGGGAAATTAACTATTCTTTTACAATCAAGAAATCATCTTTAAAACAAAAGATTTATTCTAATTATTGTCAAAAAAATAAATCACCATCACATAGGTAACCATTGCCGGTCACTACCTGACTGTCGCCAATCACTGCCTAACCATTTCCAGTCACTTCCTGACCTATACTAGTTGATCAGTGACCATCTTCGGTCACTGCATGACCATCACCAGTCACTTCCTAACTGTTTCTAGTCATTATCAAAACCAACAACTTGTAAAAGCAAGATTTTTGTGAAGTAATTAAGCTACATAGTCAACAATAAGTAGAATATTTCCTCCTAACTTCATTGAGATTTCAACTTAATAATTCCATAGGTCATCCTTCTTGACTCAGTACAGCTCCAATCCTAAGACGTGAGGCATCACAATCAACCTCGAAGGCCTTGCTGAAATCTAGCAATACCAAAATTGGTGATTCTGATAATTTATTCTTCAACAATTCAAATCTATCTGTTGTTACCTTGGTCCATACAAACTCCCTCCCCTTTATACAATCTTTTATGGATGTAATAATGCTACTGAAACTCCTGATGAAATTCCTATAAAAATTTTCCAATCCATGAAAACTACGAAGCTCTATCACATTCCTTAGAATAGGCCATACCATAATTGCATTTGTATTTTCCTCATCCATCCTCACTCCATCCTTTGATATGAAAACCCCCCCAAAAAAAAGACTCTTCTGAAGAAATATACACTTATTTTAGTTTGCATATAGACTCTCTTTATGTAACAATTCTAACTCCAAAAAAAAATTCTAACACCAATTTCATATGTAACAAGTTTTCTTCCACTGTCTTACTAAATATTATAATATTGTATTAATAGACAACAAAAAACTTACCATTGTATTATCAAAGTACTCTATTGATCAAAATCATGAAGGTACTGGGTGCATTAGATAACCCAAATGGCATCACCATCAACTCATATAATCCATTTTTTTTAAAGTTGTTTTCCATTCATCCCCTTCACGGATTTGGATCTGGTAGTACCCACTCCATAGGTCAATCTTCCTAAAATATCAGGATCCTGCTAGCAAATCCATCATATCATCTAATCTTGGAATTGGGAATTGATACTTAATTGTGATATTATTTATGGCCATGCTATCTACACACATTCTCTAGTATCCATCTTTTTTAGGAGTCAATAGCAATGGGGTTACACACGGAATCATGATTTCTATCACTAACCCTTTATGTATTATATTTTTCACTTACCTATTCAACTCTTCACTCTGTGTTGGAATCATCTGATAGGATTCTTAGTTTGGAAGTTCTGATCCTGGGATCAAATCAATATGGTGTTGTATATCCTGCTTCGCAGGTAACCCATTTAGTAGCTCATCTAGTATGACATATTTGTACTCTTTTAGTGCCTTTTCCACAACAACGGGTATATTAAATTCCTCTATTTTTACCTTCTTTGACATCAATGCACAACACCAACCAACTTCTTTCATTTCTATAACAAACTCTTTTATAGCCAATAAGCCCTCACTCTTCTCTTCTTCCTTGAAGGGTAATAAGACCACCTTTACACCATCCTTCCAAAAAGTGTATGTATTTTTCCCTCCATTATGTGTAACCTTTCTATCATATTGCCAAGGCGTCCCCAGTAATATATGACATGCATCCATAGGAATAACATCACACCACACCTCATCCAAATGTAAGTATTCCCAATCAAAAACTTTATAAGGCATTTTTATCTATGGTTACCTCATTCCCTTTCCTAAACCATGATATATGATAGGGATATGGGTGGTTCTTGTTGGTGCTCAAAATAGTCTCACCCCATTTTTCCATTAAAAATCTATTGAGTTACGGCCTCTGCCATATTTTATATCCCCATATTGTGCCACCATCTTCCTTTTGTTGTTGTAATCAATCCATTCCTGGGCCAAGGATCACGTATAGATCCATGGTTGTTTCCTTGTTTCTCTATTTATCTAGAAAGGTTCTGTAATTTGGGTCTCCCGTTCTCTGTTCATCTAAAACTCAGGCTTTCCCATTCTTTTCACCTTCCACATTCAGGATTTGTTGTCCTTGTCGTATTTTCCCTAAATAATTGAAGAAAGATGAATGGTTGTAGCTCAGAGGAATGTATTTGAGCATTGTAACATTTCTAAATTCTCCGTCCTTGGAGAGAATTTCATCTTTGGGCTCAAATTTTCATTTTTCTACATTTTATAGTTTGACAGGCATTTCTCCCAGTCAAATTTACATCCTTACATCAACAGAAAGTGTGGCCTCTTTTGGTTGGAGGCGGCTTAACGGGGCACTCTAAAATTCTATGGATTACCTCAACCCAAAACTTGTCTACATGGTAGAACGACGCTCATTTGAAGATTTTCTTTTTGGTTTGGCCTTGGAGTTGCATCGAGAAGACACGTGGAGGTTTCCACTACTTTTCCTAGACTTAGACAAAGTTTTATGCATCTGCTACAATTTGGCAGAACAAGGACATGTGGTGAGCCCACGCTCATTCAGGGTCTCTATTCTTGGGCACCATTTTGAAATTGTGCCATGGAGACACGTGGAGGCTTTCGTCGAGTCTTCACATACTTAGTCTTTTTTCAAGAGGTTTTGAGGAGCCTAGGACACGTGGAGGGACCACACATGTTTGAGAACCAGCCCTTGAATTTTATTCTAAAGAAGCACCAGGAGGACACTTGGAGGCCTCCGCTCACTTTATATTTTGCTTGGACTTTTCAACGGCCAAAGGAGATTTCCATGGACCCTGACACATGGCACCTTTCGCTGAGCTTTGAGCCTTCAAACAAATTTTTTTGGGCCAGGACACGTGGTGAACCCACACTCATTCAAGGTCTTAACTTTTGGGGACCATCTCAAGATGTGCCATGGTGACGCATGGCAGTTTTGAAAAATCAAAAGGGTGGGGAAGCGGACCATCAGAGGTAACTTGGACTTTTTGTCTCTTGTCGTCAAAAGGATTAATACATCATAATGACCTGCAAGCCTAATAGAGAATAGTCAAATTTTTTCTCTTGTCAACGAAGGAGGTGCAGAATTTTGGGGGAAATTTGGAAAATTTTCCTTTTGTTGAGAAAGGAGTTAAAGGTGTAAAATGAAGCGTGGTTCCACTGGGACCCACATTAGAAACTTGAAGCGGAATGGTAGAGCTGCGAGGGAAACTTGGAAAATTTTCCCTTTTCCAAAAAAGAGGTTAAATAACAAAATTTGGCCACAGTTCCTTTGGGACCCACCTTAGGACACGTGTCAGGCTCATTTCTCAAAGGGCAGAGGTGTAGAGCAAAATGTGAAAATTTTACATTTTTCCAGAATTTGTAAAATGAAAAAAGGAACCCGCAAGCCCGTTTTAAAGTGGATCTCCCACGTGGACGATCTAAATTCAAAATAGGAATCAATGGTATTTGTGCATCTATATCTAATTTTTTTGCCATTTTCACTCCAGAGCTCCTGGGGATGCGTATTATTATGGTTTTTTTATCATTTCTTGGAGTCTCCTACATGTAAAATGAAGAGGAACATTAATCTAGAGGCTTGGTTTAGTGGGGAATGTCTGTAAACATCTCTCACCATTAAATATGTAATCTGACTACCAGATTCGGCCTGATTTTTCTTTCCTTAGCACGTGAAAGACCTGTTGATATCTTGGTTTGGTGAGGAAATTTTGGGGATTTCTTTTACCATTAAGATTATATCTGATCCCTGGGATTGACCTGATCTTCCATTTTTCCTTCTCGGGCACACAAAGAACCAAATTTGATAGATTAGGGGTGGAGGCGGTTGGTGAGTAAAAGCAAGAGTGATCTACCAGAGGAAGGAGTTGAATGCAGGAGATGTTTGAGGAGATCCACCTCCTACGCACCTGAAAACATTTTGTAGATCCTATTCTTGGAATCATGATCAAGATCATGGTGAGCACTGGTGCACTCAATGTTTGAATTTTTAGGGGGAAAAATCTATTGTAAAATTTTATAAATTGCATGAATTTGTCATGGAAATGGTTGGAAGGTTGGAAGTTTGGAGTGTTAGAGGTCAGAACTGATTTTGTAAAAATCTTGATAGAGCCCATCTTTCTAAGGGACTATTTGAGAAACCTATATATCTCTTTTGTGTTAAACTTAATCGTGTCAAGGTGGTTGCGAGTGTACAACCATTGACAAGTTCTGAGATTGTTCTAGAAACTTTCCATTGCGTATAAGTTTAATCAAATTTGAGTTATTATGTGTTGACTTTGAGCAATTAGTGTATGCTTTGTTTCAGAATGTATGCAAATAGTTCTATTCATTCATATTGCAATCTTATACTAATTTTTTTGTGAAATCACATAGGATATCATCCTTGTGACAATTTAATGGTATTTTCAATTTCATTTCAAGAAGAGCTTTCATCTTAGATGAGATAAACAAATTTAAAATCAATTCATTGTCATTCGTTGATAAATATTGTTTGTAAGTCTTCAAGTGTACCTTAGGCATGGTTAATAAGAAACTATAGCGTTTGATTGAGTCTTCTAATTCGAGCCTTCGTATTGGAGTCTTAAAGATTATGTGAAAACATGCTGATTTGGGCTTCTATTGAAGCACACCTTCTAGTTGAAGGAACGTCTTGACTGTTCTGAAGCTTTCTGTTGCGAAGTTTCTCATTATTGTAAAGTCCCTCCAAAGGTTTAGTATAATCAACTGTATCCTGCTTCACCTTCCACCAAGATCATTAAAAAACAATTAATCATACCCATACTTCCCCTGTTTGTCATGTATGTATACAAATGCATAATTTCTACTACCAGAACATGTAGATACAATCAAGTTTTCATTGTCTATAGTGGCCTAAACCTTGCCTAGAAAATATCTCCATTATCTAGAGTGACAACTCGTGAGAGTTAGGTTTTGTTGCATTGATCATATTTTCTTCAAGGCCTTCTTAATACTTCACAAGTAAGGACATCTCCATCTCCTCCATAAATACTAGGCTACAAAAGGGGTCCTCTCACCCTGGTTGAAAGGAACAACCATAAAGTGGTGAGGATAGGTCAAATCCTCTTGAGGGTGCTACTCATTTCTCCACATCTGTGTGACAAAGAGTAAGCTGCATTTCATCCCCAGCTACAAAAAGACACACTACATGCTCTGCTTGTCTCTAAGCTTCCTGCCAAACCTGTGATGTTGCTCAGCTTCTGAGGGAGAATCAATTTGGGTAGCAACACCTTACTGGCACTGTTTATGGGGACATGGTGATTACAGTTCATATTCAAACCCTAGTAGACACTTCTTATATGCTCTAAGTGCTTGTACATTATTTCAAGCATCATCCTGTGTTCAAGCCTGTAAGAAGTATTCAAAGTTGTAAGTGTTGTATGTAATTCTTTC
Organism: Taxus chinensis; assembly: GCA_019776745.2. Lineage (NCBI taxonomy): Eukaryota > Viridiplantae > Streptophyta > Pinopsida > Cupressales > Taxaceae > Taxus > Taxus chinensis. The sequence continues at coordinate 649,213,477 of CM034151.1, forward strand.
AGTTTCCACACTTAGTGCACTAGCTTTCATTGATAAATCTGGGTAAAGAAAAGTGAGATCATCCCATTTACAGTTTATAGTATTGAAAAACATTTGATAGATCATATTTTAGTGCATTTGCACAACTAAGGTGGAAATCCTTAGTGGTGACTCCCTGTTGATCTGATTCTTGATGAGTACCAGTGTCTTAACCTCTGTTAAGTGAGAATTGTTACTAACCTTTGTAAAGATGGAAGGAAGAAGATTTTTCTTTGCTAAGGATCCTACTAGGACATTATTTCTAGATCTAGGAAAGAAAAAGTCAGAAGGAAGAAAATCCTGGAGATTTGTTGGAGATCAACAGACAAGAAAAGGGATCTCCATTGATGAAAGTGATTGGCCTATCATTGAAGACTTCCATTCAAGTGCTTCTGAATCAGTTAGCCTCTTTGTGGAATTGAATTCTCCAACTAGAGAGGGACCTTCATTTGATTTTGAAAATTTTTCTTCTCATTATGCCCCTGTCTTTTCAGAAGTTGATAGGGTTTTCCAAGAAATGAGGCCTTTAGGGGATATCCATTTTGAAATTTATACTCTTGTGTTTTAAAGACCCTATGCCCCTTATCAATTTGTCTCCCCTCAAGGTCACCTCCTCAAAACAACATGGCCCTACCCCCACCCAGACCTCCTTTTTTTATAAACACCTTTGGTCCTATAAATTTTATAGGGATGGCTGGTTATCCAAATGTAGTTCCTCAGGATGTAAGAAATAGACTACCAAAGTTCCAAGGAAATAATTCTATAACTAGTGATCAACATCTAAATATTTTTATCAATATGATGGAATACTTTGAGATTGAACATGAAGATATATATATCAAATTGTTTATCCATACTTTGGAATAGGATGCAAGGGACCGGTATAAAGCTTTGCCAGATAATTCCATTGATTCTTGGAAAAAGATGAACAATGCATTTAGATTGCAGTATGGTGATAGAACTAACCCTAGGTTTCTTCTATCAGAATTTGAAAACATCAAGAAAAATCCTAATGAGTCAGTACATGATTTCAACACAAGGTTTAACAAGACCTTGAGGAGATTTCCTGTTAGCTTAAGGCCATGTGATGAATCATGTTTGATCAAATATTCAGATGCATTTGATAAAAAAGTTGCTTACTACTTGAGGGACAAAAACCCTAATAATTTGAGGCAGGCCTTCACCATGGCTCTGCAAATAGAAAACAACATCAAGGCAATTGGAAAGCCTCCAAAAAGGGAGGGTGTAAAACTAATTAACTCGAAAAATCCTCAAACAAGTAAGGTTTCTGATTTGGAGGAAGTTGTGAAAACTTTGGCAGGGGCTGTCAAAGAGATATCATAAAAATTAGCCCAGGAAGAAAAGGGGATTGGGAAGAGTTCACAAGGTCAGCACAAGCAACAAAACCAAGACAAGTTTAAAAATCATCATAGAAATGATCAGAGATCTGATGACAGAGGCAAGGGACCTGTTGTATTTGGAAATAAACAGTCCCAGGCCAGGGAAAATAGAATGGTACTTGATCCTTTGGCTTCTAGAGTTGTTGTTGTGGAGGAGACAAATGTCATTGATTGGTGTGACAAATGTTTCATGCCCCATGCTCCATGTGAGGAAGATCAAAAAGAAGAAGAAGAAGCAGATGATGACAATGATGATGATGTTTTCATGATGGGTTACTCCACAAGCTCACAAAAATGGGTAACTTTCAACTGAGGTATTAAGTGCTAGAAACTGTTGATTTTTGGGATTGCATCCACTAGGTACCTATTCTTCCTCCCTCTCATACTTTAGAAGTGGATACTGTACAAGCTTTTGAATTTCCCAATAATGACTTTGAATATTTAAGAGCTTTAATGATAAATAAGTATGATGGAGGAATCCCATCTGAGGAGGGTAGGAAGTTTTTGATGAACATTGTTGTTTCCCAAGAGAAGGAGTATAACACAAGAAGTAGGTTTTTCAAAGGGACATGGCCTCAGGCCAAGCCAAAAACTCCATTACTTTCAAATATTCCTAAAGAGGATCCTAAGAAAGATGCATCTGCTAAGGGCCTTGTTGTCCCAAACAAAAATCATACCCCTCCTCATGCCCAAGCTGTCAAAAATCTTGTGCCATCTAATGAGTGTATCAATCATCCTTTCAATGTTGCCTTGTTAAAGTCTATCCCTTATGATATTACCCAAGTCTTGAGTCAGATCAAGATCTCAGTTCCAATTGTTGAGTTGCTTAGGATTCCTGAGCACAAAAAAAGGGCTCTCGAGTATTTGGGGTTGAAAGAGGAGAAGACTGACCTAGGTAGAAATATAAACATTATGGAGAATCCACCAGTCATTGAAGAACTAGAAGCACCACCAGCATCAGAAGAGCTAGATGAAACACTTGAGGTTTATTTGGGAACATCCTTGGTAGATTCTTAGCTAAATGTGGATCCATTCTTCACCACTTTGATCATTAAGGATAGACTATTACACAACTGTATGTTTGATTCAGGGGTGTCATGCAATGTTATGCCTCTAGAAGTCATGAATGAGTTGGATATCAAAGTAACAATAGCATATGGGAAGTGTACTGCTATGGACTCTAGAGAAGTGCCAGTGGTGGGATGTGTGAAAGGTTTGGTGGTGCAAGTTGCAACTTACCCAGGTAAGAACCTGATACTTGATGTTGTCATTGTTGATTGCCTAGCCAAGTGGGGTATGTTGTTATCTAGAAAATGGGTTGCAAGTGTTGGTGGGAGTGTCCAAATGGACATGTCTTATGCTACCATCCCAATTGAAGGCAGCCTTGTCGGGTTGTATGGAGAAAAGAAGATGTTGCACCTTATTGAGGATCCCAATAATACATCTTATGAAGTATTGTACACAATTGTTAATGTTGATAACTTTGTAGGATTTGCTGATGGGAAAGAGCACAAGATTGAAGAATGCAAGTGTCTTGAACAGGCAGGATCTCTATGGACTTTATTGTTTGATGGAGCTTACTCCAAGTTTGGAAATGGTGTTGGTGTTGTTCTGATCTCTCCAAGCCAGGAAAAGTTTGTCTTTTCCTTAAAAATCAAATTTGAGTGCACTAATAACGTTGTTGAGTATGAGGCACTGTTGTTAGGTCTGAGGATTGCTTGGAAATATGGTGTTAAAGACATCATTTTTAAAGGAGATTCAAAATTAATTATAAAGAAAGTCAGAAAACTTTATGCCACAAAAATCAATGAATGAAACAATACAAGCATGTAGTTTGGGATTTCATTGAGATGTTTGATTCATTTAACATTGTGCATCATGATAGGAAGTTCAATGATTTGGCAGACAAACTCATAGTATTGGGATCTCATTTTGATAATTGTGTGTCCCCATATTGTGAATATGATGTTGAAGTATTGACAAGGCCATTTGTCCCTGACAACATTAAGCATTGGCAAGTTTTTGATGATGATGCTCAGGTCAAAAGATTTATGCAGAACAAAGGGGTGTTTGTCTGATCAAAATATTGATTGGGAGCCAATGGTGTGCGTAGCAGAGGGTAAAGAAAACCTTGTTTAAAAAAGGCATCATCCAACTAAAGACTAATACCATTCCTAGAGGGTTGGTTGCTCTTGAATCCAACTTTGATAATGTTGATCACATTATTAACAGATGCATAACAGCCTCAAGGGATATTGAGGAGTATGACCTTGGCATAAAGGAGAAACCAAGGAAGATCTAGTTGGGAAGCAATCTCAGCAAGGAGGAAAAATAGTCTTATATCCAATTGCTGAAAAAATATCAAGATTGCATGGCTTGGACCTATTCTGAACTAAAGGCATATAGAGAGGATCTGTTTCAACATGAGATTCCTTTAGAATCTAATGCAAAACCATTCAAGTAGAAACAGAGACCAATCAATCCACTCCTATCTCTTAAAATGTAAGAGGAACTGAAGAAACTGAGGGATGGAGGGATTATTCAGCCTACAAGGTATTCTTCTTGGGTTGCAAACCTAGTACCAGTCAGAAAGAAGAATAGTGACATCAGGTTGTGTGTGGATTTCAGAAATCTGAACAGAGCATCAATGAAGGATAATTATCCTTTACCAAACATGGAAAACATGTTACAGCTAGTGACTGGTTCTGAGCTACTTTCTACCCTGGATGGTTTCTCTGGTTATAACCAAGTTGTGGTGAAGGAATCAGAAAGAATTAAAACAGCCTTTACCACTCCTTGGGGAACTTATGTATATGTCAGGATGCCCTTTGGTCTGATGAATGCTGGAGAAACCTTTCAAAGAGCAATGGATGTTGCTTTTTCTGGTTACATCAATGATTTTATTGTTGTTTACCAAGATGATGTAACTATGTTCTCTAGGAAGAGAAGTGATCATTTGTAGCACTTGGAGAAAATGTTGATAAGATGTAGAGAATATGGCATTTCACTCAATCCAAAGAAGTGCCATTTTGGAGTACAGAAGGAAAATTGCTTGGTCACATTGTGTCACAAGAAGGGGTAATGATTGATCCAGAAAGGGTAGAGGCCATCAGCAAGGTCCCAATTCCAAGAACCAAGAAAGGAATTCAGTCCTTCTTTGGGTAGATAAACTTTATCAAAAGATTCATATCAAACTTTGCTGAGTTGACCATTCCAATTACTTCCATGCTAAAGAAGGACCAGGTTATTAAATGGGAGGAGGATGCCATTCAAGCTTTCAATGGGATCAAGGAGGCATTAAAGCATGCCCCTATTTTAGCAGCTCCAGATTATAAGAAGCCTTTCCAACTATTTTCTTTTGCTTCAGAAAACACTATTGCATTTGTCTTGTTGTAGAAAGATGATGAAGGGGCTGAGAGGCCAATTGCCTTTTTTAGTAAGGCATTGCAGGGGGCTGAGCTGAAATACACTATTATGGAGAAGCAATCATTTTCCTTGGTGAAAGCAACAAAGGTTTTTCAGGCCTTACATTCTGAGCTCTAAATTGTTGCTTATGTTCCCCACACCATGGTCAAAGACATCTTATCAGAGATGAAGGTCTCAAGAAAAATATGCAGATGGGTGAACAAGTTGCAAGAATATGACATGGATATCCAAACCACAAATTTGGTGAGAGGTTTGGGCTTGGCTAAGCTTATGGCTAAGAGAAACTTGCAAACTATTGAGGTAAATGAGGTAGAAGAAGGTAGGGTAGATGTTTTTGAAAAATTGATGAGTTCTGAGTGGTACAAAGATGTAATTTTTTATCTCATAACATCTATACTACCCTGAGCATTTGAGTAAGAACCAGAAAAGAGCCCTTAAGTTGGCTTCCCAGAAATATGTCATTACTGATTATGGGTTAGCTTGGAAGAACCCTGAGGGAGTCCTCTTAAGGTGCATTACTAAAGATGAAGCCCCCAAGATAATTGTTGATCTCCATGGAGGAGTTTGTGGGGGGAATTTTGCTGGAAGAGTCACAACACACAAGATCTTGAGGGTTGGTTATTGGTGGCCAACTCTCTTCAAGGATACAACTCTTTTGGTTAGAAGATGTGAGAGTTGTCAGTGCTTCTCTAGAAGACTGAAAGCTTCAGGCTCCCTTCCTTTGCATCCTGTATCAATTGAAGCCCCATTCAAGCAATGGGGAATGGATTTCATTGGTGAGATTTCAGACCCTTCAAGTGTTGGCCATAAGTGGATTCTTGTAGCCACTGATTACTTCACCAAGTGGGTGGAGGAAATCCCCACCAAAAGAGCAACACACCAAATTGTCATGGACTTCATGTTGAACCATATCATCTGCAGGTTTGGGGTGCCAGTCAAAATTGTTGCTGACAATGCCATGAGCTTTAGAGCTAAACCCTTGGTGGAAATGTGCAAAGAATATGGGATCAATTTGACATATGATTCTAATTACAATCCCCAAGGAAATGGACAAATGAGTCCAATAATAAAAATTTGCTAAAGATTATTAGAAGAACCTTGGAGCTGAACAAGAGAAAATGGGGTGAGCAGTTGAAGTTTGTTGTCTAGGATGACCGAATTACTATTAAAAGAGCCACTGGAAAGAGTCCATTTGAGTTGGTATATGGAACTCAGGCCCTGCTGCCCCTACATATGCAATTATCCTCATATCAGTTCATTCAACAACTGGAAGATCAAGAAGTAAGTCCATATGATGCTCGCATTAACCAGATTGTTGAACTTGATGAAGAAAGGAGGGCATCTCACCAAAGGCATGTAAAGTTCAGAGAAAAGATGAAGAAGTTGTTTGACAAGAAGGTCACCCCAAGAGCTTTCAATGTTGGAGATCTTGTGCTACTATGGGATAGCAAGCATGAAGATAAGGGAAAGCATGGTAAATTTGATGCTTTATGGATGGGCCCTTACTCCATTGATATTAGAATTGGTGAACATACCTTCTTCCTGAAGGAATTGGATGGGGAATTGATCTTGAATTTCCTGTTAATGGCAGGAATTTGAAGCATTTCTTGGATTGATTCCCTAGAATCAAGGTGAGAATCATCTGTATAGTGTATAGTTTGTTGGTTGTTTTCTATTTTTCATGTTTTTGTTCGTTCTGGCCCCTGGTGGCCTGTTTTTGCTGGTTTCTTTGGTTCATTTTTGGGGGATGGTTCTGGTTTTGTGCTCTACAAGCTGACTCCTTTTCCCAATGGATATTTTTGGCACTTGGTCTACCTTTTGTTCTTGTGGCACTCACAGGGAGTGCCCATCCCTGAGTTGGAGCTGATGTTGGTGCTCAAAATAGTCTCGCCCCATTTTTCCATTAAAAATCTATCAATTTATGGCCTCTGCCATATTTTATCTCCCCATGTTGTGCCTGAAAAGTCTCCACCTTCCTTTTTTTTGTAATCAATCCATTCCTAGGCCAAGGATCACGTATGGATCCATGGTTGTTTCCTTGTTTCTCTGTTTATCTGGAAAGGGTCTGTAATTTGGGTCTCCCTTCTCTGTTCATCTAAAAACTTAGGCTTGTCCCATTCTTTCCATTCCACATAGTCAGGATTTGTTGTCCTTGTCATTTTTACCCTAAATACTTGAAGAAAAATGAATGGATGTAGCTCAGAGGAATGTATTTGAGCCTTGTAACATTTCTAAATTCTCCGTCCTTGGAGAAATTTCATCTCCGGGCTCAAATGGTCATTTTTCTACATTTTACATGGTTTGACGGGTGTTTCTCCTAGTCAAATTTACATCCTTGCATCAACAGGAAATGTGGCCTCTTTTGGTTGGATGTGGCTCAGTGGGGCACTCTAAAATTACTATGGATTGCCTTCAAAAATTTTATGAAACCTCAACTTTGTCTACGTGGAAGAATGACGCTCATTTGAAGATTTTCTTTTTGGTTTGGCCTTGGAGTTGCACCGGGAGGACACGTGGAGGTTTCCGCTACTTTTCCCAGACTTAGAAATTTTTTTATGTAGCTGGTATAGTTTGGAGGAACAGGGACACGTGGTGAGCCCGCACTCATTCAGGGTCTCTGCTCTTGGGCACCATTTTGAAATTGTGCCATGGAGACACGTGGAGGATTCCACCGGGTCTTCCCATACTTAGTATTTTTTTCAAAAGGTTTTGAGGGGCCTGGGACACGTGGAGGGACCGCGCATGTTTGAGGACCAGCCCTTGAATTTTATTTTAAAGAAAGTGCCAGGAGGACACTTGGAGGCCTTTGCTCACTTTGCATTTTTCTTGGAATTTTCAATGGACAAAGGAGATTACCTCGGACCCTAAAACATGGCACCTTCCACTGAGCTTTAAGCCTTCAAACAAATTTTTCTGGGCCAGGACATGTGGTGAGCCCACACTCATTCAAGGTCTCAACTTTTGGGGACCATCTCAAGATGTGCCATTGTGACGCGTCACAGTTTGAAAAGTCAAAAGGGCGAGGAAGCGGACCATCAGAGGTAACTTGGATTTTTTCCTCTTGTCATCAAAAGGATTAAAACATCAAAATGGCCTACAAGCCCGATAGAGAATAGTCAAAAAATTTGCTCCTCGGTCAACGGTGGAGGTGCGGACTTTCGGGGAAATTTGGAAAATTTTCCTTTTGTGGAGAAAGGAGTTAAAGGTGTAAAATGAAGCGTGGTTCCACTAGGACCCACATCAGAAACTAAAATAGAAGGGTGGAGCTGTGGGGAAACTTGGAAAATTTTCCCTTTTCCAAAAAAGAGGTGAAATAGTATAATTTAGCCATGGTTCCTTTGGGACCCACCTTAGGACAAGTGTCAAGCTCATTTCTCAAGGATGGAGGTGTGGAGAAAAATGTGAAAATTTTAAATTTTTCCAAAAGTTGTAAAAGGAAAAAAGGAACCCGCAGGTCTGTTTTAATGTGGATCTCCCACGTGGATGGTCCAAATTCAAAATAGAAATCAATGGCAGTTATGCATCTGTATCTGATTTTTCTGCCATTTTCACTCCAGAGCTCCTGGGGATGCGTATTCTTATGGTTTTTTATCATTTCTTGGAGTCTCCTACACACCAAATGAAGAGGAACATTAATCTGGAGGCCTGGTTTGGTGGGGAAGGTTTGTAAATGTCTCTCACCATTAAATATGAATCTGACTGTCTGGATTCAGCCTAATTTTTCTTTCCTTGGCACGCAAAAGACCTGTTGATATCTTGGTTTGGTGAGGAAAATCTGGGGACGTCTTTTACCATTAAGATGAGATCTGATCCTTTGGGCTCAATTTGATCTTCCATTTTTCCTTCCTAGGCATGCAAAGAACCAAATTTGATAGATTAGGGGTAGAGTGGTTTGCGAGTAAAAGGAAGAGTGATCTACCAAAAGAAGGAGTTGAATGTGGGAGATGTTTCAAGAGATATCCACCCCTAAGCACTTGACAATTTTTTTATAGATCTGATTCTGGGAATCATGATCGAGATCATGGTGAGCACTGGTGCACTCAATGTTTGGATTTTTGGGGGGGAAACTCTGTTGTAAAATGTTATAAATTGCATGAATTTGTTGTGCAAATGGTTGGAAGTTTGGAGTGTTAGAGGTCAAGACTTATTTTCTAAAAATCTTGATAGAGCCCGTCTTTCTGAGGGACTATTTGAGAAACCTATATATCTCTTTTGTGTTAAACTTAATCGTGTCAAGGTGGTTGCGAGTGTACAGCCATTGACAAGTTCTGAGATTGTTCTAGAAACTTTCCCTGCGTATAAGTTTAATCAAATTTGAGTTATTATGTGTTGACTTTGAGCAATTAGTGTCTACTTTGTTTCAGAATGCATGCAAATAGTTATATTCCTTCCTATTGTAATCTTATACTGAATTTTTTTTGAAATCACATAGGATATCGTCCTTGTGACAGTTTAATGGTATTTGCAATTTCATTTCAAGAAGAGCCTTCATCTTAGACGAGATAAACAAATTTAAAATCAATTCACTGTCATTCGTTGATAAATATTGTATGTAAGTCTTCAAGTGTACCTTAGGCATGGTTAATAAGAAACTATAGCGTTTAATTGAGTCTTCTAATTCGAGCCTTCGTATTGGAGTCTTAAATTTTATGTGAAAACATGTTGTTTTGGGCCTCCATTGAAGCACACCTTCTGGTTGAAGGAACGTCTTGACTGCTCTAAAGCTTTCTGTTGTGAAGTTTTTCTTTATTGTAAAGTCCCTCCAAAGGTCTGGTATAATCAAATTTATCTTGCTTCACCTTCCACCAAAATCATTCAAAAATAATTAATCGTACCCATACTACCCCTGTTTTTCATGTATGTATACAAATGCATAATTTTTACTACCAAAGCATGCAGAAACAATCAGGTTTTCATTGTCTTTAGTGGCCTGGACCTTTCCTAGAAAATATCTCCATTACCTAGAGTGACAACTCGTGAGAGTTAGGTTTTTTTGCATTGATCATATTTTCTTCAAGGTCTTCTTAATAATTCACAAGGAAGGACATCTCCATCTCCTCCATAAATAGAAAGGCTACAAAAAGGGTCATGTTGACAATTTTTGCACTTGTATAAAAATGGACAACTCAAAACTTTTAAAATTTTCTCACTTTGGTCAGTTACAAGTTTGATTATGTTTGGGACAGCCACCTTTGATTTAGATATAGTTTTTAATTATTTGGTTCTAGACAGACTTGGAAGTCATTTGGAATCAAAACTACAACTTGAGTACAATTTAAGAATGCCATGCCTCATAGATGCAACCATTCCATTTGAAACCCTCGTCAGAACTATGCAATAGTTTTAAATAACCATTACAGGGCCCTAAGGAAGGAAGGAAGGGCAACATGTATCAGACATGATTTTTTGAAGTTGTAGACAGGTGGTAGTTTTGAAGGACAATTTATAGTCTTACAAGTAGTTTGCATTTTCAATGGGCGGTAATAAGGTACATTGTATTGTTTATTTATCTCTATGATTAAGTGAATTATTTAAGTGTTTTGAGTTGTATAAGTTCATTCATTATCCATACAAATGAAATAAAATACAGAAATAAAGGACATACATCTCATAACATGAAAATATTTTCATTTATTCATGAGGAATAATAGTACATATTTTTCTCACACAAGCCATGAGAAATAACTCAAAGGAAAAACAATACATCTATTTATGAAGCTGAAAATGTAAAGAGGTAAAAGAAACCCATCATTTCCTCGAGGGAGTGTTCTTCTCTTTTTAAAATTGTTGTTCCAGATGTCCACTACAACTGCATCATGGTATCTGAAAAGGGAGAAACAAACGATCATCAATACTGAGCTCAGGGTTTAGTTTAACTCTTTATACTTCCAACTTCATAAATTCATGCATTTAAAAGTGTAACAAAGGTGAAGTAGAAGAATCATAATTGTAGAGGTTGAAGTCAACTAAAATGAGATAAAATTACAGCTGAAATAGAATGAAAAGAGAATTCTGGGAAAATTTTGACAAGGCTTCGCCATGAAAAATGGACATTTACGACTTTTCCAACATGCATGTAAAGTTGTAATGAAGCTTAAATACAATATTCAATTAGAAAAGGAAGTGAAATTACAACACCTCAACAAGAACAGTCCTGCAGAGAGGAATTTAATACAACTCTCAGAAAGAAGGATTATTTTTATTATCTCAGCAAGAACGTATTATACAAACTGCTATAGTGAAAGACCCCATTCACAATAAAGCAAACAAGTTGAGTAATCAGGAAATGATCTAGGGTAGAGTATATCATCAAATTTAGGGTTATCAGGCATGAGTTACAAACTTATTGCTCAGAGGTCAATGAAAAACTCACCATCATGAAAGGATAAGTATCAAGCTCGAATATAGAAACTCAAAACAATAATAGCCATATTTGCAATCGAATGGCAATTTTGATGCAAAAGAATATTGAACAAGAGAATAGAGGCAAGCAAGGTTAATACTTTCATGTTTCTAGTTTATCACCATTTAACAGAGAAAACAATACAGAGGTTCAAACTATGAATCGGAGACAAGCACATGCCCAAGTCTAAAATGATAAGTCCATTAATGGGTATTAGTGGATCTAGGCATTACGATCACTTACCCGAAATCAGAAGGAAAACGACTCCAAAACATGAGCCAAGATCAAAGAACCAGTCGAGAATGTATGGCCACCTTCCAATAGGTGTTGAAGGTTTTGCCTCTCGAAGGAACGAATTCTCTGTGAGTTTCTCAAGAAAATCATAGACAAAGTAAAATAATCAAATTTCATTGATATAGAGTACATGAATTTTCTAGATTTAGAAAATAACATGAAATAGAAATTCACAGTCATAAAACCAACAGAAGATTCATAGGAAAATACACTACTTGGGAGTTGAAGATTAATGGGCTCTCAAATCTGAGGAAACACAGAGTGCAGATTTGAAATATCGCATCCATGGCATCAAATACAACATGGACCATCAGAGCAGAATATCCAGAGTCCCCTTATGATGGCAGAGCTAAGTTTCACGAAGAGTTATCACAGGTTCCAAGTAATGAAGCTTTGAGTTTTTGAAAATGGCGGCCGCAAAATTTCCACAGAGTTTCCTTAGCTCGAATAGAGCTCAAGTGAGATTGCAAAAATGACTAGGGTTTGGAGCTTTTACCATCTAACTCAGTGGGTTAGTTTAACTCAACCCAAGTTAGTAAAGTATGCACGTATCACATGTCATAAACCCTAAAATCATGCTTCATAGATCAATGATCGAAAATCAACATGTACAGAGATCGATGATCACAAATAGACCACCAAAATCAATTCAAAAGTCATCCAAATGGAATGGTGGTCAACTTAGTCAAAGTTCAAAATTTTTAAATTGTAAAACTTTCATCCATAGGTCCACAAGCCCGAGAAGGACACGTGTCGTCACCACAGTAGAAACGAATAAATGGAGGTCAGAAGTCATTTGGGTTTTCAAACCTTAAAAATGCAAAAATTTAAAAGTTCCAAAGTTTCCCGCAAGCTCGAGCCTCCGCAATGACAAATTCAATATCAAGATAAAATTCAAAAATAGATTCTCACATAGTATCGGTAGAGTGGCGGGCTTTCTCAAAGTTTTGAAATTTTATGCAAATAGTGCTTAATTCCAAGTTTCAAGTTACCCCTGAAGGCGGAAAAGTCCTTTAAGGCACCAAAGGAATAAAAAGTCAAACAAAAGGAGTCAAAGTGATAATGCAGGTCATCAAGACAGAGATCAATGGTGTCGATAAAAGACCAAACCTAACCAGAGTTTTAAAAATTCATATACGTGGTGAGTGGACAGGAAACCCTAGTTTGGGTTGAGTTAAAATGCCACCAAAAAATAGCCAAGGGTTGACTCATCATGCAGAAGGGGCCAGCCCACTTGTCCATCATAAAATTATTGCAATGATTTCCAAGGTCCAACTATAGTCCAAACTCCAAATAATACAAAAAATGACCCAATTATGTTGTGTAATGATCATCGAAAAGGTAAAATTTTAAACTATATTCTTTCAAATACAAAGGCCGACACATATATACATGTCATCATATTTATCAAAGGTGGCAAAGACTAAATTATTACAATGTAATTTTGTAAGTCCACAAGAGTGGCCAAACTCAGTTGAAGCACAATTGTATCCAAGTCCACCAAGGTGGTCCAAACTGAGAGGTTAAGGTTTTGCTAAAGTATTGGAGATCAAAAGTGTTTATTTTCTTGCAGAGGAGTGTTTTGCATGTGATCACTAGAAGACAAAACAAGTGTCAACATCAGAGACAAAGGTGGTCCCAATCATGATAGATATTTGGATGAATTATTTTGCAAAGTATTGTAATTAATGTAATTTATGTTTTCTCAATACACAGGAGTATTTTTGCATACCTTCACAACAGGATAGAATAGAGAAGAAGACAGAGTTTCATGTTCATGGAGAGAGACTTGCCTAGCAAGCAATCTTATTTTTAGCAAATTATTCACCCTTCTTTCTTAAAAATAGAACATTCAACTTCAGTTTGACTATATTGTAATTAAGGCTAATAATGCCTATTTGTAATTGCATGCTCTATTTTTATTCCTTTATCTATTATTAAATAAAGGATAAAAAATAAGATGCATGGGCGAGTACAAGCCTTAGGCTATTTTTAGGAAGAGGGTGAATTTTATTTTTGCTATATATTGTGTGCCTTTACAAAGCACAAGGAGGTTTTTCCATTGTAGAGGACTTCTGGAGGACTTTTTGGATATAGGAGTATTGAAGCAATTTTTGCCAGTTTTGCCTTCTGAGTGTGAAAAATTTCTGCCTTACCAATTATTTGTAGTCTTGTGTATGTTTCTATTAGTCTTGTGAATGAAAATTCCCTGATCAATCATCCTTACCCTGCTGCAAATTTAGTATTTTTCTGCATAATTTTAATGTGGATGTTAACCTATCAGTTGTTGTGATATTTTTTCCTCAATAGAACAAAGTGTTTGCCCTTAAATTTTGTAGAAAATTGCTTTCTCATGCATCAAAAATCCTTCACATATCAATTGTGCATATACTCAGTCAAAGTCCTCATACAAATTTGGTGTATCACCTTAGTTATAATTATTTTACAGTCATCTTTTACCCTAAACCCCAAAATCAATTTAGGATACATAAACAAGGAACCGGCCTTAATATTGGAGACTCACCTCAAAATAGGTATACCCATAGACCTGAGGTGTTTCCATTGTATCTATGAAAGAGAGAGATCAAATTTTGCAAGCTTAGAAAACCTGCAGCCATCTCTCTACAGGGTGCACTTTCGAGAGATAACAATTTTTGGCACGCCCGGTGGGACACTCACACAACTAAAAGTTTCACTTTCAGAGGTGTTTCATCATTCAAGAAGATCAGACACCATGCATAACAGTTTTTGAAAGAACTACTATTGATGCATTCTGAAGATTCAAGATCCGAAGCAGAACTCATCTGGCGACTCCATAAATCTGATTCCAGATCAGTGTATCACTTTTCAACAAGTATTAAAATTTTCAGCTATAGTCTTCAGGTATTTTTCAAGAAATTTAGATATGTTATTTTGCTGTTATCAGTTGTTTTGTGAACAACAGACTTGTTTCATAAGTTCAGTATTTTATGAGGTTCCTGCAACCATGAATCCTCACTTTAGCAATATTATCAGCCAAATCAACATTCCTTTTATCCACCTTCTCCTTCAGATCAGTTTTATAACCCTTATCAGAATGAATACCCTTATAACCCAAACCCTGTCTATCAAAATGATTACCAATGTGAGGGTTTTGATGTTCAAGGTCAAAGTTATGCAGAGGGTTATGCTAAGTATGAAAGGCAAAGAAATCTTAGAATTGAGTTTGATAGTTTGAAGCAACAATATTTAGCTATCAAGGAACAAATTGAGAAATCAACAACAATGAAGAATGATAGAGTGTCAGGATAGGGAACCCTATCCATGGGATGTTCTTGCTTACCCTCCCTATGAAAATTCAATGCCTACAAATTCTCCTTGTCAGCCAATGCTACTTATTCCTCCAGTTTCCTAACTATCAAGCTACTGTAAATCCTACTTTTTCTACCCCACAATCACATACTGAAGTCAAAATTAAGTGTCCAAGTTGGTGATCAGAAGTTGTTCTAAATGTAGATCTTATACCCCAACCTCTTGTCCAAAATTTTCCAGTTGAATCTGAAACTAAGCCACACTTTTTACCCATACTTCCAGTTCATGAAATAGAGAAACAAAAGATCAAGCAGGAGGGGAAGCTATCAGAAGACAATGATAGGATGGAATTTTTTGCAGAACTTGCATGGATGGACGTCAAAGTTTTAGTTTGATTTTATTCTAGAATTGGAAAAAGGAACCATAAAAGGTGCAACCTATTTTTCCAGTAGATCAAGAGTAAGTTGGAAGATGATCTACAATCTGCATATTCTGAGTGTAGTGTGCATGAAGGCACCATAATCACATAGCTTACAGCCATATCAGAAGAGAATAGACCACTTTCGAATAAAAAGGAGGTTGAAATTAAAGAAAATTGTGTTTCAAGTTTACAGCTTGAGGTTGATGATTTCTAACTAATTTTATAGTTTCATAATTCAAATAATATTTGGTTGATAAGGTCCCTCTTGTACTTGAAAAGGAGGAAGAGATGCTATTAAATACAGATCCTTAGTATCCCCTCTTGGAAGAAAAATTTTGGGAGGAGAATGTCTCAGAATACCATGCTGCTGAAATCAGATCTTATGCAGAAAAAATAGAAAATTTTGATCTTGCAGATTGTTTGTCAAAACAGAATGATCAAGATGAAAGATCAGTTATGGAACAATAGTTTGAAGGAGCTGAAGTATGTTCAGATCAGTTTCAGAATGCCCAACAGGCTAAATCAAAACAGTAACTTCATATAAGTACCTATGAAAATGAAGAAGACGATCTTCAGTTTTTTTACTGTACCATGTATCTGGATAGTGCCTATGAAGAATAAGAGAAGGAACATGAGTTTTTAGACTACATGGAGGATCTAAGAAATGTAAAATCATTTCATAGAAGTGTTGAAAAGTCACTTACAACAGTCATTGAACAAATTACATAGCAGAAGCATATCTCAAAACAATTTCAAGATGAGTCACAACAGTTGGAAGACACAAAACATCCTCCAGGACAGCATTAGAAAGAACTCATTGTTGTTGTCAACAATTTTGCTACGAAGAGGCCTTGTCCTATCTGGTATTTATCCGATTCTCACCTAGCTACGGTATTACCAGATTTCATGCTTTCCTTGGAGCACAAAAGTGAGTTATTTGTTCTCAATATAAAGCTTCAAATCATGCCAGAACAGATTATAGATCAGATAGAGGTGCTTCCCATTTCATGGACTAATTTGATGAGTGAAATAAAGATACATGTCTCATTCCTAGCTATGTCACTCTGTTGGTTTCTAGATATGAATTCATGGCCTCAACTTTGGAGAAAATGGAACTACTTTTCACTACCTATTTAAGGTTTTGTTTAGCCTCAGTTGATGCTGGTTAGAGTAGGTTAGATTTGGATTTCCTTTCAATAAGTGTAGTTCCTGCACATTGCAATGTTTTTCAATTCAATAAGTGCATTCGTGCACGTGATTTGGTTCACCAAATCCTTTCCCATCTTTAGTTTGTTTTGGAAGGGTTGGACCTTTTAGAAAAGGTAGATTTTGGTTATATGCTTTGGACTCCATGCCCAATGGAAAAGAGCAAGGCACTGGTCTTTAAGCTAGCAAGCAGCTTTCCCCGCAGGATCCGCTAGAAATGTTGACAATTTTTGCACTTGTGGAAAAATGGACAACTCGAAAATTTTATAAGTTTCTCAGATTGGTCAGTTACGAGTTTGATTATGTTTGGGACAGCCACCTTTGATTTAGATACAATTTTTAATTGTTTGGTTCTGGATAGACTTGGAAGTCATTTGGAATCAAAACTACAACTTGAGTACAGTTTAAGAATGCCATGCCTCATAGATGCAGCCATTCCATTTGAAACCCTCGTCAGAATTATGCAAATAGTTGTAAACAACCATTGTAGGGACCTAAGGAAGGAAGGAAGGGAAGCATGTATCAGACATGATTTTCTGAAGCTGTAGATAGGTGGCAGTTTTGAAGGACAATTTACAGTCTTACAAGTAGTTTGCATTTTTAATGGGCGGTAATAAGGTACATTGTATTGTTTATTTATCTCTATGATTAAGTGAATTATTTAAGTTTTTGAGTTGTATAAGGTCATTCATTATCCATACAAATGAAAGAAAGGACATACATCTCATAACACAAAAATATTTTCATTTATTCATCAGGAATAATAGTACATATTTTTCTCACACAAGCTGTGAGAAATAACTCAAAGGAGAAACAATGCATATATTTATGAAGCTGAAAATGTAAAGAGGTAAAAGAAACCCTTCATTTCCTTGAGGGAGAGTTCTTCTCTTTCTAAAACTGTTGTTCCAGCTGTCCACTACAACTACATCATGGTACCTGAAAAGGGAGAAACAAACAATCATCAATATTGAGATCAAGGTTTAATTTAACTCTTTATACTTCCAACTTCATAAATTCATGCATTTAAAAGTGTAACAAAGGTGAAGCAGAAGAATCAGAATTTTAGAGGCTGAAGTCAACTGAAATGAGATAAAATTGCAGCTGAAACAGAATGAAAAGAGAATTCTAGGAAAATTTTGACAGGGCTTCACCATGAAAAATGGACATTTACGACTTTTCCAGCATGCATGTAAAGTTGTAATGAAGCTTAAATACAGTATTCAATCAGAAAAGGAAGTGAAATTACAACACCTCAGCAAGAACAGTCCTGCAGAGAGGAATTTAATACAACTCTCAGAAGGAAGGATTTTTTTACTATCTCAGCAAGAACGTATTATACAAACTGCTACAGTGAAAGACCCCATTCACAATAAAGCAAACAAGTTGTGTAATCAGGAAATGATCCAGGGAAGAGTATATCTTCAAATTTAGGGTTATCAGGCATGAGTTACAAACTTATTGCTCAGAGGTCAATGAAAAACTCACCAACATGAAAGGATAAGTATCAAGCTCAAATATAGATACTCAAAACAACAATAGCCATATTTACAATCGAATGGACAATTTTGATGCAAAAGAATATTAAACAAGAAAATAGAGGAGAGAAAGGTTAATACTTTCATGTTTCTAGTTTATCACCATTTAACAGAGCAAACAATACAGAGGTTCAAACTATGAATCGGAGACAAGCACATGCCCAAGTCTAAAATGAAAAGTCCATTAATTGGTATTAGTGGATCTAGGTATTACGATCACTTACCTGAAATCAGAAGGAAAATGACTCCACAGACATGATCCAAGATCACAGAACTAGTCAATAATGTATGGCCACCTTCCAGTAGGTGTTGAAGGTTTTTCTTCTAGAAGGAATGAACTCTCCATGAGTTTCTCAAGCAAATCACAGACCAAAGTAAAATGATCAAATTTCATTGATATAGAGTACACGAAGTTTCTAGATTTAGAAAATAACATGAAATACCAATTCATGGTCATAAAACCAATAGAAGATTCACAGAAAAATACGCTAACTGAGAGTTAAAGATTAATGGGCTCTCAGATCTGAGGAAACATAGAGTGCAGGTTTGAAATATCACATCCATGGCATCAAATACAAGATGGACCATCGAAACAAAACATCTAGAGTCCCCTTATAATGGAAGACCCAAGTTTCACAAAGTGCTATCACAAGCGCCAAGTAATGAAGCTTTGAGTTTTTGAAAATGGCAGCCATAAAATTTCCACAGAGTTTCCTTAGCTCGAATGGAGCTCAAGTGAGAATGCAAAAATGACTAGGGTTTGGAGATTTTACCATCTAAATCAGTGGGTTAGTTTAACTCAACCCAAGTTAGGAAAGTATGCATGTATCACATGTCAGAAACCCTAAAATCATGCTTCATAGATCAATGATAAAAAATCAACAGGTACAGAGATCGAAGATCATGAATAGACCACCAAAATCGATGCAAAATTCATCCAAATGGAAGGGCATTCGACTTAGTCAAAGTTCAAAATTTTCAAATTGTAAAAATTTCATCCACATGCCTGAGAAGGACATGTGTCATCACCACAGTGGAAGTGGAGAAATGGAGGTCAGGAGTCATTTGGGTTTTCAAACCTTAAAAATGCAAAAATTTAAAAGTTCCAAAGTTTCCCGCAAGCCCGAGCCTCCGCAATGACAAAGTCAACATCAAGAGAAAATTCAAAAATAGATCCCACATAGTATCGGCAGAGCGGCGGGATTTTTCAAAGTTTTGAGACTTTATGCAAATAGGCTTAAAAGTTTCAAGTTACCCCAAAGGCCTGAAAGTCTGTAAAGGACTAAAAATTCATAAAAGGTTTCAATGATTCCATCAAGACAGAGATCGACAGTTTTGATAAAATACCAAACCCGACCAGATTTTAAAAACGCATATACGTGGTGAGTGGACAGGAAACCCTAGTTTGGGGTGAGTTAAAATACCACCGACAAATAGCCAAGGGTTGACTCATCATGCAGAAGGGGCCAGCCCACTTTTCCATCATAAAATCATTGCAATGATTTCCAAGGTCCAACTATAGTCTAAACTCAAAATAATGCAAAAACTGACCCAGTTATATTGTGCAATGAGCACCGAAAAGGTAAAATTTTAAACTATATTCTTTCAAATACAAAGGCCAAAAACACATATATACATGTATGTATTTATCAAAGGTGGCAGATACTAAAGTATTATGGCATGTATATTTTCTAAGTCCACAAGAGTGGCCAAACTTAGTTGGCGATAATTGTACGAATCGATGGTGGTCCCCACTGAGAGGTTAATAATTTTGCTAAAGTATTGGAGATCAAAAGTGTTTATTTTCTTGCAGAGGAGTGTTTTGCATGTGATCACTAGAAGACAAAACAAGTGTTAACATCAGAGAAAAAGGTGGTCCCAATCATGATAGATATTTGGATGAATTATTTTACAAAGTATTGCAATTAATGTAATTTATTTTTGCTCAATACACAGGAGTATTTTTGCACGCATTCACAACAGGACAGAATAGAGAAGAAGATAGAGTTGCATGTACATGGAGAGAGACTTGCCTAGCAAGAAATCTTATTTTTAGCAAATTATTTGTCATTCTTTCTTAAAAATAGAACATTCAACTTTAGTTTGACTGTAATGTAAGTAAGGCTATTAATTCCTATTTGTAAATGCATGCTCTATTTTTATTCCTTTATCTATTATTAAATAAAGGATAAAAATAGGATGCATGGGCGAGTACAAGCCTTAGGCTATTTTTAGGAAGAGGGTGAATTTTATTTTTGCTATATATTGTGTGCCTTTGCAAAGCATAAGGAGGTTTTTCCATTGTAGAGGACTTCTGGAGGACTTTTTGGATATAAGAGTACTGAAGCAATTTTTTCCAGTTTTTCCTTCTGAGTGTGTAGAATTTCTACCTTACCAATTATTTGCAGTCTTGTGTATGTTTCTATTAGTCTTGTGAATGTAAATTCCTTGATCAATTATCTTACCTTGCTACAAATTTAGTATTTTCTGCATAATTTTAATGTGCATGTTAACTTATCAATGTTGTTGTGATATTTTTCCCCTCAGTACAACAAAGTGTTTTCCCTTAAATTCTACAGAAAATTGTTGGTTCGTGCATCAAAAATCCTTCACATATCAATTGTGCATATACTCAGTCAAATTCCTCATACAAATTTGGTGTATCACCTTAGTTATAATTATTTTACAATCATATTTTACCCCTAAACCCCAAAATCAATTTAGGATACATCAACAAGGAACCAACCTTTATACCGAAGATTCACCTCAAAATAGGTATACCCACAGATTTGAGGTGTTTCCATTGTATCTACAAAAGAGAGATCAAATTTTGCAAGCTTAGAAAACTTGCAGCTATCTCTCTACAGGGTGCACTTTTAAGAGATAACATGTCCTCTCACCCTAGTTGAAAGGCACAACCATAAAGTAGTGAGGATAGGTCAAATCCTCTTGAGGGTGCTACTCATTTCTCCACATCTGAGTGACAAAGAGAAAGTTTCATTTCATCCCCAGCTACAAAATGAAACACTACATACTCTACTTGTCTCTAAGCTTCCTGTCAAACCTGTGATGTTGCTCAACTTCTGAGGGAGAATCAATTTGGGTACCAACAGTTCTCACATTTCAGATTGAGTTTATCAACCATCATAGTTGAAACCATATTTTCACAACTACCACCATCAATAATAATTTTACATACATTTCCTCTAGAGGTGCATCTTGTTCGAAATATATTTTTCTGCAGCCATGAATCAGCACCAACAACATCATGTTCTTTCTCCTTCCTTGGGGAAATCATCATCCTCCTTATCATGAGGGTTTCACCCAACCCTGCAATAACTTCCATTTATTCTTCCTCTTCAGATTCAACTAGATTTACTCCTGGTTTTTATTCTTTCCATCTATCTTATGTAAGATATGGAAAGTACGGACACTCAAAATCTCTATGCCCCTCTTCACCACATATGTAACTTGTATATTGCCTTCTGGGGCTATTCCATCCTCGTCCTCCATTATAATATCTTTAACTTTGAAACCCCCTACCTCTTTGGTAGTTACCATGTCTTTGACCAGAATCTTCATGCCCTTTTACAATAGAGGATTCACCTTTTGTAGGTTCAAATCTACCTTGCCTCTCATTGGAGATGATGATCGCCCTCTCTTCACATCTCTTCTAAAATTACTCCTATTTTTATTTTCTTCTACTTTTAATGTGAGTTGGTAAGAATCATCCAGGATATGGATCTGGATCATACTCAACTCATCTTGTATGGTATACCTCAACCCATTTATATACCTTGTAGCCTTCTATTCTTCAGAATCTCTCTATTCCACCTGTTGGTATCCAAATATTTTCTCCTTTTAAGTTTAAGCAGCACCATAGATATGTCATGGAGCTCAAGGATAGATTAGACCATGTTGTATGTTATTGGTAGCTAGGGATATGGTCTAGCTGGAACTCAAGTTTGTGGAGAAATGGATAACACTCCAATAGGACTTGATCTTGTCCTAGCTGTTTTAGGTTGTGCCTTGCAACCAAGGTAAGAGGACCTATTTTGTAACCTTGTAATGGTGAAGGAGATGAATATTTCCTTCTCTTTGATTGAAATTTTATGATGGAGACCTTGATGAAAACATGATCAATATCCTAGATCTGAACTCTCACAAGTTGTCACTTCTTAAAACATGGGTATGATCTCAAAACAAGGCAAAGGTTACTAGAGACATTGGAAATCCTGATATGTTATGCATACTTCTACAAATGGATTTTGATCTTCTATGGGCATAAAAATGCAAAGCAGGGATAGTATATGATAGGATAAATTTTTTTTAGATGATTTTTGGTGGGGGGTTGACAAGACAAACTGGGATAGATCAGATCTTTGATAATCTCTACAATGTTTGAACATCTATCAAAAGAAATGCCTCAAATAATCAGAATGTTGTTTCAACCAGAAAAGGAATAAATGGAAGCCTGGGCAACACTCTTCACACAATATTTGAGAATTCACCATAAAAGCTTGAAGTAAAGAACTCAATTAAACACAAAAATCCATGATCAAACCACGCCTAAGGTACCCCCAAAGGCTTACAAGAAATCTCTGTAGTCAAGGAAGGTAAAGTGATTTTAAATTTGTTTATCTTCTTATCAGATGAAGGCTCTTCTAAATATGAGATTGCAAATGCCATTGAACTATCAACCAGAAATAGAGATCCTATTTGATTTCTAAAGATTTTCAATGCAAGATTGTAACAAGAACAATAAAATTTATTTACAGGCATTTAAAAATGATAATAGACATCATATTGCCCAAAGAAAATGCAGATTTAATTCAAAAACTTGTTAGATTCAATAGCAGGGGAGAGTTACACGAACAATCTCAGAGCTATGTGATGGCTATACACTTGTAACTAACTCACATACATGAATTTCCAACACATGAGACATTAACTTGGTTCTTTGGTGGATTTCTCAGAAAATGAGCTTTCTCTTAGAATTTGCCCGTGATTTTCAACTCCCTCCTTTAAAAATTCTCCAAAAATGCACTATATACCATATGCCACATTAGAGCCTTCTTTCCTAAGCAAAGAATATGCCATGGGATCAAGTCTGTTACAACAACTCTTCATGATTTAATGAAAATGACATCAAACAGAAAAACACTCGTATGTTGTCAGGTGTGTCAAAAAGGATTAAATCATTACAAATATCTGGATCATTATCCATCCTGCAGGCATGTTTTTTATCATTGAGGCATGCAAACACCTTTGACTCATCATTTTCACCTTTTTACCTTTTCAAATTACCTCTACAACTTTTAATTTTTTCATTTCACGTTTTTTCACGGGCTTGAGAAAAAAATACATCAAAAACACTATAGATCGAAGAATTGAGTCATGAAAATGATGCCAATTCTCCCAGGAGGACAAGATGACACAAAATCATATAAGATTTGATGAAATTTGATGAAAAACGTGATTTCCAAGCTTCTTGGAGCTCCTATGGCGGCCAAAACAAATAGATGCACAGTAACCATCGATCTCATCCACCTTTAATATATGCCCTCCACGTGGAAGATGTAATCCCAAAATAAGCTCAATATTACCTTTTTAAACTTTGGATAAGGTGGGATATGTGTCAAAAAATGATTGGAAACCAATTCATACTCACTTTTAACCTTTTGACATTTTTGAAAAAATGGAAAAGTTTGACTTTTTCCTGCGCCCCTTCGCTGTTGAATTTTGGAGCTGACACGTGGCATATGGTGGGTCCCTTTGAAATTGCGCTTCAATTCTACGC
The DNA here is from genome assembly GCA_019776745.2 of Taxus chinensis. Classification (NCBI taxonomy): domain Eukaryota; kingdom Viridiplantae; phylum Streptophyta; class Pinopsida; order Cupressales; family Taxaceae; genus Taxus; species Taxus chinensis. The sequence goes on from CM034151.1 coordinate 649,237,274, forward strand.
ATTTTGACTTTTTGGAAATTGGGAAATTTTTCACCCTTTTCCCCGTGGGCCTGCACCCCCAATTTTTTCCCTTGCCACGTGTCTCCTTATGATTCACTAGCGGGCCAATGCTTTAAATTTTGATTTTGAACTCCTTTGTGAACAAGGGAAAAAATCCCCTTCTACCCCCACCGGCCCACCGACCCGCCTCACTCTGTTGGACATGTGTCCACCTGTGATGGTCGCAGAGCCATTCTTCATCTTTTACCTTTTGGACAACAAAGGTGAAATGTTATAAAAATTACCTTTGGCCCCTTCCTCTACCTTTTTCCCTTTTGGACACGCGTCCTTTCCTAATTCATTGCGGAGATTCGGCCCAAAATTACAATTTAGTCCCCCTTTTTTCTACGGAAACATTTCAATTTTTCATCCGCCAGGCCGCCGACCCACCTAAAATTGATGCCATGTGTCCTCCTCTAATTGGAGTGGGAAGAAAACTGATTTTGAAACTTTATAAATTTAGAGCTGTTGTCCACTCAAAATTCCCCCTGCTCTTGAGAAGTGAATTTCAAAATTTTTTTGAGTTCGAGTGTTTTTCTCTGTTGTTTTGCAAATGTTAAAGGCCGTGAAATTGAAAAAATGTGCAGTTTTGGGTCATTTTGTATGTATTTCGGGCCTGTCGGACATTTTTGTCCCGCGTGTCCCAAGTTTAACGTGCGAGCTGTCCCATTTCGGCCGAAGCACCCGAACCGCATACTTTGGAACTTTTTGTCCCAAATGTCCCAAGTCAAAAAGTGCAAGTTGTTCCATTTTTGGCCGAAGCACCCGAACCGTGTACTTCGGAACTTTTTGTCCCAGATGTCCCAAGTCAAAAAGTGCAAGTTGTTCCAATTTCAGCCGAAACACCCGAACCGCGTACTTCGGAAATTTTTGTCCCAAATGTCCCAAGTCAAAAAGTGAAAGTTGTTCCAATTTCAGCCGAAGCACCCGAACCACGTACTTCAGAACTTTTTGTCCCAAATGTCCCAAGTCAAAAAGTGCAAGTTGTTCCAATTTCGGCCGAAACCCCCGAACCGCGTACTTCGCGTGTTTTCGTCCCAATTGTCCCAAAAGGCATTTTTGCGTCTCCTCCCTGCTTCGCCCGAATCGGCCAAGCCGCGTGTTTCGCGCATTCGCGTCTCACATGTCCCAAGCGAACCAAGTGCCATTCATACTTAGTTTTTTCTGCTCTTCCCGAATATCCTACTTATTCAAATTTGTGGGTATGAATTAAATGTGCATTCATGGCCTTTCTCTCCCCTAAACAGCTATATAATGAGCAAGCCACCTTTGCAATTCTTACACTGTTTCCACGCTATCCTTGCTCGAACCCTCGCAATCTGATTCCCTGCGCGTATATCCCTTTTCGCTGTAATCCCTTCCTGAGTCTAGTTTGCAGCTCTGTTACTATCAATATGAAGATCAAAGTCCTAGAGGAGGCTTTGGGAGAACTGAAGAACAGCTGGCAGAAGGGTGAAGCTTTCAAGACATTGGTTGTCTCAGCTTACAAAGATATACACTGTCATCTTCAGGATGAAACTTCTGGTGCGCTCCTTTCCTTGCAAGAAATCAAAGTTCAATTCAGAGCTTTTGTTAAAGATGATTTATTCAAGGAAAGCTCCATCTCTAAAGAAAAAATGAAGGAAATCTACTCTCTTCAATCTGCCATTGAAGAAGCAAATAAAGATTATCATGCTCACGTCGAGTTTGATAAAGAGATGGAGAAGTGTCTTGGATTTTGGACTTAGTCTATGGCCAACACGTCAGTCCCTCATGGCAGAGACATAGCTGAGGCGTTAAAGAAATTCAAGCAGTGGATTTTGAATTTAGTGGGTCCCTCCTAGTAGCTGGCCACCTGTCTTCTTCTCCTTATTCTTTTCTCTTCTTCCCTTTCTTTTTCCGCTTTCTTTGTAATAAGTTAAGGTATTGCAATTGGCAGTCCTTAACTATTCTTTAGTTAAAAGAAATGGTTACAAGGAGTAATTGATTTGTAAGCTATATAATGGTCTTCTTTACGCCATTCTAAAGGAGGAAGAACTTGGCATATTTTCTGAAAGTGTAAATAGATCACAAAGAAATCAATACAAAAGGGCTTTCCATTCTCTGTCTATATGATCTCTGTTACTCATAAGCTTTCGTTTTAATTTTGGTGAAGATCATTTTGTTTCCAGTTTGTTAGTCTCACTGATTGCATACTATTCAACTTTACAATGCATGGTGATCTTGTATAACCAAGAAGGAACTTTGTGTCTTTGATTAATGAACCTTTGTTTTCTAGCAGATGTTATTTACAGAACTTTGTGTCTTTAAATTCCATCTTATTTATATGATACAAATGATCTTGTTTCAATTCAATGTAACTTCGCATACATAATGAATTACTTTGATTCACTATAATTCTGCATGTTGCCTTTCTGCTCATCCTCGTATTCCCTTTCCTCAGTCCTTTTGTAACTGATGATCCTTGTAGGAAACACTTTCGTAATATCCAAGTTCAACCATGAAATCACGTCTTGTATATTTGTAAATAGGTTCGTTTCTGAATAAGGGAACCTCTCCCATTAAAGAGGAGGGACTTCTTGTCCCCTGACTGTTGCTCTTCTTAAAAGTCCTATTTGACGACCAACAGTTTTTGGCGACTCCACTGGGGAAAATCGTATTCCAGTTCTACAATTTTTTATCATCCTTTGATCTGGCAACTCCACGTTTTACTCGAGGGAGAAGGGCCCTTGGTATCGAAGATTCTCAGTTCCAGCTTTTGGAGCAGCAGGGTTTTCCTTTCCCTTCAACAACAAACAGAAGGACCCATTCGACAAGCACTCCACCTGTTCAATACAGAAATCCTACGGGTGTTATTCCTTCAGAGCCTGCTAGTCCCAATCTTTGAGCTTTCATCCTTGCTGGTGTTACAGTTCCTCTCCAATCCATATTTTCAAGAATGGTGGCACCATTGCCATGGGGTCAGCGTGTCGGGCCCCTGGCCCTTACTCAGCCTTTGCATGAGTTACCCATAGGTAACTGGAAGAACTTCCCTAAATTCAAAGGTGATGGCAAAGTGCATCCTGATGAACATATTGCAGCCTTCATAGTTGCATGTGGAGTTTTGGGAGTTGAACATGAAGACGTCTCCGTAAGACTGTTCATGGAGACTTTACAAGATAATGTTGCCGATTGGTTCTATCACCTTCCGGCTGGTGCTATCACCGACTGGGACACAATGAGAACTCATTTTGAGATCCGTTTCAAGCCGGCAGAAGATGTGCATGCCTTGCTAGCCCAAATATCTTAGATAAAGAAAGATTCACAAGATCCCATGAGAGAATTTGTGGCCCGATTCAACAAATTGATCAATAAAATTCCGCCGCTTACCCGGCCTGTTGGTCAAATTCGAAAATGTTTCTTCCTAAATGCTCAATCGCCCGAAGTCAGTTATGCACTAAGAAGGGCTAATCTCGCAACATTGGTTGAGGATCAAGCCCTCGCTATTAGTGTCGAGGATGATTTGATCATGTCAGGGAAGTTGAGAAGAGACCCTTCCAAATCTAAGTCTGTTGCTTCTTCCTCCTCCGCCCCTAGACCTAACACTGATCCGTTAGTTCAGAAACTTGCTAATGACCTCATTGCTATAAAGAAACAATTGGCTCAGCATGCTCCTTATGCAGACGTTCCAAGGAGGAATTTTCAACCCAGAAATCATTTGCCTGCTTCTCAAACCAGACTAGCGCTTGAAGGACCTCCTGTTAAAGTTCCTGTTAATGCAACCTGTGAAGTTGAGGAACCAGATGATGATGGAGATAATGAAGCTTGCGAGGAGTTTGCGGAAGAAGTTGATGATGAAGCAGACGAACTTGAGGGATCTCGAGTAAATTTCTTCACCACGGAGGGCATCGATGATGGAGATGACTATGATGAAGTAGTAGCAGACATGAATAGCGAATCATTCACTGTCATGACTCAAGAGCAGACAAGTCAGAGGGAGAAAGTGACACAGCCCATCAAGAAATCTAAGGAGCAGTTGACAACTATTCCCATGATTGCATAAAGAGGATCTCCTATCCCTACCTCATCTACACCAAAGGTGAGTCCTATTAATCCTACTACTAAAATTGCCTCTTATTTCTCTCCTAAAGTTGATAAGCCTAGAGTACCGAATGATGATGTCCTGTCCACTTCTGTTTCCTTTGATATTGTGGATCACCTGAAAAAGGCCAAAGTCCAAATCTCAGAGGCTGAGTATTATCAAACCCATCCCAAGGCTTTTGCTAAAATGATTCACTTTGTCAATTCCCATTCTAAACCCACCTCTAAAGGCCTTTTGCCCACTCCTTCTGCACCACAGCCTAGTCTGGTAGCCGTTGTCACCTCACCTAATGACAAAATCAAACCATTTTATGTAACACTCCTTATAGCTGGCCATAGGCTCAGTAATTGTGTCATAGATTCAGGAGCCTCCGAAAATGTCATGCCAGCTAAAGTAGCTCATGCCTTAGGCTTGACCCTCACTCGTACTTATGGATCTTGCTACTCTATGGAGAGTAAGGAAGTGTCTCTGGTTGGAAGAATTAAAGATGCACAAGTGGCTTTTACTGCTTTTCCTGAGAAGAAAGTTTTGGCTACCATCCTAGTAGCAGACATTCCTCCTTCATATGGAATGTTGATAAGTAGGAACTTCTGTAAAGATGTGGGTGGAGAAATTCAAATGGATTGGTCACATGCCCTTGTACCTATTAATGGACAAATGAAGAAGCTGCTTCCTGAGAAGCAATCTGAGTATATTGTACAAAAAACTGATGATCCCAAAGCACAAATACTCTATGAGGATATGGGACATGGTAACTACATGATTATGTCTCCTGATGAAATTCAACTCCACAAAGTATCTCCTAAAGATCCTAATGGTGTTTGGATTTTAGAGTTTGATGGAAGTTGTTCCTCAGCTGGTTCTGGAGCTGGTGTCCTACTGGTGTCACCTGAAGGAAGCCTACATCCTTTTTCATTCAAGTTACAGTTTGAAAATACTAATAATACAGCAGAGTATGAGGCTCTCATTCTTGGATTGCAAGTGGCCAAAGAACAGGGTGTAAAGAATCTTCTAGCTCGTGGTGATGCAGAATTGATTGTAAAGCAAGTCAGAAACCTTTTCCAAGTAAAAAATGGAAGGCTGAAGCATTACCGGAATCAGGTTTGGGATTCCATTGAATTTCTTGATGCTTTCTCCATCGAAGCAGTACCTAGGGAAAAGAATAGCAGGGCTGATTCACTAGCAGTCTCAGGGTCATTACTGATTCCTCATCCTGATTTCTCTCAAGATAAGTTTACCATTGAGATGATCCATCGACCTAGTGTACCTGATAACACCAATAACTGGAAAGTCTTCAATGATGATCAACACTTGCTTTCCTTCTTAGAACTTAAGGATAATTTTGAACAGTTGTATTTCGAAGGAAGCAATAATCTGCCTCGTGAAAATGTGCCTTCTGACAAAGCAGTCGCTCAAGGAGAAGAAACAGAGCAGGAAGGATGCATCCAACTCAAGGGAAATAAGATTCCTAAAGGTTTGGTGAGTTTGGAGGAACTATTTGATAAACATGACCGGTATGTGAAGTCTAGAGCTTCTACTGGACCTCAACAATCAGCTGAGCATGACAAAATCAATATTGGGAGTTCTACTGATCCTAGGCTAGTGAATATTGGAAAATGTTGCACAACAGATGAAAGAAGAAAAGAAATTGATCTTCTAAGGAGGTATAAGGATGTTCATGCTTATTCTTAAGAGGATTTAAAAGCTTTCAAGCCAAAAGATATGCAGCATTCTATTCCTCTCAAACCAGGAATTAAACCTTTTAAGCAGAAACAGAGGCAGTATAATCCCAAAATAGCTGACACCATCTTTCAGGAAATCCAGAAGTTATTGAAGGCTAGAATCATTTTTCCCATTCACCATTCAACATGGATTGCAAACATTGTGCCTGTGAGGAATAAAAATGGTGAGATCCGCATCTGTGTTGATTTCAGGAATCTGAATCAGGCTTCTTTGAAGGATAATTACCCTTTGCCCATGATGGACCAGGTCTTGCAAGCAGTAACAGGATCTGAGATGTTATCCATGCTTGATGGATTCTCGGGATATAATCAGGTAGAGGTTGACACTGCAGATCGACACAAGACAGCTTTCACTACCCCTTGGGGTACCTTTGCTTACAAAAGAATGCCTTTTGGGCTCATTAATGCTGGTGCCACTTTTCAGAGAGCTATGGATCTGGCTTTTGGAAGTTTGAAAGGGAAGTGTATCGTCATATACCTTGATGACTTGACTGTGTTTTCTAAAACAAGGGCAGATCATTTTTATCACCTGGAAAAAGTTCTGCTGAGATGCAAAGAGCATGGGATCTCTCTGAACCATAAAAAATCCATCTTTTGTGTCACAGAAGGGAAGTTATTAGGAAACATTGTCTCCAAGGATGGTATTAAGATTGATCCTGAATGAGTTCAAGCTATCCAGCAAATTCCTCTCTCGACCAGCAAAAAGGGTGTGCACTCTTTCTTTGGTAAGATCAATTTTTTGAGAAGGTTCATCCCTGATTTTGCAGAGTTAACTTTGAATATTTCTCAGATGATGAAAGGGAAAAAAATGTTTGGTTGGTCTTCTGAAGGAAAAGAATCCTTTGAAGGTATTAAAAAGGCTATTGCTAAGACTCCTGTTTTAGCCTATCCTGATTTCAGCAAAGATTTCATTATCTATTGCTATGCCACAAATAATACCTTGGCTGCTGTTTTGACTCAAGAAGACTCTGATAAACATGAACTCCCAATTTCATTTATGAGCTATATTCTGAAAGATCATGAGTGAAGATACACCATGATGGAGAAACATGCTTTTGCAGTAGTTAAAGCTATCAAGCAATTTCGTTTTTACATTCTCAACTCTCATTCCATGGTGTTGGTTCCAGACACAACTGTTAAGTCAATTCTCACACAACAGGAGTTTGGATCCAAGAGAGGGAACTGGGTTGCTAAGGTCCAAGAATATGATATTGACATCAAACCGACCAAGCTTGTTCGTGGTAAAGGCCTTTGTGAGCTAATTGCAGAAGGAGCTAGACATGAGTTACTGGAGGATAAGGATGACCTTCCTACGGTTCTGTTTCTCAGCTCAGTTGATGAATGGTATGCTGACATCACCCATTTTCTCACCTATGGAGAATGTCCCTCTCATTTGACTGCTAAAGAAAAGAGGGCTGTTAAACTAAGGTCAATACAATACGTGTTGTGGGAAAACGCCTTGTTTAAACGGGGAATAGATGGAAGATTTTTGAAATGTGTGGACAAGGAGCAGCAGAAAAAGCTACTCTCAGCTTTTCATGATCAGGCCTGTGGAGGGCACTATTCATCAACGGTCACTGCTCATAAGATACTCCGTGGAGGATATTACTGGCCCACCTTGTTTAGGGATGCATCCAAGTGGGTTGATAAATGTGAAGCTTGTCAGACTTTTGTGGGAAGACCTAAATTGGCCTCTTTGCCTCTCAAGCCAGTTGTGATTGAGGAACCATTTCAACAGTGGGGTTTGGACTTCATTGGTACACTTAATCCTGCTTCTAGTGCTGGTCACACTCATGTACTAACTGCCACAGATTATTTCACCAAATGGGTAGAAGCTATTCCAGTTAAGAGCACCACTTCTGAAGTAGTGTGCTGCTTCATAAAAGAGAACATCTTGGTAAGGTATGGTGTACCTAACAAGATTGTGACAGATAATGCTTCGAATTTCTCCTCAACTGAGATAACATATTTTTGCTATGGGTATGGCATCTCTTTGGCTCACTCCTCAGATTACTATCCTCAGGGAAATGGGCAAGCAGAATCCACTAACAAAAATCTGGTGACTATTATAAGGAAGTTGGTCAATGAGTCTCAACGAAACTGGCACAAGAAGCTCTATGATGCTCTTTGGGCAGACAGGATCACACCTAAAAGAGCCATTGGAATGTTCCCTTTTCAAGTGGTATATGGGTTAGAAGCTCAATTTTCAGTAACAGTGGAACTGCCAGCCTTGCACCTGATGAAGGCCATTGAAGATACTAGTTTCAGAGATGCTTTGGATAAGAGAATTATGTACCTGCACAAACTGAATGAGGACAGATTTGTGGTTGCTGATAGGATATCTGTTCACCAGCAGAAGGTAAAGGTCCTGTTTGATAAGAAAGCCAGGTTCAGAGATTTCCAAGTTGGAGACACCGTGCTGTTATGGGACAAAAGACATGAACCTCGTGGCAGCCATGGAAAGTTTGATTCCCTTTGGCTCGGACCTTTCAAGATCAGACACTTTGCTGGTAAGAATTCTTTCTACCTTGATTACATGGATGGTTCTCCTCTCCCACTTCCTTATAGTGGGTAGTATCTCAAGTTGTTCAAGTCATAGGTGACTAGGGAGTCTCTTGTATATTCTATACAGCGTTTTGTTTTTCTCCTTTTCGGTTTTGGTGTGTTGCCCTTTGTATTGTTTTTCTTGTTGCCTCTGTTGCCCAATGGATAAGGTACTGGTCTGCTTCCCCTGAGTTTGTCTAAGTTCTTGCCTTGTCTCATTCCTTGAATTCGTGCCAAGTCATCCCCAGAAGGAGCCAGCTGTTGTCCACTCAAAATTCCCCCTGCTCTTGAGAAGTGAATTTTAAAAAAAAATTGAGTTTGAGTGTTTTTCTCTGTTGTTTTGCAAATGTTAAAGGCCGTGAAATTGAAAAAATCTGCAGTTTTGGGTCATTTTGTATGTATTTCAGGCTTTTCAGACATTTTTGTCCCGCGTGTCCCAAGTTTAACGTGCGAGCTATCCCATTTCGGCCGAAGCACCCGAACCGCGTACTTCGGAACTTTTTGTCCCAAATGTCCCAAGTCAAAAAGTGCAAGTTGTTCCATTTTCGGCTAAAGCACCCGAACCGCGTACTTCGGAACTTTTTTTCCCAAATGTCCCAAGTCAAAAAGTGCAATTTGTTCCAATTTCGGCCAAAACACCCGAACCGCGTACTTCGGAACTTTTTGTCCCAAATGTCCCAAGTCAAAAAGTGCAAGTTGTTCCAATTTCGGCCGAAGCACCCGAACCGCGTACTTCGGAACTTTTTGTCCCAAATGTCCCAAGTCAAAAAGTGCAAGTTGTTCCAATTTCAGCCGAAACCCCCGAACCACATACTTCCCGCGTTTTCATCCCAATTGTCCCAAAAGGCATTTGTGCGTCTCCTGCCTGCTTCGCCTGAATCGGCCGAGCAGCATGTTTCGCGCATTCGCGTCTCACATGTCCCAAGCGAACCAAGTGCCATTCATACTTAGTTTCTCCCGCTCTTCCTAAATATCCTACTTATTCAAATTTGTGGGTATGAATTAAATGTGCATTCATGGCCTTTCTCTCCCCTAAATGGCTATACAACGAGCAAGCCACCTTTGCAATTCTTACACTGTTTCCACGCTATCCTTGCTCGAACCCTCGCAATCTGATTCCCTGCGCGTATATCCCTTTTCACTGTAATCCCTTCCTGAGTCTAGTTTGCAGCTCTGTTACTATCAATATGAAGATCAAAGTCCTGGAGGAGGCTTTGGGAGAACTGAAGAACAGCTGGCAGAAGGGTGAAGCTTTCAAGACATTGGTTGTCTCAGCTTTCAAAGATATACACTGTCATCTTCAGGATGAAACTTCTGGTGCGCTCCTTTCCTTGCAAGAAATCAAAGTTCAATTCAGAGCTTTTGTCAAAGATGATTTATTCAAGGAAAGCTCCATCTCTAAAGAAAAAATGAAGGAAATCTGCTCTCTTCAATCTGCCATTGAAGAAGCAAATAAATATTATCATGCTCACGTCAAGTTTGATAAAGAGATGGAGAAGTGTCTTGGATTTTGGACTCAGTCTACGGCCAACACGTCAGTCCCTCATGGCAGAGACATAGCTGAGGCGTTAAAGAAATTCAGGCAGCGGATTTTGAAGTCAGTGGGTCCCTCCCAGTAGCTGGCCACCTGTCTTCTTCTCCTTATTCTTTTCTCTTCTTCCCTTTCTTTTTCCGTTTTCTTTGTAATAAGTTAAGGTATTGCAATTGGCAGTCCTTAACTATTCTTTAGTTAAAAGAAATGGTTACAAGGAGTAACTGATTTATAAGCTATATAATGGTCTTCTTTACGCCATTCTAAAGGAGGAAGAACTTGGCATATTTTCTGAAAGTGTAAATAGATCACAAAGAAATCAATACAAAAGGGCTTTCCATTCTCTGTCTATCTGATCTCTGTTACTCATAAGCTTTCGTTTTAATTTTGGTGAAGATCATTTTGTTTCTAGTTTGTTAGTCTCACTGATTGCATACTATTCAACTTTACAATACATGGTGATCTTGTATAACCGAGAAGGAACTTTGTGTCTTTGATTAATGAACCTTTGTTTTCTGGCAGATGCTATTTACAGAACTTTGTGTCTTTAAATTCCATCTTATTTATATGATACAAATGATCTTGTTTCAATTCACTATAACTTCACATACATAATGAATTACTCTGATTCACTATAATTCTGCATGTTGCCTTTCTGCTCATCCTCGTCTTCTCATTCCTCTGTCCTTTTGTACTTGAACATCCTCACTGAAAACACTTTCGTAATATCCAAGTTTAACCAGAAAATAATGTTTTTGTACATTTGTAAATAAGTTCGTTTCTGAATAAGGGAACCTCTCCCATTAAAGAGGAGGGACTTCTTGTCCCCTGACTGTTGCTCTTCTTAAAAGTCCTATTTGACGACCAACAAGAGCCAAAAAACTCTAAGTCCCCCCCCCACAACCCACATGCCCTCAGACCAAAATATGTGCCACGTGTCCTCTCCCTATTTACTGCGGGCCCTTGGGCCAAAAATTGTCTTTGAAAATTTTGCAAAATGGAATCAAAATTTCCTAAGGAAAGTCCGCCACCCGCCAATTCCTTTGCAAATCGAAACATGCCATGTAGGCACTTCTTGCAGAAAGCGGAGCCATGGATCAAAATTTTCCTTTTTGTCAAAATTTCAAAAATGATAAGTTAGAAATATTTCCCGACACCCCCTAGCCAATAGGAAACCACCACATTTCCATTAACTTCCGATGATGAATTTGACGGGCCAATGACACCCCTATGACTATCAAAACATGAAAAAATTAAAGGATGCCCTAGAAATCAAATTTTTCAACAAGGATTACAAATTTTTTGATTTTAAATCAACTGAATCATGTTTTGACATTATTTTTGACCTTGGGATTGGGAATTTAACTCATACAATTTATATTTGATCAATCCTGATTTTTGCACTATCTGGAAAAGGGAAAACGACACAGCCCGAAAATTGGAAATACCTAGGGCACAAATAAGAGCACACATGGATTTTTATTTTAAACCAGGGAAAAACAACAAGTTTATGGGCATTTTTGAAGCATTCAATTGGAGGGGATGAACTGCAAATCACCAATTTGAGAGATAAAATGTTTCTAAGCAAAAATGGACACGAAAAAATAGGGCACACTATGCAAGCTCGGAAATGGTACCAACATTGGCTCTTGCTTGGGGATGGGCACTCCCAGTGAGTGCCACAAGGACAAAACGTAGACCAAGTGCCAAAATACCATTGGGAAAAGGAGTCAAAACACAAGGCAGCCCAAAAAACCAGAACCACCCAACAAAAACGAGCTGAGGAAACAACCAGAATGGCTACCAAGAACGAAGGGCAAACCACACACCACAAACAACAAAAAGCAAAGAAAAAACAAAGACTATACAGCTATACAATTTGTGCATACCTCAATTTGGGGATTAATCCAAGAAATGTTTTGAATGTCTGCCATTAACAGGCAGCTCCAGCAATTCCCCATCTAGATCTTTGAGAAAAAAGGTATATTCACTAATTCTGATATCAATGGCATAAAGGTCCATCCATAATGCATCAAATTTTCCATGCTTGCCTTTGTCTTCATGCCTACTATCCCATAACAAGACCAAATCTCCAACATTGAAGGCTCTAGGAGTGACCTTCTTGTCAAACAATCTCTTCAATTTTTCTCTAAATCTGACATGCCTTTGATGGGATGCTCTTCTTTCCTCATCAAGCTCAATAATTTGATTGATCCTTGATTCATATGGGCCAAGCTCTTGATCTTCCAACTGCTGGGAAAACTGAAATGAAGATAATTACAGATGTAAGGGTAGAAAATCCTGAGTTCCATACACCAATTCAAATGGGATTTTACCAGTTGCTCTTTTAGGAGTTATTCTATCAGCCCAAACTGTAAATTTCAACTGTTCACCCCATTTCTTCTTATTTTGCTCCAAGGTTCTTCTAATGATTTTCAACAAATTCTTATTGCTGGACTCAACTTGTTCATTCCCTTGGGGGTTATAGTTCTAAGAATAAGTCAGATTGATTCCATATTCATTACATATTTCCATTAAAGGTTTGGCTTTAAAACACAAGGCATTATCAGCTACAATCTTGACTGGGACTCCAAATCTGCATATGATTTGATTTAACAAGAAGTCCATTACCACTTGGTGTGTTGCCTTTTTAGATGGGATTGCTTCAACCCACTTTGTAAAATAATCAGTGGCTACAAGAATCCACTTATGGCCAGCAATAGAAGGATCTGAAATCTCACCAATGAAGTCCATCCCCCATTGCTTGAAAGGAGCCTCAATTGATATAGGTTGCAAAGGAAAGGAGCCTGAAGCTTTCAGCCTTCTAGAGAAATGTTGACAACTATCACATTTTCTAACCAATTGGGTTTCATCTTTAAAGAGAGAAGGCCACCAATAACCAGCTCTCAAAATATTATGTGTTGTTACTCTTCCAATAAAGTGCCCTCCATGAACTCCCCCATGGAAATCAGCAACTATCTTGGGATCTTCATCTTCAGCTATGCATTTCAAGAGGACACCTTCAGGGTTCTTCCAAGCTAGCCCGAGGTCTGTAATGATATATTTTTGAGAAACCAGCTTGAGGGCTCTTTTCTAATTTTTATTTAAATGATCGGGACAACAAAGGTGTCTAAGGTAAAATATTACATCCTTGTACCACTCAGAATTTACCAACTTTGCAAGCACATCTATATTTTCTTCCTCTAGCTGATTCACTTCCAAATTTTACAAGTTGCTCTCAGCCATGAGCTTAGAAAGACCCAAACCTCTTACCAACTTTTTGGTTTGGATGTCCATATCATACTCCTACAATTTTTTCACCCATCTACATATTTTACTTGAGATCTCCATCTCTGATAAGATGTCTTTCACCATGGTGTAAGGAACATAAGAAACAACTTTTGAACTCGATATATAAGGCCTGAAAACTTTTTTTGCTTTCACCAAGGCAAATGCTTGTTTCTCCATGATTGTATACTTTAACTTAGCAGCTTGTAAAGCCTTACTAAAGAAGGTAATAGGCCTCTCAGCCTCATTCTCATCCTTTTTCAACAAAACAAAAGCAATGGTATACTCAGAGGAAAAGGAAAATATTTGGAAAGGCCTCTTGTAGTTTGGGGCTGCTAAAAATAGGTGCATGTTTAAGTGCATCCTTAATTCCTTCAAAATCTTGAATGACAGCCTCCTCCCACCTGATAACTTAGTCCTTCTTTAGCATGTTTGTGATTGGAAGAGTCAACTTAGCAAAGTTTGAAACAAACCTTCTAATAAAATTGATTTGACCAAAGAAAGACTGGATGCCTTTCTTAGTTCTTGGTATAGGTACCTTGCTGATTGCTTCCACCCTCTCACGGTCTATCATAACACCATATTTTGACACAATGTGACCAAGCAGCTTGGCCTTTTGCACGCCAAAATTACACTTCTTTGGATTAAGAGAAATTCCATACTCCCTACATCTGATCAACATCTTCTCCGAGTGCTGCAAATGATCACCTATCTGCCTTGAAAATACAGTCACATCATCTTGGTAAACTATAATGAACTTACTGATGTAACGAACAAAAGCAACATCCATTGCTCTTTGAAAAGTGGCACCAGCATTCATCAAACCAAAGGGCATCCTATCAAAAACATATGTTCCTCGAGTAGTGAATGTTGTCTTAAATCTTATTGATTCTTTGACAACCACTTGATTATATCTGGAGAAACCATCCAATGTAGAAAGCAATTCAGACCCTATCACAAGCTACAACATATTTTCCATATTTGGTGAGGGGTAGTTTTCCTTCATGGATGCTTTTTCTAGATTTCTAAAATCCACACAAAGTCTGATATCTCCATTCTTCTTTCTGACTGGCACAAGGTTTGCAACCCAAGATGAATATCTAGTGGGCTGAATAATACCTCCATTTCTCAACTTCCTTAACTCCTCTTGCATTTTCATGGAGAGAAGTGGATTAATTGGCCTTTACCTCTGTTTGAATGGTTTGGCATTTTTTTCAAGAGGGATCTCATGCTGAAATAAATCTTCTCTATATGCTTTCAGCTCTGAATAGGACCAAGCAAGGTAGTCTCTATATTTTTTCAAGAGTTGGGCATAAGATTGTTTTTCTTCTTTACTTAAATTACTGCCCAACCAAACCTTCCTTGGTTTTTCCTTTGTTCCTAAGTCATGATCTTCCACATCCCTTGTGGCAGACATGCTTCTATTTATGATGTAATCAACATTGTTAAAATTTGACTCAAGTGCAACAAGACCTCTAGGAATGGTGTTTTTTTTCAATTGGATGATATCTTTTCCAAACAAAGTTTGTCTTCCTTTAGTCATGCATACCATTGGCTCCCAATAAATATTCTAATTTGTAAACTCACCTTGGTTTTACAAGATCCTTAGCACTTGAGAATCATTATCAAACACCTACCAATGCTTGATGCTGTCAGGGACAGCTGGCCTAGTCAACACTTCAACATTGTACTCACAATAAGGTGAAATAGTGAAAACTTCAAATCTTGACCCCAATACTGCCAACTTGTCAATAGTAGCATTGAGACCTCTATCATGATATACAATGTTAAAGGAATCAAAAATTTCAATTAGATCCCAAACTGCATGCTTATACTGTTTCATACGCTGATTTTTTGTAGCATACAGTTTTCTTATTTGTTTGACAACCAGCTCCGAGTCTCCTTTTGCAACAATATCTTTCACTCCATGCTTCTGTGAAATTCTTAACCCCAACAACAAAGCCTCATACTCAGCAACATTGTTAGTACATTCAAAATTAAGTTTGAAGGAAAAAACAAACTCTTCCAAACTAGGAGAAAGCAGAACTATACCAGCACCATTCCCAAATTTGGAGCAAGCTCAATTAAATAGCAAGGTCCAAGGAGAACCTACCATATCAAGGCACTTTGATCATTCCATCTTGTGTTCTTCTCCATCAGCAAAACCAATGAAATTCTCACCATCTATATCAACAAACAACACTTCATAGGAAGCATTGTTGGGATCTTCAATTAGGTGCAACATCCTCTTTTCACCATAAAGCTTGACAAGGCTGCCCTCAATGGGAATGGTGGAAAAATACATATCCATCTAAACACTGCCACCAACACTTACAGCCCATTTCCTTGACAAAAGCATACCCCATTTGGCAGGGCAGTCAACAATTACAACATCAAGTTTCAAATTCCCACCCAGAAAGGCTATAGGTTGCACTACCAAACCCTTCACACAACCAACCATCGACACTTCTCTTGAATCCATGGCATTACACTTCCCATAGGTAGCTGTCACCTTGATATCCAACTCATTCATGACTTCTAGAGGCATGACATTACATGATGCACTGGAATAAAACATACAATTGTGAAGTAGCCTATCTTTTATGAGCAAAGTTGTGAAGAATGAATCAACATTCAGTTAGGAATCAACCAAAGATGTCCCCAAATATACCTCAGGTGTCTCACTAAGAAATTCAACTACTGGTGGTGTTTCAGAGTCAGCAATGATTTGAGGAGGAGTCTCAACAATATTTACATTCCTGCTTGGGGTGATCTTCTCTTCCTTTAACCCCAAGTACTCAAATGCTCTCTTCTTATGCTCGGGAATTCTAAGCAACTCAATGATTGGAACACTCACTTTAATTTGGCTCAATACTTGAGCTATGCCATAGGGGACACTCTTTGGAAAAACAACATTGGAAGGGAGACAAGAAGATTCATGAGATGGTGAAGGATTCTTGGCAGCTTGGGCATGATGAGGAATGTAATTTTTGCTTGGGACAACAGAGATTTTAGCAAGTGTTTCTTTCCTAAGAGCTTATTTTGGAATGCTTGTGAGCAAGGGTGTTTTAGGTTTGGCTTGAGGCCCACTTCCCTTAAAAACTTTGCTTCTAGTGTTATAATCCTTCTCTTGAGCTACAACATCATTCATCAACAATTGTCTATCTTCCTCCGAAGGGATACCACCATCATACTTATTAATCATCAAAGCTCTTAAGTATTCAAATTCATTGTTAGGAATTTAAAAATATTGCACTACATCAACTTCAAGAGCATGAGGGGGGAGAAAAACTTGTACCCATTTGATGCAATCCCAAAATGTAGCAGCAGTCCTAGCACTTATTATTTCAATAGATGTTGTTCCTCCTTGTGAGCTTGAAGAACAGCCCATCATGCAAACATCATCATCAATTCCATCCTCATTATTAGCTTCATCAACCTGTTGGTCCACTTCACATGGAGGATGAGGAAGAAAACATCTATCACACCAATCCATATCAGCAACCTCTTCAATGGCAGCAACCCTAGTAGTTAAGACACTAGGAAACATTCTTCCTTCACGTGCTTGAGGATGTCTATTTGTAGATCCAACAGGCCCTTTCCCTCTATCATCTACCCTTTAATCACCCCTAGGATGATTTCCAAATCTATCTTGTGCTTGCTACCTAGGATGACCTTGTGAAGTCTGCCCAATTCCCTTCTCAGCCTGGGCTAATTTGTATGAGATTTCTTTGACATCCCCTGCCAAAGTTTTCACCTCTTCGAAATCAACAACTTTGCTAGCTTGAGGTTTTTCAGGGTTTATCAATTTTACACCATCTCTCTTGAGAGGTTTCTCAATTTCTTTGATATTTTTCTCAATTTGAAGTGCCATGGAGAATGCGTCTTAGATTGGTCAGGTTCTTGTCTCTTAAGTAATAGGCTGCCTTCTATCAAATGCATTTGCATATTTGATTAAAAGAGATTCATCATAAGGCCTCAGATTAACTAGCAGCCTTCTCAAAGTTTTGTTAAACCTTGTGCTGAAGTCATGGACTGATTCATTAGGGTTCTTCTTGACATTTTCAAACTCAGATAAAAGAAATCTAGAATCAATCTTGTCACCATATTGCAACCTAAATGCATTTTTCATTTCAGTCCATGAATCAATAGAATTATAAGGTAGAGCCTTGTACCAATCCCTAGCATCTTCTTCTAGTGTATGAATAAACAACTTAATATACACATATTAAAACTCTATCTCAAAATCTTCCATCATATTATCAAAAAGTTTGAGATGTTGGTCATCAATAATAGCATTGTTACCCTAGAATTTTGGCAACCTATTTTTGACATCTTGTGGGACAGCGTTTGGGTAACCATCCATTCATCTAAATTTTTTAGGACCAAAGGTGTTAACAACAAATGGAGGTCTAGGCTGATCCATATTGTTTGGTGGAGGTGATCTTGAAGGTGAAACAAGCTGATGAGGAGTGCAAGGTCTTTGGGAATCAAGAATGTGATTCACAAGACTGGTATTCTCTAAGTGCTGATTTTCTTGGAAAGTTTTACTCGAATTAAAACATAGAGGTGCAGATTGGAGAAGGAGCTTACCAGGTATAGCAGAAGGGCCTTCACTAGCTGAGGCAAACAGGTTTATGAGAGGATTGCTTGAATTAGAATCACTTGAAGAAGAGTGATAATCCTCTACCAAAGGCAGATCTCTCTCACCAATGGCTATATCTTTGCCTGATGTTTGACCTTTAACCACTTTCCAAACTCTTCTCCCTTCCAACTCTGAGTTTCTTGAATCTGAGAACATTTTTTTAGCAGAATCTCTAAGGAAGAGAGATCTTCTTCCCTCCAGTTTTAAAGAGATCAAAAGCACAAAAATAAATGACAGAAAGCTTAAGACACTGGTATTTTCAAGATCAAATCAGCATGGAATCGCCACTAAGGAATTTCACCTTAGTTGTGTAAGAATGCACTAAAATAATCTATCAAAATTTTCCTAGCATTGAAACCTTTGAAAAGCCTTATAAATCATACCTTCTTCCTCTTAAATCAATCAATCACAATGTAAGAAAAGTGTATGAACTGCTAGTAAATGGAAAAAGGGCAGATAAAACTTGAAACCCTTGTTTAAAAACTTGCAGATCTGAAGCATAGAATGATATTTTAACAATGTATCAAATCAAATAATTAAATACACAAATGCTCAAGCTCTTTAAACACTTCAAAAACAACAAGAATTTCCAAGAAGTCCTCGGCAACAACACCACTCGTGTTGGTATCCAAAAAATTTCTCCTTTTCAGTCTAAAAAACACCATAGATATATCATGGAGCTTAAGGATAGATTAGACCATGTTGTATGTCGTTGGTAACCAAGGATATGGTCTAGTTGGAACTCAAGTTTGAGGAGAAATTGATAGCACTCTAATAGGACTTGATCTTGTCCTAGCTGTTTTAGGTTGTGCCTTGCAACCAAGGTAAGAGGACCTATTTTGTAACCTTGTAATGGTGAAGGAGATGAAGATTTCCTTCTCTTTACTTGAAATTTTATGATGGAGACCTTGATGAAAACATGATCAATACCCCAGATCTGAACTCTCACAAGTTGTCACTTCTCAAAACATGGGTATGTTCTCAAAACAAGGCAAAGGTTACTAGAGACATTAGAAATCTTGATATGTTATGCATACTTTTGGAAATGGATTTTGATCTTCTGTGGGTATACAAATGCAAATCAGGGATAGTATATGATAGGATATTTTTTGTTTAGATGATTTTTGGTGGGCGATTGACAAGACAAACTGGGATAGATCAGATCTTTGACAACCTCTACAATGCTTGAACATCTATCAGAAGAAATGCCTCAAATAATCAGAATTTTCTTTCAACCAGAAGAGGCATAAATGGAAGCCCAGGAAGCACTCTTCACACAATATTTGAGAATTCACCACAAAAGCTTGAAGTAAAGAACTCAATTAAACACAAAAATCCATTGATCAAACCACGCCTAAGGTACCCCCAAAGGCTTACAAGAAATCTCTGCAGTCAAGGAAGGTAAAGTGATTTTAAATTTGTTTATCTCCTTATCAAATGAAGGCTCTTCTGAATATGAGATTGCAAATGCCACTGAACTATCAACCAGAAATAGAGATCCTGTGTGATTTATAAAGACTTTCAATGCAAGATTGCAACAAGAACAATAAAATTTATTCGCAGGCATTTAAAAATGATAACAGACATCATATTACCCAAAGAAAACATAGATTTAATTCAAAAACTTGTTAGATTCAACAGCAGGGGAGAGTTACATGAACAATCTCAGAGCTGTGTGATGGCTATACACTTGTAACCAACTCACATACATGAATTTCCAACACATGAGACATTAACCTGGTTCTTTGGTGGATTTCTCAAAAAATGAGCTTTCTCTCAGAATTTTCCCGTGATTTTCAACTCCCTCCTTTACAAATTCTCCAAAAATGCACTATATAACCTATGCCACATTAGAGCCTTCTCTCCCAAGCAAAGAATATGCCATGGGATCAAGTCTGTTACAAAAAATCTTCATGATTTAATGAAAATGACATCAAACAGAAAAACACTCGCATGTTGCCAGGTGTGTCAAAAAGGATTAAATCATTACAAATATCTAGATCATTATCCATCCTGCAGGCATGTTTTTTATCATTGAGGCATGCAAACACCTTTGATTCATTATTTTCACCTTTTTACCTTTTCAAATTACCTCTCCAACTTTTAATTTTGTCATTTCATGTTTTTTCACGGGCCTGAGAAAAAAATACATCAAAAACACCATAGATTGAAGAATTGAGTCATGAAAATGATGCCAATGCTGCCAGGAGGCCAAGATGACACAAACTCATATAAGATTTGATCAAAATTTGATGCAAAAACGTGATTTCCAAACTTCTTGGAGCTCCCATGGCAGCCAAAACAAATAGATGCATAATAACCATCGATCTCATCCACCTTTTAATATCTGCCCTCCACGTGGAAGATGCAATCCCAAAATAAGCTCAATATTACTTTTAAAACTTTGGATAAGGCGGGACACATGTCAAAAAATGATTGGAAACCAATTCGGACTCACTTTTGACCTTTTGACATTTTTGAAAAAATGGAAAAATTTGACTTTTTCCTCTGCCCCTCCGCCATTTAATTTTGGAGCTAACACGTGGCATATGGTGGGTCCCTTTGAAATCGCGCTTCAATTCTGTACATTTTGAATTTTTTGGAAATTGGGAAAATTTTCACCCTTTTCCCCGTGGGCCCGCACCCCCAATTTTTTTCCTTGCCATGTGTCTCCTTGTGATTCGCTATTGGGCCAGCGCTTTAAATTTTGATTTTGAATTCCTTTGTGAAAAAGGGAAAAAATCCCCTTCTACCCCCATCGGCCCATCGACCCGCCTCGCACTATTGGACACGTGTCCTCTTGTGATTAGCGTGGAGCCATTCTTCATCTTTCACCTTTTAGACAACAAAGGCCAAAAGTTATAAAAATTTCCTTTGACCCCTTCCTCCACCTTTTTCCCTTTTGGAAACGCGTCCTTTCCTAATTCGTTGCGGGGATTCGACCCAAAATTTCAATTTAGCCCCCCTTTTTTGCTAAGGAAACATTTCAATTTTTCATCCACCAGGAATTGTCAACCTGCCTAAAACTGATGCCACGTGTCCTCCTCTGATTTGAGTGGGGAGAAAACTCCAATTTTGAAACTTTATAAATTTAGAGCCAAAAAACTCTAAGTCCCCTCGCACCCTGCATGCCCTCAGACCAAAATATGTGCCATGTGTCCTCTCCCTATTTATTGCGGGACCTTGGGCCAAAAATTGTCTTTGAAATTTTTTTAAAATGGAATTAAAAATTTCCTAAGGAAAGTCCGCCACCCACCAATTCCTTATCCAATCAAAACATGCCACGTAGGAACTTCTTGCAGAAAGCGGAGCCACGGATCAAAATTTTCCTTTTTGCCAAAATTTCAAAAATGATAAGTTAGAAATATTTCCCGACACCCCCTGGCCAATAGGAAACCACCATGTGGCCATTACCTTGCAATGATGAATTTTACGGGCCAATGACACCCGTATGACCGTCAAAACGTGAAAAATTTAAAGGATGCCCTAGAAATCAAATTTTTCAACAAGGATTGCAAATTTTTTTATTTTAAATCAACTTAATCATGTTTTGACATTATTTTTGACCTTGGGATTGGGAATTTAACTCATACAATTTAGATTTGATCAATCCCAATTTTTACACGATCTGACAAAGGGAAAACGACACGGCCCAAAAATTGGAAATACCTAGGGCAAAAATAAGAGCACAGATGGATTTTTATTTTAAACCAGGGAAAAAAAACAAGTTTATGGGCATTTTTGAAGCATTCAATTAGAGGGGACGAACTACAGATCACCAATTTGAGAGATAAAATGTTTCTGAGCAAAAATGGACACAAAAAATAGGGCACACTATACAAACTCAGAAATGGTACCAACACCACCCTGATTGACAACTTTTAAAATTCATTAGTATACTCCTCAATCCTGAGATCCTTTTGTATTAGTTTTTTAAACCTTCAAAATAGTGTCTGAGTATAATCTACAGGAAGAAAATTTTCTTTCAGCTTATTTACCATTTTATTCCAATTTCAGATCTTGCCCTTTCCATTCCTTTATATTTCATTTTACTAGTGATCCCACCAGATAAATGCATGTCCAACCAACTTAGTGCATGAAAACTTAACATTCTTATCCTCTAAAAGGGTTTTCCACTCAAATAATTTTTCCATGCGATTTCAACTAGTGAATCAACTCCTCTAGTCATAACCCTCCACCATAATCTAAAACATTAATCTTGATGTCATCATTCTTTCCCTATAAATCCTGGATCAATCTCTCCTCAAATGGTATCTCATTTAAGGTGTCTTCATCTCTCTCATTTTATTCTTCATCTCCTCCTCCATTCATTAATGGATGTACTTCTTTAGCATCACTATATGGGTCTACATCCCCATTTGCATGTCTCCTTCTAAGGTCGGTAACTTCTCCTGTGAACTCAACAACTTGTCTCTATAGCTCTTGCATATTCCTATTCATCTGGGCATAACCTCCCCTCCCACTTCTAGCCATGCTTATATAAAATAGAGGCAAAAATTATACAAAAATGTAATATGTTACCTTAATTATTCCTGTAAGATCAAAATCCTGCTCTGATATCAATTGATGTGGATCTAGCTGTAAGAGGTTGAAATACCTTCAAAACACACATAAATAACTTTTCAAATAAAAAACGGAAGTTTCAAAATAAATTTATTATTTTTATGGAATCCACACTAAATTTTTACATCATTACAATCCTCCTTTTATTTCACATCTACTCTAAATGACCCTAAAATGCCAAAAATTACCTACTAGAAAAACAACTTGGATGGGACCCAGAATTTTTTATACCAACTATGCATTCATAAATTAAGGTTCATGCAAAATTTTGAATTATTCTAACAAGCAAAAAAGAAGTTAAACTTCTAAGACCTAGTCAAAAGTGAAAAAAATGTTCGAAGGCAATTTTAGGCCACTAGATGAAGGAATCTAGCCCCAAAAATGTGGCAAAATCACCATAACATTACAAAAAAATCTTACTAAAACATAGTACTAATGTATATCTAACATCCTATAAAATTTCAAGAGGATCCAATGGTCGGATCAAAAGTTATGGTCTCCACAAGTTATGTTGCCGCATTAGCAAGCCAGCAAGAAGGCTCCACATTTATATTGTTCTAATGGATCATTTTCTAATAAATTATATTTCTATCATGTATGTTTCACTGTGAAGTGTGAACCAATAAAAAAAACCACATAGTGTTATACTCTACATATCCTCTGTTAGTCACCCCAGAGTACAAACCAATAAGAAAGCTCCACACTTATAATGTTTTCACAATGTCAAACTTTAGTTTTTTTAGTAGGGGTAAATAGTTTTGAAGGGACTATACCATGTTACCAAAAGTGCTCAAAATCCAAATAGAGCAAAAAATACAGTCCATAGTTTTGAAGGGACTATACCCTATTACAAAAGGCTCCAAAGCTAGATAATGCAGCAAATACAAAAAGTTTGGATCAACATCCAGATTATACATGAATATCCAACTATAGTTATCCAAGAAACTATACAAAAGGATCAAAACAATAGCAAAACTGCAACAAAGCAACATGAAAATAACATTCTAACATTAACAAAATAGAAAACAAGAAGTAAGGATAGTCTTATTCACTTGTCTACTTCGTCAATATTTGTCCTTACCTTCTGTAGAGAGGTGAAGAGTGTCAAGGCAGTGACATGGGAGAGATCCTTCTTGTCCAGCTATGAGAGAATCAAGTCCTGTACTGGTCCCGAATCCCAAATGGTAGTAGGAATGTCTCTTATCACTCATACACTTTTAACACGTTTCTCCATGAAATTGCAGATATCCTTAAGCATAAAAATGGTGTAGTCATCTCTTCCTTTTGCATTTCCCAGCCTGTTATCCAACGAGTTAGGATTTTTGTAGATTTCAAGAATATGATCATTATCTTTTTTAGGATCATTTTGCATCTTCCTTTTTCCTTCTCTCTTTAAGACCTTCTTGAGCTCTTCTTTTAAAACCCCAACCTCCTTTTCCAATTTGACAATTATATTGAGAAGGACTTCCTCCCTTTCTGTAGAAGAAGCACTACTTGGATTGCTAATGTGAAGCAGATTTTTAGTAGACTTAATGTCTTTTTTGCTATGTAGGATTATTTAGGATGGGAAGGGATGATTAAGAGGGTAAATTGGGTTTTTGGTTCTAATTTTCCTTTGTCAAGAAGTAGTAGTGGGGGCCAGTGGAGCCAGGGTTAGGGTAGGCAAGGGCAATGGGTATTGAAGGACGTTGGGAAAGGAAATGGTGGTGAAGAAATAAAATGAGGCCTTGGTGAAGGGGGGTGACATGAGTGTGGTTTTGAAACTCAAGAATAGAGCATTCCATGGAGTTTAAGAGAGAATGTGGAAATAAAAAATGTAAATTCCTTCTATATTGATTTGGGAAAACCAAATGTTTGAGAGGAACTGTCACATATCTACCTTCCAAAGTGACACACCTGAAAATCATCCTTGTAATTTCGTCAAATGGCATTGGAATGGAGGTCACTTTTATGCCTGCAATAATGAACTCAATATTTTCTCTGTATGCTAGGAATTTTCACCTTCAATTTTCTTGTCAACCCTCTTAGTGAAGAATCCGGCACCTTCTAAGCTAAGCCATGTGACCTCAACAATAAGCTCTTCAATGATTTTAATGCTGATTTCACCATATTCTACCATTATTTGCTTCCACCCAGCAGTGAATTGAAAAGAAATGTCTTGATCATGACCTTGGGTTTGATACCCCACCCATTTGTAGATAAGTCCATAGAGTCACATCATCCTTCCAAGCTGGGTCGTAGGTGGGTTCAATTTGACATGGAGCTCCACCCATTTCGCCACTTTTTTTTCTTTAGTTCCTAATGGAAATGTTTCTCCCCCAAAACCACTTTTTAATAGTGCCTTTGCATACCCAAAAATCATGTGAACGCTTAGTGTTATTATTAGCCATGTGTAAGGAGTTAATCACTCTCAAAACAATGAAGGACTTCTTAATGATGGTTTTTGATTTCATATTTATCCTTGTTGATGTCATTGTGTATCTTGCTAGGGAGAATGTCATTGCTAAATCAATTTTGCATGTTATTACTAACTCCATAGTTAACAAGACTATCCACCACTTTGTTTCCTTCACAATAGGAGTGGATGATTTAGCAATTTGGAAGGGATTTACAAATCTCAAAGATTCATAAATGAAATACATAATGGTACAACTAGGGGGTTGTGCTTGATTTAAAATATTTATTATGGTCAAGAGTCCCCTTCAATTATAATATTAGATATATTGCAATCTCTTGCAATCTTGATCCCCCATAATGTTGTTAAGGCTTCACAATAATGGTTTGTTTGGTGGCCCATTTTTATAATAAATGTAGCGACAAGACAGCCTCTGTGATCCTTGATCATCCCACCTCCTCCTGATGCCCCTAGATTTCCTTTAGATGCTCCATCAAAATTGAACTTGTACCATAATTTGGGTGGTGGAATCCAATGAACTAATGATCTATCCATGCTATTTTGATCATTCCTATGTGAATTTCCAATATCAATCTTCCAAGTAGCTAATATAGGTTCTTATTCCTTGGGGTATGGTCTATTTTTTGGAGGCCTAAACCTCTCTATGTTGTCTTTGGAAGCAATAAAAATTTCCTTAAATATATTGTTGCATACCTATCTGATGTTCCTGAGGATTATTCCATTCCTTGTTTTCCACAATCTCTAAATGGTATGAGGTAGGACCAAATTCCATAATCTTCTTATCATGCAATGTTTATATGGTGGATCCCATTGATCCTAGGTATGCAAGAAGGTATTAGGAAGAGTCCAATGCAGATTAAAATTAGAAAAAATGAGACCTCGGACCTTTGAGGCATATTCACAATGCAAAAGTAGATGTTTGATGTCTTCAGCCTATTTTTTGCACATGCAACACATGTTACGCATAATGAAACCCTTTTTAATTAGGTTATCATTAGTGAGAATCTTTCATTTTAACACCAACCACAAAAATAAATTAACTTTTGGGGCTAACTCAGGCATCTAGATTTAACTCTAGTTTATATCACATTGAATATTTTCAAAAATGCATTGTAGCCTGATTTTCTAGTATAGTCCCCATCAAAAGAATCAACCCATATCAGCTCATCCTTGGAATTATTTTGATTAAGAGGGATGAGTGTAATTTTTTGTTGTAGAGAGGAGACACCAGGTTTTAAATTTTCCTTATCCACTTTGAGATGGTTCCAAGTTCTCTTGTTTCCATCCAAGTCGATGTAATCTTTTACTTTATTCCCATATTTCTCTCTTGGACTATCTTTGATGGATCCAAATTTGTTACTTAGCCTGAAATCAGTCTAGTTTTCCTACCAAAATTGTATATCCTGACCATTTCCTACTTTCCATCTACAACCTTTAGCAAGGATGTGCCTGATTTAAAGCAAGTTGTTCCAAAAAATGGATCCATTGGGAAGTTGTTCTTCAAAAAGAAAAGAATTCATATTGTGCTGAGCCAAGTAATTGATCCTAATGAGTTCAGTCCAAGGTTGTTTTTCCTTAAGTAATCTCTAACCAAGTAATGAAATTAAAGAAACATTCATCTTCCTGATATCCTTTATACCCATGCCACCAATCTTTTTAGGTGTACAAACCTGGTCCCAAACAACTAAATGGTACATGAATCTTTCTTCAGTTCCATGTCATAGAAAATGCTGTTGAATTCTTTCAATTTTGTCAAAAATTGCTACTGGGATGTTGTACATAGACATTATATATATTTGGGCAAGTTATGTAGTGTGCTTTTATGTAACAAGCCTTTTCCAGTACTAGAGAGAACAAACACGTTTTCACCTAGCCAATTTTTTGTGAAATATATCTAACAAGGCATTCTAAACATCATTAGAGACTTTATTAGTGCCCAATGGTAAGCCTAGATAGGTAGTGGGTAAAGAGTTGATTTTACACCCCAAAATGAGTGTAATTATTTTTTGTCTATCTGAAGGAGTATTAAAAAAATTCATCGAAATTTTTTCAGAGTTGACTTTTTGGCCAAAAGCTAATTCATATAATCTGAGAATAGTCTTTATAACTTTATCCTCAAGAATAGAATCCATTGATGGTAAAATTATGTCATCAACAAATTGCTGATGTGAAGTTGTATGGTTGGTGGAAGTAGGTTTGAACCCTTTTAGCATGCCAGTATTCACAACGTTAGTTATGGATCTATTAAGGATGTTAGCCATTACTATAAAAAGTAAGGGGGATATGGGATCCCCTTGTCTTATACCCCTACTACTGGTAAACAATCCCACTAGAGTACCATCAACAAAAACTGAAAATATGGAAGTGGCTATGTAGTCCTGAATGTTTTTTCTAAATTTTCTCTAAATACCAAATTTTAATAGGACCTTATCTAAAAAATTCCAAGACACTCTATCAAAGGCCTTATATATGTCCAATTTTATCACCATACTTTATTTTTTACTTTTATCCATGGAGTTTATGATTTGATGAACCATGATTAATCCATCTTGAATAATCCTTCCTTTTATAAAGCCACTTTGTTGTTTAGAGATTAGATCAGGTAGCAAAGGTTGTAATCTAGTAGCAAGAATCTTAGTAAAAATTCTGTAAATAATATTTACCAGGCTAATAGGCTAGAAATCCTTGAAGTATTTAGAATCCATATTCTTTGGGGCCAACATAATATGAGTATTGTTTAGCTCCTTCAACAGATCTCATGTTCTATAAAATTCATTTACAAAGTGCAAACCAATAACAAAACACAACGTACATACATATTTTGTAGTGTTAGACTCTACATATCCTTTATTAATTACCCTGAAGTACAAACCAATAAGAAATATCCACTCTTATAATGTTTTCACAATGTCATACTTCAGTTGTTTGCTAACTTGGCAGGTCTTGTAATTCATTGCAAAGCACGAGCTAAGAGAAAATCTCCAATTTACTTCACAATTTGCAATTTCAGTCCTTTGATAACCTTATCGGTTGTAAATCAATAAGAATACTCCATGTTATTTAATATGTTTATAACCAATCTCTGCTAAGACTAGGTCAGAAATAGTCAGAAGAGAATCTATTGGTATCCAAATTCGTTCTCCTTTTCAAGCCGAGCAACAACACAGGTTCGACAGGGAGTTTAGAGGTAGATAGATCATAGTGTGTGTCATTTTGTAGTTGAGGATGAGATCTAACAAGCCCTTTGTTACTCAGATTTTTGGAGAGATGGATAACACATTTAAGAGGATTTGACTTGTCCTCACTACTTTAGGTCGTGCCTCTTCGACTAGGGTGAGAGGACCCTTAGTGTAACCTCTTTTTGATGAAGGATATAGAGATATCCTTCTTTTACACAAATTATATGAAGAAAGCCTTGGGAAAATATGATCAATACTCCATGATTTAACTCTTAAGAGTTGTCACTTTTAAACGATGGAGATACTTTCAACATAAGGCCAAGGTTACTGAAGACATTAAGAAATCCTGTAACATCCCCATTTTTAAGATACTAGAACAAGGAAATTTTTATTTTTTTGTATACAACGTTCTCTGTTCTGAATTATGTAATTCAAACACACGTTCAAGTTTTAATAATTGTTCTCTGTCCAATTAATGTAATTCGGATCACACAATTTCTTTTTAAAACCAATGTTCTCTATTAGCATATTTGCAATATGAAACACACACTCAATTTCATTCAATCATATAACAGATACCATATGCTACTGTAAATGACTCGAAGAACTACCGATCTCCCATTTTATGGCTCGGAGTTTCAGCGATCTCTCATTTCATGACTCGGCAACTTACCGATCCTTCATGTTAATCCATGCATTGTATAATAAGTATACAGGGTTCTTTTACCGTTTCCGGTCATCGAAGTGATCCATTTAAGAGGCCTTTCTGAATATCTGTTACTGATATTCATCTAACATCCTGCATCTTAAACTAGGTGATTAGGACAACGCAACCAGCACTTGCGATACTTTGTCCAAATATTTTCACATGCTTTGCATGATCATATTCCCAGACGTTTTACACATCTAAGGCATACATCCTTCACCTCACTTCATCTGTTATCTAGAATGGTCTTTCCTGATCTCTGTCAGTCCTTCTGTCTAAGGTCAAGCTCTAACCCCAACTAGCAATATGAATGAGTATAGGAAGTTACTCATGGTAACTAAAGGTATGCAGACATACTGTGTCATCCCTAGGTGACTCCATGTGTCTAGTTACCTTTAGTCCTCCGGGGTCACTCCATATACGCGATCACATTCCTATCCCCATCTAAGCAACTTAGTCCCAGCTTATGTAAACTTGATGAATTGATTCGAGAGGGCGTTGTAACATGTCAGCTACAACATTGTGTCATCATGAAGGCCCCACCTTCATGAAGGCATGTGTCAAGGTCCTACGGAATCCTCTCATCAAGGAGTACACATCCAGCTTGAGGGATTGGATTATAATCTTAATATTTAAGATCAATTTTCAGCAACCGTGCTGATCCTTAAACCTCGTCGTTCATTACAATTGTATATAGCTAAGAGTGACTCAATCGGTCTTATAGCTTAATATACGTTTATTCCTCCATATCGAAGGATCGTATATTTCCATCTTGGTTCCATTCTTTAAGCTTCGGACTAATAGTCCACTACAGCTTAACGTAGTAAGTTCAACCTTTTAAACTTAACCAAGTTTTACTCTCAACTGTAATTAAATTTAGAATTCCATCTTATTAGATATCATTTACACGAGGTCCCTTCCTAAAAGAAGGTATTCAGCTATCCTCCTGAACCTTAATTCAGTTAAGGTTTGTTAACAATAGATATGTTTTCCCATATCTAATATTTTCTGAATTTAAACATTTCGAGGATATTAACGGAGTCCGAATACAAGGTTCAACTACTCCTATGTTATTTGATATTCCTTAGCTTATAAGCTAATCCCGAATATCATTCAATTAAGAGTTCATTATTCACCTAAATCCATTTTAATGTCAATTTAAAATTCATATTACTCAAGTATGAACTAATTGCGACATTCTAACTTAAAAGTTACATTCAAGTAAAGAATAGATATTAATTCCTTTTAAATCTATCCACTATCATTTGAATAACTCCAAATCAAAGAATAACACTATATTCTCAATCTTTATTCAAACAGTTTCAAAATGATATAGCCATTAAAATATCACACTTTTCCTTGTATTCATCCATAAGTTTTACAATCTATACAATTGCTAGTCCAAACGACTGGACTTCGTTTATATCAAACAACATTACAACTCATAAAGATAGAAGAATGTAATTTCTTCTTTTCTCATTTCCTCGTAGAGGAATATTAGCTATCAAATATGATCCATCCTCAGCTAATCAAAATAAGTATCAGAAAACAACCATGTCTTCGTTTTTACTCAAGAACCATCTGCAAAATTTACTTGCACGGGTCAGTTCATTGAACTGAGCATATTAAGCACTTGTCATTAAAATGAGGTGCTTTTAATTAACTGTCTCAATAAAAGAACCCTGCTTTTATGAAATGTTAAAAGGAACATCATCCAAGAATTAAGTACCAATAAGGATGAACAGCATAACAGCCCCATCCTCAAATTACCATCCCAATCAGACAAAAGGTTTACTACCCTTTTTCCCAAATAATTACTACAAGAAGTAATTTCCTCCAAATAGTTCCAGAAATAAACATCTGTGAGAATTAATACACCTATGTATATACTGTTGTTCTAATGTAAATGCTATCAATTCCATTCCCTTACAATAGTTAAAGAAAGATTCACAAAATAGATTTTTAAATAAGACTTCCAGCAGAACCACTTTCCTTTCCTTTCATACTACTCGTCTAATTTCAAACAATCAAATGCTGAAGAGAAAAGTAGTCATTCACCATGAACTCATTGGTGTCAATCCTCAAAATTCAACAACAGGATAATACTTCTTTCAATTCAGAAGAAAGTAAATAGCAATTAAATGCAAATGCTTATGCCTTAGGCAGTACAAAATTCATTCTATAGCAAATATAGATTTCCAACTGTATGAGAGAAGAATGAACATTACTTCAAATTATCCATCCAACACTCTCTTTCCTTTCATCATAACTGTACTGAGAATTTAATCCAATCGTGATATCATTCAATGATAACAGTCCAAAGAGAAGTAAATAAAATCAATAATCGAATAAAAGGAAGAAGGATCATATTACCTCTTCTCACTGTCTAACCAAATATCCACTATTTAGAATTGACATAATCCAATAGTATGATTCATTCTGAATAGTATAATTTAGTATTCAAAACTACTAATTACCTTTCCAAAAAGTTGACCAGAATTCATTGCAACAGGTCCATAAGCATTAGTACCAAAAGGACCTCTAATTACAATCACTTCCTCCATATATTTCACTCAACGGACTTTCTCGTCCAGATATAAACAATCAAGAATATACAGCTAGTTCTATAACCAACATTTCACAAAAAACAAGCATTTCAGCTAGACTTGAACAAGCAAGAATGTACAGCTAGCTACGGAAACCATGATTCATATCATAATAGTAAAAAGAATCATTTTTCAAACATTTAAAGTAAGAATTCCACTTCAGTTCAGTTTTAATGAAACAGTAAGGGAGTTTAGACTATGAATTGGATATATTTATATATATATAACATACGTATTTGCTAAAAATAGTCACACCCAGCTTAGTCCGAAACGGGTAAAAGTATAGCAAATATATTACCATCATTTCGCTATAATGAGTAAGAAAAACCCCCTTTTTTTTTCCAAGAACAAGAATCTATTCAAGTTCAGTTCCAAGCTGATTACATTAAAGGAGTTCAAGAACAAGCATCTCTGTTACATATATATATATATATATATATATATACCATATATATATATATAGAACATATATATATATATATATGACATATATATATATATATATACCATATATATATATATATATACATATATATATATATATACATAGCATATTTCAAAAGATTCAAGAAAGATATCAATGCATTTTACTCACTCCTCAAATATTCGAGTTCAGCTCATAAACATTTTATTTTCTCCAAAAGAAAACCCAGTCACGGCCTTCATTTCACAAAAAAAATATTAAAACGTTTTAACCAGCAAGGGTAAGATGATGAAATGAATTCCCTATCCCAGGTAAAAATTCAATGCAATGTAAAGCAACTAGGAGAACAACTCACACAACAGTTCATCAGCATTATCACGATTTTGTTTTTTCCAATTCATTTTCACGCACAAATCTCAGAAAACAAAACTCATGTAGCTGTTACATTCATCAAATCGAACCCATATTGGGTAATAGAAGCAAATGCCCAACACTAGTCAAAAAAAAAACTCATACAACAAGGATAATTTCGTTTTTTTTCCTCATTTTGTAAAGGAAACCCAACACTGTCAAAATACGAACTCATACAGTAAGGGATAATCCCATTCCTTTTATTCTCATTACCAGAAAAACCCAAACCGTATTCATCAAAGAGAAGAATGATTCCACCCAGAATTTCACATCAAACATTCAACGAATTTATTTAACTAAAACACCCATCATAAGAGCAGGGTTGTTTTAATGAGACATTTAAACAAAAGCAAATGGTTTAAGGAGAAGGGCTTAACATGCCTGTATTTCTTTTTGTGGTTCGAAGTAAACCGCATCCACTGGAGCTATTTTTCTCCATGGCGTCCACAGCCAGGCTTTCCCAACAGTCCACTAACTCCCACAGGCTCAAAAATAGTCTTGGCTTCTCCAAATCATAGCAACTGTTATCAAAATAGTAGCAGGTTTGAAAGAACCATGGAAGAAATGTAGAGCAACTAAAAACCCGATTGAACACAATGACAAACAAATTTTTCCTCTATCCTCTTTCCAAGGCGAGCTGGTTGCTAAGACCAAGATTATTGAATGCATTGAATGCATTGCTTTTTTCCTCAATCCTCACGCCACCGCCGACTCAGGTTGGCGAGTTTCCTTTTTCAAATTTTGCATGTAATTCCTTTTTAGCCACATAGCTAGTTGGATGCCTCCAACTTTTTCTTGTTCCCACCAAACTTGGCGTTGAAACTTGTAAGGACTTGCATTTACTGTCCTAATAAATTTCTAACCTTCCCTTCTTATCCGTTTTCCATCCACATGGGTCCATAAGTCCCCTTCCATAGGTTAGTATTAGTTTAGGTTTTTCACCTAGGTTGCAAATCATTAGGATTTGCCATCAACTTACACCCCATGCTATATAAAATCCATGTAGGGTAGTAGTTAGGTTATAGGATAAAACTTAGTCATAGGTTAGGATTTAATCCCATAGTATTTATTTAATAGTTTCCAATCAAGTCTTTCCGACTGGCGGTTCGCATTCAACACAATGCAGGACGTTTCGTCCTATGTTCCACATACATGTGTCACTCGCATCTAGGCCCTTATTGTCTTACGTTGTCTAGCGTTACAACTTTGCATGTGGTTTGGGAATCGAACCTTTTCCATTGGCATCTATGTACCAGATATTCATACCTGAAATCAGGTGCTGCAACATTTATATCAACCTCCAGTCTAGTTTCAGACTTCATTCTGGGCTAGAAGTAAATCAACAAAGTGATCACAAGAAGGCCACAACATACCTTGGATCAATGGAATTGATTCAAGGTGTGTTGTAAATCAACATACGAGTTCATCAAACATACAAACAAGTCTGTTGTCTCTTTTGCAAAACACAAGCAATAATAACCTCTGTCCCAAGTAAACAAATTACAGCAAACAAGGTCCAGATTAGTGACACATTCCTTTTAAGATTAAAAGATACATCTTAACATATCTATCTTCATTTCTGCAGTTACAACATCATGAAAAGAGATTATCATGATAGCTTATAAAAATCAAGATGTTACAAATCCCGATTGTTCTTCATATTTTAGTAAGTAGATTTTGTTCCTTTGTTGATACACAAGGAAAACAGGGGTAGTTCAGGGTGGATTCGTGGTTTTTGAATAATTTTGATGGGAGATGAAGCACAATAAAGTTGATTATACCAGATCTTCAAAGGGACTTCACAACAATGAACAACTCAACAATAGAAAGCTTCAGAATAGTTAAGACGTTCCTTCAACCAGAAGGTGTGCTTCAATAGAGGCCCAAATCAACATGTTTTCACATAATCTTTGAGACTCTAACATGAAGGGCTCGAATTGAAAGACTCAATTAAACACCAAAGTCTCTGATCAATCATGCCTAAGGTACACCCGAAGACTTACAGACAATATTTATCAACAAGTGACAATGAATTGATTTTAAATTTGTTTATCTCATCCAAAATGAAGGCTCTTCTTGAAATTAAATTTCAAATACCATTAAACTATCACAGGGATGAGATCATGTGTGATTTCACAAAAATTTCAATGTAAGATTGCAATAGGAACAAAAGAAACTATTTGCGGACATTTTGAAACAAAGCAAACACAAATTACAAGAGATTGGACACAAATTAATTTCAAAATTACTTAGATTCATCAACAGGGGAAAGCTTCCAAAGCAATCTTAGTTCTCGTCAATGGCTATACATCTGCAACCAACTTGACATGATAGAAAATATAACACAAAAGAAAATAGCAGGTTATCTCGGCTTTGGTCTCTCACAAAGACGGATCTCTCTGAATTTTTCTCTTAATAATTCAACCTTCGACCTTTTGCAAGAGTATTCTCATTGCATTTATACATTTTACTCACTCAATTTTCCCCCAAAAAAGAAAGAATATTTGAGGAACCTTTACTTGTTAATAGTTTGCTTCAGAAAGTGACGTTTAACAAATTCAGATCCAAAAGCTGCTAGGTGGAACAATTGTGAATTGATCACGTTTCTTGGGCCCTCAACTAATGACTAGGATTCCATGCCACAATGTTTTAGCAATCCTTCTAATCATTTTGATTATGTCATGCGAGAAATCCCCTTTTTAATGATTTTCTGGAGACTCTGCATAGCTGGATATGACAGGTAATCTTTTTAGCTCTTGAGGCAACACCTTTTTCATCTTTTGCACCTGCACTTTCATCATTCCATCCCTTTTCCCTCTCTTTCCTCTGCAATTCTACCCCGCATCCATTTCCTCTAGTAATTCCCATTTTTGTGAGTGCCTAAGAAATTTCCACTTCAAAATATCAACCTTAACAATCCTTGGAATCGCATTTTAAGTTTCAAATCCATTCAATGGCACCTTATAGATAGAGATGACAAGGAATTTCATCAAAGAATGATGAAAAATAGTGTGTATTCGTGTCTCCAGGAGTCTTGGAGCAAAAATGGCAGAAAAATAGGTGAAATGCACAAAAATCATTGATTCTGCCCCTTTTCCCACTTTATATCATAGCCATCCACGTGTTTTCTTGGTGCAACTGCAAAGGAGAAGAATAGAGGAAAGTCCCAAACAAACGTGGGCCTTTCACGTGCCATGGGCCCAAGAAAAATGTCTTTTGGCCTTTAAAAAGCCTCAGTGTAAAAAGGAGCCAGCGGAAGCCTCCACGTGTCTCAATAGAAAAACTTTGAGATGGTCCTTCAAAAGTAGAGACCCCAAACAAGCATGGGCTCAACACGTGTCTCAGTCTAGCAGAGTCTATTAACAAATTTGAAGGTTCAGCGGAAGGCGCCATGTGTCTAGGGTCCAAGACATTTTTCTTTGACCATTGAAAATTATAAGCAAAGGGCACAGTGAGCAGAGGCCTCTAAGTGTCCTCCTGACGCTTCTTCAAACTAAAACTTAGGGATGAAAGAGGGTTTGAAAACCCGCAAGTGAGGATCATGAGGGACGACGTGCACATTAACAGACATGCAAACGGCAGTGTGAAGAGATCTTGGGAGGAGCAAGCATCAACCGAATGTGCATACCAAGATTTGACAAATGGGTAGAACCTGGTTAAGCCATAAAACTCTCCTCTATCTCATAGATCAAAAGACGTGTACATATATGAGGTGCTGAGTAACCCCCAGTGCTGCAATCATGACAACTCGAGTAGAGGGGGGGAGTTACATTCCCATAATAGAAGTGTAAATCCCAATGACGCATATGACACACTGACACACTGACACTGATGCACACTGACGCGCTGACGCACTGACGCGTAAGGGAATCTCATAATGACCCCTAAATGACACATGGACCTAGGATCTCACCTAAGTGAGATGTGATGAAAATATACACACACCAACACCCCCTCCTTCATCGTAACTTAGGATGAGGTGGCAAGTCAAAAACAAGAAATGGGTCCCAGCACAAGGCTTGATGAGGTACCCACGCACAAGAAAAAGGTCCCAAGCAGTGAAGGAAAACCCAGTGGGAAAAACATCCACCACAAGAGAACAAAACACTCTCTAATCTAAGAAAGATGCCAAAAATGGGTCCTGGCCATAGACGAGCCTGAAAAGGGTACCCATGTACAAAGAGGCAATCTCTCGGAAAGAAGAAGAAGAGAGAAGAAGAGGGAGACGAGAGGAATGCAGAAGATGCCAAGGACGGATCTGAACTCTGCAGCTCTAGGAGGTCTCCCAGAAGAATGTCAATGACGAGATCCTCTGCCTCTGGACTGAAGAAGAGCCACCCGCAATGAACTGTGTGCTTGCCCTTAGGAAGGATAGAAATGACATGCTAGAAGTTCTCCCACTCCACAAAGGAAACCGAAGGTAGTAACATGAAGAACTCTAAGTCTGGTGCACTGAAGTGTGACATAGGTCTAGCGAGTGAGTGCCAAGGAACCGAAGGTAATGCCACGTGCGTAGAACTGTCAAAGTGTGAAGAGTGAACACCTGTAGAAAGGATGTCCACGTGATGTGAAGGGAAAAAAACATCCTCCACAATAGAAAAGGGATCCATAGCTGAGGGTGGATCAATGAAGGTCTTCGGAAAAGTGGAAGTGGTAAGAATCCCAGAAGGGGCACTCCCAACAACAGAGATGATGAACTCCTTTGAAACACTTGTAGATGGATGAGGGACCTGTAGAGCATCACAAGTAGACTCTGTGAAAAGACGACAAAGGTTAGGTAGATACTCATCCCAATGAGGGGGATCAACAAACAGAAGAGCGATGTATGATAGGTATGAGTCATCCAATGAAGGTAGAGGAGTGAAAGGGGCCTCACACACTGGAAGTGGAAAGGAGGCGGGTGTGATGACTATGTGAGACTGAGTAGGAAACTGCTTGATATTTGATGAGATGTGGGGGGTGACAACAATGTCTGGAATAGTGAGAGAAAGAGGAGAAGAGTCCTCTGTAGTACTCTCAACATCAGAACTGGATGCACAATCCTCGTCATCAGAAGTAGAACCAAGTGATCCTGTGTTAGTGGAAATTTCATCACACGAAGAAATGGAGGAGACAACTGAATCAATCAGCAACAACAATGGCGGCAGTATGTGAAGGGTCTCCATACAAGGACTGAAGAATTCTCTAGACACGGTGGGGTGGATCTGAGTCTGCCACGTGAAACCAGAGAGAACGAGAGACATGCATCATCATGTGACCAAAGACATGGTCACAAGTGTTGAGGAATTCCTCTAGATGACGATGATCAGCGGGTGCAGGAACTGGCCCAAGCAAGAAGGGTAAACGACCCTCGTGGGTGAAGTAACGTTCCATGGAAGCACATCAAGCTGAATAGGTATCTCTCCCGGTGAGAAGTGGCAGAGGCTATAAGGCGATCCTACGACGCTCACGTCTGGAAAGAGCACTCTCCATGATGAAAAATGCAAGATGCACAAAAGCAAGACATCGGACTTAGCCGATAATGCGTCTGCGTGTGTAGGCCCAAGAGTACAATCAACCCCCCTGAGAATGTGGCACTTTATAAAAGTAGCGTGTTTACAAAAATAACAATGCCATCACATAATGTGTAAAAAATCATGCAACTTTGACCAAGGAAGCACTCAGAAATGAGCAACGAGTCAAAATTTATCGCATTAAAACGATTTCCGCAACTGATGGAAAAATGCACTAGATGTTGCAAACACATTAAAAAAGTACACGAGATGGGTGCAAAGGGCATCATGTGGGCACTCATTGGAAATGGCATGGAATTTTAATATGGGTTTGTTTTGACTGTGAGGGGGGATTAGCCTCCTGCCAACCCCGGACCTCACCCTCCGTCTTCGACACTCGTAGGAGGGAGAACAATACAAGCCAAAAACCCAAATTACCTCGCCCTCCATCTTCGACGCTCGTAGGGGGGCCACGTTTGGAATGGAGCTGCCCAGCCTATGTTCCATGTGCTACTTGGTGCAGCGAGCTGAGAGGCGAATCTGTAGTCCAAGCCACATGCTTCTTTAGTGAGCTGTTGGTAAAATGAACATTTGAGCTGTGGAAGCCCACATGGTAGAGGGAAATCGCCTGGAGGTAGCAAAGACCACGTGCTAGTAGAGTGAAATATTTTTCCAATGCAAGAGCAGGTCTCAACGTAGGTGGCTATTTTGAGGATTCAAAAAAACGTTTTTGGTAATCGCAATGTAGAAAAAAACGTTTTCTAACGTTGGTGGAAGGAGTTGGAGGTGCTGAAGCCACGTGCTGGAGGTTTGAGTGCTGGGCAGAAGCTGGAGAAGACCCAAACCACCAAAAAATGCCAAAAAATCTAGAAAAATGGTTGTGCTGGGTGTGTAGGTAAAAAAAAATGTCCAAAGCTGCAGGGAAATGTTGAACACGTGCTAGAGGTATGGGAAACCATTGAGTTTGAAATGGCCGCTGTGCAAGAGGCTAAAACGGCTGGAGCTGTGCAAAGAAACCAATGCTGGAGAAAGTTGTGACCACGTGCTGATGATTCCAAATGTAGGTTTCAAAGAATAACCACGTAGTTTTGGGAGATGGAGCGGTCGCTGTTTGAGTTGATGCAGGTGGATTACGTCGGAAGGACAGAGTTGCTGGAGGTAAAGACCCCTCAACTAATGCAGGAGAGTTTGAAAACCCGCAAGCAAGGATCACAAGGGACAACATGCACATTAACGTACGTGTGAATGGCAACTTGAAGAGATCTCAGGAGGAGTGAGCATCAACCGAATGTACATGCAAAGATTCGACAAACGGGCAGAACCTGGTTAAGCCATAAAACTCTCCTCTATCTCATAGATCAAAAGACGTGTACATATAGGAGGTGTTGAGTAACCCCCAGTACTGCAATCATGACAACTCGAGTAGAGAGGGAGAGTTACATTCACAGAATAGAAGTGTAACTCCCAATGACACATATGATGCACTTACGCACTGACATGCTGATGCACTGACATGCTGACGCATTGACGCACTGACGCACTGACGCGTAAGGGAATCTCATAATGAACCCTAAATTGACATGTGGACCTACGATCTCACCTAAGTGAGATGACTCACCAAATGATGTGGAAAAATACACACACCAACAAGGGACCGGTCCTTAAACAGGCGCGGTCCCTCCACGTGTCCCAGGCCTTTAGAAGTTGCTTGAAAAGTCTAAGTATGGGAAGACCCGGCGGAAGCCTCCACATGTCTTCATGGTGTAACTTTGAGATGGTGCCCAAGAGCGGAGACCCTAAACAAGCACGGCCTCACCACATGCCCCAAGCCTTAAAAAATTTCTTTGAAAAGTTTAAGGACAAAGTGGAGCCGGCGGAAACCTCCACATGTCTCCCTGTCACAATTGTTAAGGTGGGACCTTGAGGTGGATCCTCAAATGAGTGCCAGCCCTCCACGAGTCCCATGTTCCGCCAAAACTGTATCAGCTGCATGAAAAAATTTCTAAGTATGGGAAAAGCGGTAAAAACCTCCACATGTCCTCCCGGCGCAACTCTAAGGCCAAACCAAAAGGTGAATTTTCAAATGAGTGTCGTTCCTCCACGTGGACAAGTTTTGGGTTGAAGCGAGCCTTAGAGTTTTTAAAGTGCCCCGCCGAGCCGCAGCTAACCAAAAAGGGCCACGTTTCCACTGATGCTGAGATGTAAATTTGACCGGGAAAAATACACCCGTCAAACCGTAAAATGCAGGAAAATTGCCATTTGAGCCCGGAAATGAATCTTTCTTCAAGGACAAAGAATTTGGAAATGTTATAAGGCTCAAATATGATCCTCAGAGCTACATCCAATCACGTTTCCATGGGTATTGGGGACAAAAATGACAGGGACAACAAAACGTGACTTTGGAAAACAGAGGGAAAGGAACAACCCAAGTTTTATACCCAAGTTATAGACTCTTTCAGATGGACAGAGGAATGAAAAACAAATTTTGGACCTTTAAGTGATCCTCGACCAAGGAAGGGACTGATCATGGCAACCAAATGGAGGACAGAGTCTTCAAGCACCAATACAGGGAGATAGAAAACATGACAGAGGCCGCAAACTGAGGAATTTCAATGAAAAACGGGGCGAGACTAATTTGAGCACCAACAGAATCAATAAGACATCGTCACATTCTTTCACATGTTGTTTACCTTTATAAGAACCATGTCTAAGTGTGATATTCAAGCCATTAAGAAGGCTCCACGTATGTATGGTTTTAACCGATTTATTTCTATTAAATGATCTTTCTATTATGTATGCTTCACTAAAAGGTGTAAACCAATAAGAAAACACCATGCACGTATGTATTTTGCAATTTTAGACTATGCATATCCTCTATTACTCACCCAAAGCACAAACTAACAATAAATCTCCACACTTATAATGTTTTCACAATGCAAGATTTCATTTTATTTCCAAATTGGTAGGTCTTGTCATTCATAGCAAAGCACGAGCCAATATTAAATATATAATTCACTTCATAATTCACAATTTCAGTCCTTTGATAACCTCATTTGTTGTTGACCAATAAGAATATTCCACACTACTTTACTTTTTGCATAACCAATCTCTGCTAAGACTTTGTTAGAAATAGTCAAAATTGAACCAATAAGACATATCCACATTCTTTCACATGTTGTTTTCATTTTTAATAACCATATCAGAGTGTGAAATGTGATCCATTAAGAAGGCTCCACGTATGTATGGTTTTAACAAACCATTCTCTATTAAATTATCTTTTATGTCATGCATGCTTCACTGTGATTCACGAAGTACAATCCAATAAAAAACACCATGTACGTAATGATTTCATAGTGTCATACTCCACATATCCTCTATTAGTCACCCCAAATTGCAAACCAACAAGTAAGCAAGTCATGCTTATAATGTTTTCAGTAAGTGTTTTGAAGATGTACTAGCACACGAATGAATTGTTTCCTAGCGTACAAAGTCTTTTCTTTAGAGAAGTAAAAGTTTGTAAGATTCTTGAAGTACTTTTCTTATCAATTTTCAAATAGAGAATTAATAAAAAAAACTCCATGTAGTTTCATAACTAAATAAACATTGATGGGTTACCTAACACTATGATGACATTCTACAAACTGTCATAGACCAAAAATTCTTGTTTCCTTTGCAAACAAATATTAACTTATGATCAACTACCTTCCAAATTAGTCATTCATAATTAGAATTATGTGTTCAAACTTGTAACATTTGATAAACATGAAGTAATTTCTTGAAAATATACAAGAGTGGAGAGAAACATAGCTATAGAGGTAAGAGAAGGAATGATCCAAAGGTGCAACATAGATAAACATGCATATCAAAAAATACAAATTATTTGGTACCACTACCAATATTGGAATTGTTAAGGGACAAAACTATATAAATTATAACTATGATATGCTCATGAACTAATTTCTATGATCTTGACTTCAATCCTTCAAACCTTAACCTTTGATAATATAGATCTGAAACTTTGTGTGTGCTTCACTTGTTATAAAATGATATTGAATTTATTATATAGCCTTCTATAGGTAAAATAATTTAATAAGGCATACCATAAGAAGATAAAATGAAAATCCACATGAATAAAATGAAATTAAATTAGATTAAAACATAGCTATTCTCAATGGAATCCTTGGGATATTTTTAAATTTTGAATATGTTTCAAATGATTTTTCGACATGGTGTAGATAATATTACATCACTAAGTCTTAACAATTTCTTATAGTGCTAAGTATATTTTTTTGTCATTATAGTACCAACTATTCAAGTTTGATTACATTATAACCTTAATAGTGTTAGTAGGTCTCTATAAGTAGTAAAACTATTCAAATTTATGACTATACAAATAGCTTCTGCATATCTACAAATTTTTATGAAAAATAAAATTATATAGTGCTTAATCAATCAAAACAAATCTAGGAAACTTTGCAATGCAATTGAGAAGGCAATACATAGAAATTGAAAAACACTTACTAAACAATCTTTGGACTATCGAGCTCTTTATTTATAAACGTTTATCCTCCTTGGAGGGTAAACCACTTATATAGTTAAATAAAATTACCACTTCCATGAGGCTTAAGAATAGGCTATAACTAGTTAAAAATATCTTAAATAATAAAAATGTCTGGGAGTGGATAATTAAGTGAAAAGAGTACTGACTATTCATATTCTACTATTCATATGGTTATCAATTGAAAAGAGTAATAATTAACCCAAGTCTTTGGCCATTTTTACATTGATTGTTGTCATATTTTTAATCTTACACTTGCACTTTCCCAGTTTGTATTTTCATTTTTCCTATTTATGACTTGGGCACCCAACTAGGACTGGAGTGCTTCAGACTCCCTGGTCCCCTCTAGGGTGCCCTAATCCTCTTTGCACATTACTCTCACATTTTTGGCACTTTCTAGCCATTTTAGATTTCTATCTTTTTGGTGGCCAGCCTTTTCAGGGTTAGCTACGAAATTAGAACAAGATAACCATATAAATATAAAGTTATGTGACCGTAATAAGGGACCAAACATTAAGCATCTACTATCACCATCTAGAATTACATCCATCAAAGGAAATTAAAGCTACATTTGCATCCATCTAGCTCTATCACAAGGCATACAAGGCCAGTTCATCTGCATCACGCTTCATAGGAGGGGAGTCTATTGTTTGCATGCACATATTGACTACATTCTACATCTAGTTATTTGTTCACTACCTCACAAAGTGTGACATGCATAAGAGCAACCAAGGGACAATTTTCACACACACACCTAGAACTACATTGGTTATGAGATGTAGTGTAATGCTCAGTAAGTCCACAATTGTGGCTGTTGAGGAAATTTTGACACTTCATATGCATATTTATTTTTTAGGATTTTGATGCTTTGTCTAGGGTTTTATAGGTGATTCTTTATTGCAGGTCTTATGGTGAAATTAGTGATCATAAAACAATATTCACACAACAAGAAATGAACATGTGAAAATCCATCTATACTCTAGAGGAGGTTACTTGGCCATTTCTACATACCAAGGCACCCAAATTTTAAACTAGGGTACCCAAGGTACCCCTATCCCTTTCCAAGCACCCATGTTCAGTCAAATAACTCATATTTGTGTTTTCTTAGGCTTCTGTGCAATTGTTTCCTCCTTTTGTTCACTTGGTTTACAATGCGACATAGTCCTGCGGAATTTTCCTATCAGCTAGGGATTTTCTTAATCCTTATTTCACATTAGGGTTTCACATTTTATTTCTTAGATTGTTTGGGTTAATTTCTACATTTCAGTGTTACATATTGTTTCACATCAAAGTAATGTGATGATAAAACAGATAAGGGTAATGGGTGTAGGAG
The DNA here is from genome assembly GCA_019776745.2 of Taxus chinensis. NCBI lineage: Eukaryota > Viridiplantae > Streptophyta > Pinopsida > Cupressales > Taxaceae > Taxus > Taxus chinensis. The sequence goes on from CM034151.1 coordinate 649,280,832, forward strand.
GATACCTATGAAAATTCGGGAGAAATTTATGTGCGTTGTAGATGTTGATCAGAATGAATTTGAGAGCTTCCTTTTGGCTAGGAAAAAATACCTATAAAGCACAACAAGACCATAAGAGAGAGTTAAAAAGTATATGGTATTGGACTGCCTAGCAAATGCTAGTTCCGAGAGCTATAATACTTCCCAGATGGCTATCAATCCATTGTTTTATCAAATTAATGAAAATAAATGCGAGAAGTAAAGGTCCTATTGTTAACACTTTGATTTAGGTGTCTCAAAACATTATTAATACACTAGATTAAGAAAAGTACTAAAAATATGAACTAATCTAGTACTAGGCAAGGTGTTTTTTTGGTTAGGACAGGTCACTGAGGTGTTAGGTGAGGTCTGGGCAAGGTTTTGGGTGATTTTGGGTTGTTTGGTGAAAGTTATGAGCTCGTTGTTCTAAACAAGATTACCATTCACAGAGACTGATATCAGTTAAGTGACTGATGCAGGTGCTGGAAAATAACTGACACCGTTTGGGTAACCTGTGCTGGTAGGGAAATATGGTGCAAATATAAAAAATGGGTGTTGTAGGTCTCTCTGTGATTGCACAGAGAGTTAAAGGGGTTTAAGAAGGATGATGTGATTTTTGTTAGGGCTCAATAAGGGTGGTAGAGGTGCTAAGACGGGTGAAATGGTTTAGGTTGATGGAATATGTGGTATACAGGTGAAAGGTGGTATTCGGGACAAAGAGTGATCAAATGAAAGAAGTAAATGAAATACTTAAGATCAAAATAAAAGCTTAACAAATAAGAATGAATTACTTATCTGGTAATATGTAGATCTGAAGGTGGTTATTAGTTGATGAATGTCTGTGGGAGATACAGGAATGTGTCCAGTGCCACAAAAATGGAGCTTGTGTGCTCTTCTGTGACAATTTGAAGTTGTGGATGAGATGATTGGATGTTGGTGTAGACCTGATGGGTTATGGTTCTTTGTTTGGTAACTTGATTGCTCGAGAGTTAGAATGTCAAATCTTGAGTGAATGAAACAAATTGGAGAATCTGTGCAAAGAGTTAGAAACTCTTATTCAAGGGTAACCGATGACGGTTAGGGAACCGGAGCCGGCCGAGGGATAACCAACGTCAGTTAAGGAGAAATGGTCTAATTTTCTGAAAACAGGGTTTTTTCTTCCAAATTTGGCATGGTATTTGGCTTAGTCTAGGTTTGTAGTGTTCAATGGTGTAATTAGAGTGTGGAATTAGTTAGAGGATTAATAGGTCATAAATAGTTAGGGTTGGAAAGAGTCCTAGTTAGTTAGGATAAGTGGGGATTTTGTCTAGGGTAATTAATAGGTTTATAATGGGTCTAGGGTGAGGTGGATAAGTGAGGTGGCTAGGTGAGTTAGATAATTAATCTTAATTGTGATATTTAAATTAATTACAATGTGTGTAAGTGAGCATGGTTGGGGAATAATATTCAATTAATTAGTTGAAGGTGATTTAGAGGGTTTTGACCCAATTTTGGGTGTCTACATTTGCCCCTTTTTGTCGTGTAGCATGCATTGGTAAGTGACGATGACAAAAATAAGAGTGGTTACCATATGGGTTGATGTGATCCCCCTCAAACTCAGATCTGATGAAAGAGCAGGTTGAATCTTGATGAGTTGCATAAAATTGTAGGTGAAGAAGAAAAATAAGGTAGGGTTTGAGTGTGGGAAAGGGTTATTTCAGGTGTAGGTAATAGGTGGGGGCATTCAAACGCATGCACATGTATAGAATATGACAAGGAACTAGGATGAAGAGCTCAAAAACTCTACATCGTCAAAGGTCGATAGGTTTATCCAAACAAGGTTTTTGTGGTCAAGGTATCCAAGGTATAGGATACAGTCCTGAAACACAACTAGGCAAGGTGCAGGAATGATCAGTAGCTATGTTCTAGAGTACCAAAAGGTTTTTTCAAGATAAATGTTACGAAATTAAGCAAGGCAAGGTAAATAGGTTAAAAAACACAATTAGTGTCATCACAAGGTATAGCATGTAAGAGAATTCGAGTGTCAAATAGGCATGGGTAGGTTGGGTAAATAGGTAAGGCCGTAGGCAAGGCCGAGGTAGAGGAAAAAAATTCCCCAAATGATAGTGTAGTAAGGTGTGAGGCAATAAGGCAATTAGGTGGGGTAATAAGGCTAGGTGGAGGCTTGGGTAGAAAGAAAATGGTTTCGGGTAGCAAAATTGAGGGTAAATTAGGTATAAGTTGGTTGGAAAGGTGACCAACACTGGTTGAGGGATAACTGATGCTAGTAAAGGATAATCGATGTCGGTCCATTAGGACGTGAGACCGACATCGATCAAGTTGGATTGGGGGTAAAAAATTAAAATCCGTGTATTACAGATTCATTTGTACATTCCTACTTTTGGAAAAATGACAGAGAGAGCTTTTAGACGGGAGAAAGTACAAGGTGCGATGGCAGGATGAGTTGGTGAGTGAGTCACGACTAATAGGAGTTCAGTGTGACGGGCCCACAAGATCGATACAAGTGATTGGATTGTTCAAGAGCTGAGGAGTGGATTTAGGCATGGCTGAGGTCGAAGAGGGAGCGGGAGGACCGCCAATTCAGATACCGGAGATCCCACCATGGTGACAGAGGTGAGTAGAGGTAGGATCTAAAATTCATTTGGTGTTTTTCATTAAAACGAAAATAGAAGAATGCTAAATTTGGGGTTTTTAAATGGATTTGAATTTTTTTATTGAAAAATGGGGAAAAATCAGGTATGGGGAGGGTGAAATCTAGGTTAATTAGGTGGTAAATTGAATGTGGGTGGAATTTGGGTAGTTTGGGGTAGGCTTTAGAAGTTTTTTGTTAATTTTTAGAAAAATAAGGATGTCAGGGTTTGGCCCTAGGGTCAAACCAGTGACTAACGTAGGTCAGACATAGGCTGACGTCGGTTGGTTTGTCGGCATTAGTAGGGTAAAAAGGTGACCGATACCGGTCACTGTAAAAAGTGACTTAGGCCTAAAAAGGAGGTTTTAGTAGCAAAAATAGATAAAGATAGAATGGTAAGATAGATAGTTGGGTGAGGAGGTATGAAGAGATAGAATTAAGTTAGATTTGAGGATGATTGTATGAATGAATGGGAAAGTAGAGAAAACTAGGGTAATTTGGGTAAAGAAGGAAAGTAGTGAATCAGAATAGGTGTGAGTGTATAGGTAAGATAGAGTATAGGGTGGGCGAGTGAATTAGGTAGAAAATAGATAAGCTAGGAAAAGTGTGTGTGGGATGGGGATGGGTAGGTGCGAATAGATGATTAAGAAGAGGTAATTGTTTGACAAGTTTAACTGGTAATGATGTAGGCACATCACTAGTTCACTATGCAGGACATGGTGCCACCTTTTTTGGTACAGATGTGAGGTATCGTCACTGAGGATGAGTGGGACCATATGAGAGATGTTGGGATTTTCGGTGTGAGGTGATACATGTGCATCATGCGAAATCATAGTTTGATGGTTGCTCTCATCAATAGAAATGCAATTTATATATTTTTGTGGTTTAATTCCTACATTGAAAGAAAAACTATTATATGATATATGTGAATATTTTATTCTTTTGTGCTATAAATTCATTGATCTAGAACAAGTTTTAATTACAGAACATATTATACCACCCCCTTCTATTTCTTCTATCACTTCATCCCCTACTTCTTCTTCTCTTCTTCCATCCATTAAGCTCCCTTCACAATCACCATCCCCTCCTTTGCCAAAGCATCTTCCTTCCCTTCCACTGCACCAACATACACCTAAGTATTCTACACTGAAGCTGTCACTCTCAGGAGCACTCTCTTTCTCCTATTCCTCATAGGTGTGCTTCCGCCACTGTTCACTTGTATCCTTCACCCACTCCTAAACTCATCATTTGCCCACCACCTAAGGTCATCCTTCATCTGCATCCTCCACATGTCACACCTATAGCTCCATCATCTTACCCTCCTCACATTCCTATTGTATCTTGTTGTCTTCCTTTAGCTATACCACCCATCATTGGCACCATTTCCTCAGACATCCAATTCTTCTCTTATACTCACACTTTTTTTGCTTCGCATGCCCCTATCATGCCTCATGGGTATCTCCATATTTGGTAGATGATTTCCATTTTATCATCTCATTTACCGAGGACATACTCATGTTCTTAAGGTTCTTACATGATCGTTGAGGGAATTGTTACTAAAATTAACCTCACTCTCACACTAGGGGACATCGTTGTTATCCCCCCTCTTCATCAAAATCACACACGATTACACACATGGTTTTACATTCTTTCCTCACACAAATATCAATACATCATTATTATACTTTCTTATATGATCTAAATCATATTACTTCTTCTCCTTTTCTACCAAATTACATCACATACATACATTTCTAGTCATCGTATATTATACTCTTCACTCTCATTCAAATACAAATCCTATTCAATTCACTACTTAGCTGTTATTTTCACATCATAATATATTTCAATATTCAATAATCAAAACAACCATTTCAACAATGCATATAGAACCTTACAAATGAAAGTACAAATGACAATCATCACCTTGTATGCTAATGCAAATGACAATCATCACCTTGTATGATATATGGGCTATAGGGCACCTCCTCTCCCTCCCCCCAAAGAGTCTACTCGCTCTAGCATACATCCTCCCACGAGAACATCTGGAGGCACATTCCGCATCAACGTGTGTATCGAAAAACCTACAATCAATGACCAATAAGCATCACTTGCAATCAAAAAAACAAACAACAGTAACTACACACCTTTGTAATATCTAATAACCAAGCAAAAACTAACAAATAAGAATACACATTACTTACGCTCTACTAGTGCTTTTGTTGTAGACATCAAAATTTGGTATCGCTACCCTTGTCACCCCACATTCCTTTCTTATCACCATGGTCATCTATTCAAATTCATATTTTATTAATATTCCCATCTTTCCCATCTACTATCCCACATATCCCAAATTATTATTAATCATCATTAATTATCCCCTAATCCCCATCTCATTATTTTAATCACTCTTTTTCATCATTAATTAATCTTAATCTCCACAAAATCCATTTCTTATCCCTAAGTATCTCATATCTCATTCCTAGATCTCTAATTTATCCTACCTAGGCCATTATTTAATAAATTTACTCATCTACTCCCTTTATTTACTCATTCTAACCTCCCACCTACCGATTTCATCTCCCTCTGTAATCCTAGCCTGCATAAGCCTCATAAAACCCTAATCTCGCTCCTAATGAACTTGATGCTTCGAGCTAGGAATCCTCCCACCACTTCAATAGACAGTTCCCCATGGTTGGAGACAACCCACCTAGGTTTTCGTTGACCCTATAAATACATCCTCACCCCTCCTTCCAAAGGGATGCAAAATCAAAATTCTATTGTGATTTCCTTCAGCTCTCACACTAGGGATGCAAAATCAAAATTCTATCTCCATGAAAAATTACAACAATTAAAAGACAAATGTGTCATTTCCTTCAGCTCTCACTCTCAAGAGCGCTCTCTTTCTCCTATTCCTCATAGGTGTGCTTCCACCACTATTCACTTGTATCCTTCACCCACTCCTAAACTCATCATTTTCCCACCACCTAAGGTCAGCCTTAATCTGCATCCTCCACATGTCACACCTATAGCTCCATCATCTCACCCTCCTCACATTCCTATTGCATATCATCGGCTTCCTTCAGCTATACCCCCATCAGTAGCACCATTTACTCAAACATCCAATTCTTCTCTTATACTCACATTACTGCTGCTTCGCATGCCCCTATCATGCCTCATGGGTCTTTCCATAGGTGGTAGATGATATCCATTTTATCATCTCATTTATCGATGACACGCTAATTTTCTTAAGGTTCTTACATTACCATTGAGGGAATTCTTACTAAAATGAACCTCACTCTCACACTAGGGGACATTGTTGTTACCCCCCCCTTCATCAGAATCACGTACGATTACACACATGGTTTTACATTCTTTCATCACACAAATATCGATACATCATTATTATACTTTATTATATTATCTAAATCACATTACTACTTCTCCTTTCCTACCATATTACATCACATACATACATTTTTGTTCATCGTATATTATACTCTTCACTCTCATTCAAATACAAATCCTATTAAATTCACTACTTAGCTTTTATTTTCACATTATAATATATTTCAATATTTAACAATCAAAACAACCATTTCAACAATGCATATAGAACCTTACAAACCAAAGTGCAAATGAAAATCATCACCTCATATGCTAATGCACATCAACAAAAAATATGATATCAATATACGTCTATATATATATATATATATATATATATATATATATATATATATATATATATATATATATATATATATATATATATATATATATATATATATATCGTCACAAATGATAGTTACAAAATACAATCGCTGGGGCACAAGCCCTCGTGCATCAATACATCATATGTCATCATCTATGTCACTATATATAATTGCAGGAGCTCTAGAACTAAAGGATTCAATGCTAATCTACGTCACTGATCTGGACCTCTATATCTCTCTAGCTAACTCCATAATACACCAATCTCAATCGTCTGCTCTGCAAATCCACCCTAGAGCTCCACATATTTCACATATATATCCTGAGATAAGGCTCATCCTCTTACAACCTGTTTAGCTCGTTTAGTATTTGCACGAGCCTCCTCGTGCTTAATTAATAACATGGTACACATGGTTGCTGCTATAGCCACCAGATCAAAAAATGCACATGCTCGCTAAGCCACATATAGATATATGGGCTATAGGGTGCCTCCTCTCCCTCCGCCTAAAGAGTCTACTCGTTCTAACATACATCCTCCCACGAGAACATCTGGAGGCATGTTCCACATCAACGTGTGTATTGACAAACCTACAATCAATGACCAATAAGCATCACTTGCAATCAAAAAAACAAACAACAGTAACTACACACCTTTGTAATATCTAATAACCAAGAAAAAACTAACAAATAAGAATACACATTACTTACACACTGTTAGTGTTGCTGTTGTAGACATCAAAATTTAGTATCGCTACCCTTGTCACCCCACGTTCCTTTCTTATCACCATGGTCATCTATTCAAATTCACATTTTATTAATATTCCCATCTTGCCCATCTACTATCCCACATATCCCAATTTATTATTAATCATCATTAATTATCCCCTAATCCCCATCTCATTATTTTAGTTTCCCTACTTTATTTTAATCACTCTGTTTCATCATTAATTAATCTTAATCTCCACTAAATCCATTTCTTATTCCTAAGTCTCTCATCCCTCATCCCTAGATCTCTAATTTATCCTACCAAGGCCATTATTTAATAAATTTACTCATCTAATCCCTTTATTTACTCATTCTAACCTCCCACCTAACCATTTCATCTCCCTATGTAATTCTAGCCTGCATAGTCCTCCTAAAACCCTAATCCCGCTCCTAATGAACTTGATGATTCAACCTAGGAATCCTCCCACCACTTAAATAGATGGTTCCCCGCAGTCGGAGACAACCCACCTAGGTTGTCATTGACCCTATAAATACATCCTCACCACTCCTTCCAAAGGGATGTAAAATCAAAATTCTATTGTGAGCTTGAGAACTTCTCTTCATGTCTGAACTTATCTGCAACTGTCACAACCTTCTTAGAGTCCCTTTGAGCTTGCTTGCATCAATCTTGGAGACTTTTGGAATTTATCTTCATCTTTCCTTGGTATACCTATTATTTGTAATATTGTTTTTTTTATCATTCACTAATGTTTTATAGGTTCAGCTGCCATCATAGATCTAGCTTCAGCCTTCTCTTCCATCAATCTTGTTTACATGTTGCCATTCTAGCCCATCTTTCTTCATTCAAGCCTAGGTCAGCCCAGGTCACTGTCGACCCAACCTATTTTGCCTCACCTTCTCTACTATCCAGATCCACAAAAATCTACCACCCTGTTTCTGCCTTCATCCATATTTCAGATTATTTAGTTTGTCTTTTTATCGTCTAAGATCCACTCTTTCAGTTCCTAGCCACCACCATCTCATCCTAGTAACTGACAACCCAGTCCACCCATCTTTCATATCTCCTTAGATCCATGTTTTCTTGCATCCTTTCTTTCTCATATATCTTTTGCAGGTTTCCAACAATCATCACACAACTTCATCACCTTCAGATATGCATTCAAAGCTCTCAGATATACATTCTCGGTTACTATTTGATTCTATTTGCTTCTAGTCACCGTCGACTGAACCTCTATAACTTGGGTCGCCATCGACCCAGTCAGGTTTGGTTTAACTTATATTTATTTTAATTAGATCTGTACTTTCCTTAAATTTCTACATTTCCAATTTTTATTTACCTCGGATTCTACATATTATCCAATTTTTTATCATTTATCATATTTTATCAATATGGGGGTTGAAATCCGCATAAGAAAGTTCATGATTCTTGGAAACAAACTCATTGTGAAACCCCCTCGTCTACCATCTAATCCTATTTCTTTCTAGATATCTTTGTTGTGCAGATCCATCAAGCTTGCAACAAGGAGTCTAATTTGAGCCCGTCCATCATCATCTTATCCCAAGGTCCATAAACCCTTGTATGTTTTGAGTTTCTTTGTGTTATTTAGTATCTAGTTCACTAATATGAGTAGGAGAGAGAAAAAAATTTCCAGCAACTGCTACACCATCTACATCAGGGGTAGGGGTCTGCCCTTCTACTCCTTTGATTGTTGGCTCACCTACCTCATCTACAACTACTAGAAATAGTAACACCCATCGATGTGTGCTAACCATTCATTGTATGCTTGGGTTTATCCTGCATCACCAATGTTTATAGGCTCTATAACCACATCTACCTCATTTGAACTAGGATGCACCAGTTTTGCTCCAGTCAGGCCAGATCTTTCCCATGTTTTTCTTTCCATCCTAGTAGATCACAACCATATATACGGATTTGGGGGTACATCCTGGGCTAGGCCAAACTATCTAGAAACTCAGTCACCCTAGAAAAACTCTGTAACCCTTGGGAATTGGTCCTCTAACCACATGGCATGCCAAATGCGTCATAAATCTACACCATCCTCCAACCAACCTCCATAGTCTTTATGTGACATCCATATAATGCCCCCTGACCCATATAGTTGATCATCAAACTATAGGCGATTGTATCCATCCTCATGTTATGGGTACCCACCCATCTCACTGCAAATATCTCAGGTTGATCCAAATCAACCCATGGCCAACTAAGTGGCCTCAATATCACTATATGCTCATATGTCCATACATGTAAAAAAGTGGTGTCTCCTAATCCACCCCAATGATCCTCTTGAGTAAATCTATACAAATATGTGTACAAGTGGACCAACACACACAATGCTCATACATACATAGTCCCATGTTCCTCTATTTTATGACAAATATATTTCTTATTGTACATAATCCCAACTCCACCACCCTCCACTACCACTGACAAATCTAAAATCAATGCAATAAAATTTTGCAATCGTGGAACACTAGATCTCAATATCCTATCTAAATTGATTGAGTCTCTTCCTGCACTCGTGTCCTTGTAAATATTGCCTCACTGCCCTAATTTGAATATGGTAATCCACTATAGTTATCACTTGTACTCTCTCTCCTATAATCGGAAACCGTATCCCATTTTCGGTATACATCATCTAGTGTCACTGTCATCTCGCATGTCGGCAACAAAAATGTACATATATCTATGCATCATCTATCACGCAAAACAAACAACATAGGAATATTAATGGGTACTTCCCCCAATTTAGCAATGTGTCACAAGCCGTAAAACTCCAATAAACCCCACTCCATGAATGACAAGCCTAAAGTAAGTAGTGTGTTCAAGTGATGACTTACACATAACTCTATGGAGTGTATACCCCTTTGCATAACATAATAAAGAAACAAAAATGTTATATGAGCACACTATACATACTACAAAACAACTCGTCATAGAAAAAATTAATCAAAATTTATGCATCTTACAATTCAATGCCAACACCTTGCTTTGGACGCCAACTCCCAAAAGTAGGTCACATGCATTCAGAAACAAGTCACTAGCACCTGAAACTGGGTGCTAGTATGTCCAGAGACAGAAACATCCTAGCCACTTTTTCCAAGGTCAGAAACACCAACAAATACAAAAAAAAATCAAATTTTATTAAAATGGAGAAAAATAGGCATATTTTATAATATTTTCCAAAAATAATCACACTTACCAACTCATTGGTCATTTGCGAAGCCATGACCACTCCAACTCTCTCAAATCTCATCATACATACTGCTCTAACACGTGGCATCCTCACAACTCAAAGCTCCAATTTTCACTCGATCTCGGTAGAAATGAAATTACTATTAACTTTTCAATATTACTATATATAGCTGAAAGGAACGATAAGAAAATTGTTCCAAGCCGCTATCTCAGGTGATAATAGCACACCACATTAGATTTGCAAAGTAGAAGATCTAAAATACCATATATGGAAATCCATCATAATCCATAATGCTCAATACATTACAATAGAATGACTTGAATTATTCAATAAAAAATATGTACATATAGGAGGGAAGTGCAACTACTACCTAAATCAGTGGTGAAGAACTCCCACTAACTAATATTGGTAGTTAAGTTAACTCTAAAAGACTAATAAGATAACTTCACATAACTGAGAAGCTAACTCAACACAACTAGTAAGCTAACTCCACACAACTAGTACACCTAAGCAAGCTAACCCAACAAGTGTAGAGTTAACACAAGTGTAAGAATTATCCTAATAAATAAATAAAAGGATAAATAATAACCTACACTAACACCCTCCCATAAGAATAGCTTAGGTGGGTGGAAAAGAAGGTGGGTCCTGACAACAAGGCCTGATGAGGTACCCACGTACAATAACTGGGGAAAATGGACACCGCAAGGTACCCAAAACCAGTAATCACAAAGTAGAGAGAAAAATCCTACTACAAGATATCCTCAAAATCTCAACTCCAAAAACTTATACAATGCTAAAGAAGTGTGGTGCACACTATGGTCTGAATCCATTGCTTGATCATATAACTCAAAAATAACTGACAATGAGCTTCACCATAATAGCTCCATGCAAGGAGACTGTCAATGGAGTGATGTCGAAAAGTGAAAAACAAACACCAAACATAATTTGATCAACTGCTACAAATAGGTGTGCCACGATCCAAGAAAAACCAAGGCAACAAGGCAAGGACACGAGATCCAAATAAATAGGAGTGCCACGATCCAAGAAAAAGCCAAGGTAACAAGGCAGGGGCACAAAACATGAAGAAGCAGTATCAACACCACACCCTCCCATTCTACAGAATGGGTAGAGTGACACCACAAATCTATATGATTTTTCAAAATCAACTACTCGAACACTGACAAACTAACACTGGGCTCCACCAAAATAGGTCCCCCACAAGAGAGACTGTCAACATGCCAAAAAAAGTGTTAAAAATACAAATCCAAAATATCTCAACAAACAAAAGAGATATAAATGTATACACCCATAGATACAAGAATTCAATACCCAAAATTTTAGGACGTCGGGCTTAACCGAAAATGCATCCACAAGTGATAACAACACCCTCCCAAATTTGGCACTTTATAATTGAGTGCATGTAAATATTACAATGAGTAACAGTACTTTTTGCATTTAAAATATGTGTATAAAAATGTCACCAATGCGTAGATCTCGAACAAATACACAATTTCAAAAAGAAGATCACCTTAATCCGAGCTATGGATCAAAAGTTATGAGCTCTACAAGGTTTTGCTATTAAAATAATATTTTAATGTTGATCTTTTTAAAAGGTACACGTGACACCCAAATGTCCAAAGGGTATAAGAGTGCATCCACACGATACATGCTTGCGACCAAAGGATAAAAGCTTGCGCCCAAAACCTAAAATGTCCAGAGAGTAAATCATTGCATCCAGAGGGTACACGCTTATATCCAATGGATAAAAAAATGCACCCAGAGGGTATAGATCTGCGTCCAGTGGATAAAAGACTACATCCAAAACCAAAATACCCAGAGGGTATAGATCTAGGTCCAGTGGAGTGATAAAATACTGCATCCAAAACCGAAATACCCAGAGGGTAAAAGAATGCATCTAGAAGGTACACGCTTATATCCAATGGATAAAAGAATGCATCTAGAGGGTACATATCTGTGTCTAGTGGATAAAAGACTGCATCTAAAACTGAAATATCTAGAGGGTAAATGAATGCATCCAGAAGGTACATGCTTATATCCAATGGATAAAAGAATGCACCCAAAAAGTACAATTGTGAATATAAACTTCAACTGCAAATATCTTTTTTTTTGGCACCTGTATCAAAAAACAGAGACAAACCCAGAAATTTTCTCGAAAAACCCAGAAAGCTAATATAATTTTTTGAGCCAATAAATATTTATGTACATAATTGTACGGATTTTTTGAGAAATGTCTCAAAAAACCTTTAAAATGTCCATATTTGACTATCTCAAAACATGGCCAAGTTTATAGTCGATTCTATGGTTTTGACACCTTCCAAATCCAATGGCATACTCTATTTTGTATAGAAATACATGCTGCAGAAAATTACTAAAAATTTCTATATACATGAAAAAAAAAACCTTTCTTGCAAAGAAAAACTTACTGGATGTCTACATCATCTATCACTCTGATACCATGAAAGGAATGATAAGAAGATTTTTCCAAGCCGTGATCTCATATGATAATAGCACACCCACATTATATTTGCAAAATAGAAGAGCTAAAATACCATATATGGAAATCCATCATAATCCATAATGCTCCATACATTACAATAGAATGACTTGAGTTATTCAATAAGAAAGATGTACATATAGGAGGAGAGAAGTGCAACTACTACCTAAATCAGTTGTGAAGAATTCCCACTAACTGATACTGGTAGTTAAGTTGACTCCAAAAGACTAGTAAAGCTAACTCCACATAATTGAGAAGCTAACTCAACATAACTAGTAAGCTAACTCCACACAACTAGTACACCTTAAGCAAGCTAACCCAACAAGTGTAGGGTTAACACAAGTGTAAGAATTATCCTAATAAATAAATAAAAGGGTAAATAATAACCTACACTAACAATAGCAATTCCTATTTTCCATATACTATAGTTACTATTTATAATTATTCTTACAACTAATACATGACACATGGTTTCACTCATGTCTTGAGCCTCGTTACTCTGTTTTCCTCCCCAGTTATGTCATTCAGATCACAATTTCTCCTAGCACCATACTATACTTTTTTATAACTCCATATTCAATTCTCGCAAATATAGTAATAAATCTATACACATACTTTTTCAATATTACTACCTTCTATATTATCTCTCATTTACTATTACACCTTTTTACAACATTACTTTTGGCTTAGTGCTCATTTCTCCACCCTTCATCCTTTCATCGAAAGGGGGAATACAATTAGGATCATCTCATAATCCCTTTCAAGATGCAATACAATAAATCAATACTCCTAATACATCACTATTGAAATTTTCTTTGATGTTATTCAATCAAAGTTACAATCATTCTATTCAACATTCAATACTTTCTACTATTCCAAATCTATTCCTCCAAATGACCTAATCTGGGGAAAAGCAAAAATCTCTCTATGAGTAATTTATTAAGTACGCAATCTCAAATCAATCTTCTATCATTCAAACTAAATCAATCAATCGATACAACATGCACATTCACTATCTCTCCCATATGACCTAACTTGCGAGCTACATTACGTTACTATCGCTTCTTGATGACCTAACTTTGAAGCCATCCAATAATATTCCAATCAGAACACCAACTACTGTAATAGTGGGTGAAATTAAATGTCATTGCCTTTCCTATACTACTCCTATTTGGGTTCTTCAATCAGAACAAACCATTTTTCAATCAGAACTAAATTGGAACTAAATTTTGTCTCTATTTATTTGCAGTGGTTAGATCTTTTGAGGATGCAATCATGGATGGAGAGAAAAAACTAGAAATTTCTCCCCAAAACTCTTCCTCTAGGGGTAGGATGCCAAAATACTCCTATTTTCAAACAAATCAGGTTGGGAATTGATCACTCCCCACCTCTTCACTCTCCTTTGGAATCAATTCAAAAATATCCAAAATAATTTCAATAATTTATGTAAGTGCTCCTTACGATTATTTGTTATCTCCACTTACTCCTCATGGTTCAAAACATTGAACCATGGTTCTCCACATGTAAATTCTTACATTCTACATGCACTTTGCAATATGGCTTCTATGGAATTATCACAGGTATGTTCATTTACTTCCTTTACACTACTTGAATTTCATTCAAATAGCATAAAGGGGGGGAAATGTAGAAACAAAATCACGCACATATTACTGTTTTACTATTTCATCAAGTATGTTGTTATATACATGAAGTAAGAAATCTATTCTCTATTGACACAATCCCTTGTCTATCTACTTGCTTTGATTGATTTCTATTTTATTTATCTCTTACATCTTTCATTTCTATACCTAGTGTTGGTACCCAAATTGATTCTCCCTCAGAAGCTGGGCAGCATCACAGGTTTGGCAGGAAGCTTAGAGACAAGCAGAGCATGCAGTGTGTCGTTTTGTAGCCAGGGATGAAATGCATCTTGCTCTTTGTCACTCAGATGTGGAGAAATGGGTAGCATCCTCAAGAGGATTTGACCTATCCTCACTACTTTATGGTTGTGCCTTTCAACCAGGGTGAGAGAACCCTTTTTGTAGTCTGTTGTTTGTGGAGGAGATGGAGATATCCTCCCTTGTACAATTATTAAGAAGACCTTGAAGAAAATATGATCAATACAACAAAACCTAACTCTCACGAGTTGTCACTCTAGATAATGGAGATACTTTCTAAGCAAGGTTCAGGCCACCAAAGACAATGAAAAAATGATTGTTTCTGCATGTTTTAGTAGTAAAAATTATGCATTTGTATACACACATGACAAACAAGGGTAGTATGGGTGTGATTGGTTGTTTTTAAACGAATTTTTGGTGGGAGGCAAAGTAGGATAAAGTTGATTATACCAGACCCTTGATAATTTTTACAAAAATGGAGAGATTTGAAACAACATAATGCTTTGGGATAGCTAGGATGTTCCTTTAACAAGAATATGTGCTTCAATGGAGGCCCAGATCAGCACTTTCACACAAACTTCAAGGATCCAAAATGAAGGCTCAAATTAGAAAAATTAACTAAACATTATCAACCTTTGTTTCATCACACCTAAGATAACCTCAAAGGCTGACAAGCAATATTATAGTCATGCTAGGAGTCACAGTGATTTTAAATCTATTTATTTTATCATCAAATGAAATCTCTTCTGATAAATGAAATTAAAAATTCCACAAAATTATCACAAGGATAAGATCTTGTGTGATTCACAAATATTTCAATGTAAGATTGCAACGGGAAGAAGAAAACTACTTGTAGACATTCAAGAATGAAGCAAACACAAATTTTTCCCAAAAATAGCACAGGTTAACTCAAGTTTGATTAAATTTATCAACAGGGGAATGTTTCTAGAACAATCTTAGAGTTTGTCAATGGTTGTACACTCGCAACCACCTTGACATGATCAAATTTAACTCAGAAAGATGATAAACAGGTTTCTTCGGATGGTTTTTCAGAAGGATGGGTTCTATTAAGATTTTTTTCTTAGAAAATCAGTTATGACCTCTAACATTCCAACTTTCCAACCTCCAAACCTTTGCACAAAAAATTCATGCAATTTATAACATTTTACAATAGAGCCTTTTCCCCTCCAAAAAAATCCAAACATTGAATGCACCAATGCTCGCCATGATTTCTATCGCGATTCCCAGAATCATATTTGTAAAAAAAATTCAGGTGCTCAACAGGTGGATCTCTTCGAATATCTCTTGCATTCAATTCCTTCTGGTAGATCAATTTTCCCTCTACTCGTCAACCACTTCCGCCCCTAATCTGTCAAATCTGGTTCTTTGCGTGCTTGGGAAGGAAAATCAGAAGATCAAATCGAGCCCAGAGGTCAGATCTCATCTTAATGGTAAAAACTGTCCCCAAATCTTCCTCACCAAACTTAGATATCAAATTAACTCCCCTTCCCTATTTGGCGTGCAAGAAATATCAAGAAATCGTGAAGACTCGCATCTCTAGGAGCTCTGGAGTGAAAATGGGAGAAAAACCAAATACAGATGCACAGCTGCCGTTGATTTCTATTTTGAATTTGGACCGTCCACGTGGGAGATCCACCTTTAAAATGGGCTTGCAGTTTCCCTTTCTCCTTTTACAACTTTTTGGAAAAATGTTAAATTTTCCCATTTTGCTCTGCACCTCCACATTTGAAAAATGGGCCTGACACGTGTCCCAAGATGGATCCTAAAGGAACCGCGGCCAAATTCTACTATTTCACCTCTTTTTTGGAAAAGGGAAAATTTTCCAAGTTTTCCCCACAGCTCCGCCCTTGAAAAATGGGCCTAACACGTGTCCCAATGTGGGCCCCAGTGGAACCATGCTTCCTTTTGCACTTTTAACTCCTTTTCCCACAAGGAAAATTTTCCAGTTTTCCTTCGCCGCACTTCCACTGTTGACTGAAGCAACTTTTGATTTTTCTCTATCGGGCCCGCGGGTCATTTTGATGATTTCAATCTTTTGAATATCAAGGGGAAAAAAATCCAAGTTGCCCCCGATGGCCCGCCTCCCCACCTCTTAACCTTTTCAAAGAAAACCTTGACCTCCTTCTTGTCAGGCTTGCGGGCCATTTTGAGATTTTAATCCTTTTGACGACAACAAGCAAAAAGTCTAAATTGCCATTGATGGTCCGCTCCCTCGCCCCTTTGAATTTTCAAACTACCACGTGTCATAATGGCGCATCTGAGATGGACCCCAAAAGTTGAGATCTTGAATGAGCACGGGCTCGCCACGTGTCTCGGGCCCTTTAAGAAGTTGTTGAAAATTCTAAGGAAAGAAGACCCGGCAGAGCCCTCCACGTGTCATTATGGCGCAACTTCAAAAAACCTTAAGGCTTCAAAATGATTTGGCGGGGGTGCACTTCCATTTTTGAATTTTACTCCATTTTCCCAAAATGGAAAAACCTCCAACTTGCCTCCGAAGGCCCGCATCTCCGCCTTTAACTTTGCCACGTGTCCTCCTACAGGGTCAAAGTAAGACTTTTTCCCTACTGCTTAAATTTTGCTTTAACCAAAGCCTGGTGGGGCTGCAAGGCGGGTTAAAACTTTTTGCCAAAGTAGTCAAAAATAAAAAGCTCAAAAATAAACCCACTGCACCCCATCCAATTGGAAGAGGCCACGCAAGCACCAAAAGAACCAATTAGAATTGAGCGGAGCTACGGGACCAAGTTTACCTTTTTTCCAAAAAAGAAAAAAATGATAAGTTAAAGAATTTACATGTCGTCATCTGACCAACCAAAAGAAGCCACATGACCGATGAATGCTAAGGAATAATTTTGACAGGAAAAAGATGCCCGTCAGACCGTCAAAAACACAGAAATTCACCATTCATGCCCAGAACCTAATTTTTTCGCTAAGGATAAATATTTTTAAAACAAAACCAAGTGAATCATGGTTCCGAGCATCTTTCAACCATGGATTTGGATTTTGAAAGTCATACAAATATAAATTGATCATTCTGGAGCTTCCATGGTCGGGGCAAAATAGGAAAAATGACATAACTCTCAGATTTTGAAGAAATTAGGGGAAAATGGTGCAGGATCCAGACGAGCACCAACACCTAGTTCTAGTCATGTCATAGGGATCCCTCGCAGTTTTTCTTTTCACATCTGTAGTCATTTATCTCAGGACATTAGCATCCAGGCGTCCATGTTCATTCTGGGTGCTTCCTGTCTTGTTTATTCTTTTAAATTATTTTGACATTTGTGGTTGGCCTTTCTAGTTTTATTATCCGTATCTCGTGCTCATAGTCGCAAACAAGAGATCCATATATATACACAACATACACACTATTATTATGGCTAGAAATTCTAAGGGGTAATAATATTTAACATACTATCACTTCTATCAAAGGGACTACATCTTTGGGCTATATACTTTGCATACACTACATAGGAAGGGGAAGTGTTGAGCTCCATATTGCACATTTACATCAAAGCTAGATATATCCCGTTATCTTTGCGTCATTGGTGTGAGGGAAACCGAAGGACACTATTTCACACACAAGCATAAAGAACTACATGGATTCTTGAATGTAATGCAACGCTCGGTCATAAGTTCACTCTTAGGGTGACCGTCGGGGTTAGTCTGACTTCACATATTATATATTTCATTCAAATTTGATGTGTTTCTGAGCTTACACAATTAGATAGAGTTTATTTTACAAGTTACAAGTACCCCCTAGAATTAAAGTGAGAATATTGAGCGACTAATAGGAATTGGCAGTGAAACCTTAGCGATACAGAAGAAAGTAGATCTAGAGTCCTTGCACAGTAACTGGTCCCTAGAAGCGGTCTCCAATGCTCAAGAACCCTTTCCCTACTGTAGGTTCCCCTATCCATCCTCAATGAAAAGTTCCAAATATTTTACGAAGCTCCTGTCACATCATTTCCTATCAGATCAAGTATTTTCACAACCTAGACTACTTACAGGTTGCACATGAATTAGCTAAGTCGCTTATCTCTCTTATTTGTTTATAGTATTGTATTATTGGAGTGCTTAGCATATGTATCTTTTTGTATTTTATCATACCACATACTCTAGAAATAATATTTAATTTTCTTTTATTAAATCAATACTGCATGTTTTATCTCTCTTTTATCCAAACACTAATTGTTCTTGATAGATCATAATGTACCTTAAAAGGGTTTGTATTTTGGGTTGGAATAACTCCAATCACATCCCATTAAATGGATAATAATTTCCTATGACATCAAAAGATAAATCAAACCCACATAGTTTTCCCACCTAGGTGTGTGTGTGTGTGTGTGCGCGCGCACGCAAAATCATGAACAATTCAAATATAGTCATGTCTTTCATATATGTCATATAGGAATATGCAACTTTGACCTATTTGTATTTTAATTTGGCTCCATGGAATTCTCAAGGTCTTCTCTTTAAAACATTGAGATGTGTATATGGCTTTAGAATAATGATCAACAATTTACTAAGTTTTTTTTTTAAAGAGTGAAAGGAAAGGAATAACCTTAGGGATGATTTTCATATATAGGCAAATTTTCATAAGTTTCTTGCCATATTAAAACCATGAAATGTGTCTAGGCTTACCTAATAGGGATTTCCCAATTTCAAAATAGTTGTTTAGAGTACCCTGGACACTATTAAAAAATAGAAACTCCGATGCTAGCTGACACTAGCTAGGTCTACGTATAGTGTCTTAAGAATGAAAATGAATATCTAAAATATGGATAATGATTATATAAGATTCTAAAGGTGTTCATGTATAGACTAAATTAGTCTTGAATAACTATTATTGGAAGATATAGATGATTAATGCATTGGATGGATAGACCAATAAAATGAAAGTGGGTTCAAGAGTAAAATGTATATGAATCGTCCAAGCATGTCAAAATCGACATTGTCAAACTACCATAGAAATAAAATAATTGTCTAAACTTAGGTCAAATTTCTCAATTTTGGATAGAAAAATAATGATTGACAACAATGACAGGATGATGACCGTGACAATGACAACATCAACAAAAATGATGATAACAGGGATGACGATGACAATGAAAATGATGATGATGATCGTAAAATTATGATAGAGATGATAACGAAGATGACAATGATGATAACGATGACCATGAAAACCGTGAAAATGTTGTCGATAAAAATGCTGATGAAAGTAGAATTTTATTAACAATAATATTAATAATAATTTTAAATATTTTATAAATTCCAATGATAATATTAATATTAGTAATAATTTTAATTTTAATTTTTTTTAATTCTAATTTTAAATAACTTAATTTTTTTATTTTTAAGTTTAATGTTTTTTAATTTTAAAATAATAAAAAATATATAAATTTTCAAATTAATAATAAATTTTAAAATAATAAAAAATATCAAATTTAATTTATAATTTTAAATTTTAATTAATTTTAAAATAAAGTTTAATTAATTTTAAATTTTATTTTTATTTTTTTTAATTTTAATATTAATAAAAATTTGTATATTCATCTTTTACAATTTCTAAACTTTTAATATTTTTAAATATTTCTTAACCTTTTTTTAATGTATTTTTCGTTTTTTAAATCCAAGTTTCCCTTTGCACTAATTGGAGCTTTTGCAGGCTATCGTCCAAATATCGATGCTGTCCGCAAATGGTGCGGACGGAAGTGGTGCTGCTGGGTTGATATCATCGCTCTTCCCGACCACGCCCTCCTGTTCAATTTTTCTAAGGAAGTTGAGATGATTAAGGTTCTCGACGCTGCTCCTTGGATGTTTGGAAGAACTGCCCTGCATCTGAAGCGATGGAAGCCAGGGGTCTCTCTTCAAATCAAGGAATTGCCCATTTGGATATCTCTGCCGGCTCTTCCAGTGGAATTTTGGGAGGAAGAAGTCCTTTTTGGCATAGCAGCTTCAATGGGAGAGCTAATATCCTTGGAACCTGCAACAAAAGCTAGAAGCAGGCTTGTAAGAGCACGACTATGTGTTAGCATGGAGGTGGGGGCTGTTCTCCCAAAGAATATCATTCTTTCTTCTCCCACGGGCCGTGTTGTGCAGAACATCATCCCTGAAGACCACGGTTTGGTCTGTCCCAAATGTTGGAAGGTCAACTTCCAAGCCAAACTATGCAAGTGCTCCGCGGAGACAGTGGATGAAATAGACAGGAAAAACAGCAGAGAGGAGGTGCGGATCTTCGAAGGAGAGATCCCTGACACATTACGCACAGGAAATTGCAACGATGGCGGAACTAACCAGTCCGATATGGCTCTACTCGCGGCTTCACACGGCGACCTCTCTGCACGCGTGGGACAGGCTGCTACGGCATGGAAGACGCGGGAAATTCCATTCAAAACTGGTCACGAGTCAAACAAGGTAGATAGTGAATCTTCCGAATGGGAGACTGGGTCAGAAACAGATTTAATTACGGCAGATTTGGAGACTGCCACGCGGGAAGTGAACCGACATAGTAAATCTATGAAAGCTCATAAACAAAGACCTTTAAATACGGATTTGAACCGTTGCAGAAGGAAGATGGACAGTAAAAGTGAGGCGAGGGTTTCAAATTCTGTTTTAAATGGTAATTTAGAGGAGGCTCTCGACGTGGATGACGAAAACATGGCGGGCTGGAGCACTGTTTGTAGAAAATCTTTCCGCGGTTTTAGTGGTGGGGGTGCGCGCCGGGGCACTTAGGCTGGTTGTTTTTGTTCCCATCGGCACTGTTCTTTTGCTGTTCTCTTGCTGGGCTTTGCAGGTTTTAGTGCTGTCTTTAGTAGGTTCTATTCCTGCTTGCGCCCTTGTTGTTTTTGACCTTTTGATATTTTGCTCACTTGGGCACATCTGGCTTCTGAGTCATCTTTGTACAAGGGTATAGTCCCTTTCAAAAAACTATTTACCAATAATAAAAAAAAAATTTGTATATTCATCTTTTACAATTTCTAAACTTTTAATATTTTTAAATATTTCTTAACCTTTTTTTAATGTATTTTTCGTTTTTTAAATTTATTTCTAATATTACTTACAATAATTAATTTTAAAATTTATATTTTTTTTATTTAAATAATTTTTCTTAACTTCTTTATTGCTAAGTATTTTGTCTTTTTTGTATTTTTTCTTTTAAATATTTGTCTTTTTAATTTATGTATTTAATATTTTTAATTAATTTCAAAATTGAATTCATTTTTGTTTTATTCTTTTTAATTTTTACAATCTTTACTTTTTTTTAATTTCTATTAATTTTTCAATTTTTATAGTATTTTTTTATCAAAGTTTTAATTGCAATTTTTTTTAATCAATTATTTTATGAAATTTAGATATTCTTTTTGTTTTTTTTTTAATAATTCTTTGTGTTTTTTTTTTTTAATATATATATTGTTTTTCATTTTTCATTTTTTTAGATATTATGCTTTTTATTAAAATTTTAGATTCTTATTGATTTTTTTACGGAATTTTGTTTTTTAATTTTTTATTATTATTTATTTTTTGTAATGCTATTTTTTATTTCTCAAGTTTTTATAATTTTGTATTTTTTTATAAAAAAAATTATGAAATTTTTATTTTTATTTATTTTTTTGGATATTTTTAGATTTTTAATAACGACCCAAAAATTCACACACGAACAACACAGTAAAAGACAGGATAATTTTTTTTTTTGACTTGCTTCGACACATAACATGACACAACATGTCGTCACAAGGTTACAACCAACTCTGGGAACCACTTGTTATGGGGATGACCACAAGGTTAGCACGGAAATGTTCACACCCAAAAGGATAATACACTTTTCTTTTTGACAGAACAACATAGAAGTTCAACCACATGACACTCTCACAGATAGAGCAAGCCACGATAAGAAATGATTGAAGGTTATTTATTTTGATAAAACACCCTTTAACTCATGACTTATGTTTTCAGAGAGATTCAAGATATGATTCGCACGATTCATCTTACCAACTGAGTTATTTTCTTATACACAGTAGAGTAGTTCACTTAAAGTCTTCTCCTTTATGACAATTAATTGTTTAATTCCATTATTTAATAAAGGAGATAATTTAATTCCACAAGGCCATCTATCCATACTTACGTCACTAAAATTCACTCAAAACCTTGTTACCACATGGATTCGTGTTCAACATAATTAAGAGGAAATTACAAAGCACCTTGGGCAAAAGTTAAGAGAAGGAGGTCAAGTTGAATTCCTCCTTAAGACGTCATTAGTTATTACCAAGATTTAATTAGAGCTTGAGGTTTTATCCATAATTATTAACGATTTTACTTAGGCTTCCCTGAAAGAGCTTTACAAAAGGAGATTATTTACTTTCCAAAAGGCTGAGAGATAAATTGAGTGGTTTCTAAATTTTCTTCTCCTACTTGCTAAATCTTATTATCTTCCAGAAACTAACCATTGTTTTCCCTTAAGCTTGTTTAAGAGTTCACCCAAAAGGGGTAGTGTTCACTAGTTTAGCTAGGGATATCAAATTATAAAATTTTACTTTACAAGGATAGTTTCACCTTTGATTACTTCAGGAATCTCTTGTTCTCAAGTAAGTCATCTCTACATTATTTTATCTGAATATATATATTTTAGTTAACTTCTATAAGGGTCAACCACTCCATTTAATTTTACTTATATCACATCATTACAAGGTGTCAGAGAGTTTTGACTTAACACTTTATTCTCAAAATCAAGGTTTTACAATACTTATGCCAATGTAATGATTGAATATCATTTCTCACCAAGGTAAGTTACTAGTCTAACAACAAGAAGGGACAAGACACACTTCATCACGTAGTTTTCCCGAACATTCCAAGGCAAGAGATCTTTTAAACTCTTTTGCAAGCAATGTTACAAAATTTACAACACATTGAACTTTTTACAAGGAACTTCATAAATTGAACTGATGAAAATTTTACACTCTTTTCTTTAATCTACTCGCATAATCCATCTGCACAAATATTAACTAGAGTCAGTTCGCTAGAACTGAGCATGATAAGATATAAACCACACCTAATAATTTATGCCATCTAGCATTTAAATAAATGAAAGTTTGCAATACTCCCTATCAAATAATTTCTAACATACATTCAAAACTTAACTGCACATCTCATGATAATACATTTCATACTCATTAATGTTCACTTCCTTTAGATCTGCTTACATAAGAACACAATTCCAAGTGACTAGATATACAACCTTAACCATGCAATTAATCATACTTAAATTACAGTAATAATAATATCGCTCACTTTATACCTTCAATCTACTTCTCCCACATATGTATCCAATAATATTATCTTTTAATTAAATAACAACACCAACGACGTTAAGTTCTATAATAAATACAAGTATCAATCTTATATTATTCATCGATATTACTCAAGCATCAAACCTTCATAGATAATCAATGATTATATGTAAGTATAATTTTGATATTTACCTCACAATTTTAAGAATATACTTATGTTAACAAATATTCCGCCAATCCATGAGTTCATATATTACTTAGATATCCTTTTGGTTGCTTATTACCATGTCTTTATATGTTTCTATTAGTATAAGAGTCCAACTCGTTGGAATGAGTCACGATCAACAGTATTGTCATATTTTGCTAATATGTCAAAGATATATTCGACTAGCTAAGATATGTAAGCGTGGTCCAAGCCACTATAAATACAAGTATCAACATTATCTCAACTCCCAATTGAGATGCAAGTATCAATTTTTAGCTAACATAATAATCATCGTAAATGCCAGAAAATATTCCACTCGTTAACCAAGTATTGAGATAACATATTTATCCTTACTGGTTACCTGATAACATAATATATCATGTTATATAATTCAACCTCCACTTGCATACCCCAATATATGGGTATTAATTATTGTTCTATATAATGAAGTTAAATAATTTCAGGTCAACTTCTATCCTTACTGTCATACATGGTATGTACAGTCCCATTATGGCAGTTGTCACCTTTACTTAAGGTTGTGCATGAATCCATTTTAGGGTAGTTCTCATAACTTCCCTATTCATCTGTTTTCCTACCAAAAAGCATTTCAACAAGCTTATAAGTCAAAGTATAGGATAAATTTATAATTTCATATTTCAAGCATTGCCTGAATTCATATGCCTGAGGGCCATCACATGTCAGTCAACTTGAAGGATGTACACATTCATGAGAGTTTGATGTATCCAATATTACTTTAACTGATTTGAAAATCCAAGTAGTGCCTCAACTTAAGCCATATAATTATCCACACAAGCTAACGTCTTGAGTGCTTACCGTATTCAAAAAGATCACAAAAACAACCCCATCAACACATGCTTCAGGAGCGTTCCCATCTAAAAAAAATTTAAGCTCATAGTACTAATAATAATAACAGAGGGCCTGGTGAGGGGTTTACAATAATCCCCAAGGTAAACAGTAATCAAAAGAGTCAGATGGTATCTAGAAAGACCAGTAAAACCAGTACGACTCCCCAAATAGAAGCCCCCAATTCTAAGGGGTTTATATCATTATCAAACCACATTAAAAGACAAACATAGTCTTCCAAGAAAATTCCCGTTTTCAAGCCATGTTCTACATAATAAAAACAATACAAGGAATATTCTAAATCTCATTCACACACCACAATATTTTCTACAGAAACCACTGTTCACAGGAATAATCATGGCAAAAAGATAAACCAACTTTATAAGATCGATAAGCAAGAATCACTGGAGAGATTTCTTCTTGTCAAATAGTAATTAAGATAAACTGGAAAGGGGAGAGAGATCAGCTCATGCAATTATGATTAAAAGTCATTTGAAACCCATCTCTTTCTGGGCATCTCTTTCAAGAAAGAGTCAATATATGTAAATACATGTTATATAATATCCAGAGTCCAAACGCTATTTACTTAGTAAAACAAAAACACATCAACATTCCAAAAGAAACCCACATCTACAGCATTCTAACAAAATTGCAAAGATTGATTTACCCAAATACTAAAGGGGATAAATCATTAAGAGAGAGGGTTAGTCTTATCATGCCTGTTTTAAATGCATCCACCAGCAACACATCCAGCAGGGACTGCATAAGCCACACGTCCCACTGATCCACTTCTTTTAGCTTTGAAAAACACCACTCCAGGCTCCACTTAAGACGACACAGCCAGGAGGAAAGCAAAGGAGAAAATGCTGCTATCTAACCCCTGCTAACTACACTGGGTGCTGAGCTCCAACGGTTTCAAAATCCCCAACAACATCCTCCCAAACTCACGTGGCCAGAGGCAAGGAAGGGACAAATTAGAACAAAAAACAAGGCAGATTCCACAATTCACCTGTTTGAGAGTGGTCGGCCAGCAAAAGAAAATAGCGGTTTCATTCCCAAAATCCTCGCACCAAGAAAATGTTCCAGCAAGACTACCTAAACATATCAGGAAACAACATAAAACCATGTCCATATTTTGTGTTATCAGGCCCTCATCTACGGGGCAGAGTAGAAGTAAATGGCACGCGTGGAAGGAATGATTGGATTCACGTTTGGTACAGGAAAGAGGGGGGGGGGTAGGAATACGCAGCAAGGCAATTTGTGCTTCATGAATATTCTGATATGAAACAGATCCACCTCTATGAGATTCTCTTCCATGAGTTACATCGTAAAACAAGTAAGGTCTCAATAGAGAATCTTTGCAATAAATTTCGTCAGGTCTCCTGGTAACACTCTTACCATCACTTAATCGATTTTGATAAAAATATCTTGAAGGAGAATCCCGAATTTGAGGATGCATTCGATACTGAATAGATAACAACATAGTTGGACATCCTGCTTGTTGGAAGCGCTCAAAAAGGCTTCTACTATACTGCAACATGCCTGCCGCCTGGCTAATTCCTGTTGCAGGTCATTGCTGTGGATCCCCGACAAGAACACACCTCGCAGCACCCAATGAAAGTGGAG
This sequence comes from Taxus chinensis, assembly GCA_019776745.2. Lineage (NCBI taxonomy): Eukaryota > Viridiplantae > Streptophyta > Pinopsida > Cupressales > Taxaceae > Taxus > Taxus chinensis. The sequence continues at coordinate 649,307,547 of CM034151.1, forward strand.
GTAACATGCCTACTTCACTAGCTTGTAGCTTCATCTATAACCACCATATCAAACCCATAACTGCGCCCAAGGAGGAACCAGTCTGCAAGAGCTCTGATAAAAAAAAATGAGTCCATTGACCACACCAAGCAAAAAAAAATCCCTTCACCACACAACTCATGGCCAGGGCAGAAAACAGCAGGCAGACCACGAGCGACAGCAGATTGCAAATCAAAAATTTAATAAATGGGGCATGTGCGGCCACCAACAAGGAAGGTTGAACAAGCCAGCAGGATGCAGGGTTTTTAATGCAATGGCAGGTAAAAGACAAACACAAGGAAGATCAATAATAAAATCTGATTTTGAAAGCTAAGCGGCCAGCAGGGAGGAAGACATACGGTGGGTGGGTAATAAAATTAGTTTCATTAATTCTCACCAACCATATGCCAAACAAGGCACCAAAAGAAATAAAAAAAAGAATATGGCAGGAGGCCATACACTCTACCACGCACCCCTCTTGCCAGAAAACAAGGAAACCCTCCACCCCACGCCAAACAGAAGGAATATGAACCATAAAGGCAGGTCGGTGGTTGAAGGCACACTTCCATAATTATGAAATAAGTATGCGTGGATGCCTGAAAAGGCTTAGTTTATTCGACATAAAATTTTATTAATTATTCACACAATTAAAGTATAATTGATACCGATTCATTTATTATCTATTCTTATTACGCTTTAAAAAGTCATGACACCTAAACGGGGTTCGAATAATCGCTTAGGACCTAACACGATAGTGAAAAAAATAAAATAATTTGATCGAGGGGTCGAGCACAAGAGCGATCAACACTACGGTTAAATATCTTGCAATTAATTAATACAATATTGCTAAAAGAAATGACACTAACATAAATAATCGCAAATTGACAAAATAATTTAAAATGTTATTTTTATCATTATTTTTATGATAGATTTTTTTTGCACGACTTTTATTAAAAACATAAAATTATTAATCATATTACTAGCAACCAACAGTTAAACTCGACAAGGCGAAAACACTAACGTTTCAAAGGAAACGCAACAACGTTCAACTCTAAGAAGCACGGTCATCGCAGAAGCAAAGGAGCAACGATGAACGGGGCATTAAAAGGTAATTTTTTCATTTTTATTTATTTTATCAAATTTTATTTTCTATATTTTTATATATGTTTATCAATTTTAATTTGATTTTATTTTTATTTCATAGGTTTTTTGAATTTAGGAAAAAAAATTGTATTTTTTTCTATTTTATATTTTTTCATTTTTGTTTATTTTTAATTTTATTAAATTTTCTGTTTTTTTTTTAAATGAATTTTTCTTTTTATTTATTTTTATTTTTATTTTATAAGCTTTTATAATTTTGAAAAAAAAAATTAACTTTTTAATTGCAATTTTTTTTAATCAACTTTTATTAGATATTTAGGCCGATACGCCGATATAACTTCACTCAATCATTTTTGACAACTGTCCTGCAACTCTTTTCCATAGAGTTGTTGACAATTGTTGTATTTGGTAATTGATAGCTAGCTGGATTATTAAGAAAAAAATATTAATAATATGAAATAGTTGGAGAACTCTGGGGAGATAATTCGATTGAATTTTAAATATTAATAATGTGAATGAAAAACGGTTCAACTGTTTACTGCGCACTGCAATAAGTATTTTCCAAAATTAGGATGGAATCGTTGCTTGTAATTGATTAGGTTTCATTCACGTGGAGCAGTCACACAGATGAAGCTATCAACAGTTAATTTGATTGCAGCGGGACAAAGCTTTTCCTGAATCTGCTGAAAGGTAATTGTGGCAGCTTTCTGATTTTGTTATATAGTGTTTGATTTAGATTAGGATAAAATATTTCATTGGATAATCTAAAATTGCAACACATTGTTTGATTTAGATTTGAATAAAATAATTCTTTTAGCTCCTTTTAAACTACTCAGACCTGTTCACACGTTTGGTATTGATCCGTACATGAAGGTTTCCAAAGTGAAAGCGGAGCATCTTCTGACCGCGTTTTCTTTAAAATTTCAACGTTGTTCACGATAAGAGAAAAATAATCAGTCTTCCATTGCGGAGGATCAGTTCTCTAGTTAGTCATGCTTATCTTTTCCAAAATATGTGCTGCTCTTTCAGATTTTGTGTGTTTTTTTAGGGAGAAAATGTCTGTGTGAACTTGTTCTGGATTGGGAAGAAATTTGCTTTTTTTTATGACTATGCGAATTTCTATGAACTACTTCGCTAGCAGGTACTGCTTTCCTAAAATAGTATCTTTTTCAGTTCACTGAGTATCAAGCATAGCAGTGTTAATATAGTGTATCATATTTGTTTTTTAAATCAATTTCTTCAGTATTTGAGGGTGCTTCTGTTTTCAGTTGTGATATCTCCAATATGAGGACTGTGACTTGGCAAGGAACTCTTGCATCTGTTTCCTTTGTTAGTTTAGTTCTTCCTCCCTGCTATCTTTGATAACATCCACTCTTTTAGAGAACCTGTTTATGGAATCCTTACGAGCTTTAATTGAAAAAACCATACTTTCAAATACAAAGAATAACCAACTGGAGAATTACAAGATTAATGAATAACAAATAATAAGTGAAACAAATTTAGCAACGGTGTGAATGCGCCATTAACTGTTGTTCAACACACCAATGCAACGTAAGCAACAATTTGTATTGAAGCCACCGTCATTGTATTAGACTTTTAGAAGAGTACTAGGTGGAATATCAACATAGAGTCTCCCAAACGAAGCCTTATCCTGATATATTACCAACAAAAACTGCTGAAGTGCATAGGTTGAAAGAAACGATTGGTGGCTACCTAGCAAAGATATCAAAGTGAAAATACCATATCTCTTATATCTTGTATCTTATAATGGCAACTATGACATATATCTTATAATATTGCAGTAAATTTCAATGAAGGAATTGTTTAAAAAAGACTATGGAACGAAGCTATTTAAAAATAGATGTACATATCATTTACAGCCTAATTGCCATATTCATACATTTCTTAACCGTAATTTCGGAAACATACCGCAAATAGACAATAATCCAAATCATTAAAATTTAGAACATTAAAAACAATAATTTATAAGCAAGTTAAAAGAGATTATATTCACCAACTATTATACATTAAAAATAATCATCGATCAAGAATTAATCGGTGGATTGGAATTAATCATGGATTGAAATTTCAGTAATTAATTTAAAGGTTCTAAAAAATTTCACCGATTTCGGTGAAAATAATTTGAACTTATTTTTTAGTTAACACATTTGATGTCAGATAAAAGCTTATGCAAATTTTCACCAAAAGTTGTTCAAAGAATGATCTATTTCAAGATACCTTATGAAATTGATTTTTAAATTTTCTCAAAAATTCAATGATAATTTTAAAATTGAGCAAATATTCACCAAATCTAGTCCAAGAATGATTTGGTATAAAATACCTGCTGTGAAATTATTATTATTATTTTTACATAATACATAAAATTTCATTGATAAATTTGACTCCTATGTAAATTTTAAGAAAATTCGGAACAAGAAAATTATCTGATTCACAATACCCGATATAAACCTAATTTTCTCAACTCGTTTTACCTTCTTTTATAGTAGATTATGTATACTGCACAGGTATTTAAAAAACACAGATGCAATCATGCAATCAATGCAACCAGATAAATATAAAAACAAAAAAATCGCCAATAACCACAAAGATACATAAGCAAAAAATTATTAAATGAAAAAAATAAAACAAATAAGGAATGCTCCTTAAAATTCAGAATTTTCAATAATTTAATCAAGAAAACTCTGCAACATTAAATGCATCCAAGCACGGTTTACAAAAGTACATAAACAGAAAAAACGGTTGAACCGATTTTTAATCAGTTTTAACTTATTTGCAACTTAATTTTTATTTTAGGCCAATAATATTTTATTTGGTTTTTAGCAATATCTTATGATGTGAAGAATTTATAATCTAACCATTGTTGAGATTATAAATATAAATTCAAATTTAATAAAATTTAAGTATTCTATTGTTGAGATTATAATTTGTTTTCATTAATTGCCACTGATATTAATCCAACATCCTGTCCACTTAAATATCTTCCTTTTAAAATATAAATTTACTTAGAATTTAATTTAAATATTATAGAATATGTTATAATTTTATAGTTATTAAAATTAAAATTGCAGTAATTTTCATTAAAAAAATATGACTGCACCGTGTAGATATCGGTATGTGATTTCCTAATTGCTTGGGGCAGTAATGTATTAAATAGTTAAAACCCTAAGTCTCATATTAAATTAAAACAAAATTATTAATGAAAAATAAATACAAAAGAAGAGGCTGAGGTCGAAGAGGATGATGTCTATTAGCCTCTCTAATTTATCATTTCACCTTCCATTTAGACGCCTTGCACTTTCCAGTGTGGATGCTTATGATTTACCATTTTTCAGGGAAGATAGTGAGGAGAGGATGTTTACGGAATAGAGTTGGTGCCCTATTTTTAATGTCTTTTTATGCTTATAGTACCATAGATACTTTCCATGTTTCTGGAGATAACTTAAAATACTTACTCTATTTTAATAGTCACTTTTGGAGAATTATAACATTTCTCTTAATAAATTCTTTCACTTAATATTTTATCAGAATTTATTTTACTTTTGAAATAATTAAACCCTGGGACTGTTGTGGTTTCCATTTCTTTGAATTGTTTCGATTTGATGAATTTTGTAGGCCTAGGATATAGATTCGGTGGAGTATTGGAGATAGTAATCCTGCAGATCGCAAGCCATAGCTTATAGAATAGATCAGCTGTAATATGTTATTCTTTTATTTTAAGACTGTCAGACATCTAATGTAGTGCCTTATTTGGCATATGGTTGGTGAAAATTAATGAAACTAATTTTTTTCTACCCACCCACCGTATGTCTTCCTCCCTGCTGGCTGCGTAGCTTTCAAAAAAATCAGATTTATTACTGATCTTCCATGTGCTTGTCTTTTCACCTTCCATTTCATTTAAGACCCCTGCATCCTTTCTTGGCGTGTCCAACTTTCCTGGTTGGTGGCCGCACATGCCCCATTTTATTAATTTTTTTTTATTTGCAAATCTTTTGTTGACTTTCGTGGTCTCCGTGCCCTTCTCTTTCCTGGGCGCGTGAGTTTGAGTGGTGAAGGATTTGTGTGGTTTGATGAACTGTTTCTTTTTTTATCTGGGCTCTTGCTTTGTGGCTGGTCGTTGACCTTTTTGTTGGCCTGAATACGCCTTGCTCTAGTTGTTGGCTGTGTGGGTTCCTCTGGGAGGAAGTATTTCAGAGCTTTGTGGAGTGAAGAGCCAAAACAATTGTGGGCTTCGTATACTGCTTTGAGGAGGACACTTGCCCCAAATCGTCGCTGTTGAAAAGGCTGTGGATCTCTCTTGCAAATGCATTTAGCTGGTGCAGAGACGTCCTCCTTGGTTGCTGTCGTTTTCTCCCTGCCCGTGCCTTTCAAGGGGATCCTGGAGTGGAATTTGAGCACTCAACAAGCAAAGAAGAAGGAGCTTCACCTTGTGTTATAGTTTCTTCAGCTTGGTTGACGTGGGTGCAGGTTGAGGCGTGTAAATCAGGTGGAGACTGGTTCCTTGTGGAGGAGGGGCGTGGAAACCAGCTAGTGTAGTAGGCGTGTTACCTCCACTTTCATTGGGTGCTGCGAAGGGTGTTCTTGTCGGGGATCCACAGCAACAGCCTGTAACAGTAAATAGCCAGGCAATAGGCATGCTACAGTTTGGTAGAAGCCTTCGTGAGCACTTTTAACAGGCAGATTGTCCAACTAGGTTGTTTTCTGTTCTGTATCTCTGCATCCTCAAATTTCGGATTCTCCTACAAGATATTTTTATCAAAATCAATTAAGTGACAGTGAGAGTGTTACCAGGAGACCCAATGAAATTTATTACAGAGATTCTCTACTAAGACCTTGCTTGTTCTGCGATGTAACTCATGGAAGAGGATCTCATAGGGGTGGATCTGTTTCATATCAGAATATTCATGAAGCACATTTTGATTTGCAATGATATGGGCTTCTTCAACGAGTCACTGAGTTGGCAGGCATAAAGGTCTCTGTTGGAATTATCATACCTTACAAGCTACAGCTGTAATGTTTACACCGAGAGTTTGATGGTGTCCCCAAATCTGATGAAGGAAAAGGTTTATGTATCAATACGGTAGATGCCTTTCAGAGCTAGGAGCGATGTAATCATTATGTCTTGTGTCCGAGCTTCAAACCATGGTTGGTGTTTAGCTTTCTAGCACAAGTGCTCTCGGACTGAGTGGTAAGAAGTTCGACTCTCACCCCCAAAGCAGCTGCATTGAAGCAATCTAGTGTTTGGACAACCAACTATTGCATTCTTCTAGTCGTGCCTTCAAAAATGGAATCCTGGTGTGGTATATTGCAAGAAAAGACCAGTGAAGCAGAGGATAAAGCGGAGGGCGTGTGGTTGTAGCAGTCCCTGCTGGATGTACATGACTGGTGGATGCGTTAAAACAGGCAAGATAGACTAACCATATACATAATATGCTAGAAGCTAATAGACCTCTTAAAATGAAACATTTTCTTTCTAGAAATTGGTATAAAATTGTGGTTTTGTGGATTTTTGTTCAGTATATCGGTAATAGTTTGTTATTTCTGTATTTTCCTCTGTTGGTTGTTCTTGTTGAAGTGATAAAACCCATTTATATATAAAAAAAAATGTTCTCGGTGTATGCTTCGATTAATTATATGGAAATATATATATAATGGTACTGTAAGGATAAAAATACCCTGTGCTAGAAATTGATTCTTCTGGGTACGCTGGTTTTAACAACTTGTTGGCTTATATATATATATATATATATATATATTATCTTAAAGTTACTTCCTTCTACAAAAATGTCGTTGTTTCTTTTGTGAACCTGGGTATGTAATCACCCCTGGAAAGTTGCAGCTTTGACTAGTATTGGGTTCCTTTTATGTTATTGCCCTAGAGAAAAATATACAGATAAATTTATTTTTTTTTATGATAAGCTTGATTATGCACTTTGTGTATTGTGCAAATTATTAGGGTATTTGGAAATTAGAAGTTCAATATATATGCTTGTTAAGAAGGAATTTTTGGACCGAAAATTTGTCCTGGGTTAATAGAAGGCATATCTTTGATCTTGCTTTAAATATTTTTTTTTAAACCCTCTTGGGTTGTACGGCTTCATATTTATTGTATTTGGTAGGTCGACCTTCACTCAGTTGAGCCTTAATGTTTTAATCACCCTTAATAGGGTATATGTGTATCATTTCGTTGTTTTGGTGGGCTAAGCCGAGTTGAAGTGCAAGTTTGATTTTTGTTACGAGTTTAGAAATTGGCAATTTTGTATAAACCCAAACTGAGAACTTTGGGGTCAATTTTATATATATATTTTTTGGGTTTAGACCTATGTGTTTTCGATTATATTGTTAGGTCCTGAATGGGATGAATGCTTAGATTGTTATTATTGTTTTAAAAGGGCATGATTATTGATAGAATCCCCATTTGACCCTACTCTCCTTAAGAGTAAAATTTGATAATATTAATGGCCTTTATGGTGTTACGATGTGGAATGTTGATGATTCCATGTGTGGTCGATTTAATCAAGTATAGACATAATGCCTTGATGGAGTTAAGGTAATATCTTTCGTGGTTTGTGAAATCTAAGGATTTCATCGACTGATTAAGGTAACATGATGTTCCTTAATTTAGTCAAAATTGCTTTTGTACTTCGTTCTTGCTGAGTGAATTTTCTTTACAAATTTAGAATGATTGTAATGGAAGGTCGACAATATATTTTGTTGTAAAAACAAAAAAAAAAACAAAAGGGAAAAGAAAATATGGAATAGTTTGTATATGTATCGAACCTAATGGTAGTGATTACATCTTTATAGAATATCATCGTGGGAGGATATCTATCTTCAGTGGTGTATTATGAGATTTAATCACTGCGTAGGTTAGCATATGCCTAGTGATGAAATGTAAACTAAGAAGAGTGAGAGACTATGTTTTTGTATAACATTTACAATTTTTGGAAGTGAGTTGACTTCGGAAATGTTCAACCAAGCCTAGATTCATGGCTATGTTTCCTCTAGAATGGGAGGGTTATAAATCTAAAGTGTTATGAAAATTGAATGGATGTGTTTAGAATTATAGCTTGCTTAATGGAATTGGTTAGTCATGGGGCTTATCTCTATTCTGGTCTTGGTTATGTCTAGTAGGTAGGCTGTTGGGCAATGCCTATTCCAGACATTGTTTTTTTTTATCCTTTCCACTCATCCTTTTAGCTATGAAGTCACTTATTAGATAAGATATAATGGTTTGAGTTTGAATATAATATTTTCAGCCATTTAACCTTTTGTTTACATGATGGTACTCTCTTCTTACCCTCGTTGTCTACTTATAACCTATTAGGCCTATGGCCTTCTAGAATGATTGTTGAACTATTGTTTGTTTTTGGTGACTAAGATCGTGACTGGTTTTCATCTTTCGACTTCACCTAGAGAATGTTGATTGATGGGCAGCATATTAGATTCCGATCACATATTCTACTGGATTACATGATTGAAATCCTAATACTCTCAACCCTTTGTTCCAATATTATAAATTCCTTTGTATTGCATATTTTGGTTGTCAAACTTTTGTGGTATTCGAGTTATTGATCATAATTAAAACATATGGCTCTCTTCTTAGTTGGTATGGTGAAAATTATATCTTGTATCAAAAGGTTGTTAGAGGTTAGAACTTTGATCCATTTCTTGAAATAGAATGTTTCCTTTCATGGTATTGTAAGCTAGTAGCTTATTGCTGCTATGTACAGTGTTATCTTGCTCAGTTCTCGCGAACTGACTCATGTTATTAATTGTTGCAGATGGCTTACATGGTTAGATGATGGAAAGACTTGTAGATTATTGCATCAATCTTGGTTATGATGTTCCTTTGTACGAATGAGTATTATGTTATAAAAATTTGGAAATGGCCTTTGGACATTTTAGAAGAAGGGTCAGTGCCTTAGTAAATGTATTGTACAGTATTGTTGTTGTAACTGTTGAAACTTTGGTTTGTTTGGTTATCACGTGAAAGATGAAATTTGATTACCGCTTGGTTACGGGATATTCTAGTGTATTTTAATCCTTAGAATAGTAGCAGGGCATGTCCCATGTTATTACTCTCTTGCTCCCTAGTCATGGTTCAATAGAGATGGTATGTCCCTTTGGTTTGTGCATCATGTTCGAAAGAATTGATGTAACCTTGTTTTGTTTTCGCAAACGAGTACTGTTAAACTTTGCTCTTGAGTTAAAATGTTGAGTTGTAAATCCTTCTAAGGCATAGTAGCAATGAGTTTGTAAGCACTATGAAGTGAACTGGATAGTCCTTATAAAAGTTAAACTAAAATTTATATATATGAATATATTAATGTAGATGTAAGCTACTTGATAACATTTGAGACCTGGAACAATCAAGAGGAAACTTTATTTTGTAACAAAATATGATTACTTGTTTTTTTTTTCCCTGAGCTAAACTAATAAACATTATCCTTTTACGGTGAAACCTTAAATGATCTCATGGTGAAATCAATGGTTAGATTTTAGAAGATGATAGGATTTAATAAGTAGGAGGGAAATTGATTAATAAAACCTTAAATATCTCTCTATCGTTTGAAATGTTCTCCTTTGTCAAACTTAATTAAGTAAAGTCTAGATGGAACATTTAACCAATCTTGATAAACTCTTAGCCTCAATAAAAGACGGATAGTGAACAATGTGACCTTGAAGCTGAATTCTGTTGTCCTGTTCCGTTAACCCTTACCTTGATTCATAGTGATATTTCTTAAGCAAGGTCAAAATTTGATCCTTAAACAAGAAGGTTATTGTTATGAACCCTAAGCGGTACGTTCCCTCAATCTGAACTTATGCTTTCACCTGTGCAATAGAGATGTGGAACAAGTGTTAGTGGCTTGAGTAAGATTAATTAACCTTGTAAGAAATGGAAAATGTTCTAAAATCAAATGAATAAAAAAAAGATTTGGACATAAAATTTATGATCCTATTTTAGAAAGCTTGGCCTTAAGATATTTAGTCAATAGTTGAAAAGAAAGAAGTCCTCCCTTGTGAAAATAATTGCGTGAATCATTACATGAAATTTTATAAGAACGTAAGTTAAGAATTAAGAGACGTTTTAGTAAACAAGAAAATTTAACAAGAATTTCCTCATGGGATGCCCCTAAATGTAAGTGTGTCATGTGGTTGGGCTTCCATGTTGTCTTGTCAAAAAGAAAATTAAATTGTCCTTGATAGGTGTGAACTTTTCCGTGCTGCCTTTATGTCCATCCTTGTATCAAGTTGTTCACAGTGTTAGTTGTATCCTTGGTGACGACATGTTGCGTCATGTTATGTGTCAAGCAAGACAAAAAAAAAATTATCCTGTATTTCACTGTGTTGCTCGTGTGTGGATTTTTTGGGTCGTTACACATCTCTGATCTACTCCGCTTAAGTGGCAAGTAGTGCATCTCTTTCTCATCCTTGGATTTATTTTTTTGTATTTATCTCCCAGAATCTTCGAAATGTCTCACAACCAAGCTGTTTATTTATTTTTATTTTTTAATTAATGAATAATCTTACTATTTAGATTTGATGCTCCACTATCACCAAGAAAACAAGGTCACTGTTAAGCACTGAAAAAAACTTTGTTTATAAATGATACAATAATTTGAACATCTCATGTGTTTATTAATTATCATATGATAAAATGGTACCTGTATATTTTTTTCATTAAAATTGGATAAAAATGCACTTTATATTATTTTTTGCATGTGGTCAATTTGTTGACACTCTCCTCATAAATCAATTTTTGGGTTGTTGCAGCTTTGTGTTGGCAAAATGAAGACGCGGAGTCAATCTAACGTCCCCATTCCTCCTGAGACTCCTACATGGACGGTATGCATTAGAGACATTCAGTGCAAGGAAGAGTTTTGTAGAAAACAATTTGTTGTTCATGTTCTTCATCATAGAAGACCGAATTTGAGTCGCAATGAGATAAAGGAAGAGCTCTATAAAAGGTTTAAAGTTCGTGATATGAGGACTATTTTCCTTTCTTCGTTTAGGACAAAGAAAACACGTTCTAGAGGATTTGGCCTTATCTATGACACTGTGGAGGATGCAATCAGATTTGAACCTTGGAAGTAAACTGATGAAGAATGAAATTGAATTCTCGAATCCGAGAGCTAAGAAATGCTTTTTGCCCGAATAGGGCTAAAAAAATAAGGGGGGTTAAGAAATTTGGGGATTCAAAATGAATATATGGCAGTTGAACTTGTTTTGATGAAAACTTTAGTATTTTAATTTTTAAAACAGGTTTTGCGGGATGACATTATGTTTATTTTCTTATACGAACAATGAAAAATGATTTCAATATTGTTGACACAATAAAATTTGAAACTATTAATGGTCTGTTTAGATGTCCTTTCTTGTATCCAGAACAGTTTGAAAGTTTTAATACTTGTTCGTGGAGTTGAAAATAGTCATGCTCTGTTTATATGTCTTTTCTTTTTTAGTAGTTTGTATTCTTCTACAATCCTAGAAAACTTTATTCTAAGTTTATCTATAGCTAAGGCTTGGTGCTCATGGAAAACATTGTTGTGGACTTGATTTTTTGCAATCATGGAGATTTTTATTGTTAGTTTAGCTATATTTGTAAATTGTAACGACCCATAATCACACACACGAACAACACAGTGAAATACAGGATAACTTTTTTTTTTGACTTGCTTGACACATAACATGACGCAACATGTCGTCACCAAGGATACAACTAACACTGTGAACAACTTGATACAAGGATGACCATAAAGGCAGCACGGAAACGTTCACACCTATCAAGGACAATTTACTTTTCTTTTTGACAAGACAACATAGAAGTCCAATCACAGAACACACTTACAGTTAGGGCCAACCACAATGAGATATTCTTGAGGGTTATTTATTTTAAAAGGACATCTTGTAATTCTTAGCTTACGTTTTCAAGGAGGCTCAAGATATGATTCGTATAATTCAACCTGCCAAGCCAAGTTTATTCCTTTGACACTGAGTAATTATCTTTAAATCTTCTCTATTATGACATTTATTTACTTAATTCATTTATCAAGAAAAAGGAGTATTTAATTTCCACAAGGCCATCTGCTCACCACTAACGCTACTAAGATTCGTTCATGCCCTTATGACAACATCGGTTCACATTCAACAAACTTAAGAGAAAATTACAAGGTGCCTTGGAAAAAGGGTTAGAGGAAGAAGGTCAAATGAGTTCACCCTTAAGACGTCATTAGTTCTTACTAAGGTTTAATTGAAGCTTGAGGTTTTATACGTAGTTATTAGCGCTCTTACTTAGGCTTCACCGAAATAGCTTATCAAGAGGAAGCTACTTACTTTTAAATAGGCCGAGGGATAAACTGAGTGGTTTCAAAATTTTCTTCTCTTACTTGTTAAATCTTATTAGAAACTAACCATTGTTTTCCTTTAAGCTTGTCTTTAGCGTTCTCCAAAAAGAGTAGTGGTTACTAGTTCAATTAGGGATAACACGTTATATAAAATCACATTGCAAGGATAGCCCCGCCCTTGATCACTTAGGGAATTGTTTGTTCTCGAGTGGATCTCCTCTACAACATATTTATTTGAATAAAACTTTTAGGTAACTTCTGTAAGGAAAAGCCACCCCATTAAAACTTACATATAACCCATCAATACAAAGTCTTAGAAAGATTTAATTTAACACTTAATTCTCAAGATCAAAGTTTTTTTTTACAATGTGTATGCCAGTGAAGAGATTGAATATTATTTCTCACTAAGAAGAGTTACCAGCCAAATTACAAAAAAGGACAAAACTACTTCTTCACGTAATTCTCCGAACAATTCCAGACAAGAGGTCATATAAACTCTCTTTGCAAGCAATGTTACACAAATTACAACACATTGAACATTTTTACAAGGGACTTCATAAATTGTACAGATGAACCTTAACACTTTTTCCCTCTAGTCTACTCGCATAATCCATCTGCACAAATATTAACTCGAGTCAGTTCGCTAGAACTGAGCATGTTAAGACTACCCATTGCAACAGTAAGCTAACATTTTATAATATCATGAAAGTAAAATTCTAAACTCAAGAATGGATCAAATCACAAACCACTAATCAATATGTTTCACAAGATGACGAGATTTATACCAGCCAACAAGGAGGAATCCCAATATTCAAGTGAGAGAGATATTCCAAAGATAATCAAGGTGAGACCTTATTGACGAAGACAACAAGGCTGAGAGTATTGAGATTTCAGTCATGTAATCATATGGATTACATGATTGAAATCTAACACCCAAACATCATTCTATTATTAATAACCAAAAAGATAAAGATCAGTCAAATGACTTAACATATTCAAAATTGCTTGTTAACAAGACTGTATTAACGCACATCCATGTTTTAGGAAGAATATAGGCCCCAACCATATATGAACACAAATCAGTGAAAGATTAAAGTTAAATTCACTCGATTGAATAAACCAACATACATATAATACTCACAACACAAAAACTGAATCTGAAGATTCAAAAATACCAAGTAATTCTCACCGAACCTAATTATTTTTCTTCAAGAAGTTAAATAAATTAGATTCTATCCAACTAAATTACATTCAACAACTATAATTGGATTACACAAGCAAGGATCAAAAGAAGTCTTTTCACCAAAGGTCATTATTATCTTACATCACATAAACAATAATAAACCCATAATCCACCACTCATATGATCGTTGTAAGAGTTAAGGACTTATCTCACTAAAATATGTAACTGAGTCGATTCCTACCTTTTCCATTTTCATACAATTCTAACCCAATTCGAAGAAAGGTAACCATTCTATTTTCATACATGCCTCAGTCAACACTTACTCAGAAAGTCCCTACCTAAATTATTGAAGGTTTGCTAAGCTACAAAATGGATTTAATAGAAACCCATTTCATTCGATACTTGAATTTAAACAAGCAAGGGATAGTCTGTTGAAAATATAAGTGAATCGACACAAGATCCTCTATCGTGACCCAACTCGAGTCACCAATCACAAGGTTAACAGTCAGCGAAGGAGGAATACAAAGAAAAATACTCTTCCTACGAACTATGCCTTCTCTTCCGTCTCTAAAACAACATATGAATAGTTTGGGCATACCCATCTATTTCACGACAGTCTACTCGACCTATCCTCATAGTCGCTCCAAAGAAAACATCTGCTACTACAGAGTTCGATTGAACTCTTTTATCTTATGATATAGTGTCTCACGTCACAGGATCTGTATTGAGCAGTCAATATTTCACTCACGTAGGCCTCTAAGAAAACATCATGCTCACTATGCGAGGTCTACACACAGATTCAGCCCAAGAAAAGCTTTTACCAAGACAAAAACAAACATTTAGCCTAAAACTGGCCATGAGTCAACAAATCTACAAATATCCACTAATGTTATTCATGGCTCAAGTTTATATCTGCTACTGCTGGTTTAGAAATCGAACTCAACGGCCATTGTTCACTATTGTCTCTAAACGTCACCCGAATTGAAGAATTAAGCAGGAAACACCCAGGTCAAAGATCTAACACCCACAGTATGAAACTTCAACCATTATTTTGCTATCACATAGCAGTTACTCTTTTATTTCGAAAAGAAAAATGAGGCAGAAAGGAATGTATACATGCTATCACAGTCGTTATCAGGGTATGAAAAACAAACAACTCCCAACAGTCCTTCCTTTCCTTCAATTTGGGTCGATTCACAAGGAAAAAGCAGAAGCCCATTTTAAATGCCATAAAATATAAATAAAAAAAATAGGACATTCAATTCATGACATAATAAAAGGGTAGCAGAAGATTGCAAGGGGCAGGTTTAACATGCCTGGTTTAAAACGCCATCTCAAAAAGCATCTGATTGTTTTAATGCAGCTGCTTGTGTTGTAGCTCTTGGGCAGCACACTCACTCCCTGTTCCAAACCCCACCTTAACAAAACCTGAGCTACTGTCTTTCCATGCTTCTTAGCAATCTCCTCAATAACAATATTTTTCATCGCAGAATTGGAACCATAGTAAGTACCAAATCCTCCTAAAGGAGACCACGCACTAACATGAATGTTGACATTGCTGCAATAATCTCTTAGCTTCTTTTGTTGCCACAGAGGATGCATCTCCACCTGATTGACAGCAGGAGATATGTTGGCATAGCTCAACAAGTCGTCGAGCTTCTTACAGGAGAAATTTCTCACACCAATAGATTTAGTAAGCCCCAACTCCACGCATTGCTCCATTCCCCTCCATATAGACTCTATATCTAATGGCAAAAAAAATCCTCCTCTTTAGGATTTGGATGTGAAGCCCTCTTTCTCAAATTTATAGGCTAGTGGATAAGATACAGATCCAGATATTCTAGTTGTAAATTCTTTAAGGTTGTCTTCAAAGTGGAAACAGGGTCATCGTGATCACCAGCAAATAATTTACTGGTCACAAAAATTTCATCCCTGTTTATAATCCCCGTTAGAAAAGCATGATTCAGAGCTTCTCCTAGAGTTGGCTCGGTGCCATAAATATTGGCAGTGTCAAAATGCATGTACCCGACCTGTAAAGCTGTGTCAACAACTTGCTTCATCTGATCTATGTTGTCAGCCTTAGCCGCAGTACCAAATCCTATCAGTGGTATTGCTATTCCTGAATTCAACTGTGAAACTCTCTCTCGTATCTCCATGCTTCTGCTCTGACCGCAAAAGTGAAAACAACTACCTGAGTTATATTTCAGGTATAAATTGATTTTGGGCTGTGTAAAACAGTCAATCCTGAATAGATGGTTACAGTCGATGCTGAACAGATAACAACAAAGTTGGACAGCCTGCTTGTTGGAACGCTCAAAAAGCTTTAATCCAAACTGCAATATGCCTGTCGCCTGGCTAAGTTTTTGTCGCAGGCTATTGTTGTGGAGATCTAGCAGAACACACCACGCAGCACTCAAAGAACAATGGAGACAACACGTCTGCTTCACTAGCTTGCAGCTGGAGCACACCCAGACTCCACAACCTAGCCAACATCCTCCCAGCGTGTGTCAAAAGGGCAGACTTGCAAGGAAAATCCATTAAAGTGCAACGGCCAGGGAAGAATGCTCAAGCAAAACCAGACTAAAACCAAACAAAAGACTCCCCAAACAGTGGTTTCCTTCCCCCAAGACGCGGCAGACAAAGGCATGAGGAAGTCAACAAACAGTAGAGCAGGTCATAAAGATGACAGGTCTGAAGTGGTTGAAAGGTTGCTAGAAGAGACAGGTGGCCAACTGCCCCCCCCCACTTAGCATTCAAACCAAAGGAAAGACCAACACGCCTTGCCAAAAGAAAGAGTGGTAAGTGCTCTTCCTCCACGCCTAATTAAAGGCCAGGTCTCCTTACCCACCGCAACATTTGCCATAGTGTAAATATATGTGTTTTAATAATATTCTATTTTAATATATGTACATATATAAATATTGTCTTACTTGCTATTAAATTTTACTTTTGTTTAATAAACTATCTCCATCTATTTATTTGATTCGGTCAAGTTAAACAATATTTAATTAATCTATATATTTTGTTTGGATTTGATTATTGATCTCCTCATTGCCATTATCCAACCAAAACAAAGAAAAGGAAAGAAAATTTAAATAACTTCAGAAAAACTAGTGTCCATGAAGGTCGTTAAAGCTTCAGTGAGATAAGACGACTTGGATCCGATACCTCCAAGGACATGAGAAACTGGAGGAGTACACTCTTGCATCGAAAACCAGGTGCGAAGGCAGAATCCACACTTCATCGATTACGGGCGAAAAAGAGGGGCATTACATAAATATTTAATTATATTTGAACAATAATATGATGAATAGTAAGTGTAATGATTATCTTGTTTTGATTTCATACATTATATTATCATGATGAATACGCCATAGAAAGTAGTTCAACAACTTAATAAGTCATGGGAGATTTTAAACCATAAACACCACCTTAAATAATAGTGGATCGGTGTGAGTAACGATGAAAGATAAAGCATATTATAAGCTAATTTCCCTGAATATTTGATAAAAACCTTAACCTATTGACGATGACGATTGAAAATGATGAAAACAATGATGATGATGATGATGATGATAAGAATGAAACATTGATGACAATTGTGACGATGATAACAATCAAAATGAAGATGACAGGGAGGATGAGGAAAATGGTGACGATGATGAAGACTGGGAAAACCATTAGTAATGATCAGGAATAATGATAAAAATGATGATCATGATTATTGAGGATGATAATTAATGATGATGACGATGATGTTAATGATGACAAGGAAAACTCTATAAATGATGATGATGATGATGAAACATTAACACCAAACACAATTTTAAAGTGATGAAGACATTGTTAAGGAGAAATGCACCACCATGAACACAACCATTGATAGTGTTGATGGTGGTGGTGGTGGTGGTCGAGGTGTTGGGTTTGAGGATGTTGGTGATAATAAAGATGAGAATAATGATGATAAAAATGATGATCATTTTTATTGGCGATGATTATTAACGATGATGAAAATTATGTTAATGATGATGATGATGACAATAGAGATGGTGATGATTGTCACGATGATGATGACGATGAGGATAATGACAATGATGATGACGACGAGGTTAGAAATTTATAAGATGAGGATGATGCTGACAATGATAACAAGGATACGATGAAGAAGATGATCATAAATAAGACTAAAAAGACCATTTAAATGACGAGAATGATAATGAAGATAACATTGCGGTATTGGTGGTGGGGCTTGTGGTGAGGGTGGTGATAATAATGATGATAAAAATGATGATCATGATTATCAACGATGATAATTAATGATTACGACAATGATGTTAATGCTGATGAAGATGAAAATATAGATGATGATGATGATTCACAATGATTGTGATGATGTCGAGGATGAAGATTTGTATGATGATGATGTTGATGATTATAAAAATGATGATGATAGGGATGGTGATTATGATTATTATAATGATGATGATAACAACTACAACCAAAATGAAGACAATGATGATGAAGATGATGAAAATAATAGTAAAAACATTGATGGGATGAGAATGATGATGTTATTATGATGATTTGATCGAGATGATGATGAGAATAATAATATATTATTATGATGATAATGATAATGATGATGACAATGATAACTGATGGTGGTGATGATAATGATGACAACAATGATCAACGATGGTGGTGATGATAATGACGATGACAATGATTGACGATGGTGGTGATGATAATGATGATGAAAATGATCGACAATGGTGGTGATGATAATGACGACGACAATGATCGATGATGTTGGTGATGATCATGATGATGAAAAAGATCAACGATGGTGGTGGTGATGATGATGATTACAATGATTATGAAGACAACGATGACGATGATTTTGATGATGAGGATGATGAAAATAACGGTAAAAAGATTGATGGGGATCAGAATGATGATCTTGATGATAGAGATGATGAAGAGAATAATAATATATTATTATGATGATAATAATGATGATGATGACAATGATCAACGATGGTGGTGATGGTAGTGATGATGACAATGATCAACGATGGTGGTGATGATAATGACAATGACAATGATCAACGATGGTGGTGATGATAATGATAACGGCAATGATAAATGATGGTGGTGATGATAATATAATGACAATGATGACAATGGTGGTGATTATGATGATGACAATAATGATGATGATGATGATGAGGATGAAAATAACGGTAAAAACATTGATGGCCATGAGAATGATGATGTTCATGATGACAATTTGATGGAGATGATGATGAGAATGATGATGAGGATGACAATAACGATGATTGATGATTATGAAGACAACATTGATGATGATAATGATGACGACAATGATCAACGAAGGTGATGATGATAATAATGATGAAATTGATAAATGATGGTGGTGATGATAATGACAATGAAAATGGTCGACGATGGTGGTGATGATAATGATGAAAAAATTATCCATGATGGTGGTGATGATCATCACGACGATAATGATCAATGATGGTGGTGATGATAATGATGATGATAGTGATTATGAAGACAACGATGATGATGATGACGATGATGAGGATGATGAAAATAATGGTAAAAACATTGATGGGTATGAGAATGATGATGTTGATAATGATGAATGGGATGACAAACATGATGATGATAATGATGATGAAAATGATCAATGATGGTGGTGATGATAATGGCGATGATAATGATAAATGATGGTGGTGATGATAATGATGACGACAATGATCGATGATGGTGGTGATGATAATGACAATGACAATGATTGATGATGGTGTTGATGATAATGACGACGACAATGATCGATGATGGTGGTGATGATCATGATGAAGACAATGATCAATGATGGTGGTGATGATAATGATGATGACAATGATTACGAAGAAAATAATGATGATGATCATGAAAATATCGTTAAAAACATTGATGGTGATGATAATAACAGTGACAATGATCAATGATGGTGGTGATGATCATGACGATGACCATGATCAATGATGGTGGTGATGATAATGACGATGACAATGATCATGAAGACAACGATGGTGATGATGTTGATGATGAGGATGATGAAAATAGTGGTAAAATGATTGATGGGAATGAGAATGATGATGTCGATGATGATGATTTGATGGAGATGATGATGAGAATAATAATATATTATTATGATGATAATGATAATGATGATGACAATGATCAACGATGTTGGTGATGATAATGATGACGAAAATGATCAATGATGGTGGTGATGATAATGATGATTTGATGGAGATGATGATGCAGATGATTTGATGGAGATGATGATGATGATGATGATGATAATTATAATGACCATGATTAACGATGATGGTGATTATAATGAATATGACAATGATCGACGATGGTAATGATGATAATGATGACGAAAATGATCAATGATGGTGGTGATGATAACGATGATGACAATGATTAAAAAAGACAACGATGATGATGATGATGATGAAAATAACGGTAAAAACACTCATTTAGATGAGAATGATGATGTTCATGATGAAAATGTGATAGACATGATGCTGAGAACAATGACGATGATTAATGATTATGAAGACAACATTGATGATGATAATGAAGATGACAATGATCAATGATGATGGCAATGATAATGATGACGATAATGATCAACGATGGTGGTGATGATAATGATGAGGACAATGATCGATGATGGTGGTGATGATGATGACAATGAAAATGGTTGATGATGGTGGTGATGATAATGACAACAGTAATGATCCACAATGGTGGTGATGATCATGATGATGATAATGATCAACGATTGTGGTGATGATAATGAGTATTAAAATGATCAATGATGGTGGTGATGATAATGACAATGAAAATGGTTGATGATGGTGGTGATGATAATGACGATGACAATGATCCACGATGGTGTTGATGATAATGATGAGAACAATGATCTACGATGGTGGTGATGATAATGATGATGAAAGTGATTACGAAGATAATGATGATGATGATGATAATGATGAGCACAATGAAAATAATGGTAAAAAAATTGATGCGGATGAGAATGATGATGTTGATATTGATGGGAATGACAACAATGATGATGAAAATAATCAACGATGGTGGTGATGATAATGACGATGATAATGATCAACAATGTGATGATAATGATGATAATGATCGGTGATGGTGGTGATGATAATGATGATGGCAATGATCGACGATGGTGGTGATGATAATGATGACGAAAATGATCGATGATGGTGGTGATGATAATGAAAATGACAATGATCAACAATGGTGGTGATGATAATGATGATTACAATGATTACTTAGTCAATAATGATGATGATGATGTTGATGATGAGGATGACAAAAATAATGGTAAAAATATTGATGGGGATAAGAATAATGATGTTCATGATGATAATTTGATGGAGATGATGATGAGAAGGATGATGAGGATGATAATGACGATGATTGTTTTCTTCAAAATCATTTTCATCATCATTATCATCACCATCATCGTTGATCATGATGATGACAATGATCAACGATGGTGGTGATGATAATGATGATGATAGTGATTATGAAGACAATGATGATGATGATGATGATGAGAATGATTAAAGTAATGGTAAAAAAATTGATGGGGATGAGAATGATGATGTTGATAATGATGATGGGGATGACAACAATGATGATGACAATAATGATGAAAATGATCAACGATGGTGGTGATGATAATGGATATGAAAATGATCAATGATGGTGGTGATGATAATAATGATGAGTAATGATCAATGATGGTGGTGATGATAATTATGACAATAATGATTGACGATGGTGGTGATGATAATTATGATGACAATGATTGATGATGGTGGTGATGATAATGACAACGAAAATGATTGATGATGGTGGTGATGATTATGACAACGACAATGATCAACGATGGTGGTGATGATAATGATGATGACAATGATTACAAAAACAATGATGATGACGTTGATGTTGATGATGTTGGCGATGAAAATTATGGTAAAAACATTGATGGGGATGAGAATGATGATGAGAATGATGACAATTTAATGGATATGATGATGCGAATGATGATGAAGATGAAAATGATGGTGATTGATGAATATGAAGATACCATTAATGATGATAATTGTGAAGACAATGATCAATGATGGTGGTGATGATAATGACGAAGACAATGATCAACGATGGTGGTGAATATAATGATGACGAAAATGATCGACAATAGTGGTGATGATAATGACAATAACAATGGTCGACGATGGTGGTGATGATAATGACGAAAAAACTTATCCAAGATGGTGGTGATTATCATGACAAAGACAATGATCAACGATGGTGGTGATGATAATGATGATGACAATGATTATGAAGAAAACAATGATGATGATGATGATGAATGAGGAAAATGAAAATAACGGTAAAAATATTGATGGGGATGAGAATTATGATGTTGATAATGATGATCGGGATGCCAAGAATGATGATGAAAATGATCAATGATGATGGTGATGATAATGACATGATGATAATGATCAATGATAATGATCAAGGATGGTGGTGATGATAATGACAACGATAATGATCGACGATGGTGGTGATAATAATGATGATGAAAATGATCGACGATGATGGTGATGATCATGACAATGATGGAGGTGATGATGATGATGACAATGATTGAAGACAACGATGATGAAGATAATTTTGATGATGAGGATGGTGAAAATAATAGTAAAAACATTGATAGGGATGAGAAGGATGATGTTGATGATGAATATTTGATAGAGATGATGATGAGAGTAATAATATATTATTGTGATGATAATGCTAATGATGATGACAATGATTAATGATGGTGGTGATGATAATGATGAAAAAATTGATCAACGATGGTGGTGATGATAATGACGATGACAATGATCAATGATAGTGGTGATGATCTAATGATGATGACAATGATCGACGATGGTGGTGATGATTATGATGACAACAATGATCAACGATGGTGGTGATGATAACGACGACGACAATGATCAACAGTGGTGGTGAAAATAATGATGATGAAAATGATTACGAAGACAACAATGATGATGATGATGATGACAATGAGGAAGATGAAAATAATGTTTAAAAAATTGATGGGGATGAGAATGATGATGTTGATGATGACAATTTGATGGAGATGATGATGACGATGACAATCATGATGATTGGGGGAGGATCATTTGAATTTTTTATTTTTTATTTTTTATGAATTTTAATTATTTTCTCAAAATTTATTCATTTGTAACATTTTTTAATTTTAATTAATTCCTTATTTCTATTTTATTATTTTTTAATAAATTTAATAAATTTATTTTAATGAATTTTATTAGTAAATGTAATTTTTATTATTTTCAATTATTTTTAATTTTAATTAATTCCTTATTTTTTTTTTGATTTTTTATTCAGTTTTTTATTTTTATTTTTATTTTTTATTTGATTTTTTTCATTTATTGATTTTAATTGTTAATTATTATTTTTAATTTTTAAATTATATTTTTTTGGTTGAATTTTTTAATTTTAATATTTTATTAATTTTTACTTTCTATTTATTTTAAGTTTAGTTTTTGATATTTTTTTATTCTTGTGAATTTTTTAATTTTTAGTAATTTGTAATATTCTATTATTTTTTAATCTATAATTTTTATTAATTTCAATTTTTAATTTTTAATTAATTTTAATTTCTAATTTTTATTAATTATAGTTAATAATTTTTAATTTTAATTAATTCTTAATTTTAACTAATTTTTGTTTTAATTTTTTAAAATTTAAATGAATTTTATTTATTAGCCTCTTTATACTTTTTATTAATTTTAATCTTTATTAATTTTAAATTTTTTTATTTTTTTAATTTTAATTTAATTTTTTTGTATTTTCAATTATTTAATGTTTTAATGATTTTATTAATTTTAATCTTTTTCTTAATTTTTTAATTTTTTTTAATATTTAAATTTCATTTTTTATTTTTATTAATTTGCTATTTTTTTTTTTTTTAATTTTTAATTTTCATTAATTATAATTTTTTTAATATTTATTATTTTTTAATTTTAATTCTGAATTTAATTTTTAATTTTTTATATTTTATTAATTTAATTATTTTATTTTTTATTTTTAATAATTATATTTTTATTATTTTTAATATATATGTTTTTTTAACTTTTAATATTAATTTTTAAATATAATTGAATTTTAATTATTAAGGCCTATCAGCATGTTCATATCACCAAAGGTGTAACGACCCAAAAATGCACACACACGAGCAACACAGTAAAAGACAGGATAATTTTTTTTGACTTGCTTGAAGATAATACGACACTACACAAGTTCTCTAGGGAATACAACCAACTAAAGACATGCTTTCCACAACACGGACCCACACTGGTTACAGATAAACATGAGGCACACACTAAGGACACACTGGTTCATCTAAAGTATGCAATTTTACAAACAAGGTCTTCCCACAGAAGGTTTCTTTAGAATCATATTTTAGCTGTAAGTGCTTTCACATTCTTTACTTTTCCCAGAGGAATCATGATAGGAGAATCTGAAGTTCATGTCTCCTTTGAAGAATTTTCCCCTACCTTGTTAAAGTTAATATACAGTGTAAACCAATTATTGGATGGTAAGAGGTTGCTTCATTTACTTGATTAACTTATTCATTGGTTAGGAGGCAGTTAGTTTCTCAAGGCTCTTAACTTCATCAAACTGTTTTCAGCGTTGTGCTTTTAAACATGTATGTTTTACCCTTTTTAAGCGGTCTTATTTTTATTTTATTTTATTTTTACAGTACATGACTGTCTAAAACTTGGATTCATCATTAAGATCTTATTAGTGGTTAAAAAGGATTTCATTGGGGTCAAGAGTCTAACCAGAAATATTATAGGTTTGACTCGGGCTTCACTTGAAGAGATAGACATAAGTATACTGTTTACATTTTCAACGGGTAAGATAGATCAAAGAGTTTCTTAGTCAAGTTCCTTCTATTTATTATAATCTTATTATCTTCCAAGAATTCAATCATTGATTTCACCTTAAGACCGTTCTAAGGATTCACCACAATAAGAGATTGTTGATTAGTTTAAGTGGGGTCACCAGGTATATTTGTTTCTCTTGTTTTTGCTAGATTCAAAACATAGTCCTCTACCAAACGACACATGACCAAGGTAACTAGAGCGATGCAAGTTGATTCAAGTTTAGATAATTAGAATTAGGTTTGACAATTCAAGGATAAATCATATTCTGAAAAATGAAAATTCAACGAAGGATACGCATGTCAAAACAAGTTCATATAATCTTATTGACAATAATATTTCTCAAATTGACTTTCAAACGATAACAACAACCTACATGAGAACAATACAAAATTATAACGCAATGCCTTCTATATAGTCTCCACAATTTCCATACCAATGTTTTAAAACAAAAGAAAAACATTCGTACAATAGCAGTTCCTAAGAAGGCTGGAAACCACTTTCTACACGTGTTTCTTTTTCTCTCTCTTTTTTTTTCTTTTCTACTCAGGAAATCCTCCTGCACATTTGTTAGCACATGTCAGTTCGCAAGAACTGAGCACGATAAAAGCTATAACATTAAGACAATATGTTGTTATCTAACTGTTTCAAGGAAGAAAAACACCGTTGATGAAGAAAACAATGATCCAAGAGTCTAAACAAGAGCAATTAAAGAGTTGTCCAAAAGCATAAAATGTCTAAATAAAAGGGACGGCACTAACTCTATTTAATTATCATTTTATCATAGGAGCAGTTAATAAACATCATAGTGAATTTCACCCATATCACAATAATGACCGTCATTTTAACAAGATAACATTTCGAAACAAAAACAATTACAAGAAGAGAATTAATTTCAAACATGATCTGTCCCTATTTGTTTAAGTTAGTTCACCAACCCAAGGATTCACTATGCCACTGGAAGATCCCAAACAATCAATCGACATGAGAATATCTAAACCAACATGACTTATTAATATTAAGATGATGTGCCTATAACAGTTAATTTTATGTCAGTACCAAATAAATAAATTGGAAAGAAAAGGGATGAAATGCACAAATGACCTCGTATGGGTCACATCCTATCCTAACAATCCTTCTATTAAACTTTCTTCTAATCAAGAGAATGTCTTAAGAAAAAGGACAAACTTGGCAAGACCAAACATAACCATTATAAATCTTACAGGAGGGTCACTCATTCATTCACAAGAACACAACACAGGATACATAGCTTCCAAAGGATTTGTCGTCAACAACAAGTTGACTTAAACCTTTCTGGTCAATACATAACCATTCTACTACAATGACAACAAGGAGGTCGTATCACAACGATCATCACAAAACCCAGTCAACCAATGAGTTTCCAAACACACCAACCTCTAAGTCACAGGAGAATGAAATTTAAGCATCTTTACGGAGAAAAACGTAGAGTAATTTCTTACGCATAAAACCCACATCCCAATTTTAAGATTTGAAAACTTCCTCACTAATGATCAAGTAGATCTCGTATCCTCCAACATGTGTGAAACAAAATCAAGGTAAGAAAAGAGTATTTCCTCTAACATTTTAAGCTATCTAAAAGAAATGTGAGTATCGTCAAAAGAAGACATTTCATAGGATCAGCTACATTCCTCAAACATACAACAGTCACCAAGGGAGAGAAGGTGATACCAAAGACAACAATCTCCAAACGGTGAACATGAACTGATATCAAATTATGATGATCAACCATGACACTCGAAGAATAAAAGTATTTCTTCGAGCGATTCAAAACAAATAACAAAAGCAACTAACCTAGTTGAAAGTAATATCAACTTGGCTCAATTCAAAAATCAGTCAAGCTAAGCACACACCAAGCCAACCGAGAAGGGTTACTAGAACCTAAAACAACTGAAAGAAAAGGATAGAGACAGGAATAGCATCATTCACCTATACACAATGCACTCGCAGTACTCAATCACCAATTCACAAATACCCAACATAAACCAGAACTACAGATCTCGAACCGAAACTAGAATAAGAACAAAACAGGAACTATAAAGTTGAGTCCAATGACAATGTTTGATAAAACATTCAAATCGTGAGCCAACACAAAGAACTCGGGAATTTTCATTACAGGAACCCCACCTCTTTTGTTTTATTAGTCTTAAGAACAAAGTTCACCCAACTAATATTTATTAAAACCCAGAAAACAATATAAAGGCTTCAACCAGCGCAATCATTTCTAACGCCAAAAAAGAATACAAACGAGCAAGGGAAGTGGAAACCAAACAGCATACCATCACACGAGACATTTATATGAAGAGTAGAGTTATTTAATGATTCAGTTAAATAACAGCATACGAATCAATGGTATAGAGAATATGTAGTGCCTCGTTGTAATGCTAAATTTTGAGGTGAAATTGTTGTTTCTTCCATTGCTTTCCTCCCACGTTGGTTATAGATGTGACAGGCTAGACATGAGGAGATATAGACTGTATGTTTTTTATTATTCTCTTTGGCAGTGGTTGAAGCGTATTTCCTTTCTTCGTGGTTAGCTGGCCGCACTCATTTATTTCTGATTTGCAAATCCTACCTGCCGTCGGCATGACTGTCTTGCTTCTGTCCTTGCGTGAGGAGATAGGAGTCGATGGAGTCCCATTCTTTTTCTTCATCTGGATCTCTTTTGGATCCTATATTCATTGCGAGTGGTTGTGAGGCCGTGGAAAATCCCGTTTTCCTTTGCTGGGCACCTATTCCCAAATTGTCTTTGTTACCTAGTTGCGTGGGCGTTTTCTTTTCTTTCTCCTGGAACGTTTTTCTTTGCCCTTGGTTGCTGCGTGAGTCTAGTTTGACGTGGGTGTTGATGAAGCTACAAGATAGTGTAGCAAGCATGTTACCTCCATTCTCTTGGGCGCTGCGAGGAGTGTTCTGGTTGCATGCAACCACAGTCGTGATCAGTTATTGCAAAATCTTGCAGCTGTAGTAGAAGAACGAGATATAGTTTTAGTTGAGCTGTCTTGCCTTTTCATTTTGGAAGTCGCTTCCGTCCTAGTGGTGGTTAGAAGAAGCTGCAAGCTAGTGAAGTCGGCATGTTGCAGAATAATAGAAGTTGTTTTCTTTGGTGCTTCCAACAGGGGGTTCTCCTTCAAGGTATTTTTTATCAAAATCGATTAAGTGACAGTAAGAGTGTACCAGGAGATCCATGGCTATGCATTACGTAATGGTTTTGAGTCAAATGCTACCGTGTTGAATGCGCCTTCCATAATGCAATCTGGCAAGTTTTGAAAATGGTGAAAACACAGAGATCAGTACAATCGGTGTTTCAAAATATTTTTAAAGCCTGCAATAAGAAATGAAGTGTAAATGGAGTCATGTGCAGGTAATCCTATTGTTGTGCCTTGCATTTGTATGGGTAGAAGCAGAGTATGTTCAATACAAAGACCCATCACAGCCTGTAATCGCTCGAGCCGAAGACTTGCTGAGACGAATGACACTAGAAGAGAAGATTGGACAGATGACCCAGACTGAAAGAACGGTCGCCTCTGCGGATGTCATGAAACAATAATACAGTGGGGGTGTGCTTAGCAGTGGAGGAAGTGTTCCTGCACCCAAGGCAAGCCCTGCAGATTGGGTCAACATGGTAAATGAGTTTCAGAAGGGTGCCATGTCCACCAGGCTTCATATCCCAATGATATATGGCATTGATGGTGTGCATGGTCACAACAATGTCTATGGGGCTACTATATTCCCTCACTCTCTTGGCTTAGGTGCAACCAGGGATCCTGATCTGGTGAAAAGAATCGGTGCAGCTATTGCTCTGGAAATCAGAGCAACGGGCATTCCCTATACATTTGCTCCTTGTATTGTTGTCTGCTGAGATCCTAGATGGGGCCGGTGCTACGAGAGCTCCAGTGAGGAGCCAACCATTGTGAAAGCCATGACAGAAATCATCTTTGGTCTGCAGGGGGCACCTCCTGTTAATGCTACCAAGGGGATTCCTTATGTAGCTGGACAGAGAAATGTTGCAGCTCGTGCCAAGCACTTTGTGGGTGATGGGGGCACAACCAAGGGTATTAATGAGAACAACACTGTTATCAACTGCAAAGGTTTAGTCGGTATCCACATGACTCCCTATTTTGATGCTATTGTCAAAGGGGTCTCCACCGTCATGGTTTCATATACCAGCTGGAATGGAGAGAAAATGCATGCTAATCGTTTCCTTGTTTCTCATGCTCTAAAGAAGCAGCTTCGTTTCAAGGGATTTGTTATTCCAGATTGGCAAGGAATTGACAGAATAACTAGCCCGCCTGATTCTAATTATTCTTTATCAGTCATGGATGGTGTAGCTGCAGGGATTGGCATGGTAATGGTTCCCTTCAATTACACAGACTTCATTAATGATTTAACTTACCAAGTTAAAGGAGGCTTCATCTCTAAGAATAGAATAAATGATGCGGTGCAGAGAATATTGAGGGTGAAATTCAGCATGGGGCTTTTTGAACATCCCATGGCGGATTTGAGCATGGCAGACCAAGTTGGTAGCAAGGAACACATGGTTTTGGCGAGAGAAGCTGTTAGGAAGTCTCTGGTATTACTGAAAAATGGAAGAGGCGGGAGGGCGAAGCTGAATCTGGAGAAAAAGGCAAGATATTTCTACACCTTTCTACTGCTATTATATTTACAATTATTGCGAAATCGAACCACTTTTCCTTGCATTGATTTGTCAGCTGGATGTCATGATGGGAGGTTTCCCTTTTCTGCCTATTTCTTCTTGTTTTAGCTTTTATCGTTGATAGTATGTGGGTCGAAAGGATGCGTGTGCCCTCTCCTCTGGATGTTATGTTTCTCTTACTCGAATGATAGAACTTCGTCTGTTTGTTTATGTATTAATTCTTCTCTACGATTGAGTTGCAAGTTATTGTGTTGATCAAGCTAGTATTTTCGATATCATGGAAGTAAGTTTGCAATAACTATGAAACCCCCTTCCTAGCACCCAAGTTTGTCCTTGACGTTTTTTGTTAGCTCCTTCGCAAGTCCCTTTGATAACCTTTTGGCATCGAGAAAGAAAGGTTGTAGGATTGTGTGAGCAATGCATGGGCTAGCCAGCTTAGAGTTTCGGTATTAAAACTGGTAGAATGAAAAGGTTTGTGTGCAATGTATTTTGTCGTCTTGCGTGTTTAGACTCTTATACTATCTTTCATCTTGTTTCTAGGCTTTTAAGGCCATCCTCAAGAAGTACCTTGACCATCCCTAGCAACTTGAGCCATAACTAGCCTTTCGGATCAACTAAGCTCGAGGTTTCTTGTGTGCAAATATGATACCTCGTTGACACTAGAATAGTTTGGTCTAATTCCCCTCTCAGAATTACTTCTGATGGCGCTCTTCTATCTTTCCTAACTTGCATTATTTTCTCCCTTGTAATGTTAACGCTATTAATTAATATTGGTCAGTTTTTATGCACGTAATTACCGTAATAGGTTGTGATGGAAATTTCCTTAAATGTGATTAACCTTCGGGAAAAACTCAGCTTTCATTTGATAGTCTTATGGATTCATAGCGGAAGGTTTTGTTTTGATAATGTCACTTAGAAATTATGTTTGTATCTTTTTGTGCGACGGTTGACTGTGTTACCAAGGGTTGCCGTAAAATATGGTTGTTTTGGGAAATGGGATAATTTATTTTAAATTAACCAAACATTAGAATTGTTGTGGAGGTTTGCAAATCTTTAGTGTTATAAAAATTTGTTGATGACATTATTGTATACTCTTGTGTGACGGAACCCCCTTCTTCTCTCGCGTGTTTAGCTACTAGCCTGTAAGACTTTGACCCTTCTTGGATGATTGGAAAATCTCTTGTAGTTAATGGTCAAAACTAGTATACCTTGCCTTCGCTTCGAAACTTATGTTGTGTGTATACTCTATTGTGATTTCCGATTTGAAACTCATTTATACATGGCTTTTTGTGTTCAATTTTGAAACCCGTGTTTCCCCTTTCTTGGGCCGATCAACTTTTGTTCTTTTAGAAATGTATTATTTTAGTCTATGCGTTTGGTACCTTTGATAAATTTTCTAGATGGTTGGTATATATATCAAATCTCAATCTTGTAATTATTGTTTAATTACTTACTTGATGGGAATTTTGTTTTTGCTAGATTGTTTGTTTTCTCCTTATAGGGCCAAGGGCCATTCTCATACGATTATTACTTTCGTTGCTTTTGCTCCTAACTGAAGTACAAGGTCTTCTCCTTCTTTGATTGGCATGATGAAGACTTTATTATAACTTGATGTGTTGATAGTGTTTAGAGGTTTGAACCAATTCTTGTAATAAAGTGCTTCCTTTTCGTGATATTGTTAGATAATAGTTATGGTGGTTTTGTGTAGCCTTATCTTGCTCAGTTCTCGTGAACTGACTCTTGTAGAAAATTTGCTGCAGATGGATTTTGCGTGTAGATGAGGGATAGATTTGTAGACTTTTGTCATCAACCTCAGTTGAGAAGATCCTTTGCTCGAAACCTTTTTATGTTGTTCAACTTTTGTTAACGTCAAGTGGAAAGTTTAAAAGAGGATAATGTCTTAGTATAAAGTATTGTGGACTTGTCATCTGAACTTTGGAAACCTTGTATTGTTTGACCATCATTGAAATTATAAGAAAATTTGGTTATTGTGGTTGAGTGACTTGTGGAGTATCAGTATTTTAAGAAATGATGTAATCTTGTTTTGTTCTCGTAAATGAGTGTTGCTTCAACTTTGCCTTGAGAATAAATTCTGAGTTAAACCCTGCCTTGACTTAGTAATTAAAGTGTCATAAGTAAACTAACATGGGATTGTTTAATACTTCAGGAAGTTAAATTAAAATTTATATTCAAATAAAGTAACGTAGGGGTCACCAACTTGAGAGCAAGAAATTCTCTAAGTAAACAAGGACAAGACTATCATTGCAAGTAACACTTTATAACTTGATAACCCTAGCTCCTCTAGTGAACATTATCCCTTTTATGGTAAAATTTGTAAAATGACCCTAAGGTGAAATGAACTGGTTAATTGTTTGAAGATAATAAGATTTAATAAATAGGAGAAAACAATTTTGAAACCACACAATCTATCTCTCAGCCATTTGGAAAG
The DNA here is from genome assembly GCA_019776745.2 of Taxus chinensis. Lineage (NCBI taxonomy): Eukaryota > Viridiplantae > Streptophyta > Pinopsida > Cupressales > Taxaceae > Taxus > Taxus chinensis. The sequence goes on from CM034151.1 coordinate 649,339,477, forward strand.
TAAATTCTTTTACTCCTTGTTAATACTTTTAGCGAAGCCTAAGTAAAGCTGTTGTTAGTTCTGGTTAAGAACCCTAGCTTCAATTTAATACTGGCAATAACTAATGAGGTCCTAAAAATGTTTCATCTCGACCTTCTCCCTCTAACCCTTTTTCAAGGCACCTTGTATCTCTTCTCTTAAGTGTGTTGAACTTAAAACCATGTTGTCTTGTGGGCAAGAACGAATCTTAGTAGCAGTAGTGGTGAGCAGATGGCCTTGTGGAATTGAAATTCTCCTTTTTCTTGATAAACGAATTAAGCAAATAAAGGTCATAATAGAGAAGATTTAAAGATAATTACTCTGTGTCAAAAGAATAAATTTAACTTGGTAAGATGAATTGTATGAATCATATCCTGAGTCTCCTTGAAAACGTAAGCTAAGAATTGCAAGATGTCTTTTTAAAATAAATAACCCTCAAGAATATCTCCTTGTGGTTGGCCCTAACTGTAGTGTGTTCTGTGATTGGACTTCTATGTTGTCTTGTCAAAAAGAAAAGTAAATTGTCCTTGATTGTGTGAACGTTTCCGTGCTTCCTTTATGGCCATCCTTGTATCAAGTTGTTCATAGTGTTAGTTGTATACTTGGTGACAACATGTTGCGTCATGTTATGTGTCAAGCAAGTCAAAAAAAAAATTATCCTGTCTTTTACTGTGTTGTTCGTGTGTGTGTGTTTATTTGGGTCGTTACAAAATATCGTGCCTGATTAAGCTCCCGCAGTTGATAACAAGCTGGACAGGGCCTGCAACAGCAACCCAACCAACGCAACTTCTCTTCCTCAGCCTGCTAAAGGTCCAAACTCTGTTAACGGCCATGCTCTTGACTTCATAAAATCAATTGTATAGTTCGAGATGTGCATCTCTGCCCATAGTTCGGTCGGGTCGCATTGACACCCAATTATCAAAAATTCCCTCTTTACTGATCTTCTGGCGACACCCTATCTCCTCTTCCCAAAGATTGTTGTCATGCTTCCCTGGGTTTCTCAGAAGTAGATCCAAAATCCTCCGAACACCGCTCCAAATTAGCCCTTAGCCACCACTACTGTGAAATCCATGACTGAGGAAGGATTCATTGAACCAGAACATGAGCTCTTCTGTGAGTTCCTGCTCTCTTCTCCTCAGCCTAAAAGCAGTCCCTTCTGGTATGAGGGAGAATCTGCATAGAGGACAGGTTGTTTGTTGGTGATCCAGCCACTTGTCAAGACAATTTCTGTGGAAGAAAAGAGAGCACGGCAGTTCCCTTATCTGATCCCCTTCTTCAAACTTACATAGGAGACAAATAGCGCATTCCACCACATGGGTAATGTTTGTAGGTGTTTTGTAGGGCACAAAAGGAGGGCTCTGCCTGATTTCATCAGCTATGAGGGGCAATTGGGCAAGCTCAGACCCCAGTAAACTGGAGCAGTCTCTGAAGATGTTTCAGGATTAGAATTAGAATATTCCTTTCTGAGCAGTTGGGTACTCCTGCTATTCACTTGCATATTATTAGTAGAAGAAGTAGAAAAGAATAGTCCCAAAATATACATAAATGATTCGGCAATATCCTTTAAGGATTGGACTGGAAGGATCTTCAAGGATTGAACTGAGAGGACTGTGTTGACGAATACTCAGAATTCCTGATGACACTACTGTTTTCTCAGTACATGTTCTGAATCTGAAAAAATATCCTGCTACCTTCATCTCCCAAAACATCTTCTCCAACATTGCATAGATCTCCTGTGCCTGTGGGTGTGATCTATCACCTACCCAAAAAGCATGCACAATTTTATTGCCTTTAATCCACTGACACCAAGTTTCTTTTTAATTCCTCTATCCTTCATCGATCTCCTAAAAGACTTCTCTCTTGCAAAGCAAACTTGTGCTTCATGAATATTCTGATATGAAACAGATCCACCTCTATGAGGATCCTCTTCCATGAGTTACATCGTAGAATAAGCAAGGTCTCAGTAGAGGATCCACTCTGTAATAAATTTCATCGGGTCTCCTGGTAACACTCACACTGTCACTTAATCGATTTTGATGAAAATATCTTGAAGGAAAGAAATCCCGAATTCAAGGATGCAATCGATACTGAGCAGCTAACAACATAGTTGGACAACCTGCTTGCTGGAAGCGCTCACAACGGATTCCACTACTCTACAACATGCCTACCACCGCATTTCTCCCCTACACGACCTGACCCTCGCAGAAATCTTGAGACTCTCCATGGGACAGTCCTCTGAACGGAATTACCCACAGAAGTTGACTGCATTTTGACAGCTGCAATAGAAACGTCCATCCGAGGAGGAACCGTGACATGCCATGGGGTGTCAATCATCACAGAGCATGGGGAAGATGAAGCGACAGAGGGAGAAGAGAGCCCGCGACTGGAACAGCGACGTAAATCCCCACCACTGCATCCGCAAATGCTCCAGGGTCCAAAGGAGCTGCAATATTGAGTTTGTGGGTCTTAATCAGCGCACCTCCAAGAGTTTGGGCTTCTTTTTCGAAGCTCAAAAAACGACTGGGAAGGATCCAAACCTTAAACAAACGAAAGCCAAGAGGAGCAGCGAGAAACCTTGAAACCCAAATAGAAATTATCCAATGGAATGAAAGCAAAGATCCTTCCAATATCATTCTCGCTTCCTCACAAAAATGTCGTGCCCCCTCGATGGCCTCACACTCCACCTAAATCCTTGTTTAGAAAACAGCATGCAAACTGTACTAGTCACGTAATGCTTCCACATAGCTTCATACATACAGCGTTTACATGCAAACAATATTTGCGGATCCTGCAAGAGTTACAGAGACCATATTCTCTTGTCTTCAATAAATCCAACCATATCAAAGTAGCGTTGCACCCAAGGAAAGTGGAGGTAACACGCTTGCTACACTAGCTTGTAGCTTCATCTAGCCATCATCTCAAACTAGACTGCGCCCAATGCATTGAATAACAGAATCCAAAAGGAGATCCTGGTGAAGAAAAATGCCTCCACCGACTCCCATCTTGCTCACGTAACATATAAAGACGTGACAGACATAATAGTAGGCAGGTTGGGTGGTTGGGAGGAGGCCAAGGTGGCAGACATGGAAGCCAATGCCCAACGAGGCATTACAAAGGTGATATTGCTAGTTTATCGTTCATTTTTTAATATTTCATCGTTTTATTTATTTATTTATTTTATAATTTTAATTGATTTTTTAAGAAATTTTAATTTTTCATTTCTTAATATTATTTAAATTTTAATTCCTGTTAATTTCAATTTTTTTATATTTGATTTTGTAATGTTTTTTTTTATTGATTTTTACTTTATTGTAATTTCTATTTTATTTTTCATTGTTATTTATTACTTTTTAATTGTAATTATGTTTTTATTAAATTTTCTTATTCTTATTTATTAATTTTGTAAGAAATTTTGTTTTTATTTTTATTTTTAATTACATTTTTGTATGCTTATTACTTAAGTAAGACGACAATAAAATTCTAATTTTTATTTTCCTTTTTAATTATTCAGTTTTTTTTTGTCAATTTTTACATTTTTATTTGTAGTTTCTATTTATTATTAATTTCTTAAATTAAATATTAATTTTTTAAAATATTAACCTTAATGCTAGTTTCTATTGTTAGTATGCTAATATATATTATGTGTATCTTATATTATATATACACATACTTATATTTATGTTTATATTTACTTTTATTATATATATATATATATATAGTTATATATTATTTATATTTTCAAAATATATATGTTTATGTAATTTGTGTATATTATATAACTATATACATACAACTTATATATAAATATCTATATCTATAATTTTTGTTATTAAATAGCTTTAAAAGTGCTATTGCTAGTATATATATTTAAATACATACATATATTTATATGCGATATATATATATTCATATTTAATTATATATAAAATAAGTATATTATATATATATTTGCATATTATATAATTATATAATTTATGTATATACATAAAACTTATACACATAGATATGCTTATATATATTATTTATTTTTATTTATTTTCATGGATAAAAACTTACACATAGATTTAGAATTTCCTACGTTATTTACTTTTGTAATGTATAATTTGCAAAAATCATTTTTGAAAACTCTTCAAATGATTTTTATTTTTTTAAAAGAAGAATTAAAACATCTTTAAGCATATTAAAAACCAAAACCAACTAACCTTTGAATGATATTAAAATAACAATTATTCCAGACTCACAATTATTACGCATACAAGTAGTATTATTGTGTAATATCATTGCTAAAATGGCCTAATAGAATTGTTATTTTAATAATTTCCACTCTTAAAACACTAATCTTGTTTATTAACAAAAACGTGTGTAAAATAACAATTATTCCAGACTACAATTATTACGCATACATGTAGTATTATCGTGTAATATAATTGCAAAAATGCCCTAATATAATTGTTATTTTAATAACAAAGTTTCCACTCTCAAAACACCAATATTGTTTATAACAAAAACGTGTGTTTCAGATAACCTCAATCTGTGAAATCTATAAGCAAAAACAAAAATTATGCTCGATATTTCGCCCTAAACAACAGAAACTAATACAAGTAGAACAGCTATATGAAATAATCGGTGAAATTTCCATTAGTAACACTCACTCAGTGAAATCATTCATTGATATTTCGCACTGAACAACAGAAACATAAATAAGAAATAATTGGGTTAAAAAAAAAAAAATCTGTTAGAAATAAAAAATTATAATGTCACATTCAGCAAGATGAAAATATTATTTATTTTTATGTATTTACAATGGATAAAACTTACACACAGATTTACGTATGCTTATATATATTATTTATTTTCAATGGATAAAAATTCACTCACACACAGATTTAGATTTTAAAAATTTCCTACATTCTTAAATAAAAAAAACTGGGTTTTTGTAATTTATAATTTGCAAAAATCATATTTGTAAACTCTTCAAATCATCTTTAAGCATATTATAAACCAAAACCAACTAACGTTTGAATGATATTAAAATAACAATTATTCCAGACAATTATTACGCATACAAGTAGTATTATGGTGTTAAGTGCCTATTTTTAGATGCTCATTGCTAAAATGGTCTAATATAATTGTTATTACGCCGAAGGCGTTCTTGTAGTGAGCTTAGACCTCTTTGTTCTGACAATAGTAAGAAATCGGACGGTGCAGAGTTGTTTGTCAGAAATACGTTGAAATCCAACGGTCTCCAAACACAAGCTCCTCAAATTGCGGCCGTGGTGGAATCCAATGGTGATCGAGGCATCACCATTCTTCAGAGAATGGGAGCGGGCATGTTTTTTGCAATCGTGGGCATGATAATTGCGGCCGTGGTGGAATCCGAACGTCTTAAAATCGCAGAAGCCCACGGTCTCATGGACGAACCGCAAGCTGTGGTTCCGATGAGTGCGTTCTGGCTTGCTTTGCCGAATGTGGTGTTGGGGATATCAGATGCTTTTGCTCTGGTGGGGGTGGTGGAGTATTTCTAAGGGGAAGTGCCTGATACCGCAACTCGTCCGCGAGGAGCCTCGGTGTTGCCTGCAGTTTGACGGCGGTGGGTGTTGGCAGTTTTCTGAGCAGCCTTATAATTGACATTGTCAACAGGGTTACTACTGCTATGGGCCACAGGTGGCTGGTGGATAATCTCAACAGAAGCCGGCTGGATAATTTCTACTGGTTGCTTGTTGTTTTGAATGCTGTGAATCTTCTGGTTTTTATATTCGTTGCACGCAGATATAAGTATAAAAGGACCCAAGATGAAGGCATGGGCATGGAATTAGTTCCAGAAAGCCCTGCTGCGCCTGGAATGTTACGAATAATATAATCCATTGGCCATTAGGAAAAGTGGATGTATGAATCAGCTCTGCTATTTCCATTTTCCTTATTAATTCTTGGTATTTGGCTAGATACAATTGCACTCTGCCTTCGTAACTCGCAAGGATCTGTTTCCCACAATAAAATTCAAAAAGAAATTTATGAATCCAGCAAATAAAATTCGACGAGTTCGAAGAATATAATATATTAGTCCTTGCCTAGCAGGTACTATTGTAAGCAGTAAGGCACAACTTTTAATTATTTATAATGATATGAAAGTTAATGAAAAAATCGAAATTAAAAAATTTTATCTATTTTTAACTGGAATTAATTCAGTTTTCTTTAATTACGCCGAAGGCGTTCTTGTAGTGAGCTTAGACCTCTTTGTTCTGACAATAGTAAGAAATCGGACGGTGCAGAGTTGTTTGTCAGAAATACGTTGAAATCCAACGGTCTCCAAACACAAGCTCCTCAAATTTGACACATTGCAGGTGTACTGACATTCATGTATGCGTGGATGCGACTCGCGAGCTGTAGATGCAATCTGGAAACCCTAATCTATCTGCGAAGGATTGCCACACATGGAATACAGTTTTCCACGATTGGAGAGTCTTTTTCCTGCGGAATACAGTTTTCCACGATTACAGAGTTTTTTTCCTGTGTGGGTATTTTTTTCTTGTGGTTTGGGAGGGTTTCGTTTGCGGTCCGCAGCTGTGTTTCAGCCTACAGTGGTGGCAGTTTTTCCATCACTTATCCTGTCGGACATCCGTTTTGGGTCTTATTCCCCAATTTTGCATGTCTGCATCTCGGCTCTCATTTAGTTCAGTGCTAAAGTTGAATACATGGGGGAATCAATTCCTATGGATGGAATTGTGGATATCCAAGTGTTAAAGCATTTCTAGGGGACATACTGCAAGATTCACTTCTCGGTCACATTTTTCTGTCTGTGTAGCGAGTTGTGACCCCTGTTTGCTGAAAAATTGTAGGGCTTTGTTCGTATTTTCAAGGCTATCTCACCAAGCGTCCCTATCTTCATCTTCTTGTTCAGAAGAAAGGTTTGTATGTAATTCTTCTGGAAAATCAGGTTGCAAAAAGTCAATTTATAAACATCTAGAATCCTGTAAAAGTTTATCTGCTCATCATACTAATGAAGCTAGGTCTCAAGCTAAATCTTTGCATCCATGGTTTAAACACATTATAGAGAGAAGACGATCACAAAATGTAAACAATGGACAACACGAGCAGTATTACTTAGATGAGCAGGACTAGTCATCATTCTGTATGAATGTCAAATCATCAAATAACATTCTCGAATGGGGAGTCCTAAAAGATAGAAACTACAGCTCGTCAGGAGGACACTATTTCATTATATCTTCTTCTATTAGGAGGGGTAAAACTCATGATTATGATCAGGAACTAATACCCCATTTACAATGGAGCAGCTCCGTCCCTCACTCAGAATCCAATTATGCATATCATAATATTCATGCAGAAATGTCTCAGCTTAGTGAGGCCAGTGCTGGTAGCTTGAGAAGTTTTTGCATCATAGAATTGAAAGAATTAGAGGCCCTTGAATCAGAGGAGGCTTTCTTCCCTCCAAGAAGACATCGAGAATACTTGCACAAAAGGTCATTTTTTCCTGAAAAGCTTAAAGATTTGCTGCTGCACAATATGAAAAAAACAGTGGAAGCTAAAAGTCATTTAGGAGTAGATAATATTGATTTACTCAATAGCTTCTTGAGAAGACAAAAGTTGCAGCTTAGCAGTGTACCTGCAGTGGACTGTTCAGAGCGTGTCAAAATTATTCTTTCAGTGCCTGACCTATGTAAGTAATAAACATAATATTGTTTTACGATTTCTAGCTACGTTCTTGGTTATGTGTATTTGTTTTTCCAGTCACTCTCATTTTGTACTTTTTGCGTGCACTGCAGCTGTAAGCTCTATGGTGGCAGTAATTTGCTATGCGTGGTTATTGGAGCACACACCAACCCAAGATGGATGGAACCCAGTGCCTGTCATTAATACCACTCGGCAAATGATGTGGGAGCATAGGCCAGCAGCATGGCTCTTCCACCATTGTGGTCTCGATGCTCGAGCTCTCTTCTTTTGTGATGAAGTAAACCTCTTTTCTTACATAGAGTACTGTTCAGGTTTGCTACAAGGTAAAGCTTGAGCTACAGTAGGATGTCTTGCTTGTCTTGTTGTTAAAAGAGATAGATAGATAGGTAAATAGAGATTATGGTTGCTTATAACCATGGCCAATCCTTTTTTGAAGTTTAAAGTCAGATACTATAAGTATGGGATGTAGTATATTGCAATTCCCTATACACACGTGCTTAATGCAAAACAGAGAATATGTGGCAGAGGATAATCATGGCAAGTGCAACCAAAAGAGAGCCGTGTCTAACTAAATAGTCAATACAAAATGTAAATATTGTTTCTTCATTGCCGATGTCCTCAAGTGCAGGATTGTTAGTTTTTATAGTTTTCTGCAAAGCTCAACCACTTTATACTAAACACATATTCATACTCTAAGTCTGGCTTATCGTAGAAGCTATGAAGTAAATCATGGGATATTATCATATTTGTGCACACCAATACGTTATGAAAAGATTGAGCATATATGGTACTTTTATTTGAGTTCATTTATCCACTTGAAACCTTTCAAGTTCAGCTCTTTACCATTTTTATCCACATTTATTTTTGATGACAAAGTTAATTTCACCTCGTAATGTGGGGAATGAGTTCATCTTAAATCCTCCTTTCCAAGGTGAATTAATCTCTTTCAAGGCATAAGTATAGTTTAATCTTCCACTGGTGCATGGACCATTGTTTGGACCGATGGACTTACCAATCTTGATCGTTACAAGGGACAATGCTTGTATTGTGAATTATTAGGTTTGCGGGTGATTTTTAACCAATACATGCTTGAATCTATGTTGATTGTGTATCTATGATATTTTTGTATGCAAGCACTCGCTATTTATGTATTATTCTAATACAAATTTTTTTAGTGTTATAATTGAGTGTGCTAGGGTTGAAAAGATGCACATTTTAGACTCTTAAAAATATCCCAGTGTAGAATGTCTAGATGCTTCTCCATTTGACAATTTATCTTTTTTATGATAGTTATAGCAAATAGTTTGCACAGAAAACCGTGAAATTAAGATTCTTTTTTTGGCTTAATAGGCAATATGACAATATGGTATGGTTTGACTTCAAAGCTCCGTGTCGATGAGATGCATCTCTTTAAATTCAAAATTTAAAATGTTTGAGGAAAGATGCGAGATTACTATAAAGAAAACCATATTTGAAAATGAGAATAATTTTTGTTCTATTGGACATTATGCGAATATTGGGAGTTTTATAACCTAAAGAGGGTTAAGAAATTAGTTGTCGGCCTAACTTAGTTTTGGTTTTTGTAATGTAGTCCCCAATTCCCGTGTTCAAGTTTAGTTTAATTACTTGTTCTTGGTAATCCTTATCCCTGCTACTGTTAGGGACCTTACCAGTTATTACATTCTTGGCTTTTAGATTGTTTCAGATGGTATGGCTGATCCTAAAGGTTCCTAAAGGACTGCAAGAGTAACATGGCAGCAAGAGGACTATATATGTATTTCGACAAAATGTTTCATATTCCATTTTTTTCACCCCTCTCGCTTCTCTGTTGTCTAACTCCTTCACCATTCTTCCTCTCCTATTATTTTTCTCTGTTGAATTTGACTCCTTCAAAAGATTCCCTTTGGCGTTTCCATCGTACATTTCACATACGATTGCTAGTTTTCAAAATCTAAAAACACCAATATTGTTTATAACAAAAATGTGTGTTTCAGATAACCTCACTCTGTGAAATCTATAAGCAAAAACAAAAATTATGCTCGATATTACACCTTAAACAACAGAAATTAATAAAAGTAGTACAGATATTTGAAATAATCCAGGAAAATTCCATCAGTAACACTCACTTAGTGAAATCATTCATTGATATTTCATACTGAACAACAGAAACATATATAAGAAATAATCGGGTTAAAAAAGTCAATCTGTTAGAAATAAAAAATTATAATGTCACATTCAGCAAGATGAAAATAAACTATAAGGAGTCAGATTTCTGTAGATTCACACAATAGTGTAAGGTTACAAAAATTATGCTCGATATTACGCCTTAAACAACAGAAATTAATAAAAGTAGTACAGATATTTGAAATAATCTGGGAAAATTCCATCAGTAACACACTCAGTGAAATCTAGAAGCAGGCTTGTAAGAGCACGACTATGTGTTAGCATGGAGGTGGGGGCTGTTCTCCCAAAGAATATCATTCTTTCTTCTCCCACGGGCCGTGTTGTGCAGAACATCATCCCTGAAGACCACGGTTTGGTCTGTCCCAAATGTTGGAAGGTCAACTTCCAAGCCAAACTATGCAAGTGCTCCGCGGAGACAGTGGATGAAATAGACAGGAAAAACAGCAGAGAGGAGGTGCGGATCTTCGAAGGAGAGATCCCTGACACATTACGCACAGGAAATTGCAACGAGGGCGGAACTAACCAGTCCGATATGGCTCTACTCGCGGCTTCACACGGCGACCTCTCTACACGCGTGGGACAGGCTGCTACGGCATGGAAGACGCGGGAAATTCCATTCAAAACTGGTCACGAGTCAAACAAGGTAGATAGTGAATCTTCCGAATGGGAGACTGGGTCAGAAACAGATTTAATTACGGCAGATTTGGAGACTGCCACGCGGAAAGTGAACCGACATAGTAAATCTATGAAAGCTCATAAACAAAGACCTTTAAATGCGGATTTGAACCGTTGCAGAAGGAAGATGGACAGTAAAAGTGAGGCGAGGGTTTCAAATTCTGTTTTAAATGGTAATTTGGAGGAGGTTCTCGACGTGGATGACGAAAACATGGCGGGCTGGAGCACTGTTTGTAGAAAATCTTTCCGCGGTTTTCGTGGTGGGGGTGCGCGCCGGGGCACTTAGGCTGGTTGTTATTGTTCCCATCGGCGCTGTTCTTTTGCTGTTCTCTTGCTGGGCTTTACAGGTTTTAGTGCTGTCTTTAGTAGGTTCTATTCCTGCTTGCGCCCTTGTTGTTTTTGACCTTTTGATATTTTGCTCACTTGGGCACATCTGGCTTCTGAGTCATCTTTGTACAAGGGTATAGTCCCTTTCAAAAAACTATTTGCCAATAATAAAAAAAACACACTCAGTGAAATCATTCATTGATATTTTGCACTGAACAACAGAAACATACATAAGAAAAAATCGGGTTAAAAAAATCAATCTGTTAGAAATAAAAAATTATAATGTCACATTCAGCAAGATGAAAATAAACTAGGGGAGAGGACCCAGTCATCGTGAATTGAAGTTTGGCGTCATTTTTCACACACATATATATTGAATTTCAATTTTTTAAAAACACCCTTTTATACTTCAACATGTTTTTGACTTACAAATTTCGTTTCAACGTAGAGCTACCACTCTACATATATTTTCTAAACCAATTTTTACAAGATATTAAAATTGCATGTTAAAAAAGTATACACTATCCATCGAGATAGTGTCATCCAATGATCGATACAAAATCTATGTTATACTATTCAATTTTAATGTTATTACAGTAAATATAAAAACTAATTTATTCATAACATCATGCATTAAAAATGTCCAAACTTGGTTTATTGTTGAAAACTTTTGGATTTTTTCGAAATTCTTTCTGGCAAATGGAGTGCATTTATACCTCCCATTAAGAATGACAGTGTCAGCTGTTAGGAACGCCTCTGCCATTGAATGTCCTATTAAATCCTATCTACTTTAATTAATGTCCCCCTGTGTGCACGTAACTCCAACAACCAGAGGTGGTGGCGTGGGAAAGAATGAACCTCCATTGTGGCGGTGGCCTGTCCGCGACATGAGCAACTTCAACCTGAAACAAGTTTATTAGGTACGTAGCAATGGTGGCTTTTTTACCCGTTTCCTTGGTCTGGTCGTGGCTTGTTTACCCGTTTCCTTGGTCTGGTCGTCTTTTTCTCTACAACAGCATGGGCAGTGTCTCCTGTGCTAGCGGAGCTTTTCATTTTAACTTTTTTACAGTTGTGGGGCAGGCAAGCCGACATTCTTTGGAGCTTATTGATAGTTTTTGAGCTTAATTCATCAAATACGGGGCAGGGACTGAAGATTACTGTCATCAACAAAGATGCAAATAATCGGGTCTGAAGCGGTAGTCGGCCATTGGAGCTGATCCAAGTTGCTCAAGTAATGTCTCCTGAAAGTGCCATGTTTCCTAAATTGTCTGCCATTTAATTGGTAATTCAATCTTAACAGTAATTCCTCAAAACCCGTAACGAAGATAAAACTGATACGAAGTTTAATTTGAGACAGAAAAGCCTCAAAAATGAATTAATTTGATTATCAATACTGGAATTCTTCAGATAATTATGTGCAAATCCTTTGCAAACATTAAGTACTATCTGGATCCTCAAAACAGTCTGGCAAAGCATCCCAATCTTCTTGCATTTACTTTCCTTCTTTTTGAAATATTTTTATGTCTTGGTTTGAGCAGGGAGTTTTGTGAAGAATTATAAGACACACTGCAATATACTCAGATGGGCAGGAGTTATGGCCTTGTTATTGCTTCATATTCAGCAATCAGCCTTTGTGGAGTTGCATGGAGAATTAATTTGGCATTAAATAAGGTTCTTTTAGATGGGGCAACATCGGAGGAAGGCATTGAGTCTGTACAAGCTGGGTATATTTTACAGTTGCTTCTTGAACCCTCTCTCACATTGGCATTGCTTGTCAACCTTGCAGTCAATATTTTCATCTTGATTGCGCTCTCTATAAAGGTACTGGATTTTTAATAACTCTTTTCAGTTAGAAGATTTTATATTTTCTGTAGTGCGACTGTGTGAGTACGTAATAGCACTAAAGTATCATATTTTTATAGCTAAATGACAGACACAACAATAGTTTCAACCCGCATGTTCTGTGCAGTTACCATACAATCTTTCTTCTAAGAACAAGAAAAAGCTATTTCATATTACTTAAGCCACCTATAGCAGTTTACAAAAACAAAATTCAGGTCTGCAAAGACTCGGCAGGAGTTACAGAATGAGAATGAGATGTGAAAGACGTTAAAAAAATGTGTCAGCAACTGAATAATACCAAAAGCACAAGCATATGCACAATGACCCTCACAATACTTCATAGCACTGCAACACCTGTAATGGCAATTCAGGTAGAACGAACCCATGATGGAATGCAAAAAGCCACAGTTTCTCCTGTCCACAACTCGCCCTCAACTGACAGGTGAATTGTGTTTTTGAACACAATAAATGTCACAGGAAAAATTTTGTTGCCCATAATTTTTTTCACCCATCGAAATATAAATTGTGCTTTTGCATCCTAATTTTTCTTTTGTAGGGTTTTGGACGAACGAATGTCCTTGCTGGTACCTCCCTAAATGATACTGACAACTCTGGTGAGGATATTGCCCTAACTAAGGCAATGATAGGAACATAGCATGATTGTTGTGTTGGATTTTGATCAAATATCATCAATTGTATTGCATCATTTTCTTGAAAAATGAAAGATATTACAATTTTATTTTAGAGAAATATACAAAACACAGTTGTTTTACAGACAATATGAAACTAAGCTATTTTTCATTACATATTTCAAGCAATTGTACATATCAAAACATATTTAGATCATCTATTACTTCTGATATCATATGTGGCTGGGAATACATAAATCAAAAATAGCCATGGCCTTACATCGATTAGAAATATATTTGGCCCACAAAGTTATCAAATATATATATATATATATATATATATATTATATACTATTCGAATGGCCCTAATAAGCCTCCAAAAATTTTGTATAGAATATATGGCACCTACTTCCAAAAACCAGGTGGGGGTGAATCTGTAGCCATGCTTAAAGTTGATGTGTTGTAAGTGGTTGAGTTCCAATGTTGGTTTCTTGCATAGGTAGTGTTGAGAATGGATTGGAACCACTTACCCCATGTTGAACATTATGCACTGACAACAACTGGGGACAATGCATGGAAATTAATTCCCTCAATAATGGGTGTTCTTCAGGCAAAGGATTTTGTGGAGTACTAAGTCTTCTTTGCCTTCCCAACTCCCTTCTTGCCTTCTCAAACTCTTTCTCCTTCCTTTCTTGGTCTCTTTGGATCCTTTCTTGCTCTTTCTTCATCTCTTTTTCTTGCCTCTGCATCGACTTCTGATGTTCTTTTTCTTGCCTTCTAATTTCCTTTTCAATCTTCTCTTGTTCTTTTCGTTCCCTTCTGGAAATTCTCTCTGCCTTCTTCTCTTGCATCTATACCCTTTTTCTTTGCTTTAACTCTTCAATTTCTTTCTTTCGCTTCTCTTTTTCCATGAGCAGCTCCATATATTGATCAGTAGTGATGAGTTGAGATTCTCTACTTAATCGTATTCCATCATTACAATTTGACCTTGATGAATCCTCCACCCTTTCCATTGGAAGTTTCAAAAATTTAGAAATGGAACTTTGTCCTCTGTTTTCCTCGAATGTTTTGTCCCCATTTTCTGCTCTAATATCTGCTTCCTCTTAACTCTGCTGCATCAATGTGTTCCTCATCTGGAGTGTTGACAAAGTAGTGGACCACATCTGACTCATGAAGTACTGATGGTTGTGAGGGAGTACATAAGGTGTCTTCTTCAATGTTGTTCAAATTGACACCAAGATTAAGAGCAGCTTCTTTCATCCAATCAGGACAACTAACTTGGGTAGGCAATGCTAACGACTCATTGAATTGACTCCCTCCACTCTGAGTTGAAGTTTGTTGTTGAACAGATTCATTTGTGTTTTGTTCATTATGTTCAACATCATATTCTTTACTTGTTTGTGTGTTGAGTACAATCTCAACATCTTCACTACACAACTCACTGCTTGACACCTCTACATTATCTCTAGCTAGCCTTAATATATTTTCTGCTACATGTGATTCATCTCGACTAGATGTGTCAAATATTTTGCTAGGTGCCATGTCCTCATCCAAGGCATGTGGATTAAGAGGCCATATACCTGTCCTCTTGAAACTTGCTTTAATATTTTCAGGGGAAAGAGCCTTTTGGAAAGCCCTACTCCCCAATGTAGCTAATTCTGCCCTGTTGACATCTATCCTATGTTTCTCAAATAACCATTTACGCCTTTCCTCTTTGAAGTAACTTTTGAATGGAGCAAAGACACTGACATCTAGAGGTTGTAATTTGTGAGAAGTATGTGCTGGTAAAGTAAGTAAATCTATCCCCAAACTTCGCGCCTCTCGAATTGTTCCTAGAGCCACATGAGAACCATGACCATCAAAAATCAATAAATGCCTGTTATTTGGAGACACACCACCAGGTACACATGCTGCAAAATGATGCAACCATTTCATAAATAACTCCTTTGTCATCCATGCATGAGGTTGTGCTGCCATGCAAGCACCAGGCTCACAACCTGCTATGTAATTCCGCAATTGTTTCTTCCCTTTGAAAAGATAGAAACCAGGGATGTTTTGTCCAACAACATTGACACAACATATTATGGTTATCCATTCTCTGCTTTTTGGGATTATGTATGGGACACTTCTACTTCCTCTTCTGGAAAGTACTCTCATACCACAATTTTTTCCTGCTTGTAATCTGGAGTTTGATCACAATTCCATATTTTTCTCGGCTCATACATGTTAGATTTGTAAATAGAGGACACATTCAGATAGAAAGAATTAACAATAGATGGTCTTAGACTTACTGCCCTATCTCTATCAAGGCCTTCTGCTGTCCTCAAAATTAAATTTGAGTGCCTTCTTTTAAAACCTGCCCACCATGAGTTTCCAGGGATACCATCTGTGAATGGGGTGGATCTAGATTCGCATATTTGTGCCACATATGCTTCAAGTTGTGAGATTTCTAACCCATGACCCATATCAGCCATTTCACGACACCATTGCACCAACTCAAGCTCTTCTTCTTTAGTAAGAATTGCGGGTGGTCCCTTTGTTTTCTTAGTGGTTATCCGCAACAACCATGAAGTAAGTGTGCTTGGAGGTATGCCCCACTTTCTTGCAGCACCATGTGTTGAGGAACCATAATCTTCGACTTCTTTGATGGCATTATTCATGCTAGTCTCATCCCAATCTCCACGTATTCTGATTTTTTTTTTGTTGCCCCTCCACTGATTTCAACAGTTGCAGCCTGTAGTTGTGGTCCATTGTTGCCAACCTCGTCTTCGTCTGGTTCACTTGGTGGAAATATGACTCCCCTTGTTTTGACACAAGCAAGGCGGACTCTCTTGAGTGATCATTTTCTCCTCATGTTAACAAATAACACCTTAAAAACACAAGGAATAATATTAGTGCATTTTGAAATAATATGAACAACCAAAGCACAGTCACTAATTTTGAATGCAAAATGTTATAGGTATATAATTAGTTTTTATATTAAATGTAATAACATTTAAATTGAATACTAAATTGAAAATGTATGTGACGTGGTCACCAGCAACTAAAATGAAATTAATTATAATATGAATAATTACCCAACAGCAAGATATTCATTATCTACTTCAGTTTTATATACAGTTATAAATACAACTATTTTCATTTACAGTGTGTATATGAACTCAAATTATATAGATTTATATATTCATTCACCTTCTTATGTGCAGGTTTTTACATGTATTGGAAACTGTAGTATGCATATATGTATGCAGGAAAATGACACTGAATAAATATAGATATTCTAGTTCAAGCGCATAAAATCTGTAAATAAGATATATATATGAAACATGCATAAAATAGTCTTTTTGAATTGCACTTTTTAAAACAGGTTTCCATGCACACAAAATTCCTGCAAATAAGTTACGCAAAAAAAAAAAGATGAACTCGGTTTGAGTTTGTATACACACAGCATTAATAAGAATATATTTCTTATTATGTACTTGTATGTAATACTGAACTAGCTAATGAATATCATGTTGCTGGTAGTTTATATTATATTTACCTTATTTTTAATTGCACGTATTTTGCCTTTTCAACTGCTTGGGAAGAATAATATTATTTGCAGGTTTTCTAAAACTGAACTATGAACTAAAAATGAAAAAACTATTTTATGCATGTTTCATATAAATATTTTATTTGCAGGTTTTCTGTGTAGAGTAACTAAACTAGAATATCTATATATATTCAAAGTTAATTTCCTACAAATGGAGAATGACTTGAGCTAAGAATGCAAATAATATAATTATAATATTGAAATATTTTCAAACTCTTACCAGAACTGAGAACTACCAAACAAGTTTGGGTCGATGCTCCAATTTGACAAAGGAAAAATTGTGAAATTTGATTGTTGAACAATGAAATGTATTTATAGATGTTGTTGACCCTGCATTGGGTGCTTGATCCATGTGCTTGTTTGTGATTGGTTGAATTTATTTAGTGTGGATTGAGAGTGATGAAATGATAAATCTAATGGCTAGGGTGAATTTTTAGGTGAGATATATTTGTTTGAATTGCACCCTTCAATAAATGCATAGTGTTTCTTGAGCCTTACAAATTTGTATTCTTTTTGCAAGTTTATCATTAATGGTTGTAGATGGGATGGAAAGAAGGGGCAATGTGGATATGACTTAACAATGAAGTCTTTTAATTTTGTGGATAAAAGTGTGTATGATTGTAAATGACATGACCTTTTTAAGTTTAAAAATATATTCAAACTTTAAAAAATGTTTGTAATAATGACAGTTATCTCCACTAGTCATTTTAAAATATAGATTGAATTTTTTTATGTCTAGACATGTTGAATGCATAGATGTATCAGTACTTGCATCATTTATTGTCTTTTTAATATTATGTTTCTTCTTGCTATAATAAAATGTACATTTTATATTGTCTAATATTTAATTAAAAAAAAAGGCCATTTTATTTCTATTTATTAAAAAAAATTCATGCAAGTTTAGGGATCTGAATATTCTACTATTAACTAATAAATTAACAGAACTTGTCACGGTCATTGGCCAATTCACGATGACTGGCTCCTCTCCCCTATAAGGAGTCAGATTTCTGTAGATTCACACAATAGAGTAAGGTTTACATAAAACACAAGCAGATTAAATTATCTGCATTCTTCCATACCGGTAGGCGGTAAGAACAGGCACTTAATGATTTTAATAGAATAACATCATTCATGCTTTTAAATAATCAACAAATTAGTGATTGAAGCAAAACAGGACAATGCTGCATATTTTTTATTGGTATAAAGAGAAAATTACTCGTTGGGTTTTACATGTTTTTCAGTAATTAGCAAATTATTGATTAAAGTAACAAAAATCGATGGTACACTTCCTGCATGTTTGTTTTACAGGGTTGGTGTTACAATCTAATTTATTTAGAGGTTTACATAGTTCCAAGAACTTAAAAGGTGAAGAGGGAGATTTTCTAATTCACCTTTCAATATTTATTTTATGAAAAAAAACAGTTACAGAATAGTGTAATGGTATCCAACAGAACAGGATGGATAACAAGCTTCTAAAGATTGGTTAGAAGAGAGACCAGAAACATTCAATATCATCTACACAACAATCAAATTATATATAGACCACAATCAATCTTATCACAATCATCGATTTCACATGGATTTCAAAATCCAACCCTGCTCAATAATTAAATTTAAGTTCTAAAATTTAAATATAAAAAATCCAAAAAACAAAATTCCAATCACACAGTTCTAAACACTAGTAACTATAAAACAAATAGCAGTCATTAAACTTTGGAATTGACTACAGGAATTTCACAACAATAAACTAGACAGTATAAGAAAATATACATTTAAATGTAAGAGCATATCATTATAAATTATAAAAGAGCAGGAAAATTTATCCCCTATATAAATGTAAGAAAAGGCAGCGTAACAATAAATCATATCATTACTAAATCACAATAAATCATGAGAGGCTACTTCTCCAACCTGAATCCTAGTAAATCATGTACTCTGAACTAACAAAGTATGCTAAAAATTACTTGTAATCTGGTGCAATATTCTTTAGTTATATATATGTAATCTTGTGCACACGTCAGAACAAAACATCAAAACCTTAAGACTACAAAAATTAAACCCAACATATATAAGTAACTCTGTTAATTAATTGATTAAAAACTATCTACTCTGTCTTATAAGACATTCGTAGATCACGAACAACTACTTGGTAAATTCCACTCTGAATTTGTTAGACATAGAAAAGCCGTGAATAACAACAGATGACCCAAAAATTAAAGAGGAAATGGAAAGTAGAGGAGGATAAGGCCTAAATAGATGTCAGATCCCTTCAAGTAAGTAGCATTTCTATTTTAAATTTTAACGGGAAAAATATTTAGTCCAGCAGATCCCTTCAGGTAAGTAGCATTTCTATTTTAAATTTTAAATGGAAACCAAACTAACTTTAGTAGATAAAACTAACTTCACACTTCGCAGAGATATTATTGCAGGTATAGTTGCGGGGATTACTTCATTGTGATATATTTACGCCGAAAGGTGTTCTTCAGCTGGGTCGACGCCGAGAGGGCTCAGACAATGACAGGTAGATCAGTGGTAGATAATTTTCAGAGTACACAGACGTTGATTACGGATCGTTCACAACGGTCGATCGTCTGCAAAAAAACCAACGCGTTCTTCAGCTGGGTCCAAGCTGACCGGCCTCTAACAAAGCGCAGAGGCGAGGACAGAGCAGAACCAAGGAAGGGAGCATGGGACCATGCCCGAAGTGCATCCCGTGGCATAATGAGGTTGGAAACGTAGTACATCGTTTGGATAAGAAGTTGAAGTTTCTTAAATGTAAAATTTCTTGTAATGCCCTGTTCTACGTTACACCTATTCATCCTGTGGCAATCGAGTGCTAAGCATGGAGTGTCGTTGTGCCTTCGTCGACCTCGATTGCTGACCATTATGACTATAATTGATAATTATTTCACAAGCTGTAAAATGATAATAATGATAATAATAATAATAATAATAATGACATTATGATTGTATTATCGATCAACGATTGTATTTTATTATTACCTTCTTTATATCGATTGTTATCGATATCATCCTCTGTATCGTTAAACTATCCTCTTGATTTGTTTGTCGCTCCCGCTGATCGAGCCTCGTTGCGCAAATGAGGAAGAGTAGGTTTTGTGGTGGTGCCATGGTTTGGGAGTGGCGTTCGCGTAAATATTTCTTTTAATCGCTCAACCCACCCACTTTTTTAGGAGATACAACATGGTCACGAGCCGACGCATGGCTAGTTAGCTTGACTAGGCGTTTTAGGCTTCAAGACTACACAAGCAGTATTAAGGCTCGTGTAACCATTCGCTTATTGTGGTGCCCCTTTCCTTTTACCGCTGGGGCATACCTGAGATCCATAAAAATAAAAATAAAATAGGATAACGATATAAATAGAATGAGTTTTAGAATAAAATAAATAAAAACAGAATAACAATAATAATGAAAGTAAAAATTTTGAAACAAATAAATTTAAAAAAAAAGGAAATGGAGTGGAGGGCGTGGGAAGGCACGTGCTTTCTTGGCAAGGCGCAGAAATTTGGTGAATGCAATTAAGTGTTTGACCAAATGAAAGAATGGGATAGCTTTTCTGAGAGAATTGAAGGCAGGTGGGTGAGAGTTGGGTCAGTTTGGCAGGGGGCGCCCTCAATAGCTGTCACAGTCTCACCAAATGCAATAAACAATGACCAGTACACTCCTAGCCTGTGCCTTTACCAAACGTGGAGCGTAGAACTAAAATTCTCCTAGGAAAGTGCCGTGAGGAATTAACTGGCTATATGCAGCAACTACAGGGTCGAGAGGTAAACTTATCTCAGAAAATCAGTGGCCTCCAGAGAGAGTAAGTGCGACAGCTACTGCAGGGCGAGCCCAAGGAAACGTTGGTGTTGATCCTGTTGTTCTGGTTGCACGCGACCACAGTCGAGATCAGTTGTTGCAAGATCTTGCAGCTGTTGTAGAAGTTTTTTTTTAGCGCTCCAACAAGCAGGTTGTCCAACTTGGTTGTTATCTGTTTAGCGTCGACCTGCATCCTCAAATTCGAGTTTCTCCTTCAAGGTATTTGTTTTTCAGTATCGACTATAGGGCAGTGAGTTTTTTTTTTTGTGGCTAAGGCCACACCCATTGCTTTTTCGTTGGGCATTCCAACTCCTCCTCCGAGTTGTCTGTCTAAAATGTCGGCCGAGCCGTTTCTTGAATCATGGGTTGGCCCGTTGATTATTTTGTTCCCACCGCCCATTGTGTCCGAATCTTCTTAATGTTATATGCAAATTTTACAATGATATTTTTGTACTGGAGGTGTTCTCCCTATGAGAATACCCCTATCGGAAAATGAGACAGTGATCTCCTTAAACACGTGCCAGAGGGGATGCAAACTCAAGTGAAATTGGCACTTTTCGCAATTGTGGGGTTGTATGGTCGTATTTACAGTTTCTTTTACAGTAAAATAAGGTCAATTTTTTTAAGACAATATCCCAAGCATATGGAAAATTTTAGGACTTCAAAATTGTTAAGAATGTTCAATGGTATTTATTGTTGGATTTTATCATCTGAAAGGGAAATATAGAAAAGGAAAAAAAAAACCATCAGGGGAATATTACCCGAGGGTAAGATAGACCCTCAAATTTATTCCCTGGAGTGAGCTGTAATAGAGCAGAGCAGACAAACCGTTACTGTAGGAAGGGTTCAACTTTGCAATCTTTTGAGGCCGATCTGTTTCATATCAGAATATTCATGAAACACAATTTGCTCTGCTATTATATGAGCTTCTTCAACGTGTCACCAAGTTGGCAGGCATAAAGTTTTCTGTTGGAATAATCACGCCTTACAGGCTGCAGCTGAAACGTTTGCACCGTGTGTTTGATGGTGTCCTCAATCTAATGAAGGAAAAGGTTTATTGGTCATCACGGTAGATGCCTACCAGAGCCAGGAGCGTGATGTAATCAGTATATCTTGTGTCTGAGCTTCAAATCATGGGGTTGTCCTTGTAGCTGTTTTTCACCGCGTGTTTGGGGCGCTAGCACGAGCTCGCAGAGCACTTCGGGTTAAGGGCAAGCCGCTGCATTGAAACAATCAAATGCATGGAGATGGCGTTTTAAACCAGGCATGTTAAACCTGCCCTTGCAATCTTCTGCTACCCTTGTATTATGTCATGAATTGAATGTCCTTCTATTTTCTTTTATCTGTTATGGCATTTAGAATGAGCTTCTGCTTTTTCCTTGCTCCTCAATTAATTGCTCTCTGGCTTCGAAAATGGTATTTTTTTGTAGCATAAAATTATTTCATAATGGACAAAATGAATGAACTAGGTAAACAGTAAAACTTAACCTTTGTTTATGTTATTAGTTACTGCAATTGTCTGATCAATAATGGTAATTTATGAAAAGCTATCTCAAACCGATTACAATTCTAATTCCAGTTTAAAAAAGATTGGCTAGGTTGCTTTATGACTGCCTGATAATGCTTTTATTCTAAATGGATGTAATGGTGAAAGGCAGAAATTAAAATTGTAGAGTTTTCTCTTTCTTGGTAAAGTGTATGATGTTATAGACGTTCTATGTAAATTATTTTCCTTGTGAAACGAACTCTGTAGTAGCAGATGTTTTCTTTGGAGCGACTATGAGGATAGGTCGAGTAGACTGTCGTGAGATAGATGGGTATGCCCAAGCTATTCATATGTTGTTTTAGAGACGGAAGAGAAGGCTTAGTTCGTAAGAAGAGTATTTTGCTTTGCTTTCCTCCTTCGCTGACCGTAAACCTTGTGATTGGTGACTCGTGTTGGGTCAAAGTAGAGGATCTTGTGTCGATTCACTTATTTTTTTAACAGACTATCCCTTGCTTGTTTAAATTCAAGTATCGAATGAAATGGGTTTCCATTAAATCCCTTTTGTAGCTTAGCAAACCTTCAATAATTCAAGGAGGGACCTTCTGAGTAAGTGTTGACTGAGGCATGTGTGAAAATAGAATGGTTATCTTTCTTCGAATTGGGTTAGACTTGTATGAAAATGGAAAAGGTATGAATCGACTGAGTTACATATTTTAGTGAGCTAAGTCCTTAACTCTTACAATGATCATACGAGGGGTGGATTACGGGTTTATTACTGATTATGTGATGTAAGATAATAACAACCTTTGGTGAAAAGACTTCTTCTTGATCCTCGCCTGTGTAATTCAACTATAGTTGTTACATATAATTTTAATTGGATAGAATCTAATTTATTTAACTTCTTGATGAAAAATAATTAGGTTCGGTGACAATTGCTTGGTATATTGAACCTTCAGATAGTTAGTTATAATGTTGTGAGTATTATATGTATGTTGGTTTATTCAGCGGAGTGAAGTTAACTTTAATCTTTGACTGATTTGTGTTCATATATGGTTGGGACCTATATTCTTCCTAAAACATGTGCAGTCTTGCTAACAAGTAATTTTGAATATGTTAAGTCATTTGACTAATATTTATCTTTTTGGTTAATAATATTAGAATGATGTTTGGGTGTTAGATTCCAATCACGCAATCCATAGGATTACATGACTAAAATCTCAATACTCTCAGCCTGGTTGTCTTCACCAATAAAGTCTCACCTTGTTTGTCTTTGGAATATCTCTCTCACTTGAATATTGGGATTCCTCCTTGTTGGCTGGTATAAATCTCGTCATCTTGTGAAACATATTGATTAGTGGTTTGTGATTTGATCCATTCTTGAGTTTAGAATTTTACTTTCATGATATTATAAAATGTTAATTTACTGTTGCTATGGGTTGTCTTAACATGCTCAGTTCTTGCGAACTGACTTTAGTTAATATTTGTGCAGATGGATTATGCGAGTAGACTAGAGGAAAAGAGTGTTAAAGGTTCATCTGTACAATTTATGAAGTTCCTTGTAAAAATGTCAAATGTATTGTAGAGTATTGTTGTAACTGTTGAAACTTTGGCTTGTTTGGTTATCATGTGAAAGATGAAACTTGATTACCGCTTGGTTATGGGATATTCTAGTGTATTTTTAAATCCTTAGAATAGTAACGTGGCATGTTCCATGTTATTACGCTCTTGTTCCCTAGTCATGGGTTAATAGAGATAGTATATCCCTTTGGTTTGTGCACCGTGTTAGAATGAATTGATGTAATCTTGTTTTGTTTTCGCAAACGAGTACTGTTAAACTTTGCTCTTGAGTTAAAATTTTGAGTTGTAAATCCTTCTAAGACATAGTAGCAATGAGTTTGTAAGTACTTTGAAGTGCGCTGGATAGTCCTTATAAAAGTTAAACTAAAATTTATAAATATGAATATATTAATGTAGATGTGATCTACTTGATAGCCTTTGAAACCTGGAACAATCAAAAGGAAACTATCTTTTGTAACGAAATATGACTACTTATTTCTTTCCCGAGCCAAACCTTTACACGCTATCCTTTTACGGTGAAACCTTAAATGATCTCATGGTGAAATCAATGGTTAGATTTTTAGAAAATGATAGGATTTAATAAGTAGAAGTGAAAGTGATTAATAAAACCTTAAATATCTCTCTATCGTTTGAAATGTTCCCCTTTGTCAAACTTAATTAAGTAAAATCTAGATAGAACATTTAACCAATCTTGATAAACTCTTAACCTCAATGAAAGATTGATAATAAACAATGTGACCCTGAAGCTAAATTCTGTTGTCATGTTCTGTTAACCCTTGCCTTGATTCATGGTGATATTCCTTAAGCAAGGTCAAAGTTTGATCCTTAAACAAGAAGGTTATTGTTATGAACCCTAAGCGGTACTTTCCACTCAATCGGAGCTTATGCCTTCCCCTGTGCAATAGAGTTGTGGAACATGTGTTAGTGGCTTGAGTAAGATTAACTAACCTTGTAAGTAATGGAAAATGTTCTAAAATCAAATGAATAAAAAAAAAAAACTTTGGACATAAAATTGAGGATCCTAGTTTAGAAAGTTTGGCCTTAAGCTATTTAGTCAATAGTTGAAAAGAAAGAAGCCCTCCATTGTGAAAGGAATTGTGTGAATCATGACATGAAATTTTATAAGAGCGTAATTTAAGAATTAAGAGACATTTTAGTAAACAAGAAAATTTAACAAGAATTTCCTCATGGGATGCCCTAAATGTAAGTGTGTCAAGTGGTTGGACTTCCATGTTGTCTTGTATGTATTGTCCTTGATAGGAGTGAACGTCTCTGTGCTGCCTTTATGGCCATCCTTGTATCAAGTTGTTCTCAGTGTTAGTTGTATCCTTGGTGACAATATGTTACGTCATGTTATGTGTCAAGCAAGCAAGTCAAAAAAAATAAAATTACCTCGTCTTTTACTATGATTGTGTGTGTGTGAATCTTTGGGTCGTTACATTTCTCGTGGATGGTATAAGGGGTTTCATTTGCTTCTTGCAGGTGTACGCGGACAGAGGGCGAAGGTAGTGGGCGTGAATCGCATATACCTTCATGTCGGGGACTATTGAGAACCATTTCTGCCTGCGCCGATGTAAGTTCTTTGGGGATTTTTTTGTTGTTGCTTCCGTGATTGATATTAACGGGTTGGGTGAAAGGGTTTTATTTGTTTATTTCCCGTTCCTCCCTGTTTTAGATGCAACTCCAACGCCTTCCACCCTATGTTGTCTGTTTTTCCTTTGTCATAGATTTATTAAAGCATTTAACCTGCATCGACCTCTCCCCTCTTGCCCAAAAAAATGATTTGGCTTTGCCCCAAAAAAATGATGTCGTTGTTGCCTAATAATGAAATGTAGTTTTGACGTCATGCCCTTCATTTTAGGGAACATTTGGGTATTGTCGTTCCGAATTGTGATAATAAGGTAGAAGTAATTTGTCAATGTAGGTGCATTTTACCACCTCTGCAGTATTTGACGGGAAGTTGTTATCATGAAGAGGGGCAATAAGTGAAATATGGTATTTCTGTTGTTGAAATATTTGTATTACATGGGATATTTTTTATTCGCTGACCCATGCATATGCTTTCATTCAACAATGTTTGTGAAGTTAATGAGTCCATCTTGCAATGAATGTTATATGAACTGGTTCTTTAAAAAGTCAATCTGCTACATGACACAAGATTGGCTTGCAAACCTAAAAGTAAGAGATGACTCAACAATCTGAAAAAAGACTGAATTTTTTGCAATATCTGAATCCATAAATAGTGCGGAGTAGATTTTGTTGCTTCTTGTTTATCCTTCTCGAATGACAAAATGTTTTCTTTCTTTACAGTTGTTTGGCACCCTTGCGAATCAAGAAAAAAGTTGTTATTATGTGTCCTTTTTTATGCAAGGTTTGCATTTCTTTTGATGCTACAAGCAGAAAAATTGGTGGACAATAACAATCTGTCCTTTTTCCTTGGTTGGATGGACAACAACATGTTGTGAGGCTTCTTCAAGGCAGCGGGAAAACAAAGGTTGTTAGAAGGGAAAAAGGTAAACTCATGTCTTTACAGGTTTTTAGGTTAATAGAAAATAATACCTTCCATTGCTTGTAAGTTTTATATCTTTGTTTTCATATGTCTTGCAACCTGAAACTATCCAAAATAGAACATGAGAAAGCATTAAATTGAACCTATGACACCAACCTTTAAAACTTCGCAAAATCAATTTTCATTGTCCATTTATTTTCTATTTTTGTGCGCTTCGATATTCAAACCAACTCCACCTCAGTATTGACCCATTTTAAAATTTCATAGATTTGACTGCCATCTTGGTTTCTATTGATGCTTTAGCCATCTATTTGTTGTGCATTTAAGCATTTGATGAAAAAAAATTTAAAAAAAAATTTGTAAACATGTCTACTCTTACTCCTAGCCTTCATAGTGCTGTCTAATGAATAATTTCTTGCTTGACCAACAAACAAATGTAAAAAAAAACAATCCACTTTTTTTTGCATTTAGCTTCATTACATGGTTTTTTAGTGAAATGTCTAGCTACAAATTAGCTTGTTATATATTTGTTATTAGATGGAAAAAGTTACTAGAACTTAAAATATTTGTTATTATTGTTCGCTGCCCTTTTCTTCAATGGAAAAAGTGCAACTGTGATCACCAAACAACCAATTTCGTAGGCATAAATGCTGCCATATCCACATTTAGAATACATAAGTCGTTGTACAATCATGTATCAAGTTAGAATGGATAGAAATATTAGTTTCCAACTGCTGTTAAAGTTTGGACCTTTTAGAATCCACTCCAAGCATCTAGTGGTTTTTTGTGCTTTGTTTGCATACAAGTTAATGTTTTATTGTGCATGTTACATGTCTCTGTTTGCAAGTTGGCAGCTTATATAAAACTTGTTCAATAGGTGGAAATAGTAAATGAAACTTACATTAGTTGTTGTTATTGTTATTAGGTATCTTTTCAATTCAGAAATTACTTTCTGTGAAGCTTTTCTTATGCTTTATGAAGATGTAAAAAATAATTGCCCTGATTAATAATGGCATGAAAGAGCACATGTCTTTCCTGTTAGCATGATTCTTAGTGTCTCAACGGATTATCTCCCTAGGAAGCCACTTCGAAGCGTCCCACAAGTTTCCCTTGTGGAACGTTAGATTGTTCAAATGGAAGGCTTTTAAAGCTATCTTCCAACAAAAAAACCTTCATTAACCTCTTCATACATTTTGCGTACAATATTGCTTTCTATAATGTTTGGTTTTTTTCCTTTTCAATTTGAAAGAACGAGGACTAGAAACATAATTATCACTACCCCACTTGGTGTGATTGTTACGACACGGCACTTGCAAAAAGAACAACAGTTTAAAATGATTCAATTTGTTAATGTTTTACACTGCAGGCAATCGAAACCACCTAAGCCGATTATAACGGAATTGGTTAGAGAGTGACCAAATTCCGTATAGCTGGACCTCGCTCTCGTGGATTTGGCCTAGCTTATGCTTCTAAGGAGGCTGCAATGAAATCTAAACCTTCCTATAAATTAAAAAGAATGAGTGTGGTGACTGCGAAAATTAGAAGTGGGAAAAAGAAAAACAATTTGCAAAGAAAATTTCTGGTGCTAGCAAAAAAATATTTGAGGAAAAAAAAAGAAATGGAGACTAAAGTTGTAGACTGTATAAAGTTTTAGGCATTTCTGTAAGGGCTCTTTCTGCAAATATCCTATTACGCTAAGCCATATTTTAGATTTGCAAATAATGGCTCGAATATACATGTTTAATTTATCTAGCTACTTGTACTCTGGTATTTTGTAGGTGGTGTTAAAACTTAAACCATGATTTGTAACTACATATAATGGTCACAATATATATATGTTTATTCTATCTACCTTGTTCTACCTTTGGTAACTATGTGCTTCGTTTAATTAAAAAATCTATTTTCCCTTTCGTTCTTTTTCAATATCATACAAAGCTTAATTGTGTTTGAGTGAGGAATATATTTTTTGTATAGTACCACCTGTATGTAGATTTAGTATGTGCACTATGCATTCTAGGATTTTCAATAAAATGTGTTGTTAATGGCACTTCTGACAATTCAATCTGCATTTCTCATACTTCCTATCCGCTCATTTTTAGATGTCTTTGGTTCAAAGTTGTCTTTGCTGCAAACCAAATTCCGATGGCTTTGCATGGCAGTGAAATGTAGTTTTGATGTGATCATTTGACGGGAACATTTTTAATACAAACATTTCCTTTATTTTGTGGAAATGTTATTAGCATGTACTAATATAAATGAAAACTAAAAACATACAAACTCCTCTTGCGTGGTAAAATCACATGTATAGAATAGGTTCAAATAATGCATAGCTTTATTAAATTCATGATTGTTTGAAATTGAAAGTCATGACTGAGCTGTTATTCAAATCTCTTTTTTACTAGGTCATACTTTGCGTACATTCACAACTTCTAGATATTTAGAATTTTGATGCCATGTAAAATCAAGTGTTGGTTGGCAAATTTTGGTTAATTGTTTTAATGTGTTATTTTAATGTCTGCTAGAGTCAATGATAACATAATTGATTCAACATTTATTAATTTATTGCTTCTTGTTTGCTTGTTTAACTTATTTATACAAACTCCGTGTTATTATCTCTTAAACTGCTATCAACGTTTTGATCCACTTCAACCTTCCCCTTCCACAATGGCTTTTAATAAAAAGAAATATCCTCCCCCTGTTGTGATTGGTGGCATTGCATTTGATTAACCTATTTATCTTGTTGTGCGTTATCGGCTTTGTTTTCTTGTAAATTTGACTGTTTAATCTTTTTCTTATTTTGCAAAGTAACCAAGTCACAAGTTTATCAAAAAAAATAAGTGAAATACACTTTTATTAGTTATTCAATAAATGTAACATGTTGTATTTTAATGACATTTCCAATCCTTGTTATTGCTAGGTCTGCTCTAAAGAAAGTGCATCCTTCCAACCTTAATGACACAGATTTACAATATATGTTTTACTATATAATATATATTATTTACATTTTTGTATTTATATAATTTATGTATATACATTAAACTTAGACACATAGATATGTTTATATATATTATTTATTTTCAATAGATAAATACTCAACACACAGATTTAGATTTTAAGAATTTTCTACATTCTTTATAAAAAACTTGTTTTTTGTAATTTATAATTTGCAAAAATCATATTTGAAAACTCTTCAAATGAAATATTTTTTTAAAAAAGAAGAATTAAAACATCTTTAAGAATATTATAAACCAAAACCAACTAACGTTTGAATGCTATTAAAATAACAATTATTCCAGACAACTATTACGCATACAAGTAGTATTATTGTGTTAAGTGCCTATTTTTAGATGCTTATTGCTAAAATGGTGTAATATAATTGTTATTTTAATAACAAAGTTTCCACTCTAAAAACACCAATATTGTTTATAACAAAAACGTGTGTTTCAGATAAACCTCACTCTGTGAAATCTATACGCAAAAACAAAAATTCTGTTCGATATTACGACTTAAAACAACAGAAATTAATAAAAGTAGAACAAATATTCGAAATAATCCGGGAAAATTCCATCAGTAACACACTCAGTGAAATCGTTCATTGATATTTCGCACTGAACAACAGAAACATACATAAGAAAAAATCGGGTTAAAAAAATCAATCTGTTAGAAACAAAAAATTATAATGTCACATTCAGCAAGATGAAAATAAACTATAAGGAGTCAGATTTCTGTAGATTCACACAATAAAGTAAGGTTTACATAAAACACAATTAAAATATCTGCATTCTTCCGTACCGGTAGGCAAGAAGAATAGGCACTTAATGATTTAATAGAATAATCAACAAATTAGTGATTGAAGCTGCATATTTGTTATTGGTATAAAGAGAAAAATACTTGTTATTGGTATAAGGAGAAAATTACCCGTTGGGTTTTACATGTTTTTAAGTAATTAGCAAATTATTGATTAAAGTAACAAAAATTGATGGTGCACTTCCTGCATGTTTGTTTTACAGGCTTGGTGTTACAATCTAATTTATTTAGAGGTTAACATAGTTCCAAGAACTTAAAAGGTGAAGAGGGAGATATTCTAAAATAAATACATATACATTATGAAATGAAGAAATATACAAATTCAATTCACCTTTCAATATTTATTTTATAAAAAAAACAGTTACGGGATGGATAACAAGCTTCTAAAGATTGGTAAGAAGAGAGACCAGAAACACTCAATATCATCTAAACAACAATCAAATTATATAGAGACAACAATCAATCTTATGAATAATCATAATCATCGATTTCACATGGGTTTCAAAATCCAACCCTGCTCAATAATTAAATTTAAGTTCTAAAATTTAAATATAAAAAATCCAAACAAAAAAATTCCAATCACACAGTTCTAAACACCAGTAACTATAAAACCAATAGCAGTCATTAAACTTTGGAATTGACTACAGGAATTTCACAACAATAAACTAGACAAGTATAAGAAAATATACATTTAAATGTAAGAGCATATCATTATAAATTATAAAAGAGCAGGAAAATTTATCCCCTATATAAATGTAAGAAAAGGCAGCGTAACAATAAATCATATCATTACTAAATCACAATAAATCATGAGAGGCTACTTCTCCAATCTGAATCCTAATAAATCATGTACTCTGAACTAACAAAGTATGCTAAAAATTACTTGTAATCTGGTGCAATATTCTTTAGTTATATATATGTAATCTTGTGCACACGTCAGAACAAAACATCAAAACCTTAAGACTACAAAAATTAAACCCAACATATATAAGTAACTCTGTTAATTAATTGATTAAAAACTATCTACTCTGTCTTATAAGACATTCGTAGATCACGAACAACTACTTGGTAAATTCCACTCTGAATTTGTTAGACATAGAAAAGCCGTGAGTGACAACAGATGACCCAAAAATTAAAGAGGAAATGAAAAGTAGAGGAGGATAAGGCCTAAATAGATGTCAGCGATTTATATTCGATATAAGAAAAAATATGAGTTAAAGAACAGAAGAAGAATGGAGAGCATATATCAAAAAATAAGACCCGTAAATAAATGTTTGGCAAAACTAAACCTGCAAAAATAAACCCTTAATTCTGCACACTTAATTAACGGATCGTACACTATAAATAAGAAGTCCCTGCCTTGCATTAACAAACATACACGTAAAATTGTCCTGTTCGTACGAATACAAGATTAAATAACACACATACGCCTTATAAACCTTGGACTGAAAAAACAAAACAACAAGATCTTAACAAACCCAGCCCCTGCACCAGATGAGAAAATGTATAATTCGCCATCAATTATTTCATTGATTGATGATAAAATAAGGAGAAATCAATCTCAGATCTAAATGAATAATAGAAATAACATCATATTCCTAAAAGGCAGAATTAAACCCTACGCACACCTTCATATATTTGTCTGCACAATATCTAAAAACATGTGCCCTGCATATGATCGCTGCATGTATGATCGATTATTACACATGCCAATTTAAGCCCTAAATAAATAATAGGAAAAAACATCAAAGCCCTAAATAAAAATAGAAATAAACATCAAAGCCCTAGGGTGCAGAATGTCAACCCTACGCACAAGGTGATACTTTACTAACATTTAGTACAAGTTCAAATTAAATCCGCAAAAGGTTGTTCCATAATCCGATTACAGAGAAATAAGTTCGGAAAGGGCTTACCCGTGGTCTGGTAGTGAACCGAGTCTAAAATTCCATCGCTCTGCTCCCACCGCACCGCCTAATTCTTGTGGAGGATCCGAGTCACAACAATAGAGGAGAAAGAAACACACAGACCACAAGAACATGTCATGCCAAACGAAAAAAACAGAGATGTACAAAAGAAAGACAGATTCACGCAATCATTACAGGCATGGCACATGCTTAATTAATAGATCTTCAAGACGCGAGGTACAAACCAGGTCGATATAGAAAAACATACACGTAAGACGATAAAGACCATGTTCCTACAATACAGAATGAAGGGCACATCGGGAACGAAGTACTGAAGAGGTGAGTGAAAGCTCAAGTTTTTTATAGACCTGCGGCAGCAAAAATAAAACTGGCTCGCACCATGTCGGATCAGAATATGCTCTTCACAAAAGCTGTACCTAGCCGTCGGGAACCTTCCACATGAATACTTCCACCTACTCATTCCTCGTCACTTAATTGACCAAGACATGATACCAATTGTAATGATATTCTTATAAATAATCTTTCCTAAGCGGCTAAATAAAGGCTACCTATCTCATGTTTTTGCCACGATTGTACAGTGGCGTAAGCATAGATATTTTATGATCTTATCCATCATTTATTTGAAGGTCTTCATTTATTAAATTCTGCTTACCATGCTGACAATTCTAATTAAGGGAAACAAAAATTATGAGCCCTATGCTTACCTTTTAGAAATAACTATGCATAGGTTTAAGTTTGAATGATTTTTTATTTTTTATTTTTTGGTTGGTACTTTTACACTATATTACTAATAATTTTACATCTGTTACATAATGAAATCATCTTTTCATATACAAATTTGATTATATAACACAAGTTCATACTTTATCAGCGAAGGGATGTATCCAGATACGTGTTAGTAGTTGAAGTGAAAGGGAAACTCTTTAAGCATTTGACAAATGTAAAAGGTGACAGAATGGATCACTAGTATTTACGAGGTGTTAACGGAAATATAGAATTGAGTACATAAGATGAGTTCGGGCACAGAAGGGCTAACCTGTGAAATGGTCTGAATTGACTATTCGCTCCAAAGCTCAACTCCTTCATCTTTATTCTTTTATAGGATCAAAAGGGCACAACAATATAATTTGAAGACGTAACATTCATCAAACGACTTAAATGATGGGATGTGCATTAGGGGAGAAGGATCCCTATAATCGTGCACCTATGCTTTAGGCAGCGCGTCAGACCTCCATATGTAGGTATGTCAGTAGCGTAAAAAAATAATATCATCGTGTAGCGTATGATCGTGCCATATCAATATTATCGTTTCATGCAGTTTATTTGAGATCGGACCTCCAAGTAGCCGCAGCCGAATTGATTTAATATGAAGAAAATTACATCGGGAAGCATTCTGAAAGAGGGACCAATGATCGAGTTCCCTATGTGTCAGCATTCTCATTGAATCTTAAAAAGTGGTCCGTATCAACGGCAAAAAGCGAACAACTATTGGATACTGCTTGTCACCAACTGTCTACTGGTCCGAAAAGAGATGTACATGTTTTGGTACATGCACGGTTATATGGTCCTCTCTGCTAGTCTTTAAGTCAGTGAGCATGACAAATAGCGTTGAAAGTAAGTCATTGATATGGAAGCAAAACCTCCAAAGTGTACCGTAAATCATATGAGGGATAATATTAACTAGCTTGCCTACTTTGTGGTCTAGGGAGAGACCAAACTCCTGTTAGAAGGTTCCCGTTGACTGAGGTCTCCTTCGGTAACCATGGAGACTTGCACCCACATTTAGGGTGACGTGAATATTCCAAGTCTTATCCTCGTTTATTGAAAGTTGTCAGACTTGATAAACAATTCACAAAGCAAGGTAAGTTATGGAGGTTTTGCTTACCTTTGATAGTCTAAGCAATGATGTAGATGTAGATCCCCAATTGTGTCATTGAATATATTTCAAAAATTTGATGACATCTTCACCATTTTGCATTTCCTAGCAACATGTTACAATGAGAAATGAAAATGCAAGATTTCATCTTTTAGAAGAAAAATATAGTCATGACTACGTGAGGTGTTGTAGTCATTAAAATGCCATCACTTTACGTATTCATATCGAACAGTAGCATAAGTTACTGAGAAAGATGGACTTGAGAATCTACAGGGTCACTTCCTTTGTCTGTGAATTTAATTTAACACAGGTGCTTAAAATGATGGATTAGCTTTATCATTAACCAAGGTTGATATCCACTAAGAGTTGCATGGATATGTTGGGATATTCACTGGATAATGTAGGCGGTTGGGAAAAGTCAATAACAAGAATGAATCGACCACCCTCTGAATGGGGCACAATAGTTTGGCGAGGGGATGCTAT
Organism: Taxus chinensis; assembly: GCA_019776745.2. NCBI lineage: Eukaryota > Viridiplantae > Streptophyta > Pinopsida > Cupressales > Taxaceae > Taxus > Taxus chinensis. The sequence goes on from CM034151.1 coordinate 649,373,919, forward strand.
CATTGCTTCGTGAGGTGCATATTAATAAGGGAAATTAATTTGTTCTCTACAAATCTCATTTCTTCAATGATAATATAGTAAACATGTCAAAGATGGTTCTTAGAAAGTTGCAAGAGATTTCCCCTCGAGGGTTTTCATTTCCTTGATAGGCATTAAAAGGCAAGCACATATGGTGGATGTGGAGATGGTGAAAGCAACAACACCCATTGGAGCGAGGAAAATCATTAGGTGATGTGAGTGCATATTTGATAGTGTTGATGATGTCAAGATTTCCCTAATCCAGTAATACAAACTTATTATGAAATTTTCCATCAAACAAACAAAAACATTGTTGGGAAAAATCTTGAGAATTTGGGCCATTCGATTAGCAAGCCTCTGATATTTTGATTCCTAACTTAGTGTTGATATTGTCTAGTTTTTTTGCAATTTTATATTTGCTCAAGTAATTCTCCACACTTATAACTTAGACAACAACATATAACAATTGCAAGAGTTTTCCTTCTAGGTTTATATTTGGCTTTACATCCTCAACATTCAAGTGCATATTCATAATGCTTGCATTAATTTTAAAGAATTTTCATGTGTACATTCGTATGCTTATTATTTTTAAATATTGAGCATTTTGTGGCTTCGTAGAATGAGGAAACAGAACTTAAAAATATTAGAGAGGATCTAAGTTCTAAAAAAAATTATAAAGAATTTAGCAAAATTCAATGCAGTAACTATTGATCCATTAAATGAACTATTATTTTATATTAGATTTATATACTAGAGATTGCACATGAGTTGCAAAATGAGCCACATGGAATGTAAATGGAATGATCTCATTTAGTAATGTGGTTTGATTTTAGTATGATTTTAATATCAATGTCAATTATCCCAACAAGGAACACCCAAAAATCCAAATAAAACTTTGACAAACCAAAATCGTAATGAAGTAAAGTTTTTGTGCCTTATGTACATATCCAAATTTTGTATGAATATCTAATGGGGTATTCACAACTGTAACATATGTACAAAACCATTTCACACAATTCTTTGATGGATGTCCACATTAGCTTTAAATCTCCCATTTAGGCACAAGTTGAGTGGATGTTGGAAACGATTCTCGTTTTATACCAACCACATGCATTCAGTTACAAGTTTGTAAGAAATTTCGAAAAACTAAGTATTGTGAATATATTGGCAAAAGAAAATTGATCGAGTTGGGCATCTATTTGTTCTACTCGGTGAAGTAGTCTCAATCGTTCTTGAGGATATGTAAGTATGATATTCCATGGAAAATATTATGCTCATTTCATTTGATCAAACATGTAGCATCCATCTACTAAAGCTTCCTTTTTGGCATTTATGAGTTTTCAACTCCTTTTCACCACATTTTACATGCATATAAACTAGGGAATCTACAACTAAACCATCTAACAAAAAAAAAACGTGTTATATCTCGATGAATGTTAATACCTTATTGCAAAGATCCTATTTTTCCATAGGCTATGAGTATGCTAATAAAGGTAATTTTATCATGTTGAATATCTATTCATTGCATTTATTGAAACATTCTCAATGGCTCTTGACTCGTAAGGATGACCATGTCTAAATCTCGTTGAACTCATTAGTGACCAATCAATAAGAAAATTACAAAGAAAGGTATTAAATTATTAATTATTTATAGTTTAAAAAGACATAAACACATGTACAAACAAACATCAATGTTGAACAAGGGTTGGATTCGTGACTATAAAGTCTCCCTTACCTTGGACATATTAAACGAGGAATCCAAAAATAAATGAATTATCCCACCAACAAGGTTATGACAGAAACATCAACAAATTTCATACCAACAAAAATATGCCATAAATTTTTTTCACCTTCATATGAGATCTCTAATCTAGAAACAATATAACTACATCTTATTAGGAATGATTAATTAAAAAAATAAGAACACAAAACATTAGAAAAAGGAAAACCTTAATGTTACGAGGATTAATTTCTCCTTTGCATGAAGATTTTCATATCATTCCATTGAAATGTGTATTTTGGTTTGAATGGAGATGAAAACATGTAAGAGGCTATGTGGAGCTATTACTATTGAAACAATATAAATCATGTTAGTAATTATTAAATATTTTCAAGTTCACTTTTATTTTCCTTTATAGTTAACTAAGCATCATTTGGTCATACTTAGAAAGTAGTTTCCTATGAATTTTTTTCTTTTTTCATTTCAAAAAAACAATTTGGGATGCCACTAAAACCCAATAAGAAACAAAAAAACTCTCCAATTATGTCATTTTAGGCATTTTCGTGAATTTCAAAGGACAAGTAGATACTAGATCTTGAGGAGGAGGAAAATGTGTTGTTCTAAATTTACCATTGCAATAGATGTTAAGAGGATGATAGAAAAGTTTTTGGACTCTTACATTACAACTACTTATTTCATTTGCCTAAATTTTTCAAAGGTCTTTTGAAAAATCCCATCTTTTTTACATATTCTGCGTTCATTATAGTCCATGAGACTGCATATCTTTCAAGCATTTTTTCAAACAGTTCATATGCTTCCATACTTAAATATATTTTTCGAGGACACTTACAACTTAAAAATAAGTCAAAATTCCCTTCTTCTTAAGGCTTCATCACATGTCCGCACCCTATTTGAAAGATCCTATTTTTGCACAAGTTGGTACTATGCTAGTAAAGGTGAAATGATTAAATTAGAAATTATTTAGTTGTATTTCATCAAATAATATCAATGTTCCATTGGGATGCCTGTGCTAGAAATTACTAGCGAATAGATATTCAAAGTTGGATTCCTCCGACATAATAATGATATAAAGAGTAGTCAAATTTATCAATGCATACATTGAAGTTTACCAATATCATGGTCAGTATATGCACCCCATTTTCATAGTGCCAAAGTAAAAATACCTAATGAGATGTGTTAAAATGCTCGAGACTACTGCCTAGCTCCCTTATCGACCCTTCATCCCTCTTTATGCCTCTCTAGCCCTTCCAGGATCTCCTAGAGCTTTATTTTATATCTTCTTCTTATTCTTGACCTATTTTGTTGATTCGGGATGCTACCACCACGATGGTTTCATCCCCCACCATGAATGTTTTTTCACGTTCACTAGCGGTGACGTCAATCACAGTGGCAGTTTAATAACCTGTGCCTATAGAAACTAGTGGTTCTATCACACTTGCAACTTAAATCATACTCACAATTACCATGAAACATTTTCCATATTTTATTTGGATCATGTGCATGTTTAAACTTAGTTTTCATTTCCAATTCACTCCTCCTACCCCCTAACACTTGATTGTACTCCCAAGTGATTCAATCTAAACCATATATTTAGTTTTGATCTCTAGTTAGGATTGAAAACACCTAGAGGTTGGTTATTCAAAAAAAATGAACGTTTATTTTCTCCTCCCATATTATTGAAGCTATATTCTCTAGAGACCAATTTTTGCTTCCGTATTTTTAATTCATAGAGAGAAACAAAGCCCAAGATGTCTTCTTCAAATACTAAGAGCCTTGATGTAACGCCAGCAAAAACGACGTTCTAAGAACTCGCTTCAACCAAACACTTAACCCAAAAATGTGACTAATTTGTTTGTTAAGAGGGGAAGTTACGGTGCAAGAATGATGCAAGGGTGCTTTAACCTTTACGGTTCGTTAACTTACTTACATTACTTAACATAGATTGAAGATTGAAAGGCCAAATCTAGTTATTAGGTACATATTCACAAAACTTGTAGGGTACATTAATCAATAGTACTAAGGAAGGTAACATGGTTTAATTCATTTAAATAACTCTTTTCTACTCTTTCCATTAAACTTAATTCTAATAAGGTTAACCTTATACTCAACTATTAAATTCTTTTCTTTAATAATTCAAAGAACCCTTTTAATACAATCCTACACAACTAAGGTCTTAAGGACACCACACCCTCAGGTAATTAAAAGACCCCACTCACTCATCTACACATGCCCTTAAGGTTTGGAACTAAATATTTAAAATTACATTACTCTTTAAAAGGGTAGGGTAATCAATGGAGAAATCACATGCCCTTAAGGTTTGGTAACCCTTGATTACCCTACACTCTTTGGGGCAAAACCCTACCCCCTACTCATCTACACACGCCCTTAAGGTTTGGAACTAAATATTTAAAATTACATTACTCTTTGGGGCAAAACCCTACCCCCTTTGATATACATGAAGAAATGCTTTTAGATTCACCATTAAAGGGTTTTGATGTCACACCCCTATGTATTCCTCTTTATTTACTTGTTGGAAGCATTATATCTAATTTTTTTACACTTAGGAATTAGAGGAAACAGTTACATTTTACGCACAGGCGCGGATCCGCGGAATTTTGTCATAAGTGACAAGACCACCGCCCTTCGCAGGGTGACAAACACAGGAACGCCGCCTTGGCTGGGTGACAAACACAAGACTGCCACCCTGGCTGGGTGACAAACACAGGACCGCCGCCCTGCACAACGCGCCAGTCCTGTTTCTGAAAAACAAAACCTTAAAGCTGAGATTTTTACAAAAACTTAAAGTTGCTAAAGGGTGTAAAAATGCATCCTTGATTTGTTTTTATTTATTTCAAGTTCCAGATTTGCTATTTATTGCTCATTTATTCATTTCTTAGCTAAATCTATTCATTTTAAAGTATTTTCTTTTCTATTAAACTACATCTACTTACAAGAATAATTTCTATTGTTTAACTAAGTTTTTATTTTCATTACAAGGCAAAAAAGGAATATAAATCTATTTTTGATATAAAATCAACTTTCTTAGTGTAATAGAATCTAGCTTATTTTCTCTTTCATTTTACTACAATGTTCATTCATTCAAAATAACCATATTAACTTATTTTCTATAAAAGATATTTTGCAGCAAAACAACTTATAACTATTTCTACATTTTCGTCTTTCTCATTTTTACAATACAATAACTACTTAATGAAAATATACTTTCTTTTCCATTGTATAGTGGATCAATCTTTCAATACATTCAAGATTTCAACAATGTGAATTTACTTTCTTTTACTACTTGCAACTATCTTTACAATACATTATTTCTTCTTTCTTTTCCCATGCAATGCAATCTCAATAACAACAATAGGATAGCAACTTTCTTTAACAATGCCATTACAAATTTCCTCCACTTGAAGTGGGGAAAACATACCAAAATGTACACAAGGAAAGAACCATGTTATTTCAGTTTCTTCCACTCTAAGTGGGTAAAATAAAAAGGTAGTTTTCACATGGTCACCAACAATACTCCAAGCTCCAAGCACCAAAAAAATAGGGGGAGAGGCAACGCTCTCCACCCAACCAAGATACCCAATGGAGAAGAGAAGCCATCCTCTCCATTGGCTCCCGAGCCCCAACCACATCACAATGGAAAAAGATCTCAACTCATGGCAACTACTAGCTTCCACACTATTTAACAAATCACTTCACATTCATTCCATTTTCACACAAACACAATAGTAACTCAACAAGAAGAAAACAATCAAAACAACTATATAACAAGGCTTATCAAGAAAGCCAAAAGAGTAAGACCTATGGGGAGGCCACTTATGCCTCCCAATGGGAATGGGTGCCACCTAAAAAGCCTCCAATGCAAAACACAATACCCCCTAACAACTCTTATGCCTCCCTCAAGTACCCCTTATCCCTCCATCCACTCTTATGCCTCCCTCAACTCTTATGGCTCCCTCAAAGTAAGAACAAGAAGAAAGTGCAAGCATTTCTCATACTAGGTGGGCACCCAACCCAAACTCCTTCCTCAAGAACATGATCTCTTATGCCTCCCTCAAATAAACTCCCCATAGTCTCCTCCCACTCCTAACTTAGGCATTCTACCGATACCCAACAAGTATTTCAAAAAAAATACAACAACATTCAACAAACATATACACACATACATGTAACATTAACATAATATAAACAAAGGAGAAGCTCCTACCTTTCCATGGTAGAGCTTGTTCCAAGTATGAAGTTCCAAACGCCTCCAAAGATCAAGCAAGCATCCACAAGCTCCAAAAATCAACAAGTATTCACAAGCTCCAAATATAATCCGCAAACTCCCTCAAAAATCCTCCCACTCTCCAAATATCCAAGAGACTAAAAATGATCATCCAACCCCAAAACAAGCAACAAGAATTCAATAAATAGAGAAAGGAGAGGGAGGGGTGATGTGGCTCCAAGTAGGATGCCACCCCATTTCCTCCCTACTCCACATCACTTAGTCAACCTCATATTCCAATGCACAATTAATGAGTGGTTGAAGGAATGACAAGCACCTTACACACTCCATCTAAGCCCACTCCCCTCAAAGGACAAAATTAAATATTTTAAAGGAAGTGCAATTAATACTTTATCTTTTTATCCACCAAAAACAGCTAAAAGAGCCTAAATTTGACCTCCCAACCCATAGGTAGGGTTGGCATGGGCTTTTAAGAGGTGTGGGACAAGTTTGACTTGTCCCACAAGCTTCCAAATTTGGCCTCTAAGGCTAAATTCGAGTTTCCCATATGGGGTAGAGTGTGCTACACTCAAAACTCATACACACATCACTCAACACAAAATCCGAAGTAAATCAAGCCTAATAAATGAACTCCTTTTTGGTCACATCTTTTAATTAGTTTAAAACAAATTAAAATTAACTTAATTAAGACACTACAACCCATGACTAATAAAGGGGGTAAACACTAATCCAAAAATATAAATAATAAAACAAGTAAAATTTCACTTACTAAGAGGAAACACATCCTAACATAATAGAAAGGGAAAATTAAAACTAAACAACACATGACCCCTAGGTCACAATTTTCCCCTAACCAGATAATTCTAACACACACACAATTACATGTTGCCATGGTGACCCTAGTTGGATTCTTCTCAAATTCCGATGTGGTTGGTCTCCACTCCCCTGATATTGTTGTGAATATAATACACCTACAAAATAGAGAATACCTCATTTGGCCTCGTGGTCGCATTAAAACATTCATGCCAAATATACAATATAATCTAAAATCAACTATACATGAATTACTATCATCTATGCAAATATGATATCACTTACAATTTATAGCACATTTCTATTCCACATTTCATCTGTGTCAAAACGATCATCACATTAATCCAATTATCAAGATCTACCCAATATGACTAAATATATCACACGTCAAAATTAAAGATAAATAACCATGTCAAAAGTATATCAATATCATCATAAAATGTCTCCAGTAGACCATATGCATCATATAAGGATCAAATCAATAACAGTTCAATGTCTATGATATCTACTAGCATGTTAAATCAAAGAAGCTATTATAAATCCATAAGTGAAGTAACCAATATCAAAACAAATCAAAATGGTGTCGAAGGGAAGTGAGCACTACACTTGAGGATTGTGTATTGGTATTTGTTACCTAAAAGATAACATAAGGGCCATCATACCATACTTATGTATCCCCTTGAACCAATCATAGATAAGATATTTGTTCCTCTTCCAAAGTGTGTCAATCTTTTTTTCTCCCCAAATAAATCCATCAATTACAAAAATGGTGGTAATGAGCTCAAATGGAGTAGTTTGTTGAGGGTATAAACATACAAGGATCATATTAACCTCATTCCTGATGGCAAGAGTTTAATTGCAGAAGACATAATGATATTCATTCATTGCGTGTGTTTACAAACAAGAGTGCCAAGCCTTAAAAAGGCTGCGGGAGGAAAGATGGAGAGAGGACAGTTACAACTGTCTGTTAACTGTCCATTAACAACAATGGATTAAACTAACAAATGCTAACATTCCCCCCCTTAATACATTGTTTGTAAAAACATACATTTCCTGATAATAGGTCCCCCCCTTAAAGAGAACATCGCAAAGAGGGTATTCACACGAGCATGTGCCTACATGGTCTCACATGGTTTTTCTAAGGTTGACCAGAAACCTAGAGGGACAGGAACACTTTCCGACTGTTCACCTCGGTGGTTTTACAGGATTACCACAAACCAAGAGGATTTTACCTCGGTGGTTTTACAGGCGTACCACAAACCCAAGAGGATGATACCTCGGTGGTTTTGCAGGATTACCACGAACCCAGGGCGAGTACCATGCGCTGCTTTCAGTGCTTTTCTGTTCCCCACGACGCTCTTCAATTAGAAGGTCCCAAACAGGAAACTTCGTATCATCTGTACTTTATTGAATAACAAAACAACAGGAACACGACACAAAACTGAAACTGAAATAAACAAGCCAAAAATTGAGGAATAGGTCCTCAATACCTTATTCTGCCACAATCTCTGTCGGCGGCCTCGTCACTTGTGGCTTGCAAGAGGTCGCTGGATTTCCTCCAGCCTCCGTTATCCTCCGTCCTCCTGTACAGATGCTTACAATACTAGAGATGATGTGAAGCCAATCTCATCAACAGCTTCCTCACTCTCGTCAGAATCTTGTGGATCTTCTGTATGAGCAGTATTAGCTCCATTGTGTTTTATATTTCCTTGTAGAACATCTCTTGCTCGGATATGACAGTTCCACATTGTATGACCTTTCTTCTGACAATAGTGGCATTCAATCTCTTGTTTAGGCCTTAGTTTATTTTTATCTGATCTCCTATGAAATTTTCTGTTTGTGGAATACAGTGCACTTACTTGTTGAGTATCACCTTCTGCAACATCGTCAGTTATGCGTTTTTCCTCTGCGAGAAGAGCCGCGATCATGTCATCTAGAGATTTGGACTGAATTTGACTGAGAGTAAAAACAACATTGTTGTATTTGGAAGATAGACTGTTTAATAGGATAGCTTTGGCATCCTCATCTTCTATCACAACTTTGACTTCTGCTAGTTGTTGGAGCAGAGACCGAAGATTATTAATGTGACTAGACATAGAAACGCTTTCTTCCATTTTGAATCTATATAACTGAAGTTTTAGGGAAAACTTCGCGTTCACTGCTTTCGCTCCAAATAATTGATTTAAATTATCCCACATGTCCTTGGAAGATTTATTGAGATCAACATGATGGAGTTCAGAATCGGAGAGAGCAAGGCCAATAATGGCTTTTGCTTTATCATCTCTGCACTGCCATTCTGCTAATTTGGCGGTGTCTGTGGGCTTTTTCTCTTTTCCATCTACTATACCCCATAAGTTTTTATGCATAAGTTGCATTTGAATCTTCACCTTCCATGTATGAAAGTTTAACCCCGAGTATTTTTCCAAGTGAATGTCCATAATAACTACTGGAGAAACGAAAAAAATGGTGAGGTAGGAAGTAAATTACCGTGAATGTCCATCAGGTAAGACTAGCATTGCAGACTTTCGGGCACTCGTCAGCCAGGCCTATGCTTCTCGATTGAGTTCCATCCCCGAAACAGAAGAACCTTTATACGCTGGTGGCCATGCAGAACATGTCGTTTTGGGTGCTCAAATCCACGCCATCAAATGCAGGTTTCTAACCACCAATCTAAAATCATAACGTGCAATCTCTAGGCGCAGGTCTCCTCCTTTCCTTGCAGCAGGTCCACTAAACTTTAATTTGGCTTCTCCAAATTTGCACACATTGATTTTATACTAAACTTCTATGTCTTAAAACTGCCAAAATAATCTCTAAACTGCAATGGCTCTGCAGATGTTATTCGCCACGCTATATTAAAGTTGGTCGGTTCTATGCCAGACAACAAATGACAAAGGAAAGTCGTTCCTCCACGTTATAAATGTTTCACGCAGATCTCAAGACAGGAAACAAAATGACCATCAAACAGAATGTTCCACGCAAGTTACTAGACAGCAAGCAACCTAACAAAATATTTCCACGCAGCTCTTCAATGTTAAGATAAAACAGGTCGCTACATCTTCTCCTTCTCACGTTTCTGCCTCCTTTGGACACATCATCATGCTCAGTAAAAACAAGACTCCTTCACGCACGGATAGTAGAGAAATGGTTGCTGAGTCTCCTTCACGCACAGCGGACTTCACACGAGACAGCCACAGTTTTTCCTCCTCCACGCACCAGTCTGCTTGCACTCACGCACAGTAAAAACGCAAACCTCCATCAGCGAGAGAGGACAGGCACACTCGCTCTGATACCAATGATGGCAAGAGTTTAATTGCAGAAGACAGAATGATATTCATTCATTGCGTGTGTTTACAAACAAGAGTGCCAAGCCTTAAAAAGGCTGCGGGAGGAAAGATGGAGAGAGGACAGTTACAACTGTCTGTTAACTGTCCATTAACAACAATGGATTAAACTAACAAATGCTAACAATTCCAATTATAGAAAGAGGTTATATCTAAGTCAAATTTTTGTATTTGCTTCTTTGGAATAGAGTCAATTTACTCCCTTCAATACTAATTAGAAAATAATAAAAAAGGTAATAAAAACATTTGCTTATTTAGGATGGAGTTCTTTCTTTGAAATTTGTGCCTATAACTGAGAAGATTTCCAAAATCTTAAATAATCCCTTGGATTCTTGCCATTATCTTCAGTTGTGATAAATGCTTGTGGTGGAGGAAATTATCCTTGGGAGATTCTGATTGAAGTCATCGTTCCTTCTTTTATGATTAGATTATAGATGAGTACCTTATCAGGCTAATAGCTGGGACTCGTATGTGTTTACACTCCCTATGTTTCACTCATGGTAGGGTGTTGGAATAATGTGTGTAAGCCTACCTAGGGTTACTTATATTTATTATTAGTTAACTACATTCACCTTAGGTTAATTATATTTTCCTAGGGTTAATTCTATTTCCGTAGTTTAGTTTATTTCTTACCTAAGATAGTTTGGTTGTTTTATTGTTGAGATTTATCAACAATACTTTGCACCTAATGTTTAAAAACTAATTATTTTAAGTTTTCTCCATTATTACAATATGAGAAATAGTTTGTTTTACACAAAACAAACTATTTACATTATATATTTGCATTGTATTAGATTTTAAAGAGATAAAAATATAACATTTTTTGTTTAATAAATAATAACTACATTTTATTTGTTTCAGGAACATTTTGAGTTGGTTTTGAAAAATTATTTGGAGGTATTTATTTTAGTCTTGCCTTTTGAGTCAATCTTGTGGATAATTTGCATGTGTATAATCCTTTTTTGGTATCAGAGTGATTTGGGAGACTTTGTTTATAGGTTATTGTGTCTGTAATTCTTATAATTATTTCATTTTTTCTTTGATCTCATTGTCATACTAAATGTCTAGCATAAAAAAAAATCCATGATAACTAAGCCCCCACTTGAACTTCTCATGTCTTGGTATTATGAACCCTTCTTCTAGAAAACCTGTCATCAGTTTCACCCTCATTCTAGATCATAGGAACGTGATAAAAAATTGAATTGTGTATGGATATATACCCAAGGAGATTTATGAAGTTACAAAGATTTAGGGAAGAATAATGGCCCCCGGAGGCCTAAAAAGGGCCATTTTGGTCATTTTCCAACTGATAAACACCCTCTAAAATATTACAGGGAAGAATCAAATCATTTAAGAGTTATATAGGAGATAAATGAAGTCACCTAAGGTAGTTTAGGAAAAAATGGTGGAAGAAACTGGTGTTAGAAATCAATCTTGACACCAGAGCAAGATCGGATCGTTTTGGGCATAGGGAATGAAGGCTCCAATGGTGAAAGATAACTTTTTCATATTATTCTAGGAGTTATAAAAAGAGTTAGGAGGTAAAAAAAATAATAAATAGAAATATCTTAGAACCCTCTACACGAAGGGTATATCAATTTTTATCCAAGATCTAAAAATCTTTTGTGATAATCCAGGACATTATAGTTTCCCCTTCGAGTCAAGAATGGTCCTAATAATGGCTTAGATGATCTCAAAAAGATATTTAGAGTCAAAATCATATAATGTTTGACCCTAAAACACTCTTTCATGCTCCCAGGGCGGAAAAGCACTCTCTATGTCTTGATTTACTCTCGGCGGGTGACATCAACATTCTAAAACCCCTTTAACACACTTATCCAACCTTGGTGTCATTTTGGAGTGTCCCTAAGGTGAAAATGGTATAACAGGGATACCAGAGTGTGAACCTAATCATTTTTGAAGTTTCTTCACTTAAAGGTATAACTTAAGGTGTTAGAGGGAGGAAATGAGAGAGTTAAGTCTACAAGTTTACCTTTCATGATGGATGAACCCCTTGATCACAATTTTTCATAAATTATTCCCCTTGGATTGTCCCCAAGGTGAAAAGGGCACAAAGGGGACATAAAATTGGGACCCGAAGCTCGAGAAGGAAGTAAATTTTTTGTAAAAAGGAATCGTGCAATAGTTATTTAAAAGGCCAATAATATTTAAAACTCGCAGGATTTTGAAGTCAACATGGAGATCATAGCTGGGGAGGGGGGGATCAACTTCCAAACATTTGTACATGGTGAAAATAAATTAAAAAAATTAAAGCAAAAGAAAGGAGGCTTGTGTGGCGGTATAGGGGGACAGCGATGAAATGGTAGAAAATAATGAGACAGTTAAAGCTTCTAGTCCCAGCTTTGTGTGGGGGAGAGAAGATACAACACAAGGAATATGACTTGGGATAGATAAGCGGGGTGGGGGACCATTAATAGGATCGAGAAATGAAAGATGCTACAACTTAACAAACCAAAGGAGGGTCATTGGCGTCCCATGCTGCATCATTTCTGGCTACTGAGGATATGTCTTTCGAGAAAGAGTCAAAGCAAGAGGTGTGATGAGAACATTCAACACCTTTTTTGGAAAGGGAATCAACAAGGGCATTCCCTTCCCTATAAATGTGTTTAAGGATGACTTCAGTAAAATCTTTGCTCCATTGCTCTGATATCCTGAATGATGGTGTTGATGGTCTAGGCGGGGTGACTAATATCTTTTAAAATATTGATGAGATTTAGCGAGTCACTCTTAATGATGATCTTGATGGGGCTTGAAGACCTGGAAAATTCTAGACCATTGAAGATGGATAAAGCTGTCATTCTATGGTTATTACTGAAACCCAGAGATGCAAAAAAAAAATAGGAGATTACCTTGATGGTTCCTCATAATATCCCCACAGCCCGAATGACCAGGATTCCCTTTAGAGACACCATCTACATTTAATGTTTGCCACCCATAAAGAATTTTTTAGCATGTAACAGCTCTAGTAACAATAGTTTTTTGTGGGGCGAGAGTTGAAGAGAGATATTTTTGCTAGTTACCAATGGCAAGGAGATAAATCTTAGAGCCACCTAATATGCACTTTGAAGAGTTAAGGTTTTCCTGAAGAGAGATGACGATAGAGTTGGAAACAATTTCCCTTTTGCTAGAAGAGTCTTAAAATATGTGCTTGTTTCTTTCTTTCCATAATCCCCTGACAACATGGGGAGAAGGAATTTCCAAGCCAAATTAAGGCTCGAGTTTTGGAAGGGCGAGGAAAATTGTTTAATGGTGTCCTTTATAGATCTTGAAAAAATCCATAGGATTCAAAAATTTATGAGGATATAAGACCATATTCTAGAAGAAAAAGTACACTGAACAAAAAGATGGTAGGAATCTTCAACATCTTTTGAGCAGAAGTTGCACCGAGAAGGGAGGGAGTAATCACTTCATTACATATTAGCACTAGTAAGTGTAGTGTCCTTCCAAATGAGCCAGGTGAACATGCCAATATTTGGGATGACATGAGCAGGCCAAAGGTAGTTAAGAGGGATATTATTCGTGATAGAGAAAAGTGAGTTGTATGCCAAGTTAACAAAGAAGGAGCTAGAAGATGTCTAAGGCCAGATAATCTTATCAGCAAAGGGGGATAAGCCAATATGCAAGGTAGATAATAGCTGCTCCAAGGAGTCAACTAACCCATATTGATTTTGATCACAAAATTTCCATTTAGGTAACCGCCATCTGGGAGGGAAAGACGATTTGATGATGTAGTTAGTAACCGAAGTACCCACTAGGTAAATCATATGAGGCATGAGAGGGAGCTAGGAAGGGTTATTTAAAAACAATTAATTCGAGATCCACCAGTCATTCTAGAAGTCAATTTTATCACCATTTGTTAGGCACCATTTGACACATTTACAGATAAGGTCCCTACAACTGATAATAAAGTTTGATATAACCGAGCTAATGGGAAGTTGGTTGTCAGAGAGAAAATACGAGTAAAGTCTTAAGTACTTGTCCCTTATTAGAGTGGCTCACGAAGCACTGGATCCTATGACCAAGGCCCATCATAATTTTACAATCAGAGATTTATTCATATTACCAGTACTTCTTAGATCGAGGCCTCCCATTCTTTTTAGTTTACAAATCAAGTCCCAGGCAAAAAGTTAAGTTCTTTTTTTCTCTTTCGAACTTGACCAAAGGAAGCGTTTTTGAATTTGTTTGATTTTTTAAGGCCACTACTAAGGGGATTTTTAAGATATATATATAGTGTATATTGGCATACCTCAGAGGGTGGATTTAATAAGTTGAAGTTTATTAGCTTAGCTTAGGAGAGAACCCTTCCAGCCAATGAGTTTCCTTTGAAACCTATCCAACATAGAATTCTAGAGCCCCTTAACCGGTTTTCCTTTGAAGATAGGAAGACCCAGATAGGAAGACGAAATATCAACGATTCTACATTCAAAGATGTTCGTTATCTTTCTATGACGCATGGGGGGAGTGTTGAGGAAGGGGATGCAACACTTGGTTGATATTTTGACCAGAATCTTCTTAGTAAGAGTCAAGGATGTAAACCATAGTTTAAGCTTCAAAAATTAATGCAAATCCAAGGAGAATCATATCATCAGGAAATTGATTGTGAGTGGAATCTGGAAGCCTAATAGTGATGAAGATGCTCAAAATAGAAGTGGATGACACAACTGCACAAAGATATTTATTGAGGGAGTTCACAATAAGGATGAACATGAAAGGAGAGAGGGGATCACCCTGTTGAAGGCCTCATTTTCTCTAAAAATAACCTTTTGAAAGACCATTTACAAGAATGGAGAAGTGAGGGGTTAAGATGCAACAATGAACCCACCTTGTCCATTTTTTCGTTGAAGTCAATTTTTTTATAACTTTGATAAGAAAGATCCAGTTGACCCTATCAAAAGCTTTCTGAATATCAAGTTTAAGTACATAGCCAAAAATTTTGGTGAGGTGAGCTGATTGGATCGCTTCATGGATGGTGATGATGTCACCTTGAATTATCTTCCCTTGGATGAAGCTATATTGGTGATCCGAGATAAATCTAGAGATGAAGGGTTTATGTATGTTAACCATCATTTTCGTGATGATTTTATAAAAGGTATTATAAATACTTGTCTGTCAAAATTTGGAAATTATTTTGGCTTCCATAGACTTAGGGGTGAGAGTGAAAAATGTGAAATCACATTCTTTGAGAAGGACATCTTTTTTTTTGGAATTGTATGATAGCCAAAAGGAGGTCCTGCTTGATGATATCCCTGAAATTTTTGAAAAAGGCAACATGAAAACCATCAGGTCCTGGTGATTTTTCTGCATTCATCTCAAAGATAGCTTTGGTCATCTTCTCCATATCAAAAAGGTGAGAGAGGGAGCTATTGATATCAAAAGTGACAACCTGTGGAATAAAAGACAACATTCCTTCTATTTTATCCAATGAGATGTCATCCACGGAGCCTAGGAGTGAGCGATAATAGGAGGTGACATCCTATATGAAGTCCCTTTCTTAAGTAATGACCGCCCACTTTTCTTCGATTATCTCATTGATCCTATTACTAGTTTTGTGCTTTTGAGCAGTTACGTGTAAGATTTTTGTGTTCCTATCACCTGCCTTGAGCTAAAGGGCTTGATATTTTAGCCTCCAAGAAATATATTCTTCTTTGATATTGTTGTGGAGATTTTCCAAGGAGGTTAGTTTTGAAGAGTGAAAATTTGGGAACCTACCCTTGATTTCAATCTCTCTAGCCACCACAACATGGTCTTGAACGAGTCTGTTTTTTCTTTCCTTGATGTTGCCAAAAGATGCAACCTTCCATCTCTTAATTTTTTTTTAAACCTAAAAAATTTTCTTGGTGAAGCATAGCATGACAGAACTTGTGACCTACAAAGACCACGATTTGGAAATTAAGTCATGGATATTGGATATCATGATTAGCCAAAAAATCTAACTTAAAGTGAAAGGGCGAGAAGCAAACACTTTCATCTTTGGTGACATTGAGAAGTAGGGGTGAGGAGACTTTTGGTAGGGCTTAAGGGGATGCCTCTTTGAAGTGAGAAATACATTCTAAAGATCCCAACATCCTATCAATTCTCATTTGAATATTATTTTTTTCCATTCTTTTGTTTGACCAAGTGAATTTGTTTATGTAGAGCTCCAAGTTGATAAGAGGACCAGAATTGATAATTTTTTGAGGGATTCCATGTTTCTCATGTTTTTAGGAATGTCTCAATGGTTTTCTTCATTTAACATTGGGGTTTTAAAGTCTACCACAATAAACCAGGGCATGGCACCCCCAGATTGAAACCATAGCTATGATGTCTTGCTAGACTTGAACTCTTAGCTGATCGGAGTTGAGAGCGTAACGATTTATGGTTATCTAACAAAGTTTAACCCTATCCATTGGAAGAAGACCACCATAAAGGAACTATATTTGAATATGCATTCCCCATAGAACACCGAAGGATCCCAAAGAATACATAGACCGACCAAATAGCCTGATGAAGCTTGATCAACAAAAGTATCTTTAGGAAAACGTTTGTGGATATTTTTTTCTTCCTTTAGTTTAGTTTCTTACAGCATAATAATATTAGGTTTATGCATCAGTTGAACTTATTTGAAGATTTTAAATTTTTGGGAGGCGTTAATGCCTATGATATTCTAAGAGAGAATTTTCATTTTGAAAAACTTTACTTAGGGATACCATAGATCATGAGGATAGCCTAAGTGCCATCGACCACTACTTGGTGAGCTTCTTGGTGCATCTTAGAGGAGTTTGGAGGTCTAACTTTTAGTTTGGATAATCCAATATTGATGTTCTTGCTTGCGCGTCTATTCATTCTATGGTTGGGGTATTCATAAGGATAAGCACTAAATTTCTTGCCTGCATGGTCAAAGGATTAGGGAGCCACAAAATTTTAGAGGGAGAAATCAGGCTGGGATGAAGGGACTTGGATTCATCCTAGCCATTGAATCCTCCACCCCTCAATTATAAATTTAGCTCTCCTCTTCCATGAGACCTAGTTTGAAGAAACTTGGAAATCCATAAAAAACCTCTGCCATTTTTATCTTCAATCAATCAATCAATTCATCATTCACCAACAATCTATCATCATTCAATCCTTCATCTTTCATAAAAGCATTCTTCAATAAAAATCATCAAGTTACAATGGGAGGTGATGCCTAAGTGACTCCAACAAAATCTGAAGCAACCAAGTTCAATCCACCATCTTAAGCACATCCAAATAATCAAGGGATATCTTTATTGGTAAGTGAAGGTATTGCACTCTATTCCCCATTACATCTAGCTCAATCTGAGGTAGTGTATTAGAGTGTTAGATTAGGAATCAATTTACTTTGGTTCTTGTTTATATTTTTCACTATGGATTCTATTACATATACATTTCTTGCTCCCACCATGGGGATTACCCCCAATATATTTCTTATTTTTAATAGTATTTCATACTTAGAATAAGTTGTCCAAATTTGGAAAAATAATTCGTAACAATTTTCCGTAGTGGTGTCTATGCAATGTATTTCAGTGCATATGTTGTAAAAAAGTGGCGCCTTTGACCTAGATCATTGCCTTTGTATCGCATATTAATATTTGTGGTTACAGGGTTATACTATGGCACCTTTGTTGAACCCGTGGTGCCTTTGTGGCATACATTACTGCCTTTACTAGATTACAATTTTAAATTACTACTAATCAATCTAATTATATTTTTAAGTTTTTTTGATGGTGTTTTATAGGGTTTGATATTTTGTTTTTACATAAATATTGCAAGAACAAGGGGAGATTCCATCCATTTTGACATATATCTTGTTTCATCTACCTCTTTGTGATTACAGGATTCGTTTTAACTACTAATCCTTTCGTTTTGCAAACACAATCGGTCTAAGAAATTTGGGTTTATAAATTAAATTACTTAGATTTTTTTTGTAGAGCCTTCTCTTGAAGACCTAATCACATAATATTTATCGTTAATTTTTACTGTCTTACATCTATCACATTTCTTGTGTTTTTAGCGTTCTTGCTTGTTTATCTTGAGGGAAAAACCATGTATACTCTCCTTTTGTGACCTAGGACGATCTTGAGAATCAAAAGTGATTATCCTTCATGGTTTTTCTTTTTTATGAGCAGCGTGATGTGGAAGTGATATTTGTGTACTTACCATAGTCATAGGAGTCTCGCGACCATGGGCTTTGTATCCATGCATGTAGACACACCCCATGTTTTGACAGGGTATTTTAATTCTTAGAGAGGTTTCACTATTGTCTAAGTGCTTGCTTTATTTAAGAGTCACATGAAGTGAGGGGCTTCCACGTCCTAATAATTAGGCTTCACAAAGAATTCTTACAACACAAACTTGGGCCCTACATACTGCAAGGTATATCGGGGACTCCCGTAGTGAGATTGTATATCTTAGTCTAGGAGACCTTTTTCCGCATAACAAGCTATAGTGCAAAGAGGCCGCACTCTGTGACGCCCACAATTTCGACGTTCAAAACCACACCAAAGTCTATTGATTTCTTAGGAAAAAAAATTATGGTAATTTTTTTTGGGTTTCAAAGTGGTTATAAACATTACTTGTGGTCAATTAAATTCTCGTGAATGATTTCCACACCTTCATATTGAAATAAAATTCAAATTAATAATTATATGTTATTAATTTATTTCCCAAAATATTTTACCATTTAAAAACTTCCCTTAAGTTTTCTTACTTTATTAGAATATTTTCCCAGCATTTAATAATCATGTTCCATTAATTTATTAAACTACAGCCTTATTATTAATTATTTAAAACCCCTTTAGTTCATTATCTAAATACCATGCACAAATGCTAAATTAATCCCTTCCACTAAAAATGTCACAACTTGACCTAACCAGTAAGTGACCCTATTCAACCAATAACCCATACACTTTATTTAAAAATCATTCCCATAAAAATTCCATCACTTTAAGCTATGTAGGATATAATCTCAACCATTAGATCAAACCATTTTGGGCCCTAGGATTCTAGGTTTTCCAAAAATCCCTAAAAATATTTATGTTTGCTTTTTATTCCCATTTTTCCCTAATCCATCTCATTGTTACTTTTGCAAGTTTGGGAGTATGGAGGCCATGGAAGCCATGAGAGCTATGAAGGGTTTGCTCATCTCCAATATATTCTTTTTGTATTATTTTTGTGTTAAATGGGAGATCTTCCCCATTTCTATTATGGGTATTGTTTTGCCCCAATTTATTTTTGTTACAAGGAGGTATGTACACAAGTTTTGGGTTTCAACCATAATAAGATATACAACATGATATATATATATATATATATATATATATATATATATATATATATAATGCAAACTATACGGCTCGACGACTAACAAAGAAAAAATACAACGCATGTTTTTTTTTGTCGGGATGGCCATGACCGTTAATGAAAAAGGGTTTAGATAATGGGGATGGGAGGCCATGGCCAACCTACCACCCATTTATAAATGGTGGGGTGCGTCAGCCATGGCCGCCCACCCCCTTTTTATTTATTTTGTTTATAATCAAACAAAATGTTTACTTTAAAAAAATTTCCACAAAAATTTACCCGTAACCCCATTTCAATACACCCCCTTTTTTAATATGTATATAAGATTATTTTAGTATGGAACAATTAATATTTAGTCGCATACCTACATGTGGTTTAATGATGTGAATCCAGTTGCAACAGGTTGAGATACCTCCAAAACAAACATAAAAAGCTTTGCAAATAAAAACCAAGAGTTTCGAAATAGCTTTCTTATCATTCTAGAATCCACACTAATCTTTTACGTCCTTACAATCCTCCTTTTATTTCACGTCTACTCTAAAACCCCTAAAATGCAAAAAATTACCTACTAAAAAAACAACTCGAATGGACCCCAAAATTTGTGTGCCAAATATGCCTTCATAAATTAAGGTTCACGTGAAATTTTGACTTATTCTAACAAGTACAAAAAAAGTTATTAAAGTTCTAAGACCTAATCAAAAGAGAAAAAAACATTCGGAGCCAATTTTAGGCCACTAGATGAAGGAATCTAGGCCCAAAAATGTGCCAAAATGGACCCAATTTTGTAAACAAAATTAATTATAGTGTAGTATTAATATATATCTACCACCCTATTAAATTTCAAGACGATCCAATGGTCGAATAAAAAGTTATGGTCTCCGCAAGTTATGCTCTTGCATCATTTAAGTTTTAAGTTATTTTTTTTAACTTCATATATATATATATATATATAAGATTAAGGAATATATTTCTGATTATTGTACGAACAAGTATTTGTAGTAACAATTTTCTTATTCCATATATATATAAAAATATAATCTATATAAGAGTATTTGTAAAATATAACTTTTCATTGTTATTTAAATTTATGATTTCTATATAGATAAGTGTATATATATATATATATATATATATATATATATAACTGGAGATGGTTTATTTATTTAAAAAGAACGAGTTGTATCCTTTTTGCAATGTAGCTATACTTAAAGCAACAACTAAAATTCTATCATTTTACATTCCTATTTGAAAGAGATAACAACACAATATAATTCGTTGGAAATACATTTTCCTTTTTACAACCAAAGTTGATAAATATACCCAATGGAAACAAGCACATTTTCCATTCATTTCGAATAAAGGAGAATCCTATTCAAAAGGAAATACAATGCACATTTTAAATTATTTTTTTGGATTTTCAAGGAACTACATATCCACAATAATACATCTCCAAGACTCCTTTCAACTAATATGAATACAAGGTTTAACAAATACATTTTACAAGAACTACTCCATTAAAATGCAAGAGTTACAAGCCTTCCACTTTGAGTGGAAACACCATGGTAAAATTTACAAAATAGGATCTTCCATAGGCTCAATACCAAATCTTCATATCAATGTCACCTTGTAACATCATAACTTCAATTTTCCCTCTCCCATCTTCTCAAATTTGCATCACAATACAAAGAAAGGGGGGTAGGCAAGGCTCTCGGCCCAACCTATAATCCAACAAGAGGAGAATCCATCCTCCTTATTGGCCCCCGAGCCCCAACTATAGAACAATGAGGTGGGTCTTACAACTTTGACAACTTCACAAAAATGGCTTCCACAACACATACAATCCACAAATATACAACACATTCAAATAGAGACACACAAGCAAGATTTACAAATTTCCAACAAACACATAGGCTTGAAAACAAGCCAAAAGGAGAAAGGAATATGGGAACCACCTCAATTTTCCTCCCAAGTTAATTAGGGGTTCCACCCAAAAGCCTCCATGTGCACAACACAGAACACTTAAATACATCATTATCTCTCCCCTTGAAAATATGCAAAAATATATCCATGTTTTCCTTTCCTCTCCACATAAGTGGAGCTCCTAATCACACTTCCTTCAAATACATGCCTCACAACTCCCTTTTCCCTCCCCAATGGTCTCATACTTCCATCTACCATACCCTTCTTAAGGCAAGCTACCGAACCCCAATATATCACATTCACATCACTCATACAATTACCCAAACAAGCACCAATTTCACATCTATATTTATAAATAAAATAATAACAATGAGTGGAGATCCTACCTCTCCATTAAGATTCTAAAACCTTTTATCAACAAGCTTCAACTGCTTAAAAACTAAACACAATCCCAAAAGGCAACTCCAAAAAAGCTCCAAGCAAACAACCCCAAGACCAAATTTCCAAAAGTGCAAGAGTAGAAAAATAAGACAATAACCCAAAATCATTCTAATTCTTTCAATAAATAGAAAAGGGATATGAGGATGAGGAGGTGGCTCCATATACGATGTCACTTCATCATCCCTCCATTCCAACTCAACTAGTCAACACGCCAAACCCAATGCAATTAAATGAACAAGTAAGGCTTATGACCTGCACACATTACACTCCAACATGCTCTTCGTACCTTTCAAGGACAAAGTAAATGTGGTAAGTAAAAAAATGACTTTATTTTCTCTTTTAAACTCAACAAATGCATTAAAAAGGTCAAAATATGCTCCATACTTCATAAGTACGGTTGGTAAAAGAGTTTGAGATGTAAGACACAAGGTTAACTTGTCCCAAAAGTCTCAAAAAGTGGCCTTCAAGGCAAAATTCGAGTTTGGGAAGGGAATAATAGTACACTCAACAAAATGCAATTAAATTCATTCCACATTAGTACAAATCAATGACAATCTACCCCATTTATTACTCTGTTTCTCACATCTTCCTTTTTGCTTACAAATTAAGATAAATTAGCTAATTAAACATATTAACAAGTACTAATAAAGTGACTAGAATTTTCCCAATAATTAAACACATACACCATAAAATAAAACACAAACAATTACAAGAAAGAAAAATAGTACACCCATGACCATACACATGATGTCACCCCCATGGGAACCTCCTCACTAAGCATGCAATAACTCAACATCAACATTAGACACAAGTTGTCAAATCGGCCATGTTATAAACACACAACATCCTTCTATGGTTGGTCACTTATCACCCTTTCGGTGTATAGTGATGTAATTTTCCTACAATAAAAAGATAATAATACCTTTCTCACTTCACGACCATAACAATATGTCATGGAAATCAATGCATATAAAAAATCCATCATACAATCCTCAACATACATCAAGAAATACAACACACACACATATCTCTCAATTAACATCATCGTATAATGTGGATAAATCATTAACATTAAATTTACAATTTTTTATCAATTATTTACAATCACTTAACACTTCAATTTTGCTTTAGTATATAATTTACAATAATCAATAATCAAAATTCACATTCTATAAAATAATGAAATTCACTACATCTACTGTGACTCCTAACTACTAGATACACTCAACAACATATTACCAATTTCTAATACCATCATATTCTTAAAAATTCACAAATTCAATGAGACCACATGGTTAGTACAATACTCCTAATATACTCAATATGTCAAGAATCCAAATGTCAATATATAACAAAGTGACCATTCTAGATTATCATCATATCCTTAAATATCCATCAAGGTCCATAATACACCCATACAGTCGAAACTAATAATAAGAACACAATAGTAATCATGATGTCCCTTGTATCTTAACAACATGCTAACTAAAATATAATAATAAGGATATTTTCTCTAATCATCCAAAATTAAAATCATAGTGTAATGAGTGTTGAAGACAAGTGGGCATTACACACTCTCCAAGATCACTAGTTAACTGACCCCATATTGGCACATAGGTGGAGAGCCAGTTTGTGGCACCACCATCAGTGTGTAGTATTGAAAGCGAACTATAGCTTGATTACACTCCTATTTGACTAGTTAGATTGTGTGTTACATGTTTGTTGCTTTCTTATGAACACCCTTAACCATCCTATCACCTTAAAATTTTAATCAATCAAACATCATCATAATAAACCATCTTTAATCAAATAATCCGAATCCAAATTCCATCACCATCCTTAGTCAACCAAACTAATCCAAATCTAATCACTCACACATCCTATTAAACCATGGCCTTAATCCTTAATCCCCATCCTCTCCAAACAAACATCCAAAATCCTACCTCTTTTCTAAATCCATCTGCCAAGATATCCCATCAACTCCCACTCATCAAAGTAAACCATCTCGCTTTGATCATGAAATCTAACACACTATCCAAAACCTTAATAAAAAAATCTTGAATATCCCATCTTACATCACCTAATTCCCCCCTTGCCATCCAAATCAACCATCCCATGTTGATCCTAACATGTTGAAAACCATTCAATAATTCAATCCAAAAATATACGATCTTAAATCATGTATCAACCAATCACCTCCTAAACCATCATCTCCCAACTAACCCCATCAATAAATTCCCCTTCCTAAGATCCCTACCCCTCACCTCATTGAATTCCTCTTTAAAGAACCCAAATCAACTCAATCCACAACCCGACCTAATCATCATAAAACACTGTACCGATAAGCCAATTCCACCGACTTTGACTACCTCACTAACTTTTGCCTAGACCAAGAGGACCTCCTTTATGTCCTTGCTAATGTGGGCACCCATCTCAAGCCTACACAACCATACAAAACCCTAACCTCCAAATCCCCTATTAGTCATCATGACCTACCCCTTCCTCTCATCAAAACTCATGTGGACAATCCACTACCATCCAATACCTCCACTCCTAAATCTAGTCATCGTAAAACATATAATAGAGTCTGATTCACATATCCACAACAATCCAAACAACTTCACTCAAAATTAGTATCTACCACATATCATATTAGTCCACCATCTCGTCACCTTCATCATCCTAATCTTATCCTACAAACTTTCTCTTAGATAGTTTTGCATCCCCTAATCCACCAACAAATTTAGCCTCTAATGTTATTTCATCCCCTCCATCACCTACACCCAATCTCGGGAAAACTATCTCATCCATTGTAACTCCTAAGTCACCCTCATCCTCTTCTATCCCCAATCCTAAAACATCTAATGCGGCCCCTACACCACCCTCATCTTCTTCATCCACACCTAATCCTATCTTACCCCCTTCATCACCTAAACCTAACGCTATCCTATCTTCTAATCCTATTTCAAATCCACCATCACCCAATACTAAAACATCTAACATGACTTATAAGTCACGAACTCCGAAACCTAGAAAATTCAATCCCAATCCTACCCAATCTAATAAGGCCCCTATGCCACTTCCATCTACTTCACCCCATAAATCGACCAAATCTAATATGGTTCATACACCACACTCATCTCCCAAATCTCCTTCATCCCCAACATCACCCACAACTAATGTGACCCCCATATCACACACCTTCCCTTCATATAAATCTACCCCATCCCCTTCATCTACATCTACTTATCCCAAACAATCTAGTCCTAAGAAAAAACCATCTACCTCAAAACCACATACTCCAACCAATCCAAAATCAACAAAATATACCTCATCCCCCAAGCCTAATCCCTACCCTTCATCTTATAAGCCAAAACAATCTAATCCAACTCTGAAATCCAAATCAACTAAAATATCTCATAATCCACCCAATCCTACTCCTTTACTTCCTACTCCACCAAAACCATTTAACCTAAACCACTTCACTCCTTTAGGAGAATTCTTGACCACCATATTTCATTATTTAAAAGTTCCTTCAACATGATCGTCCATCCCCTGATCAAATAACATGATCAAAACCTTCCCAAACCATCCTGGTATAGAGAACACTATTATTGTGACTTCCATTGCACCCATGGACATTCGACTAGTCATTGCATGTAATTTAGGATTTATGTCCAAAACCTCATAAAACAAGGGCTTCTTTTCCTTGTACCTCTTTAGCCGTCACCTTTCCATCCCAATCATATTCCTAACCATCAATCACCATCCAAATCCCACTCAATATCCAAACATTATCAGCCATCTAAATCTCATTGTACATCCAAACATCCCTCACCGACCAAAGACCAAAACAAATATCACCTCCCAACCTTTGTTAAGTCCATCCTCTTATTGGATGACAAAACTATAACCCTCAGTCTCATGATAACCACCTAACATCATCTTCCCTGTCCACTTTATATCATATAACCAAAAATATGTCTGCTAATATGAAACATCGAGGAAAAGGCTTAGGCATCCATGAATAAGGATTTTGTAAACCCATCTTCCTTCATCAAAATCTAGGTCGTTTAGAATTAGGGTATAAACCAAACACTAAAAACATCCCTCCAAGTACTCCACAACCCATTTCTATCACTCCTCTTGTTGATCCTATCGTCCTAACTACTAAAACCAATCACAAATCATTTAACCCCCTACAAATACCACACCTAAAAATGGATTGAACACATAATTCGTCACTTGTGCATGAATGTTCTTTCCTTCCCACCCATCCTCTTTCCATCAAAATCCAAATCCATTTGCATTTCATCCATTTTTTTCATCACATCCATCCATATCCTATTCTAATCCATTCATTTGAACACTTGATGAATTTTCTCACACATTTTGTAAGACAATAATACCTACTAAAACTATGTGACCTTAGTCTACCTCCAAAATTCCAACACAATTGTCCTCCCAGAGATCCACACACTTTAACACAATTAATCAACTTGTGGTGAAGACCCATAGGCACGTGTTTTGACACTCTAAATAATGTCGTATATATACTCATTTCCATCCCCCCATCAAGTGACCAGTGATTCTTAACCCCTTGAGAGTTATCAAGAGAGTATAACCTCTTTATGAAAAAAAATCTAAATATAAAAAAGAAAAAATCATATCCAAATGAAAAATATCAAATAAAATCCACCTCAAGACTCGCTCTAGGGGTGTTTCCAGCATCTCTACCGAGGCTATGGACTCCTAACGAGTAGTAGAGCTATGTTTTGAGAAGAATACGATGCATCTCCGTCATGGCTCTAGACACATGGCTGGCAACAGAGCATTACACGGCTTAACCATTTGTTCACCATCCATCCACCTAGTTGACTTAATCAATCCATATACATTGGCTAGTTTGTCTTCACATACTACCGATTAAGACTTCACTTCAAGCGGTAATTAACCATAACAATCGGAAACACTTTGATCTCCCAGAGACATAGGGATCGCAAGTTTCTAGGTATTGTTTATACCTTAGTCACAATTCTATTTTAGTCTAACTCTTTCCATACAACACGTGTCATTAGGCTCATCCTTTTTTCATCACTGCAATCATTTTCCTTCCATCCATCATATCCACATCATGTTTCCATTAGATCAAACATTCGTGGGAAGATGAGGATCCTTTTCTTTTCATCCAATCCTCCTCATGTCCATTTTCCACTATCATCATCATGATTGGGGAAGCCTTACTACCGTCCATTAGGGGCATCATCCATTATATATACCCCTCACTTCCCATCCTACACTACACCTAGGGGAAATTCAAATCCATCCATCCATCCTCACAGGCCACCCTACTTTACACCTTGGGGCACACCGCATCTATCCCTCAATCCATATCCTATATACCTGGGGGCATATCTTATAATCTTCTAAATATCCCATCTTATCCTATACCACATCCATCAGCCTATCTATCTATCTCACATCCCACATCTCATCTAATCCTAACCTATCAACAAATACCTATCCTATCTAACCTATCCAATTTCCTTCAATCCTTCCCTTTTATCCTACCCAAACACACTTTAGGACTTATAGGAGAAAGTTGCATCCCACCTTACATCCCTTTTCATCCCCTCATGAGCTATCCCATCTTGAATCTTTTCAACATCCAACATTAATTAATCTAAACATTAAAAGTCCAAAATCTACAAATTTAAGCATCCCAAATATAAAATATCAACATGAAACATCAAATTATCAAAATATACAATATCCAATATCTAAAAAATCAACACATTCAAAAAATCCATAGAGAAATGTAATGTGTGTGTTTTCTTGTTTGTCTGCATTTACATTTCATCCGATGATATCATGCCCCTTTTGTTTCTTTTTCTTTTTACATCGGTCCAATGATATGAGGACTATATTTTTTATTAATATGTCTAATGATATGAGCACATGAACATTTTCCAATTCAATCATTATGTTCTTTATACCTTGATGCATCTTGCTATGTGCCACATCAATCACAATTGCTACTAATGATAACAATGGGCACTTTATGGTGGCACTCCTCCTTCTATGATTACTTTTTAGCATCATCATCATCCACACCTAATCCTCATCATCATCTAACTAATTATCTAAACTCCTCATCCTCCTATTTAATGAATCCTTTATCAATCAATAAATATCCACATCCAAATATTATCATCTCACATCAAACATCAAATATCCTTACCCCCTTGCTGCGGCATCTTATAACATCCTCCCATCATCAAGATCGATCAAAAAACCAATTCTTATTCTCTCTTCCAAACACCCTCAATCATCTAATTAAATCAATCCTCAAATCAAACATCTTAGAATCTAACATCGTCATATCCAACATCCTCTAATCAAAAATCATAAATATTTACCCTCGTCCTACATCCTTGACTGGGGCATCATATAATCCAAAATCCTTAAAACCTAACCCCTTGACTGGGGCATCTTCTAATCCACCAAAACTAAATATTCACCCTTTTCATACATCATTGGCTTGGGCATCCTCTACTCCAAAATCCAACATCCGTAAACTTCTAATCTCCTATTCCTCTAATCATCTCTCGTAATATTCTAATATCCTATTCCTCTAATAATTTCTCGTAATCTTCTACTCTCCTATTCCTCTATTTATTTCTCCTAATTTCTAATCTCCTAATCCTATAATCCTCTCTCCTCTCTTCTAATCCTCTAATCTTGCACCCTCATCTATCCTCTAATCCTCAAAATCCAATATCCTTCATCTCAACCCCTTAACTGGGGCATCCTATAATCCCACCCCTTTAATCAATCCTCTCATCTTCTAATCCTCTCTCATCTACTAACTTGGGCCTCTCCTTTTTCGAATTGTTACCTTGTTCCTCCCCACCAAAACCCTTGAGGGGGCATCATATTAACATCCTAACATATTTTCTTATTTTTCTTTGAACGTGCATTGCTCTATAATAAGCCTTCAAAGAGGGGCAAAATGTAGATATCTAAAATGTTGACATGATTTATTATGATTAATCTATCCAGAAAATATCCCACCATCATCCATATAATAATTAATCCTAAGATTAATTATTATTATCGATTCATTTTATCATATTTACCATTTATCATCATTTATCATTTATCCCATATTATAATTAATCACTTCTATTTCATTATTATATCATATTATCCTATTTTAATCCCTATTAATATTGTCTAGGAATTTAATATTCATTCCCCCCCACCCAGCTACTCTACATTTACCCTACACATAGCCTTTCCACATGATCACACCACTAATCATATTGTAGATGAAAAATATATATTAGAGAACAAAATAGGAGTCAAAGTAGATCAATTCCTAATCTAACACTCTTTATCTCTACCTCAGATCAGCAAGGATGGAAAGAGGGAGAATTATAACTACACTTACCATCTAGCATGCAATTCTCCTTCCTTGATGGTGGATTTTCTCGTGGATTGAAATATTTTCTTAATATTTGGATGTGGATGCACTTGGACAACACCTCCCCTTTTATTGATTGATTCTTGGATGCTTGGATGGTTTCTTGAATATTTCTTTATTGATGATATTGGTTGAGGATGGATGAATGATGATCAAAAGATGAAGTAGCAAGATGATGGCCTCCCAAAATAACTTGTCCCCATGGAGGATGAGAGTGCAAATTTATGGTTTGTGAGTTGATTTGAATCAATAGTGGAGGATTGATAAGAAGAATGGAGCATTCTAGAGTTGGATTATTCTATAATTTAGAAGAAGCCTCCATTGAATTTTTGATTCAATGGAGGAAGGGAGATATTTGAATTTTTAAATATGATAGAGGGAAATTTAGAGAGGCTTCTAGAAATAGAAGCATCTAGATTAAGAGGTGAGGATGCGATTATGATTAAAATTAGATTAGGTTAATAAATGATTATTAGGGGTGAGGTTACATGGAAAGGCTAGGTGTAGGGATGTGTAGGGTAGGTGGGTAGGTAGATGTAGGAATATTAAATTCCTAGAAAATATTAATGAAGGATTAGAATAGGATAATATGATATAATAATGGAATAAAATGGATTAAGGATGAAAATGGGATATTGGATGAATAAGAAGGATTAATGGTGGAATGTTGGGGTAAATACGATAAAATAGATTAAAATAATAAGCAATCTTACGATTAATTATTATATGGATGATGTTGGGATATTTGTGAGATAGATTAATTGTGATTAAGCATATACACATTTTAGATGTCTACATTTTGCCCCTATTTGAATGGTTACTGTGTAGCAATGACTGTTCAAAGAAAAGGAAGAAAATATGATGGTGATATGATACTCTCTCGAGGGGTTAGGCGAGGAGGAACAATGCAGGTAACCACTCGAAAAGAGGAGAAGCACGAGTTAGTAGATGAGAGAGAATTAAAGGATGAGAATATTAAGGATTAGAAGATTGAGTGGAGAGGTTGGATTATAGGATGCCCCAGTCAAGGGGTTGAGATAAAAGATATTGGATTAGAGAATAAATGAGGATGCATGATGAGAGGATTAGAAGATAGGAGATTAGGAGAGAGGGAGATTAGAGGATTAGAAAGTTTGAGGATATAGAGGATGATGATTAGAGGATTTATAGGATGAGGATTTGAGTATTATAATATTTTAGGATTCAAAGGAGTAAGATGAGAGGATGATGAGGAGATATTGGATTTTGGAATAGAGGATGCCCTGGTCAACGATGTATAATGAGGGTGAGGATTTTAAGATTGCAAGATGCCCAAGTTAAGGGGTGAGATTTGGAGTATTTTTAGAGTATAGGATGCCCCAGTCAAGGGGTTAAGATTTGAAGATTTGGGATTGAGATTTAAGGATGTTGGATATGAAGATGTTAGATTTTGAGGATGTTATATTTGAGGAATGTTTGAATTTGATTGATAAGAGGATGTTAGAAAATGCCCCAGCCAAGGGGTGAGGATTTTGGTTGTTGGATGTAAGATGAATAAGATTTGGATGTGGATATTGATCGATCGATAAAGGATTGGTTAGATGGGAGGATGAGGAGGTTAGATGATGATGACGAGGATTAGGTTTGAATGATGATAAGTTTAAAAGATGATGATATAAGGGGGTGTGCTACCATAAATTGTCCATAATTATCATCATTAGCAGTGTGATTAAGATGTGACATAGAGTACGATGCACCAATGGTATAAAGACCTTGATGTTTTGAATTACCAAATGCCCTTGTCCTCGTATCATCATGGACAAATCGATATACAAATGATGGTCCTCATATCATTAGACCGTGAAAAAGAAACAAAAGGGGCCTCATATCATCGGCTCAAAATTTAAATGCAGATAAAGCAAGCAAAAACACACAAGCTAAAAACACACAAATTACATTTTTGTATTTTTTTTGTTTATGCTTTTATTTTTAGATTTTTTATTTTGGATGTTTAGATTATTGTATTTTGGATTTTGAGATTGTTGGATGTTGGAATTTTGGATTTTTGGATGTTGGATGTTTAAATTATTGGATTTTGGATTATGGATGTTGGAATTTTAGATTTTGAGATGTTTGATGTTTAGATTTTTGGATTTTTAGATTTTGGATTTTGGGTTGTATATTATTTGATGTTGGATGTGGAGATTTGGGATTTTGAATGGGGGGAGTGGTTGAGGGATAGGTAAGATGAAAGGATTCAGGATAGCGATAGCTCATGGGGTAATGGGAAGGGATGTAAGGTGGAATGTGACTTTCTCCTATAAGTCCCAAATCATGTTTAGGTAGGATGGAAGGGAAAGATTATTGGATGACGAATTGTGATAGGTTAGAGAGGATAACGATGGGTTGATAGGTTAGGATTAGATGTATGATGTCGGATGGGAGATAGATAGGATGAGGGATGCGGTATAGGATAATATGGGGGATATGGAAGATGATAGGATAGGCCCTCAGATATAGGGATGATGGATTGAGGGATAAATGTGGTGTGCCCCCAAGTGTGAAGTAGGGTGGCTTGATGGAGGATGGATTTAGTTTTTTGTGACCCCCAGTGTATAGGGTAGGACGGGAAGTGAGGGGTATTAGTAATGGATGATGCCCCTAGATGGATGATAGTAAGTTGCTACTCCTAGTCATGATGATGACTTGTTGAAAAGGGACACGAGGAGGATTGGATGGAAAGGGACATGAGGGGAGGATTGGATGAAAAGGAATAAGATCATTGATCTTCTCGTGGATGTTCGATCCAAGGAAAAAGGATGTGGATGTGAATGGATGAAAGGAAAAATAATCTGATGATGAAAAAAAGATGAACCTAACAAGAACATGTTGTAAGGCAGGAGTTGGACTAGAACAAAAGTTTGACCAAAGTCTAAACAATACATAGAAACATGCACGAGCCCTGATGTCTCTGCGTAGATCAAAGTGTGTGTGATTGTGATGATTAATTACTGCTTGAAGTGAAGACTTAATGGGTAGCATGTGACATGACAAAATAGCCAATGTATAGGGAGATGACTAAATCAAGTAGGTTGTTTTGTAGAAGGTGAACAGAAGGCTAATCTGTCCATTGCTTGGCACTCAGGTTTTCAAAGGTGTCCATATGCCCTTACGGAGGATGTGATCTAATTCTTTTCTCAACATATTCTCTAGGTTGCCAGCCAAGCATCCATAGCCACGGTAAGAGAACCTATGTTGAAAACACTTTGTTTATTGAGAGAGTATTGAGGTGGATTTCATTTTATTTTTTTTAATTTTGATAGAGAATTTTTTTCCATAAAGAGGTTCCACTCACTTGATCTGAACTCTCAAGGGGTTAAGAATCACTAGTGGCTTGATGGGGGGATGGAAATGAGTGTAGTGATGACATTGACTAGAGTGTTACAAAAGAAATTTGAGACCCTAAGGGTCTTCATCACAAGTTTTGATTAACATAGCGTTATGCATTGTGTGGATGCTCTAGGAGGAAAATCAGTGTTGGTTACATGCTAGGATTGGTAATGTTTAGACCAAGGTCACATGGTTGTAGTAGGTACTATTGGGTTACAGGATGATGTGTGATTGACCAGATCCTTCAGGAATGTTACAAAATGGAATGAGTTAGAAGAGGATATTAATGGATGTGATGATACAGAACGGATTGGATGCTAAAGGGATGTAGATGGTGGACTGGAAGGAGGATGGGTGGGAATGGAAAGAACATCCATGTGCAGGTGATGCAATTGTGTGCTCAACACCATTTTTAGGTGTTTGGTATCATGTAGGGGGATTAAATTATTTTTGATTGGGTTGAGTGGTTGTGATGGTAGGATCTAAGCCAAGATCGAGTGGTTGGGAAGGTAGGACCCAACAGGCTTACAGACAATCTCTGTCAACAGATGAAAGAAAAGTGATTTTAAATCATTTATTCCAATCCCAGATGAAAGCTCTTTTGAGAAATGAAATTACAGATGCCACTAAACTGTCACAAGGATTGAGGCATGTGTGATTGAATCAGATTTAATACAAGATTGCAACAGAAACAAGAAAAACTACTTGCATTCATTCAAAAATAAAACAAACACATTTTGCTCAAGACAACACAGAATACCTCGAATTTGATTAAATCTATCAGCAGGGGAAAGTTTATAGAATAGTTTTAAAGCTTATCAATGGATGTACACTTGCAACCACCTTGACATGATCAGATTTAATAAAAAAGAGATATACAAGTTTCTCAAACGGCTTCCCAAAATGATGGGCTCTGTCAAGCTTTTTCTATTTAGAAAATTTAGTCCCGAGCCCTTACACTCCAATCTCTAACCATTTGCATGAAAAATTTGTGTCGTTTATAACACTTACAACAAAGCCCCTCCCTCCCCAAAAGACAAAATGTTATGCCCTTAATCATATATCTTATATTGGATGTATATAGCTGACTTGTGGCTATCATAACTTCTTATCATTATGTATCTCTTTCATATATGTTATATTTTCATTAGTGGGTTGGCCTTGGTGTTGGCCGTAGCATAGGAATAGTATATATAGAGGTTAGTAGGTAGTAGTTTATCATTATAGGAGCATTTGAGTATTATTGTATGGTTTGGAGGTTGACCCCCTCGAAGTGGCAAAGCTATTCTAATTGCATATTGAGATCATTATTCTGGAATATTGTTTTATTTGGTGTTATATTTCTACTCATGATCTGAATTATACAAGTAATTTCATTACAAGTGGTATTAAAGCTTGAACTCGGCCAACATGCGTCAAACCCTAATTTTTAAGGTTCATCCATATCTCAACATCAGTTCTAATTTTTTCTACACATTTTTCTGTGGTTGGCGAAATCAAGTCAAATAAGCTTCCCTCAAATTTTCATAATTTGATTGTTTTACAAAAGTTATAGCGGTTTTATGTTTTTTCATAATTTGGCTCCATAGGGTGCAATTTGTCAATTTTTTCAAAGTTATTTACATTTCCAGGAAGATTCAAAAATTAGTTTGAATACATTCTTTGAGTTTTATAAAATTTGGACGATATTGATATTGATTTCTGAAGGCCTAAATATCGACCTTGAATCCTTAAATCTTACCAGTTTTTGGGGCGTCATGGCTGGGCCTTCGACAACAGGCAAAAAGAATCCCATCACTCCGGATAAAACCCTTGATAACAATGAGATAATAGTTGAGGAGTTAGAGTCAAAATGGGTATCTACAGAGTCCTCATGTTAGGGTTTACTTCAACTGACCATAAGGTCAGCTATCTTGATTAAGTTCGAAACCTCAAAGGTAGAGTGGCCAGCAAAGAAGATGTAGAAAAGATTCAAGAAATGATTAAGGAGGATTTCATTCAAAACTCCAGCTACAATATCATGGGTCATCATATCATTCCTAATGAGGCACAACTCAATCCTACTCATAATAACCAATGGTGGATGTTTAGGTCAAAGCTCTAATGTCAATGACTAGCTAGGGCGGAAACATGACCAATCCAAATACAAACATTATAAGCTCATAACCTGCTTCCAAAAGTGGAAATGCATAATTTTGATGGAAAGGATCCACTCAATTGGATTAACCAGATCGATAATTTCTTTGATCTTCATCAGATTCCATTGGGACAAAAGGTTACCATGGCATTTGTATCTTGAACCTGACCAATTCATTTGGTATTGATGGTTATGTTCTCAAAGGAAAAAAGCGGCTCTTCAATGTTACATGGATCCGTATTCACTGAAGAGTTGCAATTGCACTATAGTTCTAGTGTGTCAAAGAATTATTTCAACCAATTAGCAAAGTTCAAACAAATAGGAACAGTCAAAGATTACATCCACAATTCAAAACCTTTCCTTACTGGGTGGAAAATATTCCTGAAGATAATTTGAATGACTTATTTCTTGGAGGGTCTTCAAGAACAAATTGAACATGAGGTGTGTATGTTTAATCCTCATAAGGTTTTAGACTCTATGATCATGGCACGTAGGGCAAAGGAAAAATTTCTTTCAAGTTGGAAAGGAAATCTGTCACTACTATCAAAGATCGTAGCACCCTTCCACCATCATTCCCTCAGCTAGTGAGACTGACACCTCAACAAATTGAAGAAAAAAGAGCCAAAGGGTTATGTTTTAATTGTGACAGCAAATTTGGACCAGGACATAAGTGTGCTGGAAAAGAATTTTTTCTACATTGAGGAACCTACCTAAGAAGAAGAAAATGAAGAAGATGAAAAGGTAGAGCCAGAGGAGGAATTAGGAGATCCCCAAACAACAATACCATGCCATGCAATTTCAAGTATTAGCACTCCCCAAACTCTCAAAGTAGTTGGATTCTTAAAAAAACAAAGGGTAACAGTGTTGATTGATTCGGGAAGTACTCACAACTTCATCAATCATAAGTTGGCGGTACGCTTGAACTGTTTTGTTTATCCAACTCCAGAATGTCAAGTCATGATCACTGATGCGGTGAACTGTTAGTTGTTCAGGAAAATGCCATAACATTAATCTCACCATGGGAGATTAATTGCTAACTAGCAATATGTATGCCATTGTCATGGGAGGAGCAGACATTATGTTAGGAGTTCAATGGCTTACCACCTTGGGAACCATTGAAATGAATTTCCAAGAGTTGTTCATGCAATTTCAGTCAGAAGGGAGGAATTTTAAACTAAAAGGACTAAGAGCAAATTCCCCACAGTTGGTGAGTTCTCATCAGATGCAAAAATTGCTTAGAAAGGGTGCAAAAGGGTTTGTGGCACAACTATTTTCATTGGAAGCACATCATTCAAATAAATTTATACCCTGCAAATATGCAAGCAGTTATAGTATGAGCACTCAGTTGTTTTTGGAGATATGCCGAAAGGGTTTGCCTCCAAAAAGAGACCATGACCATGCCATCCAGCTAGTACCAGGGAGTCAACCACCCAACATCAGACCTTATAGGTACCCCTATATGCAAAAGAGTGAGATTGAGAAGATAGTTCAAGAGATGTTTGAAGCAAGACTTATTCGTCATAGTCAAAGTGCTTACTCTTCTCCTGTAGTGATGGTACGGAAAAAAGATGACAATTGGCGCATGTGTCCAGATTACAGGGAACTCAATAAGTACACAGTTAAAGATAAGTTTCCTATTCCTGTAATTGATGATTTGCTAGATGAGTTACATGGTGTTGTTTACTTTACAAAACTTGATCTTCATTTGGGATATCATCAAATTAGAATCGAGGATGAAGATATTCATAAAATAGCCTTCAGGACACATGAAGGCCACTATGAGTTCTTGGTAATGCCTTTTGGATTAACAAATGCACCATCTACATTTCAAAGCTTGATGAATTCCATCTTTAAGCCATTTCTTCAAAAGTTTTTTTTAGTGTTCTTTGATGATATATTAATCTATAGTAAAACATGGGAGGAACACTTACATCATGTAAATAAGGTGTTGGAAACTCTTGAACAACATCAACTTTATGCAAAGCCCTTCTAAGTGTTCTTTTGGAGTCAAGGAGGTTGAATATCTGGGTCATGTTGTCTCTTATGACGGTGTTAAAGTGGATCCTAACAAGATAAAAGCCATGCTTGAATGGAAGGTTCCTAAAACCCTAAAAAATCTCTGAAGATTTTTGAGGCTTACAGGTTATTATCGTAGATTTGTAAGGAATTATGGCAGCATCGCAGCACCACTCACTGATTTATTGAAGAAGGACTCTTTCCATTGGAACGAGCAAGCTACTATGGCCTTTGAGAAGTTGAAGGAGGCCATGTGCACCACTCCAGTTCTAGCCACCCCAGATTTTTCAAAAACATTCATTGTTGAATGTGATGCTTCAAGGAATGGTATGGGGGCAGTACTCATGCAAGAAGGGCAACCCATTGCCTTCGAGAGCTGCCAATTCAAAGGTAAGAATATCTCTAAACCAGTTTATGAGAAAGAAATGTTAGCAATACTTCATGCAGTGAAACAATGGAGACCATATCTAATGGGATGACTTTTCAAAGTAAAGACAGATCATGATAGTTTGAAATACTTCTTAGAGCAATGTTTATCATCAGAAGAACAACATAAATGGGTCTAAAAAATGTTGGGGTATGATTTTGAGATAATATACAAGAAAGGGAAAGAGAATGTAGTTGTTGATGCTTTATCTCGGAAGGATGAATCTACCCAGGCATTGTTGTGTGCCATATCTGTATTACAGGAGGATTGGATACAGGATGCAAGGTCTGAATGGAAAAATGACCTAGGTACACAAAATCTCATTCAGAATCTCCAACAAGATCCAAACATGTCAGAAAAATTTTTATGGAAAGGAGATGTTTTATGGTATAAAGATAGATTATATCTATGTAAGAATTCAATCCTTAAAAATAGGGTTCTATCTAAGCTCCATGCTTCTACAGTAGGGGGTCATTCTAGCTTCTTAAAGACTTATCATCGAATCAAGCAAGATTTTTTCTAGGAAGGGCTAAAAGGAGATGTCTAAAATTTTGTGGCAAAATGCATGGTTTGTCAGCAAAATAAGGGTGAAACAATTAAGTCCCCAGGTCTTTTACAACCTCTATCTATTCCTAGCAAGAGGTGGGAAGAGGTGTCTATGGACTTCATCACAGGATTGCCTAAATCAGAAGGTAAAAATGTAATCATGGTGGTGGTGGATAGACTCACCAAATATGCCCATTTTTGTGCTTTATCACATCCTTTTGTTGTGAGTACAGTAGCAACGACCTTTAGGGATACAATTCAGAAGCTACATGGGACACAATTCAGAAGCTACATGGGACACCAAAGATTATATTAAGTGATCGAGACCTTATCTTTAACAGTAATTTTTGGACTGACTTGTTCTCATGCTTGGGCACACAACTAGCTTGTAGTTCCTCTTATCATCCCCAGTCTGATGGGAAAATAGAGGTGGTAAACAAGTGCTTGGAAGGATATCTTTGTTGTTTTACATCAGATATGCAAGCGAGATGGGTCCAATGGTTACCCCTGGCAGAATGGTGGTATAACACCTCCTTTCATACTTCATCTAAAATGTCTCCTTTCTTGGCATTATATGGGTACCATCCACCATCTATCACTTCATCTTTGAGAGTCCAACCAAAGGTTCGAACAGTTAAAGAACATATTCAACACCAACAAGAGGTGCTTTCTAGTCTCAGGGAGAATTTGGCCATGTCACAAAACCGCATGAAGCAACAAGTAAACCAAAATCGCAGTGAAAGACATTTTGAAGTCGGTGATTGGGTTTTTGTGCGTTTACAACCATATAAGCAAATGTCCTTAAAACAACACAAAAAAGGATAACAAGCTTTCACCTAAGTATTATGGTCCTTATCAAGTGTTACAGAAGATTGGCAATGTAGCATACAAACTAGAACTTCCTCCGGCTACTCGAATTCATCCAGTCTTCCATGCATCTTGCCTAAAGAAGGTAATTGGACAGAAAATATCAACCCAGATAGTGTTACCCGAGCTTGATGAAGAGGGTAGAATCATCCTGGAACCAGAATGCATCCTTCAGACATGCACTAAGCGGTTGAGGACAAGGATTATCACTGAGTATTTGATCAAGTGGAAAAATCTAGACAATGAAGACGCAACTTGGAAGCATGAAAATTTCCTGCAGCAACATCCATATCTTCTCAACATTGGGGACAATGTTGCTTCGAAGGGGAGGGGCATGCTATGCCCTTAATCACATATCTTATATTGGATGTATATAGCTGACTTGTGGCTATCATAACTTCTTATCATTATGTATCTCTTTCATATATGTTATATTTTCATTAGTGGGTTGGCTTTCGTGTTGGCCATAACATAGGAATAGTATATATAGAGATTATTAGGTAGTAGTTTATCATTATTGGAGCATTTGAGTATTATTGTATGGTTTAGAGGTTACCCCCTCGAAGTGGCGAAGCTATTCTAATTGCATATTGAGATTATTATTTTGGAATATTGTGTTATTTGGTGTTATATTTCTTATCATGATCTGAATTATACAAGTAATTTCATTACACAAAAACTTTTAATGCACCAGTGCTCGCCATGATTTAGATCGTGATTCTCATAATCAAATATGTAAAAAATCGCTAGGTGCTTGAGGTGGCAGATCTCATCGAATATCTCCCGCATTCAACTCCTTCCTCTGGTAAATCAGTCTTTCTTCAATTTTCCAACCACTTCCACCCCTAATCTATCAAATATGGCTCCTTGTGTGTTTGGGAGAAGAAAAACAGAAAATCTGATCGAACATGATAGTTAGACCATTTTAATGGTGAAAGATTTCTTCTAGATCTTCCCACCAAACTCAGGTATCAACATTAAATCCCCTCTCTCCTTGGCGTGTAGGAAATACCAAGAAATCATGAAAACTCGCACTTCTAGAGGTGTTTCAATAAAATGGGGGGAAAATCAGATTTAGACTCTTAGCTACCATTGATCTTTACTTTGAATTTGGGTCGTCCACATGGAAGATTGTAAACTTAAAAACAAACCTGGGGGCTTCCTTTGACTTTTTAGAACTTTTTGGAAAAATGGAAAACAATTCCATTTTTCTCCACACCTCCTCCCTCAGGAAATGAGCTAGACACGTGTCCTAAGGTGGGCCCTAGCAGAACTACAGCCAAATTCTTCCATTTTACTCACTTTTTGGAAAAGGGAAAATTTTCCAAGTTTTCCCCACAGGTTCGTCCTTTTGACATTGACCGGGGCAAAATATTGACTATTTCCTACCAGGTCCGTGGGCCATTTTGATGTTTTAATTCCCAAATGGAATTTTTTCCAAATTTCCCCTAAGATTCCACACCTTCACCGTTGACCGGAGAAAGCTTTGACCTTTCCTTTATCAGGCTTGCGGGCCATTTTGATGTTTTTAGTCATTTGCATGTCAAGGGGAAAAAAATCCAAATTGCCCCCGATGGTCTGCCTCCCCGCCCGTTTGACTTTTCAAACCTCCACGTGTCACCATGGCGCACCTTGAGATGGTCTCAAAAATTTGATACCTTGAACGAGTGCGGGCTCGCCACGTGTCCTGGCCTGGCAAATTTTGTTTGAATGCTTGCATCTCAATTAACCAACTTTACACCTTCCCTTTTTGGAGGCTTTCCAATTGCCTTGATATTGTTATCTATTTGCAGAGCCATGGTGAAGGCCTACCTTAGATTTGTGGGGTTTTTGTCTCTTAAATAATA
Organism: Taxus chinensis; assembly: GCA_019776745.2. Taxonomy (NCBI): domain Eukaryota; kingdom Viridiplantae; phylum Streptophyta; class Pinopsida; order Cupressales; family Taxaceae; genus Taxus; species Taxus chinensis. The sequence continues at coordinate 649,414,455 of CM034151.1, forward strand.
TGTAACTTTTTATCAAATGCATCAATATATTTGATCAAACATGACTCATCACATGGCCTTATCCTAACAGGTAATCTCCTCAAGGTCTTATTAAACCATGTGTTGAAATCATGTCTTGACTCATTAGGGTTCTTTTTGATATTTTCAAATTCTGTCATAAGAAACCTAGGGTCAGTCCTATCACCATATTACAATCTAAATGCTTTACTCATCTCAGTCCAAGAATCAATAGTGTTATCTAGAAATGGTTTATACCAGTCCCTTTCATCCTCTTCCAAGGTATGGATAAACAACTTGATATATACATCTTCATGTTCAATCTCAAAGTCCTCCATCATATTAATAAAAAGCTTTAGATGCTGATCCCCAGTTATATATTTTTTTCCCTGGAACTTTGGCATTCTGTTCCTTACATCTTAAGGCACTGCATTTGGATATCTAGCCATTCCCACAAAATTTATAGGTCCAAAGGTGTTTATAATAAAAGGGGGTCTGGGTGGGGATAGGGCCATGTTCCTTTGTGGAGGTGGCCCTATAGGGGTGGAAAATTAATGAGGGACTGAGGGTCCTTGGAACATAGGATTATAATTTTCAAAATGGAGATCCCCCAAAGGCCTTATCTCTTGGAAATCTCTATCAACTTCAGAAAAGACAAGTGTAGAATGTGAAGCAAAATTTTCAAAATCAAATGAAGGCCCCTCTCCAGTTGGAGAATATAATTCCACAAAGAAGCTATCTGATTCAGAGTCACTTGAATGGTAGTCTTCAATGATGGGCTGATCACTTTCATCAATGGAGATCCCTCTTCTTGTCTTCTGATCTCCCAAAACTCTCCAGGATTTCCTTCCTTCTATTTTTTCTTTTCCTAGCTCTAGAAACAATGTCCTAGCAATATCCTTAGAAAAGAAAGATCTTCTTCCTTCCAACTTTGCAAATATTAGTAACAAATCTAGCTTTGAAAGAGTTTTAAGACACTGGTACTCATTTAAAAAATCAAATCAACAGGGAGTCGCCACTAAGGATTTCCACCTTAGTGGTGCAAATGCAGTAAATATGATCTGTCAAATGTATTTCCATGCTAGAACCTGGAAATGGAAAGATTTTAAACTTTCTTTACCCAGACTTATCAAATGAAAACTAGTGCACTAGGTGTGAAAACTGAAAGAACTACACACAACACTTGGAGCATACAAGAAGTGTTTTACCAGGGTTTGAATGTGAACTGTGATCCCCGACAGCAGCGCCAGAAGCATGTTGGTACCTAAATTTAACCTCCTTCAAAGGCCGAGCAGCATCATGGATTTGACATGACACTCAGAGGCAGATAGATAATCATGTATGTTGTTTTGTAGCTGGGGACACAATCTATCTGACTTGTTGGCACTCAGGTTTTGAAAGGAGTGGGTAGCACCTTAAAAGGATGTGATATGATCCTAACTATTTTAGGTTGTGCCTTTCAACCAAGGTAAGAGAACCTATTTTGTAACCTCTGTTTATTGAAGAACAATGATAAATCCTTCTTTTGCATAAATTTTATAGAGAATACCTTGGGAAAATATGATCAACACACCAGATCTGACTCTCACGAGTTGTCACTTCCAGATCATGGAGATATTTTCATAACAAGGCAAAGGTTAATAAATACATTTGAGACCCTGATTGATTTTGCATGTTTTGGTAATAGAGATTATGCATTTGTATGCGCACAAGACAAACAGGGGTGGTACAGGTAGGATTGTTTATTTTGAAATGAATTTTTGGTGGGGGTTGGGGTAGGATGAACTTGATTCACCAGATCCTTGAGGAATCTTACAAAATGGAAGGTTAAACAAACAAAATGCCACAGAATAGCTAAAATGTTTCTTTAACTAGAATATGTGCTTCAATGGAGGCCCAGATTAGCACTTTTTCACACAATCTTTGAGATTCTATCACAAAGGCTTGAGTTAGAAAATCCAAAAAAGTATCAAGATCTAAGCCAAATCACACCTAAGGTACACCAAGAGGCTTATAGACAATCTTTTTTGATAATGAAAGAAAAGTGATTTTAAATCGTTTATTCCAATCCCAAATGAAATCTCTTCTAAGAAATGAAATTTTAGATGCTACTAAACTGTCACAAGGATTAAGGCCTGTGTGATTGAATCAGAGTTAATACAAGATTGCAACAGAAACAAGAAAAACTAATTGCATTCATTCAGAAATAAAAAAACACATTTTTCTCAAGACAACACAAAATAACTTGAATAGATTAACTCTATTAGTAGGGGAAAGTTTCTAGAAGAGTCGCAAATCTTATCAAGTGGATGTACACTTGCAACCACCTTGACATGATCAAGATTTAATACAAAAGAGATATACAAGTTTCTCAAACGACTTCCCAAAATGATGGGCTCTGTTAAGCTTTTTCTATTTAGAAAATTCAGTCCCGAGCCCTTACAATTCAACCTCTAACCATTTGCACGAAAAATTTATGCCATTTATAACATTTACAACAAATCCCCTCCCTCCCCAAAAGACAAAAAATTTTAATGCACCAATGCTGGCCATGATTTAGATCGTGATTCTCATAATCAAATCTGTAAAAAATCGCCAGGTGCTCGAGGTGGCAGATCTCGTCGAATATCTCCCGCATTCAACTCCTTCCTCTGGTAAATCACTCTTTCTTCAATTTTCTAACCACTTCCACCCCTAATCTATCAAATATGGATCCTTGTGTGCTTGGGAGAAGAAAAATAGAAAATCTGATCGAACACGATAGTCAGACCATTTTAATGGCGAAAGATGTCTTCTAGATCTTCCCGCCAAACTTAGGTATCAACATTAAATCCCCTCTCTCCTTGGTGTGTAGGAAATACCAAGAAATCATGAAAACTCACACTTCTAGGTGTGTTTCAATAAAATGGGGGGAAAATCAGATTTAGAATCTCAGCTACCGTTGATCTTTACTTTGAATTTGGGTCGTCCACGTGGAAGATTGTAAACTTAAAAACAGACCCGGGGGCTTCCTTTGACTTTTTACAACTTTTTGGAAAAATGGAAAAAAAATTCATTTTTCTCCACACCTCCTCCCTTAGGAAATGAGCCAGACACATGTCCTAAGGTGGGCCCTAGCAGAACCATGGCCAAATTCTTCCATTTACTCACTTTTTGGAAAAGGGAAAAATTTCCAAGTTTTCCCCACAGGTTCGCCCTTCTGACGTTGACCGGGGAAAAATATTGACCATTTCCTGTTGGGTCGGCGACCCATTTTGATGTTTTAATTCCTAAATGGAATTTTTTCCAAATTTCCCCCGAGATTCCGTACCTCCGCCATTGACCGAGAGCAAGCTTTAACCTTTCCTTTATCGGGCCTGCAGGCCATTTTTATGTTTTTAGTCATTTGCATGTCAAGGGGCAAAAAATCCAAATTACCCCCGATGGTCTGCCTCCTCACCCCTTTGAATTTTCAAACCGCCACGTGTCACCATGGTGCACCTTGAGATGGTCCCAAAAATTTGATAGCTTGAAAAAGCGGGGGCTCGTCACGTGTCCTACCCAACAAAGTTTGTCTAAATGCTTGAAGCTCAGCGGAGGGTGTCATGTGTCTCCTTTGGCCGTTGAAAATTCTAAGCAAAATGTAAAGTAAATGGAGGCCTCCACGTGTCATCCTGGCACTTCTTTAAAATGAAACTCAAGGGTCAATCCCCAAACATGCACGGTTCCTCCACTTGTCTCCATGGCAAAATTTCAAGATGGTGCCCAAAGTGGAGACACTGAATGAGCGCAAGCTCGCCACGTGTCCCTATTCCACCAAACTGTACCAGCTGCATCAAATTTTTCTAAATCTTGGCAAAGCAGTAAAAACCTCCACGTGTCCTCCCGTCACTAATCCATGGCCAAAACAAAAAGTATCTTCAAACGAGCGTTGTTCCTCCACGTGGACACATTTTAAGTTGAGGTGATTCATAGAAATTTTTAAGTACCCAGTCGAGCCGCATCCAACCAAAAGGTGCCACATCCCCTGTCGATGCAAGGATGTAAATTTGACCAGCAGAAACACTCGTCAAACTATAAAATATAGAGAAACGATCATTCGAGCCTAAAAATGAAAATTTCTCCAAGGACAGAGAATTTAGAAATGTTACAAGGCTCAAATATGTTCATCAAAGACACATCCATTCATTTTCTTTAAGTATTTAGGGAAGAAATGACAAGTAAGACAAATCCCGACCGTGGAGAATGGAAAACATGGGAGAAACCAAGTTTGTAGATGAACAGAGAACGAGAGATCCAAATTATAGAACTTTTCTAGAGGAAATAAGAAACAAGGAGAAAACCATGGACCCATAAGTGATCTACGACCTAGGAACAAATTAAAAATGGCAACACAGATTAACCAGGCACAACACGGGGAAAAAGATAGTGATAGAAGACTCAAATCGATAGATTTTCAAAGGCAAACTGGGGCGAGACTATTTTGAGCACCAACATGATGTCTCTTTGAGATCAAAGTGTGTACAAAAGTGGTAGTTAATTACCACTTTAAGTGAAGACTCAATGTGTAGGATGTAAAAAAAAACTATCCAATGTATAGGGAGTGATTAAGTCAAGTAGGTTGATGTAAGGTGAACGAAAGGTTAAGACGTGGATTGCTCCTTTTCCAGCCAAGCATCCATAGCCTCGACGGAGATACATATGATTCTTGTCACAACATTTCTCTACTGCCAACCAGGTGTCTATAGCCCCAATAGAGTTGCTAGAAACACCCCTAGAGAGAGACTTGAGGTGGATTTTATTTGATATTTTGAATTTTGATGTGATATTTTATTTTATCTTTCGATGTTTGATGATTATTGTTTTTGTTTTTTACATAAAGAGGTTCCACTCTCTTGAAAACTCTCAAGTGGTTAAGAATCACCAGTGGCTTGATGGAGGGATGGAAATGAGTGTAGTGAGGACATTGGATAGAGTGTCAAAAGATGTACCCAAGGGTCTTCACCACAAGTTAATTAAGATGCATTAAAGTGCATGGATCTATAGGAGGAAAATGGTGCTTAAATGTTGGAGGTGATGATAGACCAAGGTCACATAGGTGTATTAGGTACTATTGGCTTACAAAATGTGTGATCAATCCGATTAAGTGTTTAAATGAGTGGATTAGAAGAGGATATAAATGGATGTTATAATAAGCATGGATTAGATGAAAATGGGTTTGGATGTTGGATGGGATGAGGATGGGTGGTAAGGAAAGAACATCCATGTGCAAGCGATGATTTATGTGCTTAATCCATTTTTAGGTGTCTGATATTCATAGGGGAATCAAACAATTTGTGATTGGGTTAAGTGGCTGGGATGGTATGATCAACAAGAGGAGTGGTAGAAATGGGTTGTGATGGAGTAATAGGAGGGTCATTGTTAGTGTTAGGTTTATATCCTAAACCTAAATGACTTCGATGTCGATGAAGAGAGATGGTTTTGAGAATACCTTGTTCATGGATGCCTAAGACTTTTCCTTGATTTTTCATATTAGCGAACATATTTTTGGCTATAGGATATGAATTATATGGGGAAGATGATGCCATGTGGTCACCATGAGACTGGGGAATTGAAATTTTCTCATCCGCTAAAAGGCCGAATTTAATGAATGATGGGGGAGGGGATTTGTTTTTATTTTATGTTGGTGAGGGATGTATTATCTCTCAAAAGTACACCCTGTAGAGAGATGGCTGCAGGTTTTCTAAGCTTGCACAATTGATCTCTCTCTTTCGTAGATACAGTGGAAACACCTCAGGTTTGTGGGTATACTTATTTTGAGATGAGTCTTTGGTATCAAGGCCGGTTCCTTATTGGTGTATCCTAAACTGATTTTTGGGAGTTTGCGAGTAAAAGATGACTGTAAAATGATTAAAACTAAGGTGATACACCAAATTTGAATGAGGGCTTTGACTGAGTATATGCACAACTGATTTGGGAAGAATTATTGATGCACAAACCAATAGTTTTCCTAGATAATATCTAAGGGGAAAAACACTTAATTGTAATGAGGGATAATCACAACAATACTAATAAGTTAGGATGCACATTAAAATTAAGTAGAAAAGACTGTAATTGCAGCAGGGTAAGGTGATTGATTAAGGAATTTTCATTTTCACAAGACTAACAGAAACATACACAAGACTGTAAAATAAATTGGAAAGACAAAAAATACTTCACACTCATAGGGAAAAAATGGAAAAAAATTCTTCAGTACTCATATATCCAAAATTCCTCTAGAAGTCCCCCTGTGCTTTGCAAAGGCACACAATATATAGCAAAAATTAAATTCACCCTCTCCCTAAAAATATCCTAAGGCTTGTACTCGCATATGGATCTTATTTTTTTAATCCTTTATTTAATAATAGATAAAGAAAAAAATAGAGCATGCAATTACAAATAGGTATTATTAGCCTTACTTACATTACAATCAAACTGAAGTTCACTGTTCTATTTTTAAGAAAAGAAGGATGACTAATTTGCTAAAAATAAAGTTACTTGCAAGGCAAGTCTCTTTCCATGAACATGCAACTTTGTCTTCCTCTCTATTCTGTCCCGTTGTGAAGGCATGCAAAATACAACTCCTTGTATGTGAGAAAAATAATTACAATACTTAGCAATATTTGCAAAACATAATTCCTCCTGTGGGGACCACTTGTTATGTGCACATGTTTTGATATTGACATCTCTTTCGGCTCCATATGATCACAAGGGTGACATTCTGTAAATTATCTCCAATTCCTCTCTAGAGTGGGGACCACTTTTACATTATACTTAGTTTGGCCACCTTGGTGGACTTAGCAAGAATAAGGGTCGACCATTTTACTTTGCATACATCACTATAGTTCTCATCACTTTTGATAAATACAAACATGTATATATGTGTCGGTCTTTGCATTTGAAATCATATACCATGGTTACTAAGGTTTGAATTTTACCCTTTTTGGTTATTAATGTAAACATGATTTGGTCGTATATGCATCATTTGGGAGCCAGACTATGGTTTTAGACTTTGGAAGTCATTGAAATGATTTATTCGTTTGATTACGTGGGCTGGCCCCTTATCCATGGTGACTCACCCCTCCATGTGCTTGATGGGTGGTATAGTTGACTCAGGCCGAGTTTACTTTGGTATTTGAAATGGATCCTTGGCCGTTGATCTCTGTACCACTTGGTTTGGTGCCGTCAATTTCTAACCTGTGGTTAGGGTTCATGATTGCATTGAAAGTGGTCGGTGGAATTGACTTTAGTTACCTGCTTTGATCTTGGAGCTTGATCTTTAGCCCTTGATCTTCGTCCTTCTGTTTTGTGATCGTTGATCTTCTAACTCTAGTTAAGTTAGGTCCATAAGCTTGCTAAGGTGAAAGAGTTTTATAAATGCTTGAACTCTTTTATTTTGATCATTCGGTTCGTTCGAAGAGGTGGCGAAGCCCTGACAAAAGTTTCTTGATGCCATTGTTGTAGCTTTTGAAGCTCTAATATTTTATATTTTTCGGCCTTCTGAGCTCTGTTGCGTTTATATTCTTGTAGTTATTTTGTTGGTTTCAGCTGTACTACTTTTTGAGCGAGATTTGAGTGAGTTTTCTTTTGACGCAGCCACTATTGTTGTGAACTTCGAGCTTAGCACCGTGTTATTCTTTGATCTCTGCGAATTCTGTAACCTCTAAAGATGATTAGTCGAGCTTGAAACTTGTTATTTTGAGGCAGTGTAATGTCATGTGGCTCAAATAATTACATTTCTTCATCGTTTCGGCTTTGTTGATCGGGATATGTCCTATTAGCGCCACTGTTTTGATGCAAGGATGGTAAGTATTTGACCTCTGAGCACGGTAGTTGTTTTTTTCATTATTACTTTGACTTTGAAACACTGATAATTCACTATTTCTTTGCATATTTCGTTTCTTCATGGTTCCTTTGGGGATTTCGAGTTGAAACTCATGTTGGGTTTCTCCTTTCTACTAAACTTGGTGACCATTTGAGGGTTGCTAAGATTTGATTTAAACAGTAAGTACTTATTCCTTATTCTGATTTTTCCTTTAATACTCATTAATGGGTCTGCAATGAAAACCTTTACTCTGCGTTTTGGTTTCGTCGTCACTTCTTCGGACCTATGCATTCTTGATATATTCCTTGGAGGTTGTTCTGAATATTTTTATTTTTGTTCTTTCATAGCTCTTCAGGTTGTATAAATATGAAATTTCTATTTCGAGACTGCCTTTATTAAGAAGACTACTATGTTCTTTGGTTGAGAGTTGCTTTTTTTATTACAGTCTTGAGTTATAATCATCTCCTTTACTCCGAGCCTGAATTGATATACCTATTCTGAAAAGATAGTTATACTTTAAATCTGGGTTATTATGACTTTTCGTAGCCCTGAATTTGATGGTTCTCTGAGCCCTTGACAGCTCGATGTTAATTGGTGAGTTTTGTCTCTTATTCTGATTTCTGAAGCTTTGTATTTTGCAGTTCAAAATTCGTTTGGGTGCTCATTCTAGCTGTAGATGGCTTTATATTCACTTCAATTTCCTGAATCGTCCATAAATTAGTTTTCTTATTCTCTGAGTATTTACCTCTATTTTGGAGCTTTGTTCTAATAAATGAAATTTTCTTTACTTATCATTCATAATTGGAACAGTGGTTTCACTTTGATAGTTTCCTTCACTTATTACATTGCTCATACCTTGTGACTCCTCCAAACTCAGAAAATGATTCTGCTATCATCTTGGGACTGCAATATATTAGTTCTTTTGAAGAAAAATGAAGTGTTACCTTGCTCGAAACTACATTTGTATTGTTTGACTCTAATACCTAGATCTGGGATCTCATATTACACTGATTACTCAACCATTCCTCTATACATTTCTGAGTATATAGTGTCTTGACTCGAATCCTTTCTGGGTTGGAACCTTGCTAAAGGTTTGTATCCTTTCCTTTTGAGACTTGATATCCGACTGTTTGACTTTTCTGCAACTCTTTAACTTGGATATGAGAGCCATTTGTGTGGGTATTTACTTTGATCTTGAAGATGATGATCTGATGTATAATTTATCCTTTCTACTCTAAGTTTGATCTTTTCCTGGAGTAGGTGATGATGTTCTACATGCTTCCCTTATTGTTCTTGTAAGTATAAAATACTATTTACTTTAGATGCAAAACAAAACTTTGAATTTGATAATCTATAAAATAAAAGTCTGAACTTGCATTCTTTTGTATTTCTTTATTTCAAATTCTGAAATGGTCCTTTGTAATCTTGTAAGTGGCTTTCTAGATATTATAAAAAAATTCTTCACTTGCTGTAACACCATTTTCAGGCATAAGCCTTGATTCAGATGCTTTGTTGAAATACTGTATCTTGTTTCTTTTACTTAGATGCTTTTATTTCCTTGATAGTAGTATTTCTGGCAGTGTGGAAAATTTAAAAGTTGATTTTACATGGCGAAGCCCTGTCAAAATTTTCCTAAAATTCTCTCTTCCATCCATTTCTAGCATAGTAGTTGTATCTTTTGATTGAGAATATAGAATTATGAAATTTCATGTTTGAAGCTAGATTGGTCGATAAAATGAGACATCATAGTTGTTTTATCTTGATCATAACATGCTTAACTACTTCTCTGTATCACTTATTTGATTCAAATAACTCTTTTAGAACATTTAGTAGCTGAAAGTAGTATGATGAAAAGTTGTAAATGTCCATTTTACATGGTAAATCCCTGTCAAAATTTTCCCAGAATCTTTTCTTCATTCCTTTCAACTGTAACCTTCCTTTTCTAGTTAACTTCAACTTTCAAATTCTGCTTCTTCCCTTTTAGCTGTAACTGAAAAGTGTTCTTTTGATCTACCAGTTTCTCTTCTACACTGTAACTTCTTCCACTTCAGAATAGTTACTAAATATTTGAGTTACATTCTTCCCTTTATGCATGCACTTATGACTTGTCTATTTTTCCTTGGCTGCAACATGTACCTGCACACTCATGAAAATGGTTAGAAAATAATTAGGCTTTTTGGCCTCTCTTATGTCCATGTTTTCTTCTTTCTTTTCACTTTCTTCTTTCTGAGTGAATAAAGTCTACATGCAGTTTGTTCTTAAGTAGAATACATATCCTGCTAGGAGAAGATTCATATGCACGAAGTAGGACAGTGTAGGAATATGAACTGATCCCTGAGCTCACAACTGACAATTAACTTTTCTTCTTTTCAGGTACAATGGTTTCTACAATGAAGATGAAGATGCTTCAATCGAAGAACAAAAACCCCAAGGCAATGATGGGTTCACTCATACTCCTTTGCTTTCTCTTTCATGCATGTGTATCTTTCTTTTCAGTAGTTGTACTTTACTTTTTAGTTACATCCCACGACATGTGTGGGAAACATTTGACTATCCTTGTGAATAAAACATTAAATTCTGAAAATGAGTTGTGTATTTCTTGTGCATTCTAGCTTTTCTGTATGGATTGTATGATGAACTAAACAACTTAGTAATATAATTGAATGCCTTAATCATGAAGGAAATAACATCAATATGAACCTGTAACATTCAGTAATGAAATCTAATTTTGTGTAATCTACATTTCTGTTTGTTGCTTCAAAAATCAGCACTTCACCTACTCTGCAGTTCGGTGTCTTCATCAAGACAACACAGTTGTCTTCGGGGCTTTGTGTTCTTTTGCTAAAGATGACATGAAATTGAAAACTATATGATCTGTTCTGTTTTGAGACAGCACGCACAACTATATATTTCATTTAATCTTGTAACTAACTCAACAATAACAAATGATATAATAACTTCCTTAGCTTAGGTATACTTCACCCAAGACTTCTCATCGTAACGACGAAGTTTCGATTTGCCCATTTTTTCCCGAGTGCAAAAAATTGTCAACAAGATGTTTGGATGTATGATAAGATTTGGATAGATGAAGATTTTTTTGATTTAGAGTGAGGTTTGAATAGTGGATGGTGGTTAGATATAGGATTAGGATAGAAAGGTGGTGGATAAAGAGGTACAAGGACAATAATCCCTTAGATACTGAGATTTTGGATATAAGACCTAAATTAAATGCAACAATTGGTCAGATGTCTATGCGTGCGATGGAAGTCAGGATAATAGTGCTCCCAATACCAATATTGTTTGGGGAGGTTAGAAGCATGATGTTTGATAGGTGGGTGAATGATCATGTTAAAGATTTTAAGCCAATAGAAGATGGTAGTTAGGGTTTCACTTAAGGAGGTGAAGGTGGTTGGGGCTGATAAGAGAGATGGTGTGGGTAATAACGGTGTGTTAGGTAGGATATGTGTAGGAGTGCATAGGGTAGGAGAAGATTCATTGGATTTATGTGATTTGGATGTAGGTTTAGTATGGGGATTAGATGGTAGGGATTTGGATGGAGGTTTAGCCTTGAGGGCATTAGGAGGTTGGTTTGGATTGGGATTGGGATTGGGATTAGATTTGGATTTAGTATTTGGATTGGTTTTCTTTGGTTTAGAAGATGAAGGGGATGGATTAGGCGTAGGGGCCGAAGTGAAGGTTTGGGGCTTAGAGTCCGAAGTAGGTTTGTTTGATTTTGGATTGGTTTGAATATGTGGGTTTGACCTAGATGGTTTTGGGTTAGCATTAAATTGTTTGGAATTAGTAGATGTAGATGAAGGGGAGGGGGGGATTTAAATGAAGTGTATGGGTGTGATATGGGGGTCACAGTAGATTTGGGTGATGTTGGGGGTGAAAGAAATTTGGGAGATGGGTGTGGTGTAGGAACCACATTAGACTTGGTCAATTGAGGGGATGAAGTAGATGACAGTGACATAGGATTTTCATTAGATTGGGTAGGAGATGGGGTGGGGAGAGTATTGGGATTGAATTTTTTAGTTTTGGGAATTGGTGACTTAGGAGTAACTTTAGATATTTTAGGATTGGTGGATGGTGGAGATAAATTAGGATTAGTGGATATAATAGTATTGGGTTTAGGTGATTAAGGGGTAGGGATAATATTATATGTGGATGGAGAGGATGAGGGTGGTGTAAGAGCCACACTGGATGGTTTACGATTGGGGGTAGAAAGGGATGAGGGTGACTTAAAAGTCACAGTGGATGAAATAGTATGGGGATTAGGTGATATAGGGGATGAAATAGGCTCAAAGAATGAATTTAATGATGGTTTAGGGGATGTGGGAATATCTAGGAGAAAGTCTGTAGGATTGGATTGGGGTGATGAAGATGACGAGGATGGAGGACTAAAATGAGATGTGGTTGATAATGTTTTAGGCTTAAGTTGTTGTGATTATTATGGCTATGTGAATGGGACTTGATGATAGGTTGGATGATGATTGGATTGAGTGGTTGAAATTTTTGATGGTGGTTCATGAGTTTTTATAGGAGGAAGGTGGGTGTCATGATGATTGATATGAGATTTAGGGGTTTGGGATGGTTGTGTGGATTTGGGATTGGTGACTAAATTAGCGAGGACATAAAGGAGGTCTTCTTGGTCTAATTCAAAGTTAGGGAGGTTGTCAAAGTTAATACAATTGGATTGTGGAGAGATTAGTTTATGTTGTTTAGGTCAGGGTGTAGATTGAGATGATTTGGGTTCTGCAAGGAGGAAGTCAATGGGGTGAGCGATAGGAATCTTAGGAAGGGAATATTTTAGATGGGGTTGTTTGAGAGATGATTTCTTAGGGGGTGATTGGTTAATTAAAGATTAGAGATTGGATATTTATTAATTGAGTTATTGGATGGTTTTTAAGATATTAGGATAAACATGGGTTGATTGAGTAAAGGAATGATTAAGGGAGGATGTGAGGTTTGAGATTTGTTTATTAAGATGTTAGATGGTGTGTGGGAATTCATGGTCAAAGTGATATGGTTTACTTGGATGGGTGGAGGATGATATGATAACTTGGTTAATGGTTTTAGAAAAGAGATAGGGGCTTAGATGTTCGTTTGGAGAGGAAGGGGATTGGGGATCAAAGGCCATGGTTAGATAATATGTGTAGGGGATTAGATTTAGATTAGGATTGATGGTAATGATATTTAGGATTTGGATGTTGTTTGATTAAGGATGGTGATAGGATTATGTATGATTTAGGATGGATGATTATGATAATATTTGATTAATTAATATTTTAATGTGATGGGATGGTTGAGGGTGTTCACAAACAAGCAACAAACATGCAATACACACCTTAGCTAGTCAAGTGGGTGTGGACCACAAGGTATAGGCCACTTTCAATACCACACACATCAATGGCGCTCACTGAGCTGACCCACCTTTACGTCGATGTGTGATAAGCGAGCAAGTAATCTTTGGTGGTTCCTTTCCCTACACTATAGCTTGATTGCGGCCGAAAGCTACCTATGCTAGAATAAACAAGGCTTGTTAGGGTGTTTACTATATACTTTGCGGTACACGAGGCCCAACTCAGTGTTACACGGATGTTGTCTAAGGCCTGGGTATTGAGACATGGAAGCCCCTCACATCACGTCATGTGCTTAAAACACATAGATTATTAGCCAAAAACAACAATTGTCCTTGAATTTATATACCCTGCTGTAATGTTCCTTTTTCCTGTGTCAAAGGCATAAGGGCCAGGTCGAGTCCAAGCCGTGGTCAGACCCAAGGAGCTGTGGACATTGGGAGATATGGGGAGGTAAATGCCTCCTTTTCTATGCTAAATGCCCAAGGGTCAAATTGAGTCCAATCCGTGGTCATACCCATGGGTCTGTGGACGTTGGGGGCTTTTGAGAAGGGGCCGCATGGTACTAATATCCATGTTTGGCATTTGGGGGTCACTTAAGACCTTGGTGACTTAAACAGGAAAAGGTAACTTTAGTTACTTTTATTTTATTGACCCCTCCATGGAAAGAAATGCGTCTAGGCTCTATTGGGGCTCTTTTTCCATGGGAAGTATATAAGGAGCTGGGTGAGAAAGGAAAAGGGACTTTTGGCATATACATTTTATTGACCCCTTCTCGTGCAGTCGCTGCTATTGCGCATCTATAGCTTGTGGAGTCAAATTCCACAGGGACCCTAGCTTCGGTGGTAAGAGACTTGTCCCTAGTTTGTAGGGTATTCTTTGACAGTGAGATATCTACCCTAGTATGTTATTTTGGAGCCGCTTTCAAGGCTATGTGGCAGAGACATTATCATAGATTTAAGAGGAAGGATTTTGAGGGTTTTGGGGGCATTTGAGGAAGACAATTAGAGGGGCTCCAGATCAGATTCACGAAATCCATTTGGGTTGGGCGTGACAACACGTTGAAGGCACCTCCATCATTTCCCGACACCATTCCAGGCGAGACGACTTGTAGCCTTTATTTGGGGGTTTTTTCAGTCGATCGTTTTCATATCTGAAGGTGAAACTATGCCAACCCTTAATTAATATGGGTCCATCACTATTATATAGGTTAAATATTTAATAATATGAAATACTTTTCTATTATTAAATATTCATACCTAGGTAATATACATTAGGTAAGTATTTAATAATGTGAATCATTTATGTTTATATTTATTAAATACACTCACCTAGGTATATGTGTCAACCATTTAGGTTGAAAAGGTGGGTCGGGAGACATACCCGATCACCTTATATAAAAAGGACTTTAGGTTCTCATTTGATATATTCGGGAAATATATCAAAGGTGTGCAAATCAAGTGATTTGGTTTTACCCTTGGTAAATAGGGTTTTAAGGAGGAGGTGATCTTACTGGATGTAAAATAAGTTCTCTGAAGTAAAATGTTATTTTCAAAGTGGTTTTTACCCTTTTGGGGTTTTCCACTATAAATATTGTGTCACATGTGTTATTTATTTCCTAAGTATTTCTTTATTTACTTATGTTAATGTAATGTTTATTTAAATATTTATTATAACATTATATAATATTTAAGTTGATTAAATATTTATTAGAATCCTCAAATTCTAACATGGTACAGAGCAAGGTAAATTAAATAAATTAAGATCAAATGTTTTTATTTTATTTATTTAATTTCTACCGGTTTTTTTAACCAAGAGAAAGGTAAATTAAATAAATTAAGATCAAATGTTTTGTATTTTATTTATTTAATTTGTACGGGTTTTTTCAACCAACCCGGAAAGGTAAATTAAATAAATTAAGAGTAAATGTTTTATATTTTATTTATTTAATTTGTACGGGTTTTTTCAACCAACCCGGAAAGGTAAATTAAATAAATTAAGAGAAAATGTTTTATATTTTATTTATTTAATTTGTACGGGTTTTTTCAACCAACCCGGAAGGGTATTTAAAATAAGTGCAACCTAAAAGTTTTACTTTGTGAAGAATCAAGGTGAATTCACAGGTGGAAAATTTGGAAACTTCTTACCTTCCGTGAAAACTTGTGTAGAGGTAAGGGTAAAATATTTGAAATATTTTTTTTTCTATAGTTTTAATATGTGCAGGTTGAATTTTGTCAATGGTAAATGAAGGAGGAGACAAAGCTCCATCAAAATAGGATTTGAATTTTTTCCATTGGATGTGTGAAAAATGTTGTCTCCTCTGTAAATTCTAAGGTTTATGTAGAATTTAAAATTACATGGCCTGGTAAATGTTTTAAATCTTTTTTTCATGAGGGGCCCCGTAATAAGGGTTATATGTGTTTTTTTTTAAAAAGTATATATACTATAGTTTATAATTTTTTATAGACTATATGTTGTTTTTTATTTACATTATATAAACTATATACCTCTTTTTTAAAGTGAATATATTTTTACATTATAAATTATAATAGGTTAATATAATTATTATATACAAGGTTAATATAATGTATTAAAATATAACCTCCTTAATATTATATAGAAGAAGAAATTCATTGGAAATACACAGCAAGTTTTGACTCCATTAAATTTGACGGTCAAATGACCGTCACGACAGACCAAACATAAGGCAGTATGACGGTCATTTAGACGTCAAATTTAAGCTGGCCGGATCTTTGTCTACATTATTTTTTTCCAGAAATTTGAAGTTATTTTACATTCTTAAGGGTTTCTTCTTCACTTATATATGGTTAGAATTTATATATATAAGTCTGGGGTATAATGCAAAGCCCTTTATATTGCGGGTTATTATTTTGATCATGGGAGGTTAATTAATATGCATTGTAATGACAAAATTAGTTATGATTAAATATTTTATGTAGATCTATAAAATTTAGATCTATTTCTATTAAAAGTGTTACTTTTTTTATAAAAATATGTATCTAACTCTGTGGTACATTGTATATTATAATGGGGTGTGTTTTATAGGTTCAAGAAAACAATGACGTCCAGCTATTTCTGTCTTGACAAAACCCAGATCCTGAATGGGACCAACTACAACATTTGGAAGATCAGGGTCAAATCAGAACTTATGGCGAGGAAACTCTGGACAATTGTTTCTGGATCTGAGGTTGCTCCCACCGGTCGTCAAGCAACTGTAGATAACATGAATGCATTCTCGCAACGAATGCAAGAGGCTCTTTCCATGATTTTGTGCAATGTGAATGATGAGTACCTTCTACACATTGGTAATATTGAACATCCGAAAGAGGTATGGACACAACTAGAATCCATGCATGAAGGTACGCGTTTATCTAAAATTATTAAATTAGTTTTAGAATTGCTTACAACTCCTATGAAAGGAGATGAAAAAGTAGTTAATTTCTTAGCCAAAATTAAAAATATTAAAGCACAATTAGATGGATGCAATTGTGATTTAATTGGTGAAAAATTAATCTACTTTATTGTTCAGTTAAATATACATGAAAGATTTAGGAATTTTATTTCTATCTTGAACTCTAAATATCAAAATGAAAATGATCTACCTGATTTAAATACCTTGAGTTCACTTTTGATACAGGAAGAGCAAGTGATGATGAACTTTGACTCTAAGGAGAATGCCTCTCAGGCACTTCTTGCTCAGAATTCAAAGTTCAAACCTCACAAGCCCTTCTCAGATCAAAAATTTAGATCTAAATCTTCTTTTGTTGATAAGAAAAGTTTTTCTTCTGATCAATTGTGTGTTAGCTTTAGTGGTAAATGTCACAAATGTGGTAAATTTGGACATAAAAAGGAAGATTGCAAAACTAAGAAACCTATCCATAAAAATAAAAAACAAATTGTTTCTTCAAAATACAATTTAAGGAAAAAAGGATAGCTCTAATGATATTCCTAAAATGATTGCATTATATGTTGCGTTGTATTCTTCCTCTAATTTTGAATGGATTCTAGATTCAGGTGCATCAAATCATATGACTGGTGTTTCAAATTCTTTATTTGATGTTGTGAAAATCAATGAACGTGTGTATCTTGGTGATAACTCATCTTTAGAAGCAATAGAGAAAGGGAAAGTAAAATTTTCTAATGGTGTGTTGAATAATGTTTTATTTGTTCCTAAGCTCAAAAAGAACCTTTTATCATGTTCTCAATTAACTCATGATGGTTTGGCTATTCAAATTTTGAAAGATACTTGGTATATCAAGGATAGTAATGATAATATAATAGCTGAAGGAATTCAAAGAAATGGTCTGTATATTTTTGATGATTTCCATTCTGCATCCTGTTTTGTTTCTCAAAGTTTGAATAATTCAAAACTATGGCATGAAAGATTAGGACATGTTAATTATAGAAGTTTATATGAAATGGCTAGATATAATCTTGTGAAAGGTTTGTATGTGTTGTCTTCTTCTCATGATGCGTGTGAAGGGTGTTTACGCTCAAAACAAAGTGCTAAACCCTTTCACTCACATCTTGAAGAGAGTTCGTCTTCCCCACTAGAACTTATTCATAGTGATGTTAGAGGACCTCTTGAAGTAGCTTCATTAAATGGTTCTTTATATGCTGTGACTTTCATTGATGATTTCACCAGGATGATTTGGTCATATTTTCTTAAAAATAAATCTGATGTACTAGGGAAATTTAAGGAATTTAAAGCATCTGTTGAAAACTCTTCAAATTATAAAATTAAGAGACTTAGAATAGATAATGGGGGTGAATATGTTAGCAAAGCATTTGAAATTTTTTGTATTGATTGTGGTATTAAAAGGGAATTAACTTCTCCTCATTCTCCCCAATCTAATGGTGTTGCAGAACGTAAGAATAAGACTATTTTAGATATGGCTCGCACTATGCTTCATTCTGCTAGTCTTCCCAAATTTCTGTGGGCAGAAGCAATGAACACAGCAGTCTACATTCTAAATAGGGTTCCCACCAAAGCTATTCATCTTTCAACTCCTTTAGAAAAATGGTCAAATCAAAAACCTGATATTTCTCATCTAAAAGTTTTTGGTAGTCCTGCTTCTTTATACATTCCTAAAAAGAAAAGAAAGAAACTTGATATGACTTCTTTCTCTTGTGTTTTCATTGGATATGGTATTAACACTGCAGGTCTAAGGATTTATGACCCTGTAAAAAGGGAAGTAACTGAAAACCGCAATGTGGTGGTTTTGGAAAAATACTTTTGTTCATCTGATAATGGTAAAGATGTTCCTAACTCTGTCAATATTTCTAATAATGGTTATGATTCTGATATTGAGAATATAGTAAATGGTCATGATGATGTTTCTTGTGTTGATACTATAGATGCTTCTGAATCTCCTAACTCCCTAGTTAAGAAACCAAAATGGGCTCAATCTGTGTTAGAGAGTTCTAATCCTATTGATCTTAGGAAAATGACCAGAAGCCATCATACGTACCATGCATTAATGACCTTGTATGAACCTGAGCCACAAAGTTTTGAAGAAGCTTCTCAGGATGAGAAGTGGATCAATGCAATGCAAGCTGAATATAATGCCCTAATTCAAAATCAAACCTGGGAGTTGGTTCCACCTCTAGAGAAAAGAAGTATTATAGGGTCTAGGTGGTTATACAAAGTAAAATATAATACAGATGGTAGTATTGACAAACATAAAGCTAGACTTGTTGCTAGAGGTTTCACTCAGAAACCTGGTATTGATTATGTTGAGACATTTTCCCCTGTAGCTAAAATGAGTACTGTTAGGACCTTATTTGCAATTGCCACTCAATTTGGGTGGGAAATCCACCAAATGGATGTGAAAAATACCTTTTTGAATGGTGATTTAAAAGAATAACTTTACATGTCTCAACCTAAAGGATTTGAAGAAACTGGTAAAGAAAACTATGTTTGTAAATTGAAAAAATCCTTGTATGGTTTAAAGCAAGCTCCTAGAGCTTGGTATGTGAAAATTAATTCTTTCTTTAAACAGTTAGGATTTGCTAATTGTTCTTCTGACAATGATCTATTCATTAAGCAAGAAGGATCACATATTATCATTGTTTGTATATATGTTGATGATTTGCTTATGACTGGTGATAATCCTTCTTTAATTTGTAGAATTAAAGAAAAATTGAAACAGTACTTTGAAATGACTGATTTAGGTCTCTTACATCATTTTCTTGGCATGGCTGTATTTCAAGATAAACATTCTATTGTTGTTTCTCAAGCACAATATGCAACCAATGTACTGAAATTTTTTAACATGATTGATTGTAAACCAATTTCTACTCCTATGGAAGTTGGACTGAAAATTGATCCTAAACCTGCATGTGAAAAATTTGATCCTACTTTATATAGGTAGTTAGTTGGTAGTTTGATATATCTCACTATCACCAGACCAGATATTTCCTATGCAGTAGGAATTACTTCTAGGTTTATGCAGGAACCTTATAGAGATCATTGGAATCTTGCAAAAAGGATTCTTAGATATATTAAAGGTACAATCAATTATGGGTTGCATTATACTAAGAATGAAAATGCTAACTTATATGGATTTTGTGATTCTGATCATGTTGGTGATGTATTGGATAGAAAATCTACTTCTGGTTATGTGTTTAAATTTGGTGCAGGTGTCATTACTTGGTGCAGCAAAAAGCAGCCAACTGTTTTCTATCTCTTCAACAGAAGCTGAGTATAGAAGTGCAATGGAAGCTACAAAAGAGGCTCTATGGCTAAAGAGGTTGTTCGATGAGATAAAGATGAAGGATCCACGTAGTGTTCCTTTGTTCTGTGACAACCAAAGCACCATAGCTCTTGCACATAATCTAGTACAACATCAGAGGATGAAGCACATTGAGATACATATACACTTCATCCGTGAGAAGGTGCTAAGTGGTGAGATAGATCTCAAGTTCGTGTCGACTGAAGAGCAGGTTGCTGATATCTTCACAAAGCCCCTAAGTGCTGTAAAGTTTTGTCACTTTTGTGAAAAGCTTGGATTGTTGGAGTTTCCATTGAGGGGGAGTGTGCATGACAATGTCACCTCCTAATGGAACTTGGTTTTTGAGACCTTTGGCATTTGTAAAAAAGACCTTCGGGCAAGTGTAAAAAGACCTTCGGGCATGTATACCTCCTCGGCTTCTTTTTTAGAAAGAAGTGTAGAAAGATCTTAAAGGTGGTCTTCAGTAAACTCTTTAGTGCTATTGATTTTACTGGTAAACATCCAGTACAAGCATATTATTAAGGAGGTCCTTGGTTATAAAAGGCTCCTATATGCTTGGGTTCAATAACCTTTTATGAGAACCTGTGAGAATATGTAAAACTCACAAATCATACTTAGCCACTGATCATGGGATGATCTTTGGGATTCCAAATCCTTTTGTACCAAAAGGTAACTTGAGTATGATGAAGGTGTTATAATTCCTTCACCCGATATGCTAGCCTAAAACCTTTATGGTTTAAGGATTGTAAATCCTGTAGTGTACCATGGGCAGGTAATCTATTGGCATATGTTATCCCACTTAACATTAAGGGGGAGTGTTGGAACATAATGATTAAGTGGTCTGGCCAACCCTTAATTAATATGGGTCCATCACTATTATATAGGTTAAATATTTAATAATATGAAATACTTTTCTATTATTAAATATTCATACCTAGGTAATATACATTAGGTAAGTATTTAATAATGTGAATCATTTATGTTTATATTTATTAAATACACTCACCTAGGTATATGTGTCAACCATTTAGGTTGAAAAGGTGGGTCGGGAGACATACCTGATCACCTTATATAAAAAGGACTTTAGGTCCTCATTTGATATATTCGGGAAATATATCAAAGGTGTGCAAATCAAGTGATTTGGTTTTACCCTTGGTAAATAGGGTTTTAAGGAGGAGGTGATCTTACTAGATGTAAAATAAGTTCTCTGAAGTAAAAGGTTATTTTCAAAGTGGTTTTTACCCTTTTGGGGTTTTCCACTATAAATATTGTGTCACATGTGTTATTTATTTCCTATAAGTATTTCTTTATTTACTTATGTTATGATGTAATGTTTATTTAAATATTTATTGTAACATTATATAATATTTAAGTTGATTAAATCCGTATTGGGTTAAATATGCTAGTTTGGAAAGATCTCAATGTGGGTTTTCTGAAGGAAATGTTCACCAACATGGTGAAACAATATGAAGCCACTAACCTTTATTTGAGTCAGCTCACTCAGAATTTGAGTTAAAGAAAATCTTGGGACAATAAGGAAAAATGGTGAGATCAATAATAAAGGGAACCCAATAGAGGTGATTGATGAAGATTCTTGTTGGAGGAAATAGAAATCTTTGAGTAAGGGTTTCAGAGATAATATGTCCTTTCCATGATTATTGCATGATGAAAATTGTTAGCAAGCCCAAGCAAGATCATCATATGCTGGTACCTGAAATATAAAAAAGAACTCATTTGTCAGAAGAATCTTCTAGACAAAAGGGTATGATTTTCATTAAGAAAAATAATTGCATTAGTGAAAATTTTCTTGTTAGAGAAATTATTCCACCTCAAGAGAAGAAATTTGTTTTTGCAAGCAAGGAGGATGTAATGGAAACTCTTAAAATGGTGTGAGGAATGGAATAGCAGAGCTAGAGCTGCTAGGTTGATAGCCGACTCAATCAAGACAACACTTACAAGAGTTCAAGGGAAACGATGAGGGCAAATTGATGCAAGGAAGTCTACACCCACCGAAAAGAAGACTCTATGGAGAAAGTTGGCACATGTGGAGGAGCCTCACATGGACACTTGTGTAAAATTACAGCGTTGCTGTAATTTCCATACCAAAAACTTTTGATAAGTTAGCTTTCATGAATACTTTTAGCCCATTGTAGACTCAGAATGCTCAAACAATGTTGGGGGCAGCTCAACAGGTATGAGTCTATCTTGGAGACCAAGCATGACAAGGACACTCTAAGGGATGGTGCCTCTGAAAGGTTTCTAAAGGGCAACAATAGAATGTGAGCCTTATTTATTGATATTCCTATTCCAATTTAGGTTCCATTATGAGATGCACGGTATGGTAGATGATGAAGTCTTCATCCTATGGAGTCATGTTGGACTAGTTGCTCCAACTATGATGGTATATGAGCATCTTGATGGATGATATATGGTGGAGAATTTGGTAGCATCAAACTTAAGTCATCATGAAGACAAAGAGTGCTCATGGGCATTATAAGGTATGGGATCCTGGTAGATATGTTAAAGATGGTAGACCAAAACATGATACAAGGGTTCATGGGATTTTGATAAACTTTGTGATCCTGATAATCATGTTGCAAAAGTCCAAGGAACTATCAAATGTGTATTTTGGGATTAAAAGTGTTGGCAAACATGATTTCTTCATTGGAGACTGCCGGTGCAAGAAGGGAGAGTACCTCTAAAGGTACTAGCATTGGTTCTATCGGATTGCTAAAAAGGGTAAGAGAATATTTTTTAATCGTTTTCAGCCTACTGGACTGTGTATAACAACAGTCATAATGAGAGGAGAAAATAGCAATATGGGACAAAAAATTCAAAGAGGTGAGAGTGAACATTCAGGGCATGAAGCCTCCCCATTCTTCTGCCAGGCCTTAGGGCTTCATGGAACCTTCTTTCTTGAATGATTAGTGGGAGCATTTTCACTGGTCACAGTAGCTCAGTAGATATTTTGGATGTAGGAGTCTCTGTTAGAAAAGAAGAGAGGAATTCCAGGTACCTTGAGTGAGGGCTTTCGTAACAACCCATCCTAGGAATATTGCAAAATGAAGATTAGAAGTAGACACAAGAGAGATCATCAGAACAGTTTACCAGAGTTATAGAGGAGATTGGGATAGATTTCCATTCCACACTTTGATGGTTCTAAGAAGTGTATATGCACCATATTGGATGATTCAGAAGTTGAAGACATACTCCAAATTGAATCCTATATGTGAGGAATATGCTAGATTGAGTTTACAATCTTACATCTTGAGGGAGATGCTCATGATTGGTGGTATCATGAGTTGATTACACAGGGACTACATACAGCATTATTACTTATGCAAAGAGTTCAATGTAGGAGCCCATGGTGATCAGATTTAATAGGAGGGACCCTGACAGGTATTTCAGGGAGTGGACTCATTGTGAGACAAACCGGTCCCCTAGACCAGTACATTACAGATTTTTAGAGATTATCAGTCATGGTTACCTGATGTCATAGAGATGAGGGTTGATTTTCATGTGTTCATAACAGGTTTGACAGGTGATTTCGCTGGGTTTGTGAAGACTATATACGAAACTTCTTCTTTGCATGAGGCTGTTAGGAGCAGCTTAGGAATTGAAGTTATCCACTCCAAATTCAAGAGTTCCACCTCACCTTCATGCAAAGGGAACCTCCATCTAGATAGAAAAAATTCAGCAAAGGGAGCCTCCACCGAGTTCAGGAGATGGATAAGAAGCCAATCATTTCCCGAGAGGATAGAGATGATTTGAGGTGAAAGAAACTATGTTTTGATTACCACACACCTTGGATTCTAGGACATGAAATTACAAAGGTATGAGGGAAGGCCCAACGAGGAGAGAAAGGGTGACAGAGGTGAGGAGTTATGAGTATTCTCAAAATGAGAATGGATTGATGGAGTTATGGGGTTGCATTGGATAGTACATGATGTGGGACTAGGAGGAGGTAGACTCATTTCTTTGGGACTATGTACTAGCCACATGTGTCTAGTACATCTAATGGGTTATCTAAGGCATTTAGGATTAGAGGAGTTCATGTAGGGTCAGCTAGTTGGGGTACTCATCTGATATTGGGGAAACCCACAACTATGCATTGATGCCTCATTGGTTGAGAGGTGAGGATTACAGACAGGATTTTGAGGGCCTCAATGGGGTTGTAGCCATTAGAGAGTCTATGAGGTGCACACGGCGGGTTCCCCAAGTGAGCATCACGATGGGTTAGACTATACAGTTATCGATGACCTCCACATCATTGGTATGGGAGTGAAAGAAGCATATTTTTGGGAGTGCAATGGCTTTATTCTCTTGGTGAGTTTTGGAACTCAACTTTCAGACGATGGAGCTAAAGTTTAAATCCGAGGTAAGGAATGATGACACTTGAGGGGATGTATCTACAGGAGCACCTAGGGTGGTTGACGAACTGAGGGGACGTTCATGCACATGGTACAGGAGTAATTACTTATTGCGGATCGATGTGGAGTAGGATGGATGTGAATGTGACCAACAATGTTGCACGTGAGATAGTTACAGAGATTGGGGTTACAGGTTTAGATCCTTTGAAGATTATCATTATGTTCATTACCTAAGGGGTTGGTAGACCTGTAGATCTAATTTTCTTGTTGAGTACTCTAAGAACCGACACACTTCTGAGATTCATGGATGGTCACATACAGGATGACACCTATAGATTGGAGGATGAGATGATATTCTCTCACAGCAGATGGATACCTTATGTCAGACTCAGGGTTGAGGATGGAGATATTGTGACATGTGCATTTGTTCTTTCGTGACCAAACACCTAAGATTCGATGAGACCTACAAGATCATATCAGAGAAGTTTAGATGGCATGGGTTGAGGGAGGATATCCCCAACTTCATATAGGGATGTATGGTTTTTCGTTATAACAAATCAGAGCTTACAGGTTCATCATGTTCTGAGTCGACATAGGGGATAGCACTCCTATGTATTTTGTTACTTCTCCTATGCATGGTGATGAATTTCACCCATGTGCTAGTCAGTGGAAGGATGGAGTCAACTCATTTACTCATAGTTTTTTAGCAGGTTCATCACTCATCACAAGAGGTGAACAATGTGGAGTTGACATTGTCAGTTGACCATGTACTGGAATCTTGGGATTTTTCCCCCACGGGACACATCAAGATACATTATGAGGAGCCTTGTACTCTCACACTAAGTGTAGGTTCATGTGGGAGAGTTTGTCACACATTTGTGCACATATACATGTTATTTCATAGGATTGATTTAGGGAGACTCTACAGGATTCAGAGTGGACTTTCATACCCAGGAGTTGATTGGAGAGGTCAATGAGTGATTCACATGATGAACAACCTTGCATTGGCAGGGAATGGATAGATTGGAAATTTTGGTGCGGGTATTAGTGGAGAGTCAGTTTGGGTATCATTCTACTTCATGGACACAATTTCTCTCAATACCATATGGAGGTCATGATGAATGACATGGGGTTTCTTGGTTACCTTCAAATTACACCGAATCCTTGGTTGACGACATGGTGAGATGGAGAAACTTACGGCGCAGATATTTAGCTTGCTGCAATAGGACATGATAATGCTTGGGGTCAAGCATTTCTCAGGTAAAGGGAAGAATTGTAATGTTCCCTTTTCCTATGCCAAAAGCCTAAGGGCCAGGTTGAGTCCAAAGCCGTGGTCAGACCCAAGGAGATGCTAGACGCTGGGACGCTATGGGGAGGTGTAATGTCCCTTTATTACGCCAAAGGCCTAAGGGTCAAATCGAGTCCAAGCCATGGTCATACCTAAAGGGCTGTGGATGCTGGGGGGTTTTGAGAAGGGGCTGCATGGTACTAATATCCAAGTTTAGCATTTGAGGGTCACTTTTGGACCATGGCGACTTAAACAGGAAAAAGTAAATTAAGTTATTTTTATTTTATTGACCCCTCCATGGAAATGAAACGTGTCTAGGCTCTATTGGGGCTCTTTTTCCTTGGAGAAGTATATAAGGAGATGGGAGAGAAAGGAGAGACAGGGGCTTTTTTCACATACATTTTATCGACCTCTTTCACGTGCAGCTATTGTTGTTGTGCATCTATAGCTTGTGGAGTGAAATCCCATAGGGACCCTAGCTTTGATGGTGAGAGACCCATTCCCTAGCTATCAGGTCATTCTTTCGGTAGTGAGATATCTACCCTAGTCCTATCATTTTTGGAGCTCGCTTTCAGGGATTGTGTCACAGAGATACATTAACAGAGGGTTCAGAGGAAGGATTTTAAGGATTTTTGGGGGCATTTGGGGAAGATAATCAGAGGGGATCCATGGATCAGATTCACGGTAGCCATTTGGGCAAGGCGTAGGCAACATGTTGAAGGAATATTCATCAATTTCCCAACACCTTTTCCTAGACGAGGTTACTTACAGCCTTTATTTTGAGGGTTTTTCCAGTTCGTCCATTTTCAGATCTAAAGGTTGAACTATGTAATTTCCTATACCTGTTAATGTTATTTCCAAAGACCCTTAATTTTTTCTCTTGTATTTGGAGAGTTACGAACCTCTGAAGTTTTCTAGCTATCTCAGGGCACACTGTAGCTTTTTCTGGCAACAGTTCTAATTTCTGTAAAACTCTAAAAATAGTGTTCCTTATGTCCTTTATAATAATATCAAGCTCTCTTTAAATTTTTCATGTAATTCGAGTGGATATTTTGGGAGATTTTAATTTTCTTTAGTCTTGCTGTCCTTATTGTAAAAATCTGGTAAATATCAGTATTTTATTTGGCTGCAAAGTTTTCAATATTTTGTGCATTTTTAAGTAGTATCCCAGTAAGGGATATTACATTGGTCTTCAAGACACTTTGTGATGGCTACGTAAATTCAGGCATTAAATCTTAATGTATCATTCTTGGTTCACTCACAAGAAAATATTGGTAAGTCGCATGAGAATGTCATCTTCCAAAGTCACGATATGACTGTTATTCGTAGGAACACTTTCAAGAGCCTTATGAGGTATCACCATTTTTGATCATTATGGGATCAGGTTTTACCACGCGAGAGGATAGCATACTTGAATGTCAATGAGGGACATGAGGTAGTGATGGAACAATCTCACATGGATAAAAGAGGAAAACATACAAGACCTTTGATGATTATGACCTTCTTATGAAGTTATTCATAGAGTAGGGAACCCATGTATGCCCTTTATCAATCGATCCAACAAAACTTTTCGATTGGTATCTTGTATAATGAGAACCCTCGATATGTACTTGAAATGAGGTTTGGCTATAATGTATATTTCTTTGAGGTGTGATCTACATATACTAGGTGTCCTGCGATCACGAGTGTTTAGGATACATGCATTATATGAATTGGCATCAATTGAAACCGAGCATGGTTTCTCATTCTTGCATGTACATGGTGCTTCACACGAAGATCATGTATGTTACCTTTCCTAGATGCAGAGTACTTATAAAATGAAATCATGATTTGGGATGCTCACATACCTTCATGCATCATATGCCTCCCATGGGAAATAGATGATTCTAATTGACATGCTTCACATATGAGGTTCTTTGACTACCTACGATATCCTGGTGTATACGCGCTACTTATAGAATATGCTTCTCAGAGAGATCTAGAAACATGATAGCAGATTCAGGATATGTAATGACCCTCAACTGTGTTACTCCATGTAGTAAATCCCACTTTAATTTCTGAACATGATGATACCATTTTTCAATTCACTAGATTCACTTCATTGACATACAATTTCACTGCTAAGTATGAAAGCATGCATACAACATATGGTACATGCTTTGATCAACATTTTCTTCTTGTGGTGAAGTATAAGATTTCCTTCTACACAGATAGAAGGATCGATTAACTGAATGGAACTGTGAGTATGAATCAGATTTTTACAACCTGCCAAAATGCACTATAAATGCGTTCATCACCAAGCACTAATTAAGTGTTTACAAACACTCTAACAGAGGTATGCATTGTTTGGGAGTTTGAGATGATTGCTAGAACAATCACTCATAAATGCACTAAAATATTCTCAACCATGTCTAGCTTCTTACATCACTAGTTAATGCTATCCCATAGAGATCACTTCTAGAATTGATGCTAATAATTAGACTGCACAAGGGGGTTCCTTATCCTATTTGGGCCATTGAAACATTAATTCTTTGCCTTGTGATGATGAAAAAAGGAAAAATATAAGTATAACGGGAGCATTCACAACTTTTTAGGCATTAATTCCATTAAGACTTACTATTTGTAGTCACAGGTACCCTATCCATTGATTGCTATTTTAAGCAAATTTTCATCCTGTAATCCCTTGTTATTTGAAGTCCCTAACTCATCATGGATTATTGCAATTGATGAATATTTCATTAATATTTATAGGAACTTGCTATTTTTAGATTTTTGCTTTCATGACCTACTGTACACATTTTAGACCTAGCCTTCCCCATCTAACCTTACCCCTATTCATGATGTTTCTTACTTAATTTAAGGATATTTCAAATGTTGATAATTCATCACCTTTGGGAATCTAGAGGCTTCTATTTTTAGAAACCTATCTAAATTTAGACACATGTTCATTTTTAGAAATTCAAATATCTCCCTCCCTCCAGTGAATCAAAAATTGTAATGAAACCACTCTTCAAAATGTCTATAATTTTGCAACTCGATAATCCTCCATTTTTCTTATGAATCCTTCATCATTTTCTGTCTGTCGAATCCTCTATGGCAAGATCTGAAAAATTGACGTTTTTCAGGTTTGAAACTTTCAATTTGCTGCTGTGATCCTCCAGTGGGGGCAATCGATGAATTTTTTGTTAGGCCATCATCTCCCAAAGGCATCTTTGGATCATCATAGTCTAGTCAAATCCTCAACCAGTGATCCGACTTATGAATGAAATAGTTCAAGAATGTAAGATATTCATTTTTGCAAAGTGGTCGTGCGATGTCCAGGAAGAATTTTGGACATCCAACCTCTATACAAAACAAAGTTCTTTGAGGGTGTTACAATAGAAATCCACCATCAAAAATGGATAATTGTGTGGTGAATGAGGAGCTGTAAATGCGGTTTTAATTCTCCATTTTAATCACCATGCTAACTTGCACACCAAACCTGAGGTACTAAAAAAGAGTTTTAAGGAGTGTATAAATGGGTGCAATGGGTACATTGGGGACACCTATTTTGGATTTTTAGAAAAGGGATCTCTTTTGGATCTACAAATATCTTATTGACCTAAGTGGAAATATGTGGTCTTGTAGGAGTTCACCTGTGATGAGGGTGTTGAAAATTTGTGTCTTTGATCTTCTCCCTCACATGGGCTGGGAAAAATGAGACACCTCACGGGCTGTGGAGTCTCTCAGATGTGAGGTGAATCTCTAGAGATTAGTCAAGGCTTCCGGTTCCTTCTTTGGAGTATCCCTAAACTAGATCTTTGGGATTAAGGGTACAGAGGATGACATAATAAACTTGTAAAAAAATGGGGTGATACACCAATTTATTTTGAGGGCTTTCCCCCTTGACATTTTTGGGATGAACATACACAATATGATGAGAATAAATGAAGCAAATTTTACGATCTAGTGGGTTAGTTGTTAACTTCAAGGGAAACACTTATATGCTAAGGGATTTCTCACAATAACAAGACAAAAATTGCACACTAAAATTAACATATAACACCCAACCTGCAGCAAGATAAAATAGCCTCAATGAAGCTAAGTTTAAATATCCCTTTTTCCTCGGGAATTAAATTCACAAGAATAACTATCTATTGATCATACACACCATTACAAATTTATAGAAAGGTCAATCAATTGATTCTCATATAAGGGAAAACCTGGAAAACCAGTAATTATAACATTATATGTTATCGATCAGAGACACGTCATTACACTTGTGCTTCTGCCAAAGCACACAATATATGGATACACGTGATGAAGGACACCCAATTTCTCCTTAAAAACTATGTCTGAAAGAGACTCAAGTATAATCTTTACATGCATGGGAGTGTCTTCGCCTTTATAAGGCAATCCCAAACCATTTGATGTCATCCAATAAAGGTTTAAAAAGTCACATGTTAGGGGTTACATAAATGGATAACAAACTCCCAGTCTAACAAAGTAGTTAATCCCCTCTCCTGAAAGGGAGAACTGATATCACTCACAAGTACTGAACTTGCTTGCATGAAATCTATTAGGTACAGCTCTTTTTGAGAGTGTGCCACTACAAGTACTATACTATAAAGGCTATTTTTAAGCTGATCTCCAAAACGCAGGACTCTCCACATGTGTGCATTAAAAGGTAAAAAAATCATTTGGATCCGTAATTTATAAATTCTAACTCACCAACTTTATCATTGATATTACAGTTGGCTTTTGGAGAAAAACCATTGTCCTTAACCACTTGGCACTTTCGAATCATGATGAGTTCTTTACACACCTATAACCTTGGATAAGGTAGATAGTGCAAGGTTGACAATACTAAACCATGGTGAATTCATAATCATAAAATATGATTGGGGGGTGCACTAAGTGATCTCTCAAATTCAACGTGGAAGGGGGCCTAGACCCATGAAACACATGTACATTTTGACTAGAAATCATAAAGGTGCAAATTGTGGCATTATGATGTCGACAATTTTAATCTTTGAAAAGGCCACGAGGGCAATAACATTAAAATTTTATCATAATCAAAACACTAACCTCATCCCTCAACTAGGGTTGAGTTAGGGTCAAAATGTCTTACTGCCACGTGTTCAATTTGACCTCGGTGTCAAGTTCAGCGTGGAAAAGTAACTCCAACCCTAACATTTGCATCATTTTATACATTCGAGTACCGAAGAGAGGGTCTCCATGGGGAACCCATGTCAATTTTTTTTTACCAAGTGTCGCCATTACTTTGATTTTTGAGCTTTCTATTGGTCATTTGCTCAATGAATCAGCACATGCATAAAAATTAATTTTGTGGCCACCATTTGGACCTATTCTACATCTCTTTGGCTTTCATTGTTCAACTGTTTGACCCTTCTGTGGATCATCTCAACTCTGGCCATTTTTTGCACCCATATCCATGAGAAAATTGGTAAGCCTTGGTTCTATACACTTCAAATGGATATCAAATAAGACTCACATGGTTATGCATTGTCTTCTTGTACACTTATTGAAGGCCTCTTGAGCTAGTTACACAATTTTTTCTTTCCACTAATACATTGTGCTGTTTGTTTTGCAGAATTTTGTCTGAGTCGGGTAAAGGTGACATTTGATAGGAGATAGGGTCTAAGGTTGACTCAAGATTTGATTGTCATGCTTTTTAATGGTAAGTCCATATTCGAGCCTTGATACTATGGGTACTGCAAATCTTTCTTGTATTTGTTGAAACTTATTTGTATAAATCTACTCAAATGTCACCATGAATTCAACTATTTGTAATGGTATACTATTTCATTAACTTTATCTCTGAATCATTTTGTATGAATAAGGGTCTTTTTCATGTTGCTTTTATCAACCTCCAGATAGTTAATGGCTAGGTATTTGATAGATGGAGGTCCCCTAGTAACACAAAAACATACTTAACATTTGCACCGGGTATTTCTATTTTTCATTATTACATAGTTTATAGGTGCTTGAAGATCTTAGTCGCACCTTATTGAGAGCCTCCATGCTTTAAGCTTCATGACCACATTTCGTTAGAGGTCTAGAACTCATGGTTTCCTACCTTTCAATGTATTAGAATAATCCTGTAAACTTTGCATTCGTAGCATGATTTGTATCTACTTGAGGATCAATCATCCTTGATATCTTCTCCACACTATAAATTGTGAAGCTTACAAACTAGATAATTGGCACCTCACAATACCATTTCTAGATAGAGGTTGATTAGTGAACCCTCCATTACAATGGGGTGAAATCATCTTAGAAACTCGGGGAAATGTTTTCATTTTCATGTTTATTCTATGAACACATGTATCTTGCTTCATTATGCAGTTGTAATTTGTAGGATGTTCCTCATTGTAGCTTCATTCATTTTCTCCAGTGCATTGACTTCATGTGCATCTTGTATATTTGATGGGGAAGTATACAATGCCTGAAGTCTATGCTTATTCCCTATGAAAATTTGTTACCTGAAAAGCCTAGGTGTTCTAAATCTTCATGTTCTAGGGGACTACAACTGCACTTCACCAATAAACATATCTTGTGGTACTGTAGATCAAACCAATTAGTTGAATAATGCCATTGTAGAGATTGTGTTTTCTTACAAGCTTCAATATCAATATAGATTAAGCTTGCTGAAAATATTGAAGGTTGAAGCTACTGTTTTAGAAACTTGAAAAAGGAAATTTCTTAGCGAGAGAGACTTGTAAGTTTATAAGTTAAAATTGGTACTCAGTTCCTTTTATATTCGAAGCATTACTTTTTATTTTCTAGGAAATTGTACACTATACTTAGTGTGCTATGTACCTTGGGATATGGTAATATAATATATGTGGGTTGATGGAGATTCACTCTGTAATTTTTTTCTTGTTGGCTATCATAGTTCAATTTCGAGCTCTTTTGTATATAGCCAAATTTGTGTTCGTATGCCAATGTCAAATACAACTCCATCTACATTTGATTGCTCTGTGCTCCAGATAAGAAACCTTAAATAGTGTACAGTGTAAGCTCTGAAAAAAGAACAATTTTATAACTGTATTCATCAAATTTTTTCAGCTCGTTGCAATAGTATTCCGAGCTCACTACTATAGATCTATTTTTACATCTAATGCCATTAATCAATTAAAAGCTCATGCTTTGTACTTGGCTTAGATCTGTATAAGTTTCTTTGATGCTTAGTTATGTTTATCTCTGGATATGACTGTAACCCAACTTTTCTTATAATAAATAGAATGTTTGACATTTACATTCAACATCTTTATCTATGTATTGAGAGATATCATGTTTGATATCTTTTCCTTTTATAGGATGATCCTTTTCCTCCATGATTTATTGCAGCAGAATTTTCAAGCTCACTTTTGAGAAGAATGTTTCAATTTCCAGCATGTGGTATGGTGTCTGAAAGATATTTGAACTTTATTCTGTCAAAAACTGAACTTTGTTGTTCTTTGAGTGCATAGTATCTTTGGCATACAATTTTAAAATGTGTACCTCATTGTAGAATGATTGAAAGTTATCTTCTTGAATCTTGTGATTACATGGTTGAAAACAATTTGAAAATTTTCTCCTTTACTATGCCTTTGTTCCTATTTCCACATGTTGTTGTGTTCGTTCGTTGATGATTGTTTCCTTAGCAAAGAATATGAAAATATGTTTCAGCTTTATTAAGTTGTACCTCTAAGCTGATTAATTAATCCTTGTAATGAATATGAGAATGCATTGTTGAAACCATGCATTCATATTATGAATCTCTGCAAATTTGTATTTACTTTATGTGATCTGATCATGTGCATCCATGGATGAACATTACATAATTTTGGAAACTATATGATCATTCTTTCTTTGATGTTGATCTAAATTATTTTCCTTAAAGCTTTATATTTGTATCTTTTTTAGTTGAGTCTTCCTTTGATTTTTTGTGATTACCTTCTGTGATCATGATTGAAACACAAGAAAAATGTTTCTTTCTTTCTGGACTTGCACACTAAAAAATTAGTTAGAAAACAAGTGAAGAACATAAACCTTTCTTTTACTGTTGGTTTCTTCCTGTGGCATGCTGAAAATAACATTCAACTCTTGTACTCCTTTTGTATTGTATGATTTTCAAGTTCTTTTTAATAAATTACACTTGTTTAAAGCTATAAGTACAATAGGAATGAAATCCAGAGCTCTAACATCTGATTTTTCTCTCTTTCAGGTACAAGGCAAAAAATTATGGAGATGAAGAAAAGGAGCGGGCAAGGACTCTGAAAACCAACTGTGGAAAATCCATCTCAACAGACAATGATGGATTTCCTTTTTCTTTTATTCATAACTTTACATACATATACTTTATTTTATGTACTTGATTTCAAAGTTATTCCCACGGCTTGTCTGGGTCCATTGTACTTTGAAAATATGAAAATAAATGAAAATATATTAATGTGATGAGCTGTAATTACTTAATTTTTGCATTATTTCCTCATTAACATGATGTTAAATGAAATATTTAAAATGCATACACACTAGGAAATCTTCACTTAAACATAGTTAATGAACTCAAAGTAAATTGATAAAACTAAATTGTGAATAAAAGATAAGCAAAAACCTACTTCAATTCTTGAAATGATCTGTCCCTTTGCAAGCTTTGGGATGTCCATGTTCAACCTCTTCTGTCTTTCTCATCTGTGTCAAGGTTTTACATCTATTCTTAAGGGGCTGATGTAGGATTATGATGGAGATGTCCATCGAAAAGTCACTTTTGGTGGAAGGTTAACTTATGAAACAATCACATCGGTAGATCATACCCTTATCCCCTTAGTTAGGCCACTTAAACCAATCCCTTCAATCTGATAAATGAAGTTTTGAGTTGACCTTCACACAGGTGTGAGAAATGTCAACATTTGTGGCAATTCTGTAGGATAAAGTTTCTTTCTAACTTTAATACCAATG
Source organism: Taxus chinensis (assembly GCA_019776745.2). Lineage (NCBI taxonomy): Eukaryota > Viridiplantae > Streptophyta > Pinopsida > Cupressales > Taxaceae > Taxus > Taxus chinensis. Next base: position 649,449,014 of record CM034151.1, read on the forward strand.
CCTTTAATTTTGTTTATTATGCATGGATTCAAAGCCCAAACCAATTCTTGTCCCTTTAATGAAAACCTACCTTTCACAATACAAAACTAAAGCTGGAACAGATTTAGAAAACCAGATCCTGTGCATGAAATACACTTATTGAATTGAAAATTACAAGCATGCGTGAACACTTTGTTGAATCATAATTCCTAATCTAACCTACCCTAACTAGATGCAAGTGAAGATAAATGAAACCTAACACTGGTTGTGAAAGGTAGCTTCCCTTTCTAAAAAAATTGAGGCCATGAATTCGACTTGAAAAAAAGGTAACGTGACAAAGCTGGAAACAAGAGGTGTACCTTTACATTTCTCCAAAGACTAGTCCAAAACATGAAGAATGCCTAAATAGAATCTGTAACCTGCTCTGGAAGGTTTTGGGGGTTGTTTCTGAGAATTTGAATCTTGTTCTTGTGCACTAAAACATGCATGACTTCTGGTACTACTGTAATTGGCTTCAAACTAGCCAATTACTTGATAGGACATGTCCTCCTAATAGTGAATAAACTAAATTTTATGATTTGCGTTATTTCGTTGTCTTCCTTTTCATCTTTGAGCACATTCCGAAATTGCTTAGAATGTTGATATGCTTCATGAAACAACTGTTCCATTTCATCCGTGGGGACATTATAAAACTGATTTGAAAATCCCTTTTGCATCTTAAAACTATTTTTTATCATCTACCATGACTAATTTTATTCCTTCATCATTTATTATGAAGTCTTTCATGTTGAAAACATGTTGCTCATGCACCAAATCTATTGATTCACTCAAATTTTACCTGAAAATCCCCTTCATTTGAAACTGATTGATCCTTGTTTGATTTTTCTACAAATTGGGATGAATCAGTAACCTGTATAAGTATGGTGCCGGATAACACCCCAAACTTTACAAATTAAATTACGTGACTACCTAAGGGAGGCTAACACCAATTCCACCTATAGCCAAGGCTCTAATTCTAGGAATGTAACACTAAAGATAAAAGCTTAATATAATGCTAACTACTATGAATATAATTCAAAAACTAGCTCGTCATTCCTACTAATATGTTCAATGACCTAACATAGACCTAAATAGACCTAAGAGGGAAATCACATGGGTATAGTTGCTACTCCAAAGAAGGTGAAATGGTCTCTCCAAATGACTACAAGGTCATTTTGGATATCCATCTACTAACCTTGTTGAAGGCTACTAAATTAGATTAGAATTACTAATCACAATTAGTGAATTAACAAGTGATTAAGATGTGAGGAGCTTTAATCAACCTCTTAGGGTCAAATAGGAGGCGAGGATAAGATTTTGAAGCTTGCTGAGACGTTGTGGAGGGAAGTGGGGTGATTTTGAGTGGTTGAGTCAATAGTAGGGTATATTCACCAAAACAAGGGAAAATAGGCTTAATTAGCTAATAATCATTAATTGTCCATTTGGAACAGGATTTTGAATTATGATTCGTCGTAAAGTGGCATACTTAATGTGAAAGGGGTTAGGAAATCAACAATGCACTGTTGATTGATCAAATGGGTAAGAAATGTTAGTCAATTAGTGGAAATCGCTAATTATAATGGAATTGGTAAGAATGAGAGTGATTTGTGTGCATTTGGAAATAAGATTGCAAAATCAGAATTTAGGTGTCTACATTTTCCCCTACTTGAGGTGAAGTTAGTGACTCCAATTCAAATATAGTAGACAAGCATAAACAAGTAAATTTTTGAAGAAAAATTAATAGAATGAAGGATGCCCCTCGATTGTCGATGGAATGATAAAAGAAGTCAATCGGCGATCAAAAATATGATTGAAATGGATAGAAGAAATAGGATAGAACGGGCATAAAACCTTTGGGTATTTAGAAGGAATAATGATAGGGATAAACATGGTTATTTATATCCCCAGGTGATTTGGAAGAAAAATTAGTAGTGATAAGAAATGATAATGGAGAATATAGGACAAGCCCAATCTTTGCATCCAACCTTTCAATAGGCAAATTTGTCATATCATTTTGCCATTAGATCTACATCATCGACCTTTATTGAAATAAACAGAAATGTATGATAACATAAAAATCTAAATTATTAACATGTGTTCATTGCTACGTAGCTTCGTGCAACATATGTAATGCAATGCAATACGAGAAAGTAAAACGATGCTTAAATCAATGCAACATACATAATGCAATTCCATACAAGAAACTAAACCAACTAACCTAACAGAGAAACCAATACAATCACACATACTCAAACAAACAACGTTCAAGATAATTACACTAATGTTTTTGGTATCAAGTTGTGTTTCCCAAATGCTCGTGTTGTAACGAAAAGGCTTAAAAATGGTGCCCCAAGTAAGGATAGATGTGAGGGGTATAATGGAGGACACAAGTAGTCCCATGGAAAAGCTTTCGTGCACTATGAGATAGTCTTTGGCAACTCACTGTTGTACGGAACTACCGACATAGTAAGCAACCTAGCTTTTGTTAATGGAGGTAGATCACGATGATCCGCAAGTCATTTGAGAGAAGAACAAGAAAAAATCCTAGAAATGTTTTTTTGTAGGACAAATTTCAATGTTTGAGGACAATGCACTTGATACAGGATTCAACTAAGTGCATGTCATTTATGAATTTTTTAAAAAAATTAAATTTTTGCAATTTTTTGGATTTTTAATGATTTTACCAATTTTTTGAAAAAAATTGTGTTTTTTTAATTTTTCGATTTTTACCAAAGAAAATATTATAGAAGAAATAAAAAAATTGTGAGACAACACTAAAAGTCACCGTAAGGCACAAATATGCCCCAAGTAGTAGAAAAGGCCGCTAAGAAGTAAAAATATGTACCAACATACCCAAACAGGCATAAAAATAATTATTTATTAAAAATAATCATCGCGACAAGTGTTCAAAGAATTTTAGAAGAAATACGGCGGTCCCAGGGTGCTTCGGGGGAAAGAAACATGTCACAGAAGGTAAAAGTGGGTATATAAGCCATCGTAATAAGTTTATTTACCACATTCACTTACCATTTTACTGTTGATTTGAACTCTGACCTACGGGAGGAAATGGCAAGGGTGCAGAACTGGAGACACCGAGCAGACCACATGAGGGACTACATGAGGCTCCTAGCGGATGGACCACAGGTATACAAAGCTACCCATTTTACCCTCATTTTTAAAGCATTTAATTTTTCGTTAAAATACATTTTTTAGGGTAAAAATAGGGTAAAAAATGGGGTGGTTTACCTATGCTAGCACATGCATGGGCGTATATGCATTGGTACACAAATGGGTGCTCCTATGCCAAAATTTATAGTGATGCATGGGCGCATACATGCCTATGCAAAGAAGAATGTTCCTATGTTGAATTTAATCAAATGATTATGGCGCATATGCGCCTATGCATATGAAAGGTTTGAAGAAAAAGAAAATGTGCCTTTGTGTTGAAGAGTGCGCTGGTGTACTGAAGAGTTTAATGATGTGCTAGTGCCGCTAGGGGTGTGCCAGCACATTAAAGACATTTTAAGATTGCATTTAGAAGAAAATGAAGGATTTTGAAAACCCCGGAAGGTAAAAATAGATGAATTATATAGTAAAATAGAAAAAATAATTGATGATAAAATAGAAAATTAGATGATTGAATAAAATAATAAGATCATAATAAATCACCTAGTTGGTTCCACTAGCAAACTTGGATGTGATAGAGTCACGGGAGTGACATGGGTGACTCTGGGCCTATGAGGAGATGTTTAGCTGATGCCACAAAATTTCCTTGGAGATCCCCTTGGTGGTGACCAGTTTATCTTACGTGGTTCACATGCCATACATTACCATAGATCATTGCTTACTCACAACCTTCGCTGAGAGATGGTGGAGACAGCGTCATAACTTTTGTCTTCTTACTGGTGAGATGAGTATATATTAGAGGATGTATGGAAGATCTTACGAGTTCCTATCTAGGGTCACTTGATCACCTACGATGGTCGCCAGGACTAGATTGAGTGATATATGGCCAAGATATTTAGAGTGGTAGACATACCCCACCGGGGTATGACAATCTTCATTAGGAGGTGCATGACCGATCTACGGCTAGGACAGGTCCCTGTATTCTCGTTAGCTCTTTTTTGCGGCATATTTTTTCCGGAATAGACTAGTGCATGATTCCCTCTAGGCCTCATTGGAGTGATTCATGGCTTTCTTCAGGGAGAGGTGTAATGTTGGGGTTAGTGTATATTGGCTCATTTATACGTTGATTTGCACTTGATATATTATCATGGACAGAGGTCAGTGGGTCTTGCCACTTTATTAGAGATATGGGCTTGGGATCATATTGTGATTGGCTGCCCTGAAAGAGATTTGAGAGCTCAAGTTGTTGGAAAGCCTTGCGTCATGGGATGGGTTCATGTTATCTCTCGAAAGTGCACCCTGTAGAGAGATGGTTGTAGGTGTTCTAAGCTTGCTCTGGATCTCTCTCTTTTATAGATACAATTGAAACACCTCACATCTGTGGGTATACCTATTGTTGAGGTGAGTCTTTGGTACCAAGGCTGATTCCTTCTTGATGTATCCTAAAATAAATTTTTGGGGTTTTGAGGGTAATAAGATGACTATAAATGAATTGATAACTAGGGAGATACACCAAAATTGTTGAGGGATTTAACTGAGTACATGCACAAATATCTAAGAATGAATTCTGAATGCACAAACCAACAGTTTTCGGTAGAATATTAAGGTAGACAATTAATGTATTGAGGGAGAAGTCACAACAATACTGTTAAGATACACATGCACACCAACATCAAGTAGAAATTACTAAATTTAAAACAAGGTAAAATGATAAACAATGGAATTTGATATTCACAAGGATTAATAAGACATACACAAGACTACAATTTATTGGAAAGGGTAGAAAATAATTGTCATTCAAAGGGAAATAACTGGAAAAAATATGCTTTAGCACTCATGTTTCCAAAAATTCCTTCTTTTGTGCTTTTCTAATGCACACAATATATATCAAAATTATCCATCCTACCCATCCTAAAAATAGACTAAAAATTGTACTCGCCCATGCATCCTATTTTTATCCTTTATCATGAATAAATAAAGGAATAATAATAAACATGTTAATACAATGAGGCATTAATAGCCTTGTTTACAAAAAATACAACTCAGTCAAACTCTTGTTGATTGTTCTATTTTCAATAAAGTTGGGTGAATAATTGGCTAATAATAAACCTTGCTTGTTGTGCAAGTCTTCTTTAATGCATGCAACTTATGTCTTCTAGCTGATGATGTGGCATCTACAACTTGATCCACTTACAATTGCAAAAATAACACTTTAAACTGCCCCTTGGATGCACATGCAAAATAATATCCCTGCAAAAAATAAATAATATTTGATTTGCAATATTTCATAAGAATATTTCACTTGTACTGATGGGGACCACTTGCATGAAAATTATCTTGTCCTTTGCAAATTATGTAACCCTTGAAAAACTACCCTAAGTGGGGACCACTGTGATCATGATGCAAAATCACCTACCTTGCATGAAAAAAATTCGCTTGTGCTTCTTCATGCTATTTGAAGATATTAAGGTGATTTGAATTGTTTTAAGGGATGTTGACTATTTGACTAGACCATAGTCATGTCACTATAGTCACAAGCCTTATTTGATTTGGTCGGCATTTGGACATTAGACCACTTTTGGCAAGATCATTATATACATATGATTTGGTTGGAATTTTTTATTATCATTGCATTGTGATTCAAACTTAGTCTAAGGTAATGATCATTTTGAAATAATTTGGTCCTCTCTGATTTTCTGGCATAGATAATAGTCAAAGTAAAATTATTAAGGGGACCCCCACTTTCATGATGACTCACCCCTTTATCATTGTGTCGGTGGCATTGGTAACTCTGGTTGAATTGATTGATTATTGACCACTAATCTATGTCCTTGATGATGCCGCACCGTCGATCCTCTGTACCCTTGATTAGGGTTTCAACACTTGCAATAAAGATGGTTGGTGACTATGGTTATGTTTTGCATTTTCTTCAAATTTGGTAAATGGTATATAGCCCTTGATCTCATGTACTCGTCGATCTCGCACCATTGATATTTATGGGTTTGCATTGATCTTGACGACTGCTCTTTGGATGTTGATCTTGTGTACTATGATCTTATGGGTCGTTGATGATTTGAACCCTATTTTGGCATGATGGTTTGTATTCTGATCCGTTCGATCTGTACTTGGAAACTTTCAATCCAATGATTTTACTCACCTCTAACTCTGTAGGAGTTAGGTTTTTTTTTTAAATAACACCAATTTTGTCATTTGGTCATTTCTTTTGCTTGTTGTGAGTGGCGAAGCTCTGGTGAAATTACTCCAAGAATCCATTATTGATGCTAGGAGCTTGATTTATTTGTTTCATTTCCTCTGCAAATTGGTTTTATGAATCTCTCGTGCATGCATGTGCTTGTATTCGGCCATTGTCGATGTTTTGAGTTCTATATTTCATCTTTTTTAGCATGATCTCTGGTTGTTCGGAGGCACTACGCATGCATTTTGTCATTCTATGAAGCTCTATGGGCTCGAATACTTGCATATTTTTCCCATTTCCATTCTTTCTGAGTTTTGTACAAGATTCTTTAGTGGTGGCCAACATTACTGAGCATTTCAAACTCTGGTATTTTTAGCAAAAACACCACTTCAAGGGTTTTTGAGTTACGACTGTGTCATTTCATTCGAGCAATAATTCTGAGAAATCTTTTCTTAAAAGGTATGTTATGAGAGATGGTCTATTTAAAATTTAGAACCATTTTTATTGTGTTGTTTTGAGAATATATCTGTATTTTGTCATTATTTCTTCATTTCTCTATTTTGTTTGACAATATTCTAAAGAATGTTTTTAATTTATGTGATTCTTGAGTGATTCTTGAGCCTACGAACTCTCTGTGAGCATTTTTAGAGTAAAATAGTTTATGGGTATTTGATATTTCCTTCCTCCTTCATCGAATATCCAAGGTTTTCGTTGTATTTGGCTAAAACAAGTAAGTTTTATGCTCTTCCTTCCTGTAAAATATGATTGTATTCGAATGGCCTTGTAAAATGAGCCATTTTATTAATCTGTACTTGCATTCTCAAACTCTTCTCGTAATCTTAGATTTGTTTTATATGGGTAATATTGAAATCACCCTGTATTTTCTTTTGTTTCGATTCAAACTCGGTATTTTCTATGCTCCATTCAAGATTTGTTGGGTTGATTCTAGTCTTAGATAAGCTCGATTTGAGTGTTTGATACTTGTTCATGCTTATATTTCTGAAGCTATAGCTTGTCTAAGTACTTGTGTTTTGTATAGCTAAATTAAAAATATATACTTACTATACCTTTCCATTTTTTATCTTCTCTCGAGATTTATTGTTGTGCATTGTTTCAGTTTTCCCTACATTCGGATCTAACACCATTGCTCTTTCTGTGAACTATCTATTTGATTAGAACCTCTGCTGTTGGGTTTGATTTTATCTAGAAAACCATTGAATCTGGGATTCCACTGGTTACTAGTACGATAATTTTCTGATTTTACTCTTACTTTGAACATCGTCATCATTTCTACTATGTCTTGTGCTCATTTGAAGTTGAGGTTTCCATTTTTTGATTCATTATCGAGCGTTGAAGCCATCCTTGTATTTCTGAAATCTTGATATTTTATTCCTTCATAATCAGTTGTATTCTGTATTAAGGGACTTTAACTGAAACTGGGGTTGCTCATTGCATACTCGAAGTAATTTATCTTCCTCTGCCATACCTTCCAATCGAGGGCTTGTATTTTCTACACATTTTCTTAATTGTTTGTATTTGTATGGTTTGAGCTCCATTATGTAAAATACAATCATGATTATTCGAAATTGTTACTCCTACAACAAACTTTGTAAGGTTTAGAACTTAAAATATTGAAAATGATGCAAAACGTGTTTGAAATTTGTGATTTGCTTCTAGTACTTTGAATACTTTTACTTTGATCCTTTCTTTGATAATATCTAAAGTTTTATTTGACTTTTCCTTTGTTGTTGAGGAGTGTGATTCTTGAGCTTAGTTGTAACCTTATACTTGCATTTGTCTTCTTTCAATGACCTGGGTCTTTGATTGTAGCATCCTTGATTTGTTTCCATATTCCTCATACATCCTGTAGTAGCTCTAAATTTTTTATTTATGAACAAGAACATGTTACCTGAATGATAGGTTCCTTAAATGTTGTAGTTTATTTCCTTTGTGCAAGATGTATCTGTAAATTTGTACTTCAGAAAAGCTTGAAAATGTAACTTTGAAAGCTTTACTCTACAAACTGGTTTAGTGCTGTCATATTGAAATGAAGACTTCTTGTTGTTTCTATTCTACAACTATAAACATTCAACTATCTCATTAATATTTGATATTTTTTCAATGTAATCTCTTTTTTCTTGTCCAAGTATTCCAATGTATAAATCAGTCTGGTAATCTTGATGCTCTGAAACTGGATATTTTTTATGCATGAATGTTCCACGAAGCTTTGCAAAGTTGTAACTTGTTTCTTTGAAGATTCATTATTCTAAAAATCTGTACTCAAACATTGTGTTTCAGAAAGTAGCCTTGATGCATTAGATTTGTTATTTCTTATTGAATTTGAATCGGGCATATTTCCTTAATTTGGCCTGAAATGGACAGTAAGTTCCTATAATGAAGAGTGAAACCCGAATATTCTGTAACTCTTATTTAGTATTACTTAATAAGTTCTACAAATTGAAATCAATTACAAATATCATTTCTGCTCCTATAATATATGAACATGCTACATTATTCTTTGTTCAATCTGAGTTGAATTTCTGTAGTACTTCTCCTTATTCAGATTACTATTTGATCATTACAGTAGTTTATCTTTTGTCACAACTTTCAAGAATGTATTAGCTATGAAATAACATGATGAAAAGATGTAAAATGTCCATTTTACATGGAGAAGCCTTGTCAAAATTTTCTCAAGTTCCTTTTTTCATTATGTTTCAGCTGTAACTTCTCTTATTCCAGTTGCTAGAAATTGCACCACTAAACTTGCATTCTGAACTGAGATAAATGTACTTTTATGATTCAAGTTACATAATAAAACACTTCTTTCTTCGTACTCGTACCTACACATTTAAATAAAATAGTTAGAAAAAATTAGGCTTTTTGGCCTCTCTTTTATTCCATAGTTTTTCTCTCTCCTACTTTCTGAGTGAACGAGTCATGTATGTTGTTACAAAATAGTGCTTTTATCAGTTATGCCTTTGATCCTTATGTAACTTATACCTCCTGATGCTAGGAGATCCACTTACATGAAATTTTATAGCATAGGAATATGGATCAACCCTGAGCTCGTGATTGACAATATTTCCTTTTCTTGTTTTCAGATTCAGTTCCATTTGCTAAGAAGCGAGGATGAAGATGGAGCAAAGTTGGAGCTGGAAATACATCAACCAAAACGAAAGAAACCCAAGAAAATGATGGGTTCTTTCATACTCCTTTACTTTCTTTTTCATGCATATGTACCTCTTACTTCAGTAGTTGTAATTTAATTTTGAGTTACATATCATGGCTTATGTGGGAACATTTTAAATTCCTTATGAATAAAACATTGAATTATGAAATGGAGTTGTGTATTTCTTTCTACATTTTAGCTTTGTATATGGATTGTATAATGAATTAAACATCTCAATAACATAATTGAATGTATTTAATCATGAAGGAAAGAACTTTAAAATACTTATAACTTTCACAATGAATTTTGACTGCTTCAATCTGCAACTATGATTGATGTTCTAAAACTTAACACTTCACCTATTCTGTATTTTCAGTCTTCATCAAGATTTCACATTTTTCCTCTAGGGCTTTGTGTTCTTTTGCTGAAGACAATCATGAAATTGTAGAATATGTGATCTGTTATGTTTTGTAACAGCACACATAGCTGCAAATTACATGTATTCCTTAATTAATGTAGTAGAACAAATATTGAACAAAAATAATCTCCCCTAGCTTAGGGTCACTTCACCAATGCCATCCATCGTAACGAAGTTTTGAGTTGTGCATTTTTTTACAAGTGTTAAAATTATCAACAATTCCAGATGGAGATGACATTCATGGCCACAGGGGGGACATAGATTATTACAGCAGAGAATTTGATGACGTACAACCCCACATGATTACATGATGGTCATACATGTTATACCATTGGCCACATGATGAAGTTGAGTTGAGTACAACTATAGTGGACCATTTCATCCTTAGGAGCAGGAGCTATATCCTGGAGTGGTACAGAGTGGGCAGGGTTCAACGTCAATTTGGTATCATTCAAGGTATTCCTGGTGATGAAATGTGGTATGCACGTAGATATAGAGAGACCTTCCACATGGGGTCTCAGATCAGGCTGATTCGAGCTTGTATGAGCTTTTCACATATGGTTCCAAAACCTTGGGTACACTAGGCACAAATAATGGATCTAGGGACTACCTCAAATTATGAAGTGTGGTATGTGACAGTGCTGCCATGTAGATTGACTATACCACAAGAGATATTGCATGCAACAACGTAGGGGGGACATGGCCCAGATCCTACAACACAGGTACATGCATATCCACATGGAGGACCATATATAAGGTTACCAGTGCAACAGGTGCTAGTCCAACAACAAGTTTTAGTACAACAAAAGGTAGTGGTGGAACCACAAGTGTTGGTACTATGGATGCCCGTTTAGGTTCGATTACATGCACCATTGTAGGAACCTCCATCACCCTCTCAAAGTGAGTCCACGACACAGTCCACCAAGAGGTGGAGAAGATGGTGGGTGTGGCGAGGAGATGGAGGAGGATGTCGAAAATTGTGGGTAGATGGATTCCTTGCAGTATCAGTTACAATAGGTGATAGTTTTATATATCTAGGTGACAACTGAGAGGGATTAGGACATTTCTCAGAGAGACCAGGCTAACACATAGAGAGACTAGGCTATCACACAAAGAGACTTGACTATTACAAAGGGGGATCAACTTGTGACAGAGTGAGATCAAGCTAGTCTAGATAGATTACATACCATGATAGAGTGAGACCAGGTGATCGCAAATAGTATAAAGCTGTAGGCATAGAGGGACCAAGCTATGAAAGAGTGAGATCAGGTGATCACAGATAGTCTACACCTACAGGTAGAGAGGGACCATGATATAGCAGATAGAGCCCAACTTCGGATAGAGTTAGCCAATGTGAGAGTGGAATGTCATACACTTCAGCAGACATGAAATTCTTCAGGGGTGCAACTAATGATTATCCATAGTGCTTCCTTGGAAGCTGAGGCTACATATTATAGGTTGCAGTACCATGTGTCCATTCTGACTAAGCAGAGAGATCTTGAGTATAGTCAGATAGCCAACAATATGTCATGATCTAGATCCCATAGGCCATCACGATCAGCATGATCTGTATAGGTTCCTTCAAGATAGTAGGCTTCAAAGCAACATGGGTTACCATAGCATGGTGTACTGCCTTCTGTACATCTATCGTCTCAGATGCCCCCACCTAGTGGTAGACTCAGACCAAGCAGTCCGAGAGAGGGTGATAGTTGTGGCTAACTTTCGTTTAATGTACTAGATGTATAATTTTGGTGTATTGCCTCGATATGAAGGCATACTTTTGTACAGATGTATTTTTATTATTTTTTATCATGCCTCATGATGAAGGCACTTTTTTGTATAGATGTACGTTATAGATTGTTTTTTATTATGCCTCGTGATGAAGGCACTAATTTGTATAGACGCCCATGCTGGCTCATTGTATCAGATGAACTTTTGAGGCATGTTATTTTGTACATGGACATTTATATTTTTGATGATGTAAAATGATTGATGGATTACCGATGTAGGACATGTTGTTTATGATATATCATGCTTAATCTATATGTTTATGTTTGTATCACATGTTATATTATGAGATAACCTTAGATGATATCATATTGCATGTTGATGAGATACTTTGAGTAAAACATTTTTTTTACTTTTGATATTGGTGTGGGGGGGATAGATTTGTGATCATGTGCAACTCCTCTTACCCCATTGGTGATACGTTATTTTATGATTAGCTTTAACATCCATGTGTGATGTAGACTTAGCATTTATTGATATATGATGTATAGATGTGATGGGTTTATTTGATATGATGATTAAGTGATAACACAATTTACAAGTAAAAATTAACAAGCAGAAGTTAAACAAATCTAATCAAAGCAACACATTTATCTACAAGTATGTAAGATAAAATGAACTCAATGTAATGCACCACAGACTAAAGTAACATTTAATTTAAGTAAGTAAGTGAATCCAAATTAAAGCACACAATATGAAAAATAAATGCAACTAAAAACCATACAAACCAACAACTAAAAGTAAGCCGACTAGTACTTTGTTTTTATGGGACAGTTTTGGGACGTTTTTCACTATATTTTTTGGGTCTTATCTCTAAGGAAATTTTCTATTATTTTAGATTTTTCAAATGACAACGTATTGATATGTAACTTCATTACATTCTCTAGGAACATTTCCCACATAATTTGTGGTTTTCAAATGGCATACAAATGTTATTTGCACCATTGTGGTGGTCTTGAACAATCGGATTTGGGAAGAAAATAGGCCCAAGGACAGTGAAGAATCATGGATGGCCAAAAGATATTAGTATTTTTTGATTAACTTCTCCAAGGAAAAAACATGCCAAGTGATATATACTAGAATGTGACATCAAATATATGAACGAATTGCCACATGACAGTCAAATTTAATGTCAAGAATAACAATGAACAACTCACGTCATTACACTATCTCAGTTACAGTTGTAGGAGTCAGCCTTGATGGTAGGGCAAAGAGGGATAGGCTTACAAGGGACTCAAAGAAATCTTCCTTTTTAGACCAGCTATAGAACATTAGTTCTATCATACAATTTGAAGGGTAAACTAAAAAAAATTGTGATACAATTGAAGAAATTGGTTTTGGCAAAGATAGGAGAATAAAGTCCAAAGTGCCACGAATATAAGTGGTTTTCACTATTGCATGCAACAAAAGATTTGAAAAATGTCTTCAAGAACTAAGTTTATACTTTGGCCGCTTTCCATGGCCCCATTGCGATATGCTTTTGTAGACATCATACTGATATTTCCTCAGAAGCACTTCAAGATGCTTTAACAAAGAATGTGAACTTGAAAAATCTTAGAACACTCATTTAAATAGGCAAAGTTATAAGCCTAGGGTAGGTGATTTGGTTGTGGAGCTTGTTTTCATGTGAGAAAGTGTTGAAGACTGTACACTAAGAGTAATGTACACTTTCCACAGTTGTCTCACCGGGGTTTGGGGGCGCAGCCCCCAAGAAAAAAAAATGGACCTTAAAACGTGCCCGATATATCGGGAAACGTGATTTTCTCATATGGCGGGATTTTTGATCCATAGGTTTATGGGACGGTTTTGGCCCATGGTTTTGATACCCACGGTTTTGTAAAACTCCTTAAGCAGTTGTCTACTTATGTGGTTTTATGCATATGGTAGAGATAATGTAACATTGCAGATGTGTCTGAATTCAGGTGTGAATTATGTAGAGTTTGTTGAGAATAACTCCAAACAGATCTGGGTATTGTATTAAGAGAGCAGTGACTTGTAATAAAATATGAGCAAGTGATTCTTAGTGGACGTAGCCTAAATTGGGTGAACCACGTTAAATATTATCTCTTTGTGTTGTGTTATTTTTATTCTACACTTTTATTTCAGATCTGTAATATTTTCAGCATATTAGTTTCTACTGTTGCGATTATGTGAGGGATTATTCCACATATTTTATCCCTTATTTCCTAACAGCTTATAAGCCCGAAACCGAACTTGGCAACAAAAATATATGGTCCTAGCCAATTGGGTTCAAATTCCCTTTCTTTTCTAGATCCTTATTGGTTTTTTTCTTATTCTCTTTTAACACCAAGTCCCCTACCTCAAATTGACGAGGTATGACTCTTTTATTGTAGCTTTGCCACACTCAATCGTGATACACTTTAAGGTGGTTGAGGGTGCAAAGGAGTTTCTCATCTAATAGCTCCAACTATGTCAGTCAAGCTAATCTATAGTCCTCTTCTTCATTCAGGTAATCCCTTAGCTTGATACGTAAATAAGGGATCTCGATCTCTAAAGGTAGGATAACTTGCATGTCGAATACTAAACAGTACAGATTTGCACCTATAGGGGTGTGAATAAATGTTATAAATTCCAAGAGGGCAGGTTGAATATGTAGATGTCAGTTACAACTTGTGGTATTAACCATCTTCTCCATAATGTAAATGAGGGTCTTATTGGAAGCTTCAACTTGTCCATTACCTTGAGGGTAATAAGGGGTCAAAAACTTGAGGAGATTTGAAAGCATTTGTAGAGTGCTTTCACAGTTTTATTCTTAAATGATTTACCATTATCAATGATAATAGAAGAGGGGATACCGTATTGACAAATGATACTATTCATTATAAATTTAGATATTTGGGGATGTTCTGTATAGGTAAGAGGAACAACCTCTCCCCATTTTGTAAAGTATTTAGTAGCAATTATAATGAACTTGTGGACATCCGAGGAAACAAGGTTAAGTTTTCATATTAGGTCGAGACCCCACTTTGAGAATGGTTAGGGTTTCGTGATTAGTTACAAGGATTGCTCCAATGCATGTATTAAGTTTATGTACTTTTGGCAATCCACTTATTTCTTCACATGTTGACAACAGTCATGCTCCATGGAATGCTAATAATATCATACTATGAGTATTTTCTTCGCAAGGAAGACCCCATTAGTATGAGCTCCACAAATGCCTTCGTGTACCTCCTTGATTTCTTGTATAGATTCATCTAAATTTAAACAATGCAAAAGATTCCCGTCGTAGCCTCAGTGGAAGGGGGTGTGTCAACACCAATCCAGCACACTAATAATATTTCACCGGGAACTCCTCATGCTATGATTATTTTAGTAATGCATAACTTTTGGTTTGGTGGTAGTAATCTGGAAACACAATAGCAAACATAACACAAAAATACCACAGACTATGACATAAAAAAATGACGAAAAATCTGAAATACAACTATAAAATATATTATTAACATGAAATTGTTATAATCTCACCCATGAATTATTCCAAGTGTTACCAACTCCACTTGTTTTCCAGCAATAGTTATGGGAGAAACTTCACAATTACTTCTCTTGATAACTTCCTTAACACACCTTCACAATACATCTTTTATACATAAAATACTTATTAAAACTTTGTTCTATGATAAATGAGAAGGGATGGCCACTCTATTTATATAAATTCAAGCTTATCCACCTTATCTCAAAGATAGGATAGGAAATATCTTACGGCCAATCATATTTCATGCCTTAACTCTTGTCTTTACATATAGGTTTATCTTCTAAGATAAGATAAACCTTATAATCTCACATGGGCTCCACCTTTATAGATATTACACAAATTTAATATAAAAAATATCTATGACATCACTCATTGCCCTTATTATAAATATAATATTTCTAATTCCTAATCATGTAGACCCTACTTCTCTACTTACACTAATTTTGACATTTTAACATTACTAGACCACTTACGACAAATATTTACTTTTTACCACAACATTCCTATTGTACTTTGACTGTTACCGTACTGTACATTATTGGCAGTGCCGTACTAACAGCATCATTAACTTCTATTAGACGCCACTACTAATTATACTTAGTAACATCCTATTCCTAATACATACATTAATGAAATAGAAATTACGGAGGAAAATTTTAGTGTTGAAATCTTCCCCCTCCCTGGCTTCTACTCCGTCCTCGGAGTAGACTATTTTGGTGCATAGAAAATCTTTAACTTGTCATGATTGACCCATTTCGTAATGGGAGTACCATCTAATTCCTCCAATCGATATGTACAATTTTCATGCACAACTACTATTTTTTAGGGCCTCGTCCATTTGGGAAGAATTTTTATGTGCCTCCTCTTTTTGTATCGAGAATCATAAACTAGGACCAAGTCATTCACCTGAAATGGATACCAGAGGATATTTTGATCAAAGTAATCCTTTTTCTTCATTTTATTCTTATAGCTTGTATCCTTTGTTATTTATCTCGTTTTCTCTAGCAAATGAAGATGTACCAACCTTTCCTTTACCCAATAACTTTCATCCATCCTTTCATTTTTCATAACTCTCACAGTGGGAATATCAAACTAAATAGGAAGAACTGGATCAATTCCATAATCCAACTGAAATGAGGAGCATCTTATTTTTTACTTTGATGTTTCCCTATATGCCCACAATGATGCATGAATCCTTTTATCCCACTTATGCACCTGCAAAGCTGCATCTTTTGCTAGGATTTGACACAATACATAATTTGTGTACTCCACTTGTCCATTTGTGTTTGGCTTATAAGTTTTTTCCTTCTTGTTCTTAATAGAAAATTTGTTTACTAGGGCCTCTACCACCTCATGAATGAAGTGTATTCCTTGATATGTTACAATTTCTAATGGAAAACCTAATCTGGTGATAATTCATTCATACGTAAACCTTGTCACTTCATCAATGGAAGTTGTTTTCAAGGGCCTAGCTTCAACCCACTTGGTTAAATAATCAGTGACAACTACAATATACTTATTTAGGCATGGGGTAGTTGGAAGTGGACCTACAATATCTATTTTCCACTTTTTAAAGGGACCAAGTGGAATAATAGGGCATAATGGAGTTGATGAAGTCTTACGGTTCCCATGTGTTTGAAAAATATCACACGTCTTACAATAATTATAACAATCTTTAAAAAGAGTGGGCTAGTTATAACCTACATCCAAAATCTTTCTTGTTGTAAGTCATCCAGAGAATGTATCATTGTGGAATTCTTTCATTAGTTCCTTACCGTGATCACATCCAACTACCCTCTTGTACTATCCATCAGGTCTTATTTGAAATAATACTCCATGCAGAATAGAATATGGACGAATGGCTTGAGTAATATTCCTCTTAGTCTTTACACTGGCACCATGAGGAAACTTTAAATCATTCAGATAATTCCAAATATATAAGTATTCACTAGGGATTGTGTCAAAGGATGACAATTTTGCATCTGGGAAATCGTTATCATCACAAGATGAACCCAAACCATCATAGGCTCGAGAGAGTGCATCTACATTGACATGCTTCTTTCTTGGCCTATCTATAATATCAAATTCAAATTCTTGTAGAAAAATTATCCGTCTTTTTATCCTTCTGGATGGGTTAGGCTTATTTACAATATATTTTATAGCCTGATGATCTATTACAATTATAAATTTCTACCCTAGCAAGTAATTTCTAAACTTCTTTACAACAAAAATGATAGCTAGAGCCTCTTTTTCAGTTAGAGTATAATTTACCTCGACACTACTCAGTTGTCTGCTCCCAAAGTAAACTGGATGATCATTCCCATTTTCATCCTTTTGGCTCAGATTAATTCCTAGTGCTGCATCTGAAGCATCAATATACACAATGAATGGTTTTCTCCAGTCTGGATTCTTTAAAACAGGTGAAGACACTAAAGCCTCCTTTAGTTGTTCAAAAGCTTCATGTGCCTTCCTTCCTGGTTCATAAGTAACATCCTTCTTCAAGAATTGGGTTAGTGGTTGTGCAAACTTTGAGAAATTCTTGATGAACCTTCTATAGTAACCCACATGGCCTAAAAATGATCTTAACTTATTTTTATTCATAGTAAATGGCAACTCTTTGATTTTTGAAACTTTATCATGATCAGTACCAATACCATCTTTAGATACAACATGCCATAACAAAACACCTTTAGAACATCCAAAGACACACTTTGTAGGGTTTAGTGAGGCTTGTGCTTCATCTAACCTTTGAAATGATGTCTCCATTTGTTGCAGGTGGTCCATTTTGCTCCCATAGATGAAAAAATCATCTAAGAATACTCTGATGAAGCTTCCAATGTATGGTTCAAACACCCTATTCATCAAGCACTGAAATGTTACTGGAGCATTACACAACCTAAATGACATAACTCTATAAGCAAACGTTCCCTAAGGAGTGGTGAACATAGTCTTCAACTGAACTTTCTCCGCTATACAAACTTTGTTGTATCTGATATAACCAACTACAAAACTATAACACTCCTGGCCAACTATTTCCTCCAAGATCTGATCTGAGAATGGAAGAGGGTAATGATACATATTGTTCACCTTGTTGAGCTTCCTATAATTAACACAAATGTGCAGCTTCCCTTTCTTTTTTATTGATATCACAATGGGAGAAACCCATTCTAAATTCTCCACAACAAATATGAATCCTACATCAAGGAACTTATCTATTTCTTCTTTTACATTCTTCAAGAAATTAGGATTCATTCTATATGGCATTTACTTTATGGGCTTAACACCATCTACTAGCTTAATAGAATGTTCTACCCAACTTACTTGATGGATTTCCTTGTAATCAAAAGTGAATAAGTGCATGTACCTTCAAAAGAGATGGAGGTCGGATTCCTTCTCACTCTCCATCACATCATCACCAATCTTTATTTATTGGAGAAGACCATCAATTTCTTCTTCATATAATTTTATGGGTTCATGAGTTGGTGTGACTGGAAGGATATCCATGACCAAAACATCAACCTCATTTTTGTCATCTTTTGTGTCCACTTCACTGGTACTAGAGTAATCAGAGGATGTCCAATCATAAGTTTCATCACTTGAATTCATAAGTTCTTCCTTATGATGCTAAGGGATCATGTTTATCTTCACCCTCTCTCTACCACGACCAAGTGTCATGAAGCCTTCATTCCAGTAGTTTCTTACATAAACTATCCTTAGCCATGGCCTTCCCAACAACATTAGGTATGCAACAGTACCATTCTTCATCACCTGAAAGTCTACCACACATACAACACCCATGAGAGATATTTCCACATTTGAAACAACACCTTCTGGTTTAGTTTTTCCCTTATTTAATGACCTTAACATAAGTGTTGAGGGGTGATCAATTTTTAAACCCAACATATTCATTACAAACTCAGTCATTACATTAACTACAACACCTCCATCTAGTAAGACATCATGAATTGAAATACCATTACATAATACCTCATCTTGTGGAGCGTAGAGATCTGCCTCTGATTCTAAAATAGGGACCTCAACCTCCTTCCTTCACTGAGCTTTGAGTCCACTTCGCATCTCCCTCCTCTTCTTAGAAGACATAGCAAGAAGGTGACCATATGTAATATTTGCAGGCCTTTTGGGTAGATCTTATAAGATGGAGTATGGTCCTTGCCTCTATGAAATCAAAAAATCTTGTACACCCAACTTTCTTCTCTTATTTTTCTTACTAATTTCTCCTTTCATCTTCTTAGGATCATTTCCATGTTGGTTATCTTTTTATTTCTTTCTTTTTGTTACAAACACATCTACTTCATTATTTATGCTCCTATCTACTACATCAAAATAATTCACAGGCGCTTTTCCTTTATCATTATCTCTTGTACCAGATGTAGAATCTCTATCTAGACAATTATACTTATAATGTCCTTTTTATGACAACTATAACATACAACTTTATATATATATTTCTTTTTGGACCTTTATCTCCTCCCTGGGAGCTAAATTTCTTTCCTTTAAGAAGATTAATAGTTAACTGACCCATCTTCTTGAGCAGATCTTCATACTCAGTAAATGTACTAGGGGGAAGATTTTTTCTCACCAAGAGTGGTTGTGGCTTCTGGACCAAAGGTGTTGGTGTAGGCTCCACCTTAGAAATAATTTATTTGGGCTCATCTTCCATGCTTTTTTCTTTCCTTCTTGTAATATCCTTTTCTTGTTCGAGGGTCGCTGGGTAGTCATACTTCACTTGTTGTCTGATCTCTGGCTCCATACCAAGAATGAAGTGCTTACAGAGGAGATTATCCATGTCATTCATCAACCCATCCGCTAATACTTCTTTCCAGATCTGGACATCGAGATTCCTCCTTAGCTCAAAAACACGAGCATGATAATCCCTTATCTTCTCCTTCTCTCCTTGGGCTAGTTTTGTAATCTCGATCATGAGATATTCATATTTTTGTTATTCACCAAATTCTTCAAGAAAACTTTCAATTAATAAATCCCTTGAGTTTTTAACATTATCACCTAGTGTTTCAAACCACCTAAGGGTTGAACCATCCAAAAAGGTAGGAAAAAATTCAATCCATCGTTCCCTTCTTATGAGGCCATTACAAATGCAAGATCATTTAAATTATTGAATGAAAAAGGGAGCATCTTCATTAGATTGGGCTGGAAAAGTTGGAATCTTTCCCATTTCCAAAAGTAACCACAATGAAATATCAACCTACAAGTACAATAAAAAAGAATTATGTGCACAAATAATTGGAATCACTATGATAGAAAGTGACTTTACACCTTTCTATAGTAAAATAGGAATGACCACGGTAAACTTATATTTACTGCAGTAAAAACTAACTTTACTTACTGCGGTAAAAACTAACTTTACTGTGGTAAACACTATTCATGGTAAAAAGTGAAGTTACTGTGGTAATTACTATTCATGATAAAAAGTGAAGTTACTGTGGTAAATATTATGCATGGTAAAAAATGACTTTACCATGGTAATTACTATGCACGGTAAAAACAAGGTTAGCCTCTAAATGATTTCTGACTAAGTGGGATTATATTTCCAAAAAATCGTCTAACGAGAAATAGTCTTGGCAATGGAACCAAAATGTCAACACCAATCTGGCACACTGATAATATTTCACTGAGAAATCCTCGTGCTATGATTATTTTAGTAATGCATAACTTTTGGTTTAGTGGTAGTAATCTGGAAACACAATAGCAAACATAACAATAAAATACCACAAACTATGACATAAAATAATGATGACAAATCTGAAATACAACTGTAAAATATATTATTAACATAAAATTGTTTCAATCTCACCCATGAATTATTCCAAGTGTTACCAACTCCACTTGTTTTCCGGCAATAGTTATGGGATAAAATTCACAATTACTCCTCTTGATGGATTCCTTAACATACCTTCACAATAAATCTTTTTTTCCATAAAATACTTATTATAAATTTGTTCTATGATAAATGAGAAGGGGTGCCCTCTCTATTTATAGAAATTCAAGCTTATCCACCCTATCTCTAAGATAGGATAGGAAATCTCTTCTAGCTAATCATATTCCATGCCTCAACTCTTGTCTTTATATGTAGGCTTGTCTTCTAAGAAAGATAAACCTTATCATCTCACATGGGTTCCACCTTTATGGATATTACACAAATTTAATATACAAAATATTTATGACATCACTCCTTGTCCTTATTACAAATATAATATTTCTAATGCCTAATCATGTAGACCTTACTTCTCTACTTACCCTAACTTTGACATTTTAACATTACTGGACCATTTACAAAAAATATTTACTAATTACCACAACATTCATATTGTTCTTTGAGTGTTACCGTACTGTACATTATTGGTAACACCGTACTGACAACGTTGTTATCTTCTATTAGATGTCACTACTAATTATGCTTAACAACATCCTATTCCTAATAAATACATTAATGAAATAGAAATTATGGAGGAAACTTTTAGTGACGACAGGTGCCCCCAAGCAGGGTATAGCAGGTTATACGCTGGATGAGGTTACAGTTTTCAGCGTGGGAAATGTTTTTAGGGAAGGTTACATCATGGAGGTAATTAAAGATTTCAACATACCACGGGGACAATAGACAACCAACATCACATACCAAACATGACTCAGGTATGTCATATGTCGGTGTTCTTAGATTTTTAACAAAAAATGGCATATCTTTGTTCCCTAGTGGAATACTCAACATGGATCCTAGTGTAGCCATGGCATCTGCTACCCTATTTTGTGCTCTTGGTATATGTTGGTGCTCAATCTAATATCACCTTGTTTGTTCAAAATATTTCTCAGTCTACATGGTTTGAAGTTTTCTCTCTCGCTGTATTGATGTGTGAAAGCTTTTTCTTCATTTGGTTACCATGGTCAGTCCTTTCCTTTGGTCGAGGATCACATTGAGTGCAGATATTATTTTCCATTTCTTTGTCCATGAGAAAGAATTTGTAATTTGGGCACGAATTCGAGGTTTCCCCTTCCTTCTATTTTTCCACAGTCATGTTTTCCCTATCAATTTTTATCCCAATATCCGTGGAAACATGGTCCTTTCTGATTGGATGTGTCCCGATGGGTCTTTTTGGTGAAACTTGTCACTTTTGTCAAATTTGTAAAAAATACCAAATTGACCCCACAGCCCCGATAGTATCTAATTGGTTATTCAAAAAACATGAAGCAGCAGGGAAAAATTCTTACTTTGACCCCAAAGATGAACACGTGGTCGTTTTTCAAGACAAAGGTGGAGAGGCGGATCGTCAGAACATTTTGAAGATTTTTGTCTTTTGTGAAAAAGGAGCAAAGTTATAAATTGATCTACAACCCCATAGGGGGACAGAGTGATGTCACATGTTTGAGTCATCATTTGAAAATTCAAAGCGGGGAAGTGGGTCGGCAGAGCACTTTGGAGTTTTTAAGCTCTGTTTTCAAATGATCTAAAGTATAAAAGTGAGCTGCGACTTCGATGGGGCCCACATCAAAAGTTGGAAGTGGAGAGGTGGGTCACCGGAGAATTTTTGAAGTTTTTTGGTCCATTTCAACTCAAATATTTTCCACATGGAGGGTCTACGCTCATTTGAGGATTCACCTCTCGGTTTGGCCTTTGGAGTTGCTCCAAGGAAACACGTGGAGGTTTCTGGTGGCCCTGCACATACTTAGACTTTTCTTCAAGTGGTCGGTGAAACTTTTCCAGACCATGGACACGTGGAGGGCTTGCACTCATTTGAGGATCCGCCTCTGGGTCCTACCTTTGCAGTTATGCTAAGGAGACACGTGGAGGCTTCCGTTGGCTCCTCTCTATACTTAAAATTCTTAAGCAACTTTCTTAGGCCTAGGACACATGGAGGACCCGTGCTTGTTTGGGAGTCCTTCTTTTGAGATTCATACCAAAAAAGTGCCGAAGAGACACGTGGAATATTTTGATGGCCCTGCCCATACTTAGACTTTTCAACAGCCAAGGAAACTTTCTCATATCCTAGGAACATGGCACCTTCTGTTGGTCCTTAAAATCTTTCAACAAATTTTCCAGGCTAAGACACCGTGGAGAGCCCGCCCTTGTTTAGGGTCTCCGCTTTTGGGCACCATATCAAAAGTGCGCCAAAGAGACATATGAAGGATTTCGATGGCTCCTCTTTGTATTGAGACTTTTTCAAAGACCAAGAAAATTTCTTGGGCCCAGGGCATGTGGAGAGCTTGCGATCATTTGAGAGGTAGAAACTTCATCTTTGAAGTTGTGCCAAACAAACACATGGAAGCTTCTGCTGGGGCCTTCCCATACTATGACTTTTCAGTAACCGATGCAATTCTCGAGGGTCTTGAACACGTGGAAGGCCCACACTCATTTGGGAACCTACCTCTGGACTTCACCTTTGCAGTTGTGCCAAGGGAAACATGTGGAGGCTTCCGTTGACTCCTCCTTGCACTGGGCCAAATCGGAATCACAACGCATGAATGCAGGTACCCATGCGAGGGAAATCATTTCTCAAGGTGTACTCTCAAAGGCAAAAAGGATTGCTTGTTAGATCCACCCATATGGAGCCATTTTGAGAATTATTAAAAAGGTGATTTCTTGCACGATAGAATAGAAGAATGATTAGAATGACTTTTAAAAAAGTTATGGCATGACATCGCAGTCATGGTTGAGGGTCTAAGAAATGTGACCAATTCATGATTTATCCACTTGGCAGCTTTTTGGGTTTAAATTTTGTTAAACATCACTTTCCGGAACAAACTTGTAACAAATAAAGGATTCCTCAAATATTCTTATTTTTGCGAGGAAAATTTGGGATGAGCGAGCGAGTGAAATTTTATAAATGCAATGAGAATACTCTTCAAAAGGTCATAGGTTAAATTTTATGAGAAAGTTTGAGAGAAACCATTTTCCCAAGAGACCATCTGAGAGACCAGTTCATTTTCTCGTGTCTTTGGATTCAATCGCGTCAAGGTGGTTGCAAGTTGATAGCCATTGACAGGCTCTGATATTGTTGAGGAAAAATTTTCCCTGCTGATGAATCTGATGAACCTTGAATGACTTTGTGTTGATCATGTGCATTGTTGTATCTACTTTTCTTTCAGAATGTTTTCAAATAGTTTTTCTAGTTCTTATTGCAATCTTATGTAAAAATATCTTTGACTCACACAAGATTTCATCTGTGTATTAGTATTGTTGCATTTGCAATTTCATTAAGAGAAGAGCCTTCATCTGGTAATGAAATAAACAATTTAAAATCACTTTGCTCTCATTATGTTGATAAAGATTATTTGTAAGCCTATGAGTGTATCTTTGGCATGACAAAACCAGGGATTTCTAGCATTTAATTGAGTATTTAGCATGAGCTTTTGTGTTGAATTCTTGAAGAGTGTGTTAAACCGTGCATTTCTGGGCCTCCATTGATGCACACCTTTTGGTTGAAGGAATATCTATGTTGTTCTGAAGCATTTTGTCTGTGATTTTACTAATATTTGTAAAGGCTCTCAAACATCTGGTATAATCCACTCTATCTTTCTTAAGTTCCCACCAATAAATTTTCTCAAATGACGAATCCTACATGAAGTAACCCTTGCTTGTACTGTGTATCCACAAATGAACAAATTACAATGTCAAAGTATGCAGGGACAATCAGGATTCAATTAATGTCTTTAGTAACCCAAACCTTTGTACAGGAAACATCTCCACTCTCTAGTGTGATAACTTGTGAGAGTTAGATTGTGTTGTATTGATCATATTTCCTCAAGGTTCTCATGAAAATTGTGAAAAGAAGGATCTCTTGATGTCCCTCGCCAACATGGGTTACAGAACGGATCCTCTCACCTTGATTGAAGGCACAAGCTAAAGTAGTGAGGGTAGATCCAACCCTCAGTGAGGTGCTATCCACTTCTCTAATGCCCGAGTGATAAAGAGTCAGCCGAATCACATCCCCGGCTACAAAATGATTCATATCATGGTTCACCTATCTCTAAGCATCCTGCAAGTTTCATGATGCTACTTCGGGCCCTCGCGGGAGAATCAATTCGGATACCAACAGTATCTACTCAAATGTTATTTGCTCGAAGAACTCTTTCAAGGGAATCAACCATTATTTTATATGGAAGAAAACTTTTCATCATGGACCCTATATTCATCTATGATATATTTGATAATGAGCATTGAATCACCAATGCAATTGAATCGTCTGATATCCCATTTGATAGCTAGCTTTATCACCGCGATGAGAGCTTCATACTCCACTATATTATTCATGTAGGGGAACCCAATTTGGAAGGCTTGGGGAATCAAGTCTCCCATGGGAGTGATTAGCAGAACTTCGAAACGTGAACCATGAAAGATAAAAGGATCCATCAAAGTATAGCTAACAAATGATAGATTCCTCAATGTATATGATGGATGCATTTGGTAGTTCCAAACTCAAGGGTTCACTACCTGGTAGCAGAGCTTCTACTATCTAGTCTGTTAGAACTTGTCCTTTGACTAACTTTTAATGAATATACTCAATGTCGAACTAGCTTAATAAGATGATCCAATTATCCATCTTTCCCTTTTAGTGTGGGTTTTGACAAGTACTTTAAAGGGTCAACCTTTGAAATAAGCTTGATTTCATTGGTAATAATATAGTTGCATAGCTTCTAGAAAGAAAACACTATGGCTAGGCAAGCCTTCTTGATCTGTGGATAGTTGAGCTCATAAGCTATCAATATTCTACTCAAGTAGTCCACAATGTTTTCCTTCTAATATTTATCATATTGGGCCAATAGTGCCCCAATTGTAAGATGTGTAGTAGAAATGTTAATTAGTAAGGGTTCTCCTACCATGCGCGACATGAGAATAGGGGTTTTAAACCAAGTATTATTTTAACAAAGTGAACGCTTGTTGTTGTTCTGGCCCCCAGGTGAAATTAATTTTTTTTAGAAGATGTGTAAATGTATGACACTTGTCTACTAGATGTGAAATAAAGCTTTTGATGGCCTGAATTTTACCTTGTAAGCTACGCAGTTTTATAATATTATTAGGAAGAGGAATTTATGTTATAACACTAACCTTTATGGGGTCTACTTCTATTCCTCTCCTTGACACAATGAATCCTAGTAATTTACCGGATATCACACCGAAGACACATTTTATTTGGGTTAAGCTGAACTTTATAGTCCCTTAAAAGTTGAAAAATACATCTCAGAATCTTTGGGTGTTCTTCCTGAGTTATGGACTTAGATAATATGACATCTACATAATCCTCAATGATATCACTAATCATGTTGTGAAAGGTTACAGTCATGGCATGTTGATATGTAGCACCTGCATTCTTGAGGCCAAAGGGCATGACTTGGTAGCAAAATGTCCCCTATGGGGTTCTGAAATATGTCTTGTGTTGATCTTTCTTCCACAATATTTATTTAGTTATAACTTGAGAAGCCATCCATGAGTGATATCATCTCATAACCAGCAGTAGAATCGGCAATCATGTCGATATTAGGAAGAGGAAAAGTTGTCCCTTCGGGAAAAGCTTTGTTAATATCTCTAAAATCGGTACACACTTTGATACCGACTGGATTTTTCTAAACTGGTACCTCATTAGAAATCCACTCTGAGGAGTCGATAGGCCTCATGAATCCTACTTCTAATAACCTTTCTAGCTTTGTATTAACTAACAAGGCGACACGAGGATGCATCTTACGAAGCTTTTTCTTTATGGGCTTGGCATCCGGGTGTAATAACAAGATTGGGCACCACTAATGCAAGATAAATTCCTGGCATATCTGTGTAAGACCAAGTGAAGATATCTACATATTATCTCAATAGTCCTGTAAAAAAAATTCACTCTTGAGCTGAGAGTGAAACTCCTCTACATATTAACCATTCTAGGAAACTCCTCTGTGTTGATGTTAACATCTATTGTTTCCTCCACTAGTGCCATGGATTCATCTTCCATGCGCCTAGGATTAGGAGGGAGATTAAGATCCTCCTCTACCAAAGGTGGTTCAGGGAGATCCGAATATTTAGGTGGGTACACCATCTTTTCCATAGGTTGTTTTGTTTGTTTTGTCCACAAGCACCTCAAAGAGGTTTTCGGTATAGGACTTGGAATTTTTCTTTCTGCAAGGCTTTTCTATAGGACTCTTTCCCTTGATCATATTTTTACTTAAGTTTCCACACAACTCTTCCTCCTCTACGAAGTACACACATGCATTGAGCTAAATGGCTAATCCTTTCTTGTGATCATTTCTTGGAACGTTATCTTTGATGCCTAGGAACTCACCAATAGCCTCATCATTATGAAATACGTCAATAGGCACGTGTTATTTTTTATCACAATTCACGAGTGATGGGTAGATGAGGTTCAGTATTTTATGTATAGGGGATATGATTTGTGTAGCAAGGATTATAGTAAGGATAGCCATGTTAGAGAATAGGTTCCTAGAGGTGAGGTCTTCAAAAAGACTACACCGGGAATTTGTTTCACTTAGATTTTAAGAAAAAACTATCCTCATGCTCATAAGAGGCATACTCGTCATCTGAAAAGTGAGACTCATAAAAATGGATGCCAATACCTGATTTACCCATTATATAACGAGGTATTGATAGAGCTTCTAACAACCTTGTTCTTTCCAGCAACAACCACATCCTTAATATCTCATAGTGAGCATTATATTGAGTGACTTGTAGCATATAACCATTTCATCATTGTTAGGACAGAATACAATATATTTAAGAAACCTTTCGTCTTCTAATAAGCCACCAGAAGTAAAATTATCAAAAGGGAAAGTCTCCCTTGATCTTTGGAATTCGTAACACAACCTACTGCATGCTTTGGAAGATAGGGGAATGTTTTGAGCCATAAGGGCCTGTTGCAGATCATACTCTCCACAACCGCTTGGTATGACCTTCATCTTCTATGTGGAAAAGGTATTTTTCTAAGGTGGAAGCACCATTGTCATTGGTAGATAAGGTATTTGTATCCACTTGTGAAGTAAGGGCCTCCGACTGAATAGGGATAACAATCTCCATAGAGGGACACTCATAGATAGTAGGAAAATAGCCCAACAATGCTCTGAAATGAGCAAATGGTTAGGGATCCCCTTGTATAGTAAGTGGTTTTCCTTCATGTTAAAAATTTAAAACACTAATGATACATAGATGACACGGCTTGCATGGCATGAATCCATGGGTGGCAGAGTAAGATGTTGTAAGGGAATTACAAGTTTAAGACATGGAACTTTGTATCACGTGTTTATGGGACTAACTTTCAATGAGAAGGTGATCATTCTAGCTGATTGTCCTTCTTTATTGTCATATGTTTTTATGGTGATGACCTTTGTCTCTAACTAAGCTTCTGTGTAGCCTTATTGACAAACTAGTTTAAGGGGTGCAAATATTTAGACCTGATCCACCATCCACAAGAACTCTCTTGACCTTCTTACACTTTGATTATTACTTCAATGTGTAAAGGGCACATTATGAGAGGGATTTTTCTACTAAATATTCTATAGGGATGAAGGTTATGTGTTCTAAAGGAGAAATTTTTTCTACCATGGCATGTAAATTTGTTGGTGTCAACATCAATAGTTATTCTTGATCCCTGTAAGGTTTTACAAAGTATATCCTTACGAACGTTAGAAATCTTTAGAAGGTCTAAGATTGAAATATTAGTTGTAGTCTTCTCTAGTTGATCTAACACATCATAATGACTCTCTTGAGGAGGAGGGGGGAGTAGGTTTTGGGATATAAGGGGTGATCTCGTCGCATTTCCATGACACACTCTCTTGTTTTAATTCGAATCGTATTGATTTTCTCAACAAGTGGATCAACACAACCTATCAAGGCATTAAAATGGTATTTTTTGACACATAGTTAGCATTCTTATTCTGAGACAGTTGTTCCTGATCCATATTTTTTATTTCCCTCATGGTTGGGGGAAAAGTTCTTTGAAAATCCCCATTTTTGTGTTTGGAGATTTGGTAAGCGGCGGCGGAATCTACTTCTATATCACCACTGTTGATTAGGGTCTTGAATGTAGTGTTTTGATCTTAAAAACTTGTCATTTTTGTGACCCTTTACGTGGTGAAATGTGCAAAATTGATTATTTTAGGTGTGTCATCCCCCATATGATTGTGTTTCATGGTACTTAACCATGTTTACGGCCTCTAACTTCTTTAGTATGGACGATATGGATTTAGATACTGGGGTTGAAAGTATGGCATTTATACTACGTTGGTGGATTTCCCTTTGCCATCTTCAAAGGTGTGTGGTTATGAATGACTTGTACTCGCTTAGAACCTACTATCCCATCACTAACGACAATTTTGTTCTTATTATGAACAAACTTTGGTTTTTTGTTAGATTTGGAATCGTTATGATTGCGAGAGAAAGGTTTTAGATTCCCCTTAGTTAACAACACCTTTTCAATTTGACTCCCTTTCTCAATTATCTATTCGAATGTGTTGCCACAATGCATTTACAAGTGGGATGTAATGTCTGGATGGAGGTTGGGAACAAATATACTTATCAACTAATTTTCAAGTATGGATCAAGGGAAGAGACTAGCAAACCCTCTCCATCTTTATAGGAATGCAACGAAGTATTATTTGTTTCGCATTGCAAATATCTAGCATGGTAACATCACTCTCTATATTAAAAGAAAAGTGGTATATAAAATGTTCTACTAGTTATGACCATGCAAATAAAGATCCCTTGGGTATGTGTAGAAACCAATCTAACAGATTTTCCTCCCAAATATCGTAGGAAGAGACCGAATGAGGTAGTTATCACTATATGTGACATCTTGATAGGCCATATAAAAATCCTTGATATGGTCATGAGGGTCACCTTTTCCCTTATACTTGTCAAATTTCGGATAGTCAAAGTGTCGTGGGAAAGGTACTTGCAACATGGCTCTATCAAATAGATAAGGGCACAACTCATCAAACTGGTATTTCTTGTTGTTACCAGTTTTGCCTTCTTTTAATGCTAGAAGGGCATTCTTCATAGTGGACCACTCTTGATTGAAGAGTGGATCTCTTGTGGGTGGCACAGGTCTATACATAGGATTAAATCTAGGTGTATTCCCACCCCTATTCTCTATGAGCTTTTTGTCATAAGGATCTCTTTATGTCTCTCGTTAAGGAGTGTTAATTGGGAACTCATGTAACAAATATTTGGGTTTTGCCTTTGGTATAGCTTGCTTTAAAACTTTTGGTTCTTTTTTTATATGTGAAACCAAAATTACCAATTGGCGAGTGAGGGCTTGAACTTGTTCTTCTAAGGTTATCTCCTGAGTGGGTATTTCGTTATGGTATTTATTAGGGGGAGGTTGTGCATGATGAACATGTTCCTCATTTGCTTCAAAATGTACTCTAACAATAGGTATCCGATAGTCTCTGTTATATTCAAACAATATCTCCTCATTATTTTGTCATCTAGAAGTAGAGGCGTGAAGTGGGTTTAGAATTTCATTAACAGTAGGATGAGGTCAGTATACTTCTTCGTCTCCATGAACCATTGTGACCATGAGAGAAGGGTCTATTGTGGAAGGTCACTTAGCTCCCAATTCCATAATACACATTAGAACCTCATGTTTTTTTTTAAAATGTAATCATTAAAATGGGCGAGAGGATGCTCTACATTCATACGAGGAGAATCCTCCTCTCCACCATTATGGTTAACCATGATATTATCCTCTAAAAGAGGGTTTATACCTCCAAATATATCGGCTTCCAACTTTTGGGACCCCATTCTTGTCATAGGAATACTCGAAATAGGAGGTATAAATACAAAAGAGTTATACTAAGCTTTACTAAAAAGGGACCTTAGACAATTTTTCATAGTGCAATGACACTAAGTCATCACAAAGATACAATGATGTATAATACTCAAAATTCAGTCACAAAAAATAGTTTACTCCGTAATATTTATCTAGATAGGTTTGAAACCAAATAGTGACAACACAATATCACCAGTTAGGTCAAGTTTGAAACAAACAAGACCTAAATGATAAGATAATGTTGATGCGATCTTCTAACAAGATATACTAAAAACTAGTTTCTAAACACTAACAAAGTCTAAGTCTTGTAAAATGGACGATAGAAATGTGAGCAGCATAAGGATACTATTTGGACACGTGAACCAAGCTTTGTGGGAAAGCAATATTTTTAGTGTCAAAATGATGTTATCGCGGTGCTAACAATGTATCCTCAACACTCACAAAACTCAATACAAAGATAGCATGTAAAAACTACGCCTAAGTATATCAAGGAATTATTATGTGTGCGGGCAATGTAACGATACAATATGGAGAATTAGGCCAAAGTTTCACAATGGAAACAAGATGTAAATATCTCAATTGTATGGCTATAATGTGGGCAGAGTAACAACTCAAAAATAAGACAAAGATGAAATCACCTAACTACAATGATAATAAGTCTCAAATATGGGTCTTTGAGACAAGGGAGCCTATTAGATCGTGATTATGTACCTTACACATGTTTAACACTTGCGCTCTGACATTGCAAACTAGACGCACAAGTAGAATACACAAGTGGTAGACACGTGATATCTAGCGGTATTTGTATATGTTGTTTCCTTTTGTCCAAAAATGGTCAACAAGAAAAAAAAGGTGTAAACAAAATGGTGTTGAAATAAACGTGGTGTAATTTTTGCAGAGTTTCACCTTGTCTAAATACTAGTGAAAAAATAGGACAAAATGACACTAAATAGATTTCGTGATGAAATATCATGCAGTTTCAACTTTATGAGATTATTTCCCTTGTTATAAAAACAAGATTTTGAATCTAAAAAAGTTGTCATGTTATGAGATCTCTTAGGTATAACAACTAAGACAAATAGGCTCCAGTCTGACAAGATTTCCGAGGGGTTCTCTCTAGGTGTCACAAGAAATCTCCGTGAGCTTAGTTTTCCAAGGTTTACTAAGGAGTATATCGATTTTACTTTACCCCCTTCTAATAAAATGATCTTGGTTTTCCAAGGTTTCTCTCTAGTGTGTTCAGTTGTATTATCACTAGGGTCCCAATGGAAATAACTTTGACTCTAATCTCACCAAGGCATATGAATTAATTGGGTATTTTGGAGCACTTACCTATTTCGTTCACAAGGTTCTCTCTTGCGTGAACTACTTTAGGGTTCTTAGGACCACCCCCATTGTTGTAGCTTAAAAATTATGCCAAAGGGGTTATGTCCTAGTTAAGTGGATGAGATGTAGCTCTTGTTCAAACTTGCAAATACAATGTGATGATTGTGGTGTGTTTTTTATCTTTTAGAATTAATGTGGTTTTTTTCGCATGCCTTTTGGCAACCTGCAATCACATGTGCAATTAGAATTTTTTTAGGTCTTCCTTTCTTTGACTAGTGTTAGGTCCTTCACACAAATGGTTAGTATCTCAAAAATATTCACAATATCGTAGAAAGATAGCAATGAAAAGGCTTGTAAATCAACTAACTACCATAAAAATTTGTAAAGTTAGGTTTATTCCCAATTAATCCAAGTGCTTCTTAATGAAAGACTAAAATTGATTTTGGTTCCCAATATCACACTAGGTGCAAGGGAATAATATATACAAATTTTAGCCTTGGTTATTCATCAAGTGAAAAAGCTCTTAAACTAAAAGATCAAGTACATGTCAAAAATGAAAGTTTATTCCCTTAAGCACAAAATGAATGATGATTGTTCCTAATTACTCCCAAGAAGTAAAAAGTGGTTTAAAGGTGCTTTTGATTCTCAAGATCACACAAGGTGAAAGACATAACCCTATTCCAAATTCAAACAAAGTATGAAAACATAATCACTCATCAAACCCTAAGCCAATTTAATAAAAAATACCTTATCAAACCCTAAGGAATTGTTGTTAGGAATATTGCTCTAAAATCAACAAATTGACAAAAACAACATCTAAAAACCTTTAAAAATGACAAAAACCCCAAAAATCAGAAGTTGAAATTTTGAAGTTTGAGAAAAATTTACCTGAGTGCACAAGCTCACTTCCTATTGCATGGGCACATACTATAGAGCATGGGCGTAGAACTTGAAGCATAGGCGTATACATTCATGCATAGGTGCACCTTTGTCAATTTTACATAGTCACTTATACACAAGTGCATCCAGTGAGGTGTAGGTGCATGATTTGATGCACATGCACAAGTTACACAAAGATAGCAAAAATCCAATGATGCACAGGTGCAGCCAGTGATACACAAGCACAAGTTTCGGTGCACATGCGCACTCAGTAGAACACAAGTGCACCCTTTGATGCATAGGCACATGCTTTCATGGAGGTGACCAAAATCTGACTTTTAAAAATAATTTCTTGAAAAATATCAAAACTTTGGCCTTTTGAATAAATTTTGGCAGGGCTTCGCCTCCTTATATCCTGTAAAGAACATGAAAACACAACTTCTACTACTAATATAGTTGAAAAAACTACCTAGCTTGAAAATTGATCTAAAAAACTTTGAAAATTACTCAAAAACTTTGAAATTAATCTAAAAGCTTGAGAAACTGATATAAAAAGCTTGAAAGTACTCTAGAAAGCTTAAAATTAAACTAGAAAACTTGAAATTAATCTAGGAAACCTGAAACTAATCTTGAAAACTTGAAATGAAAAACTTTGAAACTAAGTTTAAAATGTTTGGAATTAAATGCAATGGGGGTAAATGTTCAACCGGGCGTGCCAAACGATTACACCCCAAAATTTACAAAGAAAATTGCATGAATAACTAAGGGAGGCTAACACCATTTCCACCTATAGCCAAGGCTCTACATCTAGGAATGTAACACTAAAGATAAAAGATTAATGAAATGTTAACTAACATGAATATAATTTAAAAACTAGCTAATCATGCCTACTAATATGTTCAATTACCTAACATAGACCTAAATAGATCTAAGAGGGAAATCAAATCAGTATTGTTGACAATTTTTGCACTTGTGCAAAAATGGGCAACTCGAAACTTTCTTATGATGGATAGCATTGATGAAGTATTCCTAAGCTAGGGGAGTTTCTTTCAGATATATTGTTACTACTGAATTAATTAATGATTACATGAAATCTATAACTACGTTTGTTGTTACAAAACGTAACAGATCACATAGTCTGCAATTTCATGACTATCCTCAGCAAAAGAACACAAGACCCCGAAGGACAGTTGTGTTGTCTTGATGAAGACACCTAATTAGAGAATAGATGAAATGCTAAGTTTTGGAACAACAGACATAAATGCATATTGCAGAAATCAGAATTCATTATTGGATGTTATAGGTTTTCTTTAATGTTCTTTCCTTCATGATTAAGACATTCAATTATATTACTGAGTTGTTTAGTTCATCATACAATTCATATAGAAAGTTGAAATGCAGAAATAAATACACAACTCAATTTTAGAATTCAATGTTTTATTCATAAGGAATTTTAAATGTTCCCACACAAGTTGTGGGATGTAACTGAAAAGTAAAGTATAACTACTGAAATAAGAGGTACACATGCATGAAAGAAAAAATAAAGGATTATGAGTGAACCCATCATTGCCTTGGGGGTTTCTTCTTTGGTTGAGACATATCCATTTCCAGCTTTTTTCCTTCTTCATATTCATTGCTGAAATCACTATGCCTGAAAAGAAGAGAAGAGAAAACTACCAGTTACGAGCTCAGAGATAAATCCATATTCCTTTATTGTCCTAATTCGTGTATATGAATATTTTAACAATAGGAGATATAGTTTACTTGAAGATCAAACTGCATATATGTTTTACTCACTCAAAAAGAAGGATGGAGAAGAAAAGGAAAAACCATGGACATAAGAGAGGTCAAAAAGCCTAAATATTTTCTAACCGTTTTCTTAAGTGTGCAGGTACAGGTTGCAGCCAAGAAGAAATAAATAAAGTCTTTCAACAAAGATTTCAAAGTTCAATGACTTCTATCCTTGGCATAAAGTAGTTAAGTCATTAAGTACATGTTGGAATGAAGGAAGAATACAACTCAAGTTTCAGTAACTGTCATACAAATAAAAGAAGTTACAGTACAAAAGAGATACTGAAAAATAGAAGTACGTGTTTTGGATTACAACTAAAGAAGAAGAATCAGATTTCAAGAAGTTGAAGTTTACTGGAAAGAAAGGATTACAACTGAAATAGAATGAGAAAGAGGATTCTAGGAAAATTTTGACAGGGCTTCGCCATGTAAAATGGATATTTACATCTTTCCATCATGTTGTTTTTAACTAATACATGCTTTAAAATATTTATGTAAATCAAGTAAGTGATAGAAAAAAGTAGAAAAATATGCCATGATCAAGATAATAGTTATTATGTTTCAGTTTCCAACAACAAATCAGCTTCAACAATAAAGTGTTACATTCTATATTTTGAATCAGAAAATATAACTACTACAGCTAAAAAAGGAAGGAAGAGAGAATTCTTTAAAAAATTTGTCAGGGATTTGCCATGAAAAATCAACATTTTAAATTTTCTAACATGTCAGAATTACTACTATCAAAGAAATAAAGCATCTAAATAAAAGAAAGAAGATTACATTATTTCAACAAAGCATCTGAATCAAGGCTTATGCTTGAGAATGGTATTACATGGATGAATAACTGCTTATAATTTCTAGAAAATCCACATGCAAAGTACAAAGACCTCTTAAGATCAATAACAGATTACAGAATCGAATGAAGTAAAGTAATTTCTAGTACCCATGCCAAGGGAAAGATACCCAAATCTGGTTTTTTACTATCTCAAACTTTAAATTGAAAAGTATGGATTAGGGCAAGGAAAATAATTTTTCGCTGGTAAAATTGAAGCAGAGCAAACCCTTAAGTAATAATCAAATTCAGAGCCAAAGGAAAAATGCCATCTAAAGTACAAAATATTAGAGAATATGCTCTTATTACAGTCGAGAAAATTAAAGTTTCAGCTTGCAAAGATACATCCAGTGAGGTACAGAAGAAATGTGTTCACAAATTATTTTCAACTGTCAAGTTTAAGAAATACAGATTTCCAGAAATACAGTTAGGAAATATTGTCATCATGTAAATTAAGAAATATTAGTGCAAACTTAGTATCTCCACAAGATCCAGGAATATGAATATCAAATTTCTCAGTTACTCAAAAGAGTAAAAGTGACAAACACCTCAGACCCAAATCCTCAATGAAGGAGAAGCAGAAGTTAAGTTTGATTCGGGAAAACAGTTTCAGTCAAGGGGAATACAAAGTAAAGATAGCTCCCAAATGGCTCTCAAATCAAGCTCAAAGCAGGTAAACCCACAACAGAATAATATACATGAGCACAATGCCTCCATTGTAAGAACAATGAAAGCTTAAAAAGTGACAAATATCGGAGAAGGAAACTCACCTTGTACATGATGGTATTGCCAAGAACCTCGTTTTTGAGTAAAATACATGAGCAAACACAATAACCACAGAGGCTCTTCGAGATCATCTAATCAATGGCCAAGCACAAATGATACAAGGAAACTAGGAAACACAAGTATCAGTGCTCGAAAGAAAACGATACTTCAACTTTTAAAAATGTTTTCCAAACACAGTTGAAGAAATTATCAAGATTACAACTGTAAAGTAAAAACTTACTCAGATAACGTGATTATGACCACAGATCTCAGAAGAATAAATCCTGATATTTGTAGCTATAGCAGACATGACCACAATGGTCTTGCTTAGAATCTCTAAACAAAGTAAAAAGAACCAAATGCAGATATTTCATAGCCCACAAGGTGGATTTGTAGAAATAAAAACTGAAGCTCGAGCATACAGCCATGGACCGCACATTAGAAAGATCACAAATAACTTTAAACAACGTCAATGGCTGAATCCAAGCATGTGCATGCACGAGAACCTCATGATGAATGATTCTCAGAACTTCTTCTTCGTAAATAATTGAGCTTAAAATATTCAAAAATGGCAGTAGTGCAAAATTTTGCCAGGGCTTCGCCCGCAAACCCAAAAACCAGAATGGAATGATCATTGAGGTCGAATATCCTTCACCACCAAGCTTGAGAGTTGGGTTAATTTTGAACTCAATCATAGTCAAATATCAATGACCACAAATTGAAAGGACATAAGATCAACGCTCAGGGATCGATCTCCAATATCAAAGCAAACCATCATGGTCAGTTGCCACCAACCACCTTAATTTCCACGTTAGAAACCCTAACCACAAGTCAAGAATCAACGACACCTAATCAAGCAGTACAGAGATCGAAGGCCCGAGATCGATACCATCTTCCAAATCAAACTCGACCTAGCTTAGTGCCACCAAAAATTCACACGGAAAGGGTGACTCACCGTGGATAGGGGGCCAGCCCCACGATTAATTTTTTTTTATCATTGCATCGAATTTCAAAATTCTAAACCATAGACTATGTCCTCATGGTCAAAGAGATCCAATCACTATACATGACAACAATAATCACTGAAAAGGTAAAGTTAAACCTTATCCTCTTCAAAATGCAAAATCTGACAGTAATTACATGGCTGTGTTTAATCAAGGTGGGCAAATATGACATGGTGGTATTTTACAAAAGTGCCCCCATATACATCTAAAACTCAATAATGTGCTAAGCCCACAAAGGTGGCCAAACTGAATGGAGATTAGTAATCAAGCACAAGGATGGCCCAACAGACTGTAGAGGGAAAGTTGAGCATGTGCACATGGAGGTGGTCCCCATTAAGAGAATGAGTGGATGGATTATTTTACAAATTTTGCAAGTGTTGTAATTATTTTGCTCACGAACTGGGAATTAATTTTTGCATGCTCTCACTAGGGGACAAAACTAACAAGAAGAAAAATTCACATGCACAAGGAAAGAGACTTGCCCAACAAGCAAGCATATTATTAGCAAATTATTCACCATTGTTTTCTTAAAAATAGAACAGTCAACTTCAGTTTGACTGAGATGTAATCAAAGGCTATTAATGCATATTTGTAATTGCATGATCTATTTTTATTCCTTTATTTATTAATAGATGAAGGATAAAAATAGGATGCATGGGCGAGTATAAGCCTTATTCTATTTTGAGGAAGGGGGGAAATCAAATTTGCTATATATTGTGTGCTTTGACAAAGCACAAGGAGGACGTTTTAGATACAGGAGTGTTGAAGCAATAATTTTTCTAGTTTTTCCCTCTCACTGTGAAGTATTTTCTTCCTTTCTAATTATTTATAGTCTTGTGTATGTTTTGATTAATCTTGTGAATGCAAATTCCCTAGTTAATCTTCTTACCCCATTGCAAATTCAGTAATTTCCGTATGATATTAATGTGCATGTTTAGCTTAGTAGTATTGTTGTGATACTTTCCCTCAATACCTCAAAGTGTTTTCCCCTTAACATTATGTAGAAAACTATTGGTTCATGCATCAAGAATCCTTTCATATATTAGTTTTGCATATACTCAATCAAAATCCCTTATATACATTTTATGTATCACCTTAGTTTTAATCATTTTACAGTCATCTTTTACCCTTAACCTCAGAAAAAACAGTCTAGGATACATCAATAAGGAATCGGCCTTGATATCGGAGACTCACCTCAAAATAGGTATACCCAGAGACCTAAGGTGTTTCCATTGTATCTACGAAAGAGAGGGATAAAATTTTCAAGCTTAGAACACCTGCAGCCATCTCTCTATAGGGTGCACTTTCGAGAGATAACAGGTATGGTTGCTACTACAAAGAAGGTGAAATGGTATCTCCAAATTAATATAAGGTCATTTTGGATATCCATCTACTAACCTTGTTGAAGGCTTTTGGAAATGATTGAGCTTGGCTATAATTCATATTTATTATATGATATGCAAATCAAAGTATGGTGTAAAGTTTAAAGGTATGTGGTGAGTCCTTTTTTATAGTTTTCCATTTGGGGAAAACTAGTATTTTGGTGCATGTGGGACTAAAAGCACAAATTAAATTAGAATTGCTAATCATGATTAAGCTTTGCAAATCACAATTAGTGAATTAACAAGTGATTAAGATGTGAGGAGCCTTAATCAACCGCTTAGGGTCAATTAGGAGGATAAGATAAGATTTTTAAGCTTGCTGAGACATTGTGGAGAGAAGTGGGGTGATTTTGAGTGGTTGGAAGAGGGTTATGAGTCAATAATAGGGTATATTGACCAAAACAAGGGGAAAATAGGATTAATTAGCTAATAATCGCTAATTGTTCATTTGGAAGAGGATTTTTACTTATGATTCGTCATAAAGTGGCATTCTGAATGTGAAAGAGGTTAATGCAATCAACAATGCATTTTTAATTGATCAAAAGGGTAAGAAATGTTATTTAATTTAATATGAATTGTTCCATATTAAACTAATCTGATATACATATTACAAAATAGGGTGTATTGAAATGGGGTTACGGGTAAATTTTTGTGGAAATTTCTTTAAAGTAAACATTTTGTTTGATTATAAACAAAAGAAATAAAAAGGGGGTGGGCAGCCATGACCGACATACCCATCCATTTATAAATGGGTGGTGGGTCGGCCATGGCCTCCCATCCCCATTATCTAAACCCTTTTTCATTGACGGTTGCGGCCCTCCGACACAAAAAAACATGCAATGTATTTTTTCTTTGTTAGCCGCCAAGCAGTATACTTTGCATTATTATATTATATATATATATATATATATATATATATATATATATATATATATATATATATATCAAGCCATATATCTTATTGTGGTCATATTATATAAATCTACCATTTTTCTTTAAACATGACATTGTAAAATTAATCTAAAACAAATGCAAAAATATCATATATATATATATAGACACACATACACACATTGAAACCCCAAACTTGTGTATATACCACCTTGTAACAAAAAAAAATTAGGGCAAAACAATACCCACAATAGAAATGGGGAAGATATCCCATTTAACATAAAATAATACAAAAAGAATATATTGGAGTTGACCAAACCCGTCATAGCTCTCATGGCCTCCATGCTCCCAAACCTCCAAAAGTAAAAATGAGATGGATTAGGGGAAAATGGGAATAAAAAGCAAACATAAATATTTTTAGGGCTTTTGGGAAAACCTAGCATCCTAGGACCCAAAATGGTTTGATATAATGGTTGAGATTATATCCTACATAGCTTAAAGTGATGGCTTTTTTATGGGAATGGGTTTTAAATAAAGTGTATGGGTTATTGGTTAAATGGGGCCACTTATTGGTTAGGTCAAGTTGTGACCTTTTTGGTGGAAGGGATTAATTTAGCATTTGCGCATGGTATTTAGATAATTAACTAAAGGGGTTTTAAATAATTAATAGTAAGGGCATAGTTTAATAAATTAATGGAACGCGATTATTAAGTAATGAGAAAATATTCTAATAAAGTAAGGAAACTTAAGGGAAGTTTTTAAACGGTAAAATATTTTGGGAAATAAATTAATAATATATAATTATTAGTTTGAATTCAATTTCAATATGAAGGTGTGGAAATCATCATGAGAATTTAATCGACCGCAAGTAATGTTTATAACCATTTTGAAACCAAAAAAATATATACCATAAATTTTTTCCCTAAGAAATTAATAGACTTTAGTGTGGTTTCGAACCTCGAAATTATGGGCGTTACAGAGTGCGGCCTGTTTACATTATAGCTTAGTATGTGGATAAAAGGTCTCCTAGATTAGGATATACAATCTCACTAAGGGAGTCCCCGATATACCTTGCGGTACGTGGGGCCCAAGTCTGTGTTGCAAAGAATGTTTTGTAAAGCTTGGTTATTAGGAAGTGGAAGCACCTCACTTCATGTGACTCTTAAATAAAGAAAGCACTTAGACAATAGCGACAACTCTCTAAGAATTTAAATACCCTGCCGAAACATGGGGTGTGTCTACGTGCATGGATTTGAATCCCATGGTCACGAGACTCTCTATGACTATGGTAAGTGCACGGATATAACTTCCATGTCACATTGCTCACATAAAAGAAAAAATGGGAGTACTAATCACTTTTTATTCTCAAGATTGTCCTAGGTCACAAGAGGAGAGCATACACGGTTTTTCCCTCGAGATAAACAAGCAAGAACAAAAAACACACAGGAAATGTGATAGATGTAAGATAATAAAAATTAACGATAAATATTATGTGATTGGGTCTTAAAGAGGAGGCCCTGTAACAAAAATATTAGTAATTTAACTTATAAACCCAAATTTCTTAGACCAATTGTCTTGCAAAACGAAAGGATTAGTAGTTAAGCAAAATCCTGCAATCACAAAGGGTTAGATGAAACAAGATAGATGTCAAAATGGATGGAAGCTCCCCTTGTTCCTACAATATTTATGTAAAAATGGAATATCAAACCCTATAAAACACCATTAAAAAACCTAAAAATATAATTAGATTGATTAGTACTAACTTAAAACTGTAATCCAGTAAAGGCGGTAATGTAATCCACATTCTTCTCTCCTATCTGCCTCCTACAATATGGTATCATAGATTTATTGATCTCTACCTGTGCGTGGAAGTAGTCTTCAATTTGCAAGAAGCCCATGTGGAGAAAGGACATACTGCATGGTGTGGATAGAAGCATTTCTATCTGAGTAATATG
Organism: Taxus chinensis; assembly: GCA_019776745.2. Lineage (NCBI taxonomy): Eukaryota > Viridiplantae > Streptophyta > Pinopsida > Cupressales > Taxaceae > Taxus > Taxus chinensis. The sequence goes on from CM034151.1 coordinate 649,490,841, forward strand.
TGGAAAGGAGAAGTTTCCAGTGGCTTGCGTGGTGGAGAAACAACGGCCTGCATTTTTTTTTGTCTTTTTACTGCCATCTTGTATTCTTTTCTTGTTATGTCACATTTTTTAACTCCTGCGTGGAGGAATGGAGGAATTTGAGCGGCTTGAAGTCAATGGACTGTGCGTGAAAGTAGAATACTAATCTTGTTCCTGCTGATGCTACATCAAGGACGTCCTGGTGTAAGCGTAATAAGAACACGTGGGAATCCACTTGTCTTTTATGTATTTTGTTCATCGTATTGCTGTAGCCACTATTTTATTAGCTTCTAATAGGAAATAAGAGATAAAATATGTAAAATAATCCCTTACAGAATCGCAACAGTATAAACTAATATGCAGAAAACATTACAGATCTCAAATAAAACTGCAAAATAAAATAACACAACACAGAGAGACAAGTATTTAACGTGGTTCACCCCAATTTGGGCTACGTCCACCAAGAATCATTTGCTCAGATTTTTATTACAAGCCATCGCACTCTCTCAATACAATACCCCAGATCCGTTTTGAGCTTATGCTCAACAAACTCTACAGAATTCACAGCCGAATTCAAAACACATCTGCAATACATTTGCTTGTCCATCTATCATATGCATAAGACCATATAAATAGACAACTGCTTAAGCAGTTTTACAAAACCATGGGTATCAAAACCATGGGGAAAAACAAAACTGTCCCATAAACCTATGGGTAACCGAAGAGGCGTGTTTTACAAAACAATACGGTACAGAAAAAACATGGTTGCACCCCAAAAACAGCCCATACCCGGGGGTTACCCATTACCCATGGGTTAATAAACCACCCATGAAAATTTGCTTCGAGGGCTTCGCCGGCCTGAACCCCGAACCCATCGGGGGGGATACCCCCCCAAACCCCCTTGAGTGTATCGGCGAGCACCGTTGTAAAAATAGTGTAACACATAGAATGTACCACACTCTAACATGAAATTAGGCTCCACAAACATAACAATCTCCCACTTGGAGACTGATTTCCACTGAGCAAGCTTCTCAACCCTTCACTGTCATCTGCGAAGGCCAACCAAAGCTGAACATAGCTTTAGTTTATCCCTTGTGACCACCTTGGTCATCATGTCTGCCAGGATTCTGACTGGTATGAATCTTCTCCAACTTCAACTTATCTTCCTCCAAAGTTGTCCTGATGAAGTGATATCTCAACTGTATATGCTTCGTCCTGGAGTGGAAAGCAGAATTCTTAGCTAGGTGTATAGCACTCTGACTATCACTATGCAACTTACATTCCTCCTGCTTATGCCCCAATTCCTCAAGCAATTGTTGTAACCAAATCATCTCTTTTGCTTGCCTCTGTGGCAGCAACATACTCAGCCTCTGTAGTTGACAAAGCCACCAGCTTCTGTAGTCGTGAAATCCAGCTCACTGCTGTCCCACCTACAGTGTAAATATAACCTGTCATGCTCCTCCTGTTGTCTAAATCTCCAGCCATGTCTGAATCTACATAACCACGTAAAGTGGTGTCTGATCCACTATAGCACAAAACTTTCCCCATGGTCCCTCTCAAATATCGAAGGATCCACTTTACTGCTTGCCAATGCTCTTTACTTGGATCACTCATAAATCTACTCATAACTCCCACTGCATGGGCAATATCAAGCCTATTGCACACCATAGCATACATCAAACTTCCAACTGTTGATGAGTAAGGTACCTTGGACATTTAGTTTCTTTCCTACTCTGTCTTAGGACACTACTCCTTTGATAACTTAAAATGGCCTGCCAAAGGAGTCCCAACCGGTTTAGCATCTTGCATGTTAAACTTGTCCAATACCTTCTTAATGTACTCTTCCTAAGATAAAGTCAACTTCCGTTCCTTCCTATCTCAAGTTATCCTCATACCAAGAATTTTTCTGGCTGCCCCCAAATCCTTCATATCAAAGGATTCACTTAGCTGTTTCTTAAGTACTTTTATTTCATGCATGTTTTTACCTACAACCAACATGTCATCTACATACAAACACATGATAATATAACTTCCATCCTCAAATTTATTTGTATACACGCAATGGTCAGAATGACATCTAATATAACCTTGCTCCATCATAAAGCTATCAAACTTCTTATACCATTGATGTGGAGCTTGTTTCAAGCCATACAAGCTCTTCTTCAATTTACACACCATCTCCTCTTTACCTTTGACCTCATAGCCCTCTGGCTGCTGCATATATAGTTCCTCCTCCAAATCACCATGGAGAAATGCAGTATTTACATCTAACTGTTCTATGTGCAAGTCTTCTGTTGTCACTATTCCAAGAACAATTCTAATAGAAGTCATTTTTACTACAGAAGAAAATATTTCATCAAAATCTATACCTTGTTTCTGTGCAAACCCCTTGACCACCAATCGTGACCTTATATCTTTTCTTTCCTCCTTCTTCATCTTTAACATCTGTACACCTACTTGTTCTGCAATGCTCTTTTTCCTTCCGATAGCTTCACCAAATCCCAAGTTTGGTTCTCCATGAGAGACTTATGCTCCTCATCCATGGCTTGCTCACACTTCTTATTGGCATCAACCTACATTGCTTCATCGAAGCTCTCTGGCTCTCCACTATCAGTGAGTAATAAATAATAAAGAGAAGGAGAAAAAAATGTTAGGTTCTTTTCTTACCCTAGAAGACCTCCTCACTGTAGGAGTTTGGGGTTCTTGCTGAGTAGGTTCCTGAACTGATTCATGGGTCACTTTCCCATCTATAAGATCCTCTACCACTGCATATTCTTTCTTGGATTCTTCCTTATTTTCCTGCAACTGTTGCTTATACATGACTTTCTCATTAAATACCACATCCCTAGACCGAATTATTTTCTTTTCCTTAATACTCCAACATTTAAACCCAAAGTCATCACCACCATAACCAATGAAAGTACATTTTTCTGATTTAGCCTCTAGCTTGGTCCTCTCATCCTTGTCTATATGAACAAACACCTCACATCCAAATACTCTAAGAAATGAATAATCAACTTTCTTACCATACCATGCCTCCTCAGGTATGCCTTCATCCAAGCCACTTGAGGGTCCTCTGTTTATCAAGTACACAATTGTGCTACACTACTTCTGTCCAAAAAGAAAGAGGCAGTCCTGCATGTAACCTCATGCTCCTAGCACATTCCATTATTGTTCTGTTCATCCTTTCTGATACCACCATTATGTTGTGGAGTTCCTAGAACCGTCTTTTTCCTGCGGATTTCATTCTTAGAACAGATAATCATTAAATTCATTGTTGTAATACTCCCCTCCATTATCAGACCTGAGACATTTTAGCTTAAGACCTGTGTCATTCTCTACCAAGGCTTTCCATTTAACAAAAGTGTCAAATACATAAGATTTGTATCTAATACAATAAACCCAAACTTTCCTTGTTACATCATCAATAAAATTAACATAATAACTGGAACCCCTAAGAGATGATACCTGACCCGGCCCCCACACATCAAAATGTACCAACTCTAACTTAGTCTCTTTCTTCATAGGTCCAACCTTGAGAAACCTTACTCACTTCGGTTTCCCATATATGTAGTTCTCACAGAAATCCAAACTTTTTTTTGTATATCCAGGTAAATTATTCTTTATGATGTTCATGACCTTATGGCTCATATGACCGAGCCTATAGTGTCATAATGTTGTATCTACATTTGAAGCCACAAGATTACAATCATTAGTACTATCGGTGGTTAAATACAAGGTTCCAACCTTGTTACCTCTTGCCACCACAAGAGCACCCTTGGTAACCTTCCAAGATTTAGTTGTAAATATCACAGTACAACCATCACTTCCCAATTGCCTTGCCGATATCAAATTTCTCCTTAATGTCGGCACATGTCTGACATCCTTCAATAGCCATGTATTCCCATTCTGCATATTAACCTGAACAGAACCTTTTCCAACTATACTGCAAGGCTCATCAACACCAAGAAAAAACATGCCCAAAATCCCCTTGAACATAATCAACAAAATAATGCCTATGTGGAGTTGCATGAAAAGAAGCCCCTAAATCTAAAACCCAAGATTCATTAATATTATGCAAAGAAAGAATCAAAGCATCCTGACATACATTACCCGATGCCACATTTACCTCCTTGTTTTCTTCCCGTTGTTTCTTCTTGTCCCAAAGCTCCCAACAATATTTCTTTGTATGCCCAGACTTTCAACAGTTCCAACATACAATCTTGCTCTTGGATTTTGACCTTGCCCGATCTTTTGATTTTCCACGGTTTCCTCTATTCTTCTGTCTCCCTCTAGTTTCCACTGTCAAATCATTCCCTAAAGTAGAATATTCCCCAAAGCTTTTTCTTCACATTTCCTCGCTTAGAATCACCCCTACAACATCCTCAAACTTCAACTTTGAGTTAGCTGGAACCGAGTTGCTTACCACCAATTACCAGGCTATTCCAACTCTTAGGTAAAGAGCACAGAATTAATAAAGCCCTAACTTCTTCATCAAATTATATTGTAACCAAAGCTAGCATATTCACAACCGTATACTGAAATCATTTAAATGATCTGCTATTGAACTATTCTCAGACATCTTCATATTAAAAAAAGTTTTTCATTAAAAATATCTTGTTAAAGGTAGAGGGTTTTTCATACAACTTCCCTAATGCATCCATTAGATCTTTTGTAGTCTTTTCCTTTGAAACATTAAATAATACTGAAGATACAAGACATAGCTGGATCATCTCCAAGTGCCTTCCTATCCAACAAATCCCTTTCCGCATTTGTCATAATCAAGGGTTTGTTCACCTTCTCAGACAAATGGAGTATACAGATCCTTTTGATAAAGGTAATCTTCCATCTACATCTTCCAAAGACTAAAATTTTACCTGTTGAATTTATCAACCCTAGATCTTCCTTCATCTGCCATAGCTCCCACTCAAGCTAAAAAATTTCCCTGCGATTCAACACTCCAGCAAACCAAACCAGGCTCTAATACCAATTGTTAGGAAATAAGAGATAAAATATGCGGAATAATCCCTCACAGAATCGCAACAGTAGAAACTAATATACAGAAATTATTACAGATCTCAAATAAAATTGCAGAATAAAATAACACAACACAAAGAGACAGTATTTAACGTGGTTCACCCAATTTGGGCTACGTCCACCAAGAATCACTTGCTCAGATTTTATTACAAGCCACCACTCTCTCTCAATACAATACCCAGATCCGTTTGGAGCTGTGCTCAACAAACTCTACAGAATTCATAGCCGAATTCAAAACACATCTGTAATACATTTGCTTGTGCATCTATCATATGCATAAGACCATATAAATAGACAACTGCTTAAGCAGTTTTACAAAACCGTGGGTATCAAAACCATGGGGAAAAACAAAACTGTCCCATAAACCTATGGGTAACCGAAGAGGCGGTTTTACAAAACAATAGGTACCGAAAAAACATGGGCCCAAAAACAGCCCATAACGGTTACCCATTACCCATGGGTTAATAAACCACCCATGAAATTTTGCTTCGGGGGCTTCGCCCCTGAACCCCCTTGACCCGCTCACCGGTGAGCGGGACCGCCGTAAAAAATACCTGAGTGTAACACATAGAAGGTGTACCACACTCTAACATGAAATTAGGCTCCACAAACATAACAGCTACTGCAAGGAAATCAGGAGATGAGTGGAGAGTCCTTCAACCAGTGTGGACAAGAGATGCATGGAGGAGTATTGGCCAAAAAACGTGGCTTATATTTTTCATTTGGTGAAGAAATCTATTGCGTGGAGGAGTATTAGCAAAACCACGTTAAAAAAAATCCACGTGGAAGTCTTCTACAACCTGTTGCATGGGAGATTGTGCAAATTCACATCCATGTGTATCACTGTTGCGTGAAAAATGAAGAATAAGCAACAAAGCATCTACAACGTAGAATAAATGAAGCCCACGTGAGGAGTGAGAGTGGCTCGAGAAGAGAACAATTTGGCATTGTGAAGCCTGAAGGTCATATTTTAAAAAAAAATAAAAATAAATATATATATATATATATATATATATATAGTGCCATTAGTGTCTGGAACAGACCTTTCCACCATGACAACGAAGGACAATAAGCAGATCATGCAAAACTTCGTCGAATGTCGAGTGTAGACAACTCGATTGAGAGCATTAATAACACGGTCACCTTAGCTAAAAGCTGGAATATCAACTCGCCAATCAGAGAACACCATGAAGAAGCCCCTGAGAGCTCCAAGTTCTACTTTTCTTTGCTGAATGAGCTTCACAATACCGGCAATCTAGCATTCGACAAGCTAGTTCGAGAAGGACTTCTTGAATACTTTCTTTTCAACGTTAGCTGACAAGCAAAGTGAGTACAGGAAGAATTAGAAGACAGGTATGATGCTGGCTGTGACGACGAAGAAGAGCACCCTACAAAGTGTCGCCGTCTCACAGCACGTGAATATCGCGAGCATCTATGAGCCAGTAATTCTCATCAGTGAGTCAAAATTGCAATAACTCTTCAAATAAATAATTTTTTTATTACAATGTTTGCTCCAAAATTACTTCTGTCTGATGCTCAATTGCTCAAAGGGTCCAATTTTGCGGTCTGGAAGACAAAAATGAAGACAATCCTTCAGTTTGAAGGGTTATGGGAATTGTCACAGGGTCTGTGCCCACTCCCATAGCTCCCGATGAATTAATAAAATATGAAACGGCTAGTGCTAAAGCCTTGATGTTGATAATGCTCAGTATCAGTGATGATGTGCAACCGCATGTTAGGAATGCGGAGAAACCCAAGGAGGCCTGGGACAAGTTGGAAACCATTTATAAAGCCAAAAATCAGACGAAGATACTTCATCTTCAATCAAAGCTGCACACCCTCTCTATGGGGTTAGACGAGAAAGTGGAGGAATTCTTACGTCGCGTGGTTGAGCTGAGATCGGAGTTATTAGCACTCGATGAAACGGTGGATGATAAACTTCTCGTTGCAATACCTTGAGAGCACTCCCTTCTCAATTTCAAGTGTTCGTTACGACACTGAATGTGTCTAAACAAACAATGACATTCGAAGAGCTTGTGAATTTTCTACAGCAGGAAGAGGCCATCACTTCATCCCATGAGGAGTCTCAGGACAAAGCCTTGTTCTCAAAGCCTTACCGTGGCTAGAAGAATCAGAAGGGTCCCCCAGAGAAGCCAAATCCAGCACAACCTAAACAACAACAGAAAGATCAAAAGTCAAAGAGATGGTGTCACATTTACAGAACCAATACTCATGACACTGATCACTGCTAATAGCTTGAAATAGGGGTCTTCAAGCCATACAAGCACATCCAGGCGCTAAGATTTCCAAAAGTCCAAACGACGTCCCTTCTAGAGAAAGCACAAGGGAAATCTCGCAGCCCAACAAAAAGATGATGAATCTGATGAGGATACATCAGAAGGAGCCCATTGTAGTAAGAATCTTGTACTTGTCTCTCAAACTTCTCAGCCCACGAAGAAAGTCTGGTTGATAGACTCTGGTGGAAGCAAGCATATGTCAAGTGACAAGAAGCTGTTTGATTCACTACACGAAGAACCAACTGGAGATTGAGTTCGGATAGCAAATGACAAAGAGTACATTGCAGAAGGAATAGGGAATGTCACCATTCCTATGGGACCATGAAAATGTACACTTACAAAGGTACTATATGTTCCTGGCTTGACTAGCAACCTCTTATTAGTTACTCAACTCTTGAATCATCACCTTAAGGTACAATTTCTTGTTCAAAATGGCAATAAATCATGCTTAATCTCCCAACAAGGTACGGTTTTTGCTAAAGCTTTTGTAAAAGATAAGTTATTTGCTTTAGATATTGTTTCATCTTCTACAGTAGCTTTATCTACTTCAACAATAGAATCAACTGCCCTATGACATTTTAGATTTGGACACTTGTCGATCAGTTCATTGCACGAGATGATTTCAAAAGCAATGGTCTGTGGACTACCCAAATTGTCCAGTTCCTTGCCTATTTGCCTTGGTTTTCTTGCAGCAAAACAACACAGAGATCCATTTCAAATAAGCACCTTCTATGCCAAGAAGTTTCCGGAGGTAGTTCATACCGATCTGAACGACCCATTACCTACTTCTTTTTCAGGATACAAGTACTTCCAACTATTCGTGGATGACCACTCTCGCAAGATGTGGGTATATTTCCTAAAGAAGAAAATTGAGGCTCTTCAACACTTGCAAAACTTCTATCATCATGTTGTCAAAGAGTCCGGACAACCACTTCTTCTACTCCACTCAAATCGAGGGGGGGAATTCACATCAAAGAAGTTCTTGGCCTTCCTGAACCATCACGGCATTAAACAACACCTAACTGCTCCCTACATGCCCCAATAAAATGGCATTATTGAGCGTCACAATCGCACAGTGATGGAGATGGCTTACTGCATGCTATCAACTACAAATCCAGGAGAATCGCTATTGGGTTGAAGTAGTACAAATGGCTGTATATCTTCTCAACAGGGCACCAACAAATATTCTACTAAACAAGACGCCAGAAGAGGTATGGAGTGGTAAAAAAACCATCAATTTCTCATTTGCGAGTATTTGGTTGCATAGCATACATGCATGTCCCAGCTCAGAAGAGAAAGAAGGTAGAGCCAAAAACACTCCCGTGTATCCTTCTTGGCTACAGTACTACCTCGAAGGCGTATCGTCTCATGGATCCTGAGACAAAGAAAATATATGAGAGTCAGGATGTGGTTTGTGACGAGTCATCCTTTGACTCAATAGTATCAACAGAAGATCCACTTCCAAACACATCTCACCGATTAGTCTCTAAATCAGATGATGAGCTGGAGGAGACTACTCAGAGAAAAGAAATGCTACCAGGAGAACTATTTGTTGACCTTGGAGAACTGTAGAATGTGACTCCACATCAATCCTTACGGCAACGACATAGTTCTTCTCAAAAGCAGTCAAGTTCTCGTCCGAAGTGGGTACAAAGCACTATCAAGGACTCAAATTTGCAACAACTCCTAGATACATCATCCGGATTCAAAATAAGGAGTCAAACAAGAAATGAGGTAAACTTTTCACTAATGAGTTCACTGATGAATAGCTCTGATCTAGATAATGTTCATGAAGCACTCAGTCAAACTCAATGGAAGGAAGCTATGGAAACAAAATATGACTCGCTCATGAAAAATCATACATGGGAACTTGTCGATCTGCCTATAGGAAAGAAACCCATAGGCTGCAAATGGGTCTTCAAGACAAAATATAAGGTAGATGGATCCATTGACAAACATAAAGCACGACTTGTAGCCAAAGGATATGCTCAGAAAGAAGGCATCGACTATGAAGAAACTTTTGCACCCACTGCAAAGATGAAGACCATCAGAGTATTTTGCGCATGTGTAGCACAGAAAGGATGGAGAATTCAGCAAATGGACGTCAAGAGTTCTTTCCTAAATGGTGATCTGAAATAAGAAGTATAGATGACCCAACCTGAAGGATTTGTTGATGAAAATCAGTCTAAAAAGGTATGTCGTCTCATCAAATCTCTTTACGGACTGAAACAAGCTCCCAGGGCATGGTATATCAAGATCAACGATCACCTTTTATAGCATGGGTTCACTCATAGCCCCTCAGATTCCAATTTGTATATAAAGAAGGCAGGCAAAGAAATTATCATTCTGGTTGTTTATGTAGATGATCTTGTGATCACTGGTAGTTTAGAAGATCAGGCTGATATTGTAAAGAATGATCTCAAAAGAACCTTCAACATGACAGATTTGGGGCTACTACATTACTGTCTTAGCTTGGAATATGGCAAAAGGAGCATCACATCTTTGTCTCCCAGACAAAGTATGCCAAGACACTCCTGGAAAAGTATAGAATGTCCAACTGTAAACCTATATCCACTCCCATGGAAAAAGGCTTGCAACTTTAAAGATTCCAGGACTCACCTCAAGTAGATGCTACTCTCTACAGGAAATTTGTTGGAGGGCTCATCTATTTGACATACACCAGACCAGATCTCTACTATGCTGTTAGTTATCTTTCCAGGTTCATGCAGGAGCCAAAGAAATGTCACTGGAATGCAGCCAATCATGATTTGAGATATGTCTGAGGAACAACTAATTATGGTCTGGAATATAAAAAGAATGATCAATTCTTCCTACAAGGATATGTCGACTTGGACCACGTTGGGTCTGTTGATGATAGGAAGTCAACTACAGGATACATATTTCATCTTGGATCTGGACCTATCTCATGGGATAAGAAAGAAGCATAATGTTGTTTCTATCTCATCCACAGAGGCAGAATATCACGCCGCACGAGGAGCTGTGCGTGAAGTGATATGGATACGTCACATTATGGATGACCTAGGAATTCTTGAAAAATAGTCACCTATTCTCTATTGCGACAATCAGAGTGTGTTGAAGCTCATGCAGAATCTAGTCTTTCATGAACGAACAAAGCATATTGAAATTGACTGCCATTTCATTTGAGAGCATGTCTTGAACCATCAAATTCAGCTCCAGTACTGTCCTATTGAAGCACAAGTTGCTGACATTCTCACTAAATCCCTTGGAAAAGTGAAATTTTAATCTTTCAGAGGTCACATTTGCAAGAATAATGTAATAAGGGGGGAATGTTAGCATACGTTGGTTAATAGATTTGTCTTAGGTGTCAATCTTATCACTTTATCTCTTCTTATTTTATTCCATCATTCTCTACTTCTGTTAAGGATCTTCTCCATTCATTTAGGAAGTCAAGTACAATTTTTTGTCCTATAAATACTGTACGTGAGCTTTGTGTTAGACAGAATAATATGAGATAAAACAATCTCTTCTATTTCTCCTTCATTTGCTGTCTCTCAGAAACCTCTTGCAACAATGCCTAGACCTAAGAATGTGGAAGTTGTTCCTAGTACATGTCATCTAATGATTGTATTTACACTCAATTCAATATATAGAAATATTGTGAATGATAGATAGCCATCATCAAAATGTAGCAATCCTAGCCCTTGCTTAGGCCATACCAACCTTATAAAATGGTTTATCATTGAAATAAAATGCAAAAAAAAATCCAAACAGTCTCTATTAAAATGTTGCAACATAAGTGTCATGCTTTAACGAATCAAACTAGAGCTCTTGTCCTCATCCAATATAATCTAGATGAAAATGAAGCAATCTTACCTCTATAGATTGCCACATAAAGCAAATATTTGCTCCTATAGAAATTTCAGCTAAAAATTAATGGTGTAAGAATCGACAATATAAAAATCCCACTATAAATCTAGGCTAACTCATTCATTAATACTCCCTCCTAAAGGGAAATCTAACATATTGGTTAGAAACACATTTCTGTGTAGTAAATGTCAGTTAGGATTAAATGTGTACCATGACCTTAAAGTTTTTTAATTAATGATAAATGAGGGTTAAGGAGACCCTACCCCATACAAAATATGGAGAAAACATAATACATTGAGGAACAAATGAAGATACCTCTTCCAGTGGTACAGAGAAACAAACGCTAACAGAACCAACACAACTAATAACAAAAATTAAAAAAACAACTATATCTACATTGTGACCCCTTCCATTTGGATCTTAACTGCATATTAAGGGGAGAGATAGTCCCTTTCTTCTTCCTACTCAAAATTATCCAATCCTCTTCTGTATTTGGATTTTCATTTTCATTATTATGGATTGGAATCATGACTTCAATATGCTCCTTGAGATTTTGGGATCCTGATAAGGCATCCACATCATTATTTATATCTTGTTTCACTTCCTCCTTTTTTGGAACAATGTTATGTCCCCTTCTCTATGCCAAAATCCTAAGGGTCAAATCAATTCCAAGACATGGTCATACCCAGGGGGTTGTGGACATTTGAAGCTTTTGGGAAGGGGACCCTCGTTTTAATATCCATGTTTTGCGTTTGGGTGTCACTTTTGGACATGACGAATCAAAAAGGAAAAAATTAACTATATTTACTCTTTTTTTATTGGCCCCTACATGGAATGAAATGTGCCTAGGGTTATGGGGGCTCATTTTTTAAGGATAAGTATATAAAGAGCCAAGGGAGGAAGAAAAGGAACCTTTTTGCATATATTTTTACTGACCCCTTCTCGCACAATTGCTACCATTGTGCATCTACAGCTTGTGGAGTCAAATCCCACAGAGAACCTAGCTTCGGTGGTGAGAGACCCATACCTACCTAGCAGGGAATTCTTTGGTAGTGAGAGATCTACCCTAGTCTATCATTTTAGAGCCACTTTCCGGGCCATGCGGTAGAGACATTAACAGAGGTTTCAGAGGAATGATCTTGAGGGTCTTGGGGGCATCTGGAGAAGATAATAAGAGGGGCTCTAAATCATATGCACGAAAGCTATTTGGGATGGGCGTGGTAGCTTTTTGAAAGCACCTCCATCATTTTCCGACCCTGCTCCAAACGAGGTGACTTGTAGCCTTTATTCAGGTGTTTTTCCAGTCGTATGTTTTTCAGATCGAAAGGTGGAACTATTACTGCCTATATCTGTTAATGTTATTTCCAAATACCCTTGTTTTTGCTCTTGTATTTAGAGGGTCACAAACCATTGAAGTTTTCCAGCCACCTAGGTCATTCTGTAATTTTCTGGCAACAGTTTGATTTGTGTAAAATTCCCAAAAATAGTTTTATTATGTCCTATATAATAATATTAAGTTTCTTTAGATTGCTGCCCAAACTGTAAAAATTTGGTAAAATCAGTATTTTATGTGGCTGCAAGTTTTCAATATTTTGTACATTTTTAAGTGGTATCCCATTAGGGATATTTCAGTGGTATCAGAGTTGTTGTTCCTGCATCCTGTGTGGGTTAAAGATGGTAGTTTGGAAAGATATCAATGTGGGTTTTATGAAGGAAATGTTCACCAATATGGTGAAACAACAGGAAGCCTCTAACCTTTGTTTGAGCCAGCTCACTCAGAATGTGAATCAAAGCATATCTAGAGACAATAAGGAACATGGTGAGAATAGTGATAGAGGTGATTGATGAGGATTTTTGTTGGAGGAAATACTAATCTTTGAGTAAGGTTTTAAGAGATAATATGTCATTTCCAAATTATTGCATAACGAAGATTGGCAGTAAGCCCAAGTGAGCTAATCATATACCGGTACTTGAATTACAAAGGAACTCATTTGTAGAAGAAACTTCCAGACAAAAGGGTATTATTTACATTGAGAAAGATAATTGCATTAGTGAAACTTTGCTTGTTAGAGAAATTATTCCATCTCAGGAGAACAAACTTGTTAATGCAATCAAGGAGGATGGAATGGAAACTCTTACAAATTTTGAGGAAGGGAATAGCAGAGCTAGAGCTGCTAGGTTGATAATGAATCAAGCAATACAACACATACATGAGTTCAAGTAAATGATGAGGGAAATTGATGAAAGGAAGTATACACCCTTGAAAGAAGACTCTATGGAGCAGATGGCACATGAGGAGGAGCCTCACATGGACACTTGTGTAAAATTGCATCCTGTTGTAATTTCCAAACCAGCAACTATTGATTAGCTTTTAGATACTTTCAACAGGCACTCAGGAAACAATGTTAGGGGCAGCTCAACATATTTCTATCTTAAACACATGGAGGACATTGATGGCCTTAAAAAGTATGAAGAGCACACTAACGTGTCTTATTTATTTTCGCCTATTCCAATTTACATCCATCATGAGATGCATGGTATGGTAGATGAATAAGTCTTCATCATGGAGTTTGTTGGACTATTGCTCCAACTATGTGTATATGATCATCTGGTGGATGATATATGGTAGTAATTTTTAGCCCACTTAACAGATACAAGGGCTCAGGGGTATTATAAGCTATGGGATCTTGGTACTATGTTACAATTATCCAAAACTATCAATTATGATTTTGAAAACTTTGTGACCGATTTCATAAGCAAAAGAAGGAATTCAAATGTGTCTTTTGGGATTAAAAGTGTTGGTAAGAATTATTTCTTCATTGGAGACTCCGGTGTAAGAGGGGAGAGTACCTCTCAAGGTACTAGTGTTGGTTCTATGATTTCTTAAAAGAGTAAGAGAATATTTTTAATCATCTTCAGCCTGCTGGACTGTGTATAATAATAGTCATAATGAGAGGAGAAAATAGAAATATGGGACAACAGGGTCAAAGAGGTGAGAGTGAACATTCAGGGAAGCATCCTCCCCATTCTTCTGCCAAGCCTTTAGGGCTTCACAAACCATCTTTGTTGAAGGATCTGGAAGTTTCACAGGTACAACAACTAGTAGATATTTTGGATGAGGAGTCTTGTTGGGAGAGGAACTAGACCTTGAGTGACGGCATTCATAACAACATGCCATTCCAGGAATATGGAAAAATGAAGATTGGTAGTAGACCCAAGAGAGATCATTAGAAATAAGTACTAGATTTATAGAGGATATTGGGATAGATTTCCATTCAACAATTTGTTAATTCTATGAAGTGTACTACATTGTCTTGGGTCCAAAAGTTGAAGACACACTCCAACTTGAATCCTATGTGCGAGGAAGATGCAATTAAGCTTGCAAGTTTTCATCTTGAGGGAAACGCTCATGATTAGTGGCATCATGGGTTCATTACATAGGGACACATACACATTACTACTTATGCAAAGTTCCTACAGAGGCTGGTTAGCATATTTGATAGGAGGGACCCTGACAGGTATTTTAGGGAGTGAACTCATTTGAGACAAACCAGTCCCCTGGATTAGTACATGATAGATTTTCAGACATTACCAGTCATGGTACCTAATGTCACGAAGAGGAGGTTTATTTTCCTATTCATAACAGGTTTTACAGATGCTTTCGTTGGGTTTGTGAAGGAATTTGAACCTTCTTCTTTACACGAGGCTATTAGGAAAGCTTGGGACTTAGAGTTATCCACTCCAAAGCTGAGGGCTCCACCTCACATTTAGCAAAGGGAACCTCTATCTGGATCAGAAAAATGTCAGTAGGGGGAGCCTCCACTGAGGTAGGAGGTGGTTAAAAATCCAATATTTTCCCGAGAACACAGAGATGAGTTGAGGTGAAAGAAACTATGTTTTGATTTCCACACACCTTGGATTCCAGGACATGGTTATAGAGGTAGAGGGAAGGCTCAATTCATTGAATTATTCGAGGAGAGTGAGGGTGACAGAGGTGAGGAGTTAGAGGCTCACGAGATGGATGATGGAGATGGGTTTGCGTTGGATAGTGCTAATGTGGGGTAGGAGGAGGAGTCTTTTCCTCGCGAGATTATAGCCACATTGTCTAGTACTCTGATGTAAAAGGCATTTAGGATTAGAGGATTTATGCAGGGTCAACGAATTGGGGTACTCATTAATAGTGCGGCAACACACAACTATATTGATGCCTCATTGTTTGAGAGGCGAGGATTATAGACAGGGGATTTTGAGGGCTTTAACGGGGTTTTAGCTAATGAAGAGTCTATGAGGTGCACACGGTGGGTTCCCCAAGTGAGCATCACGATGGGTAACTATACAGTTACCGATGATTTCCACATTGTTGGTATAGGAGTCACCAACATAGTGCTGGGAGCGCAGTGGCTTCACTCTCTTGCTGATTTTCAGAATAAATTTTAGACGATAGAGCTGAAGTTTAAGCCTGAGGGCAGGAAGGTGATTTTGAGGGGATTATCTACAGGAGCACCTAGGGTGGTTACATCTGAGGGGATGGAGAGGATGTTCTGGAATGGTGAGGATTTTTATTATTGTGGGTTGGTGTGGAGTATGACGGATGTGGATGTGACCAACAATGTTGCACATGAGACAGTTACAAAGATTGGGATTACAAGTTCATATCATCCAAGTTTATCATTATGTTGGTTATCTAAAGTTTTGGTAGATTGGAGATCTCATTTTCTTGTTGAGCACTCCAAGAACTGACACACTTGTGAGATTCTAGATGGTCACATACAAGATGACAGCTACAGGTTGGAGGAGGAGATGATCTTCTATCAGGGAAGATTGAGCCTTGTGTCAGATTCATGGTTGAGGATGGAGATATTGCGACATGTGCATTGTTCTTCCATGACTGGGCACTTGAGATTCGATGAGACCTATAGGTTCATGTTAGAGAGGTTCATATGGCATAGGTTGAGGGAGGATATTCTCAAATTTATACAGGCATATACGGTTTGTCACTATGACAAGTTAGAGCTTATGGGTTCATCATTTTTTGAATCGACATGGGATAACACTCCTATGTATTTTACTGCTTTTATGTATGGTGAGCACTTCACCCACGTGTTAGTCAGTGGAGAGACAAAATTGACTCATGGTTATTCAGTAGGTTCACATTCAATGCAGGAGGTGGACTATGTGAAGCTGATATTGCCGGTTGACTGTCTACTAGAGTCTTAGGACTTTTCCTCTACGGTACACATTGAGATCCATTATGAGTAGCCTTGCTCTCACACGAGTGCAGGTCATATGAGAGAGTTAGCACCATTTGTGTGTATACAGGTTGTTTCACAGGTTGATTCAGGGGATTCTACAGGATTCAGAGTGAACTTTCATACCCAGGAGTTGATTGGAGAGGTAGTGAGTGATCACATGATGATAGCCTTACATTGGTAGGGATTAGACAGATTGGAAATTTCAGTATGGGTACCAGTGGAGAGTCGGTGTGGGCATCATACTACTTTAGGAGAAACTTTGTTCTCTACACTACATGGAGAGCATGATCACTACATGGGGTGTCTTGGTTACTTTGCATCACATCGATAATTAGTTGACTGCAGGGTGAGGTGGAGAAACTTACAACGTGGTATTCAGCTTCTGCAGAATGATAGGATAATGCTTGGGGTCAAGCATTTCTCGGGAAGGGAGGACTGTAATTTCCCCTTTCCTGCACCAAAGGCCTAAGGGTCAAGTTGAGTCCAAGTGGTGGTCATACCCAAGGGGTTGCATGGTACTAATCTACAAGTTTTGCATTTGGGGGTCACTTTGAACCATGACAACTTAAACAGGAAACAATAACTTTAGTTACTTTTATTTTATTGGCCCCTCCATGGAATGAAATGCATCTAGGGTTATTGGAGCTCTTTTGCCATTGAGAAGTATATAAGAAGTTGGGAGAGAAAGGAAAGGGAATTTTTGCATACATTTTATTCTCCTTCACGTGTAACTGTTGTTTGCGCATCTTCAGCTTATGGAGTGAAATCCCACAGTGACCCTAGCTTCGGTGGTGAGAGACCCATCCGTAGCTAGCGGGACATTCTTTGGTAGTGAGATATCTACCCTAATTTGTCATTTTGGAGCCGCTTTCTGGGCTGTGTTACAGAGATCTTATTAGAGTTTTCAGAGGATGAATTTTGAGGGTTTTGGGGGCATTTGGGGAAGATAACCAGGGGGCTTTCAGATCTGATTTATGACAACCATTTGGGTAGGGCTTAACATCACTGTGAAGGTGTCTCCATCAGTTTCCAACCCTTTTCCAAGCTAGGTGACTTGCAACCTTTATTTGAAGGGTTTTACATTCAACCATTTTCAAATCTGAAGGTTGAAATATCATTTCCAGTATTTTTTAATGTTATTTCCAAAGTCTCATAATTTTTTCTCATGTATTTGGAGCACTACGAATTTTAGAAGTTTTCCAGCTGTCTAGGCACGCTGTAATTTCCTGGTAGCATTTTAATTTTTGTGAAATTCCAAAAACAGTTTTCTAATGTCCTTTATAATAATATCAAGATCCCTTTAAATTTTTAAGTAATTCAAGTGGATATTTTGGGGGATTTTAATTTTCTTTAGTTCGTTGTCCTGATTGTAAAAATCAGTATTTTATTTGGCTGCAAATTTTCAATATTTTGTGCATTATAAGTGGTATCCCACAAGGGATATTACAACTCTACAAAAATAATTTCACTTGGTCAAACAAAATAATGGAAAAAAATAATATTCAAACAAGACTTAATAGGATGATGGGATTTTTAGAATGGATTTACCTTGAGCCCTACCAAAAGTCTCCTCGGATCACTCATTGAGAAGTAGGCGTAATACTACTCAATGCGTCTAAATATGAAAGTCTTTTCTTCCCGCCCTTTCACTATGAGTTGGATTTGTTGGATAAATAGGATATCCATGTCTTAATTGCCAAATCATGGTCTCTGGAGGTCACATGTTCTGCTATGTTATGCTTCTCCAATAAACTTTTTGAGGTTTAAAAACAAATTAAGAAATGGAAGGTTGCATCTTTTGGCAACATCAAGGAAAGAAAAAACAGACTCATTCAAGACCATGTTGAGGTGGCTAGAGAGATTGAAATCAAGGGTAGGCTCCTGGATTTTCACTCTTGAGAACATACAACACTATAATAGAATAAGATATTACTTGGAGGAAAAAATATCAAGCCCTTTAGCTCAAGGTAGGTGATAGGAACACAAAAATCTTTCACGTAACTACTCAAAAGCATAAAACTAGTAATAGGATCAATGAGATGATGCAAGAATAGTGAGCGGTCATCACTAAGGAAAGGGAGATCATAGTGGAATTCACCTCCTATTATCACTCGCTCCTAGATAATGTGGATGACGGCTCAATAGATAAAATAGAAGAAATGTTATCTTTCATTCTGCAAGTTGTCACTTTTGAGATCAATAACTCCCTCGCTCACCTTTTTGATATGAAGAAGATGACCAAAGTTGTCTTTGAGATGAATGCGGAAAAATCACCAGGTCCTGATGGTGTTCATGTTGTCTTTTTCCAAAATTTTAGGCATATCATCAAGCAGGACCTCCTTTTTGCTATCTTAGAATTCTAAAAAAAAGATGTCCTTCTCAAAGAATGTGATTCCACCTTTTTCACTCTCACCCCTAAGTCTACGGAAGTCAAAATAATTTCTGAATTTTGACCGATAAGTGTTTATAATAAATCTTATAAAATCATCACTAAAAGTATGGTTAACATACTTAAACACTTCATCTCTAGATTTATCTCAGACCACCAATATAGCTTCATCAAAGGGAAGATAATTCAAGGTGACATCATCACCATCCATGAAGTGATCCAATCGGCTCACCTCACCAAAATTGTTGGCTATGTGCTTAAACTTGATATGTAGAAAGCTTTTGACAAGGTCAGCTGGATATTTCTTATCAAAGTTATCCAAAAATTCGACTTCAATGAAAAAATGGACAAGGTGGGTTCATTGTTGCATCTCAACCCCTCACTTCTCCATTCCTGTAAATGGTATTTTAGAAGGTTATTTTCAGAGCAAGCAAGGCCTTCACTAGGGTGATGCCCTCTCTCTTTTTGTGTTCATCCTTATTGCGGACTCCCTCAATAGATCTCTTTGTGCGGTTGTTTCATCCACTTATATTTCGAGTATCTTCATCACTGTTAGGCTTCCACCTTCCACTCACAAGCAATTTACTGTGATATGATTCTCCTTGGAGTTTCATTAGTTGTTGAAGCTAAAAATATGGTTTACATCCTTGACTCTTACCAAGAAGCTGTTGGTTAAAAGCTCAATTCAACCAAGTGTTGCATCTCCTTCCTCAACACTCCCCCCAGGCGTCATAGAAAGATAGTGAACATCTTTGAATGTAGAATCGTCGATCTTTCATCCTCCTATCTGGTTCTTCCTCTCTTCAAAGGAAAACATGTTAAGGAGCTCTAGAATTATATGTTGGATATGTTTCGAAGGAAACTCGCTGGTTGGAACGGTTCTCTCCTTAGCTAAGCTAATTAAATTAAACTTGTTAAATCCACCCTCCGAGGTATGCCAATATACATTATCTCTCTTTCTCTCTATCTTAAAAATCCCCTCAGTAGTGGCCTTAAAAAATCAAACAACTTAAAAAATTCTTCCTCTGGTCGAGTTTGAGAAGAGAAAAAAAAGAACTCAACTTTTTGCCTGGGACTTGATTTGTAAACCAAAAAGAATGGGAGGCCTCAATCTAAGAAGAACTTGTAATATGAATAAATCTCTGATAGCAAAATTAAGATGGGCCTTGGCCACAGGATCTAGTGCTCCATGGACCACTCTCCTAAGGGACAAGTACTTAAGACTCAACTTGTATTTCCTCTCTGACAACCAACTTCCCATTGGATCGGCTATATAGAACTTTATTATTAGTTGTAGGGACCTTATTTGTAAATGTGTCAAATGGTGCCTAACAGATGGTGATAAAATTGACTTCTATAAAGACTGGTGGATCTTGAATAAGTTGATTTCAAATAACCATTCCTAGCTCGCTATCATGCCTCTAATGATTTACCTGGTTGGCACTCCGGTTGCTAACTACATCGTCAAATTATCCTTCCCTCCCAGATGGCAGTTACCTAAATGGAAATTTTGTGATCGCAATCAATATGGGTTAGTTGACTGCTTGGAGCAGCTATTATCTATCATGAATAATATCCCTATTAAGCACTTTTGGCCTGCTCATATCATTCTTAAGATTAACATGTTCACCTGGCTTATTTGGAAGGATGCTACACTTACAGGTGCTAATCTGCACTGAAGAGATTACTCTCTTCCTTCTTGGTGCAAGTTCTGCTCGAAAGATGTTGAAGATTCCTACCATCTTTTTATTCAGTGTACTTTTTCTTCTAGAATATGGTCTTATATCCTCATAAATTTTAGAATCCTATGGAAATTTTCAAGCTCTATAAAGGACACCTTTAAAAAATGGTCCTCACCCTTCCAGAACTCGGGCCTCAATTTGGCTTGGAAATCTCTTCTCCCCATGTTGTCAGGGGATTATGGAAAGAAAGAAACAAGCACATATTTTAAGACTCTTCTAGCAGAGGGGACATTGTTTCCAACTCTATCGTCATCTCTATTCAGGAAAACCTTAACTCTTCAAAGTGCATATTAGGTAACTCTAAGATTTATCTCCTTGCCATTGTTAACTAGCAAAAATATCTCTCTTCAACTCTCGCCCCACAAAAAACTATTGCTGCTATAGCTGTTACATGCTGAAAAACTCCTGATGAGTGGCGATCATTAAATGTAGATTGTGTCTCTAAACGGAATCCTATTCGTTTGGGCCGTGGGGATATTCTGAGGAACCTTTAAGGTAATCTCTTAGTGTTTTTTTACATCTCTGGGTTTCAGCAATAACCATAGAGCGGGAGCTTTAGCCATCTTCAATGGTCTGGAATTGTCTAGGTCCTCAAGCCCCATCAAGATCATCATTAAGAGTGACTCGCTAAATCCCATCAATATTTTAAAACATATTAGTCACCCCACCTGGACCATCAACACCATCATTCAGGATATCAGAGCAATGAAGCAAATATTTAACTGAAGTCATCCTTCAGCACATTTATAGGGAAGGGAATGCCCTTGTTGATGCCCTTGCCAACAAAGGTGTTGAATGCTCTAATCACACCTCTTTTTTTGACTCTTTGTCGAAAGACATATCCCGAGTAGCCAAAAATGATGCAGCATGGGAAGTCAAAGACCCTCCTTTAGTTTGCTAAGTTGTAGCATCTTTGGTTTCTCGATCCTATTAATGGTGCCCCACCCTTCTTATCTATCCCGAGTCATACTCCTTATGTTGCATCTTCTCTCTCCCACACAACGCTGGGACTAGAAGCTTCAACTGTCTCATTATTTTCTGCCATGTCACCCATGTCCCCCCATACCGCCTCACAAACCTCCTTTCTTTTGATTTTATTGTTGATTTTTATTTTCACCACATACACACGTGCGGAAGTTGATCCCCCCTCCCCATCTATGATCTCCCCGTTGACTTTAAAATCCTACAAATTTTAAATATTATTGGCCTTTTAAATAATTATTGCACAATTCCTTTTTGCAAAAACATTACTTCCTTCTCGAGCTGTGGGTCCCACTTTTATGTCCCTTTGTTCCCTTTTCACCTTGGGAACAATCCTAGGGGAAAAATTTATGAAAAATTGTGATCAAGGGGTTCGTCCATCATGAAAGGTAAACTTTTAGACTTAACTCTCTCATTTCCTCCCTCTAACACCTTAAGTTATGCCTTTAAGTGAAGAAACTTCAAAAATGATGAGGGTCACACTATGGTATCCCCGCTATACCATTTTCACCTTAGGGACAATCCAAAATGACACCAAGGTTGGATAAGTGTCATAAAGGGGTTTTAGAATGTTGATGTCACCTGCTGAGAGCAAATCAGGACATATAGAGTGCTTTTTCTACCCCGGGAGCATGAAAGAGTGTTTTAGGGTCAAACATTATATGATTTTGACTCTAAATATCTTTTTGAGATCATCCAAGCCATTATTAGGATCCAATTATTCATGAGATTCTATATATACTCCATTCTTGACTCAAAGGGGAAACTATAACGTCCTAGATTATCACAGAAGATTTTTAGATCTTGGATAAAAATTGATATACCCTTCGTGTAGAGGGTTCTAAGATATTTCTGTTTATTATTTTTTTACCTCCTAACTCTTTTTATAACTCCTGGAATAATACAAAAAAGTTATCTTTCAGCATTGGAGCCTTCATTCCCTGTGCCCAAAACGATCTGATCTTGCTCAAGATTGATTTCTGAAACCAGTTTCTTTCACCAATTTTTCCTAAACTACCTTAGGTGACTTCATTTTTCTCCTATATAACTCTCAAATGATTTGATTATTCCTTGTAATAATTCAGAGGGTGTTTATCAGTTGCAAAATGACCAAAATGGCCCTTTTTAGGCCTCCGGGGGCCATTATTCTTCCCTAAATCTTAGTAACTTCACAAATCTCCTTGGGCATATATCCATGCACATTAAAAACAATTCAATTTTTTATCACATTCCTATGATCTAGAATGAGGGTGAAATTGACGACAGGTGTGCTAGAGGAAGGGTTCATAATACCAAGAGAGAAGAAGTTCAAGTGGGGGCTTAGTTATCATGGCAATTTTTATTTTTATTTTTTATGCTAGACATTTAATATGACAATGAGATCAACGAAAAAATGAAATACTTATAAGAATTATAGACACAATAACCTATAAACAAAGTCTCCCAAATCACTCTGATACTAAAAAAGGATTATACACATATACGAATTATCCACAAGATTGACTCGAAGGACAAGACTAAAATAAGTACCTCTAAATAATTTTTCAAAACCAACTCAAAATGTTCCTGAAAAAAATAAAATTTAGTTATTATTTATTAAACAAAAAATGCTATATTTTTATCTCTTTGAAATCTAATACAATGCAAATATATACTGTAAATAGTTTTTTTTGTGTAAAACAAACTATTTCTCATATTGTAATAATGAGAAAACTTAAAATAATTAGTTTTTAAACAGTAGGTGTGAAGTATTGTTGATAAATCTCAACAATAAAACAACAAAACTATCTTAGGTAAGAAATAAACTAAACTACGGAAATAGAATTAACTGTAACGCCCTGAAAACGAACGCCGCGCTCCCGGCGACGACGGCGACGACGCCACAACCAAGCGACCCGAAATGCGATTTTTTTTGTTTTTAAAATGGTTGTGCCCGTATACAGGCTCGAGCTACCAGTCACGACAAAGCTTCGAGGTAAGAGATATTTGAATCTATCTCAGTCGACGTTCCACAGAGATAAGTAGGGTCATCATACGAGTCATCTTGTCTAACGTCTGGAAAAAGAAAACGACGTGATAACAATATGTCTGAAAGGTAACCCAAGAGGATGATATAATTTACTTTGAATCGAATACATTAACCACTTCGATTTTTTTTTATTCTTACTTTATTATTTGGTCATATTACATTATTTCGAAATTAATACATTACATTATATGTAATTATAGATATATATATATATATATACCTATATATACATATATACATATATATATATATATATATATATATATATATATATATATATATATATATATATATATATATATATACATATTTAAATAGGGAATACACCCATTCGATACGTACTTGTTACCGGTCTGTTTTATTGCATTGTATATTGCTAATATACTAAGATATGCATACTACCATTCTTATATCTAGTTTGTCTAAGAAAGATTAACATCCTATCGCTGCTATTGTTTATACAAAGCGCTTAACCAAATTTGAAATTTCTTTTATACAAGGAAGTAAGAATCGATTGGGAAAACTTTTCAACTTAATTATAAATGATATGGTTGGACGGTGGGTGTCAACCACCACCTGTCCACCATTATGATCTCCTCCTAGCGTGCAAGCAAACTACCCGGCGCCACTTCCCATTATTCACTTAGATCTTGGAAATCTTGCTTTGTTCAGTCGACCGAACACTTTTCCATTGTCCTGGCAGCGCGGGTAAGGGTGTGGGAGGTAAAAGATAAAGGCACAGGCCGGTATACCAGGAGAAACAGCTGGTACGCACGTCCAAGCCGCGTGGAAACAAGTGAACGCGGGGAGAGCAGGTTGCCAGGATGTTGAAGTGAGCAGGCTGTGCAACTATGTTGTTATCTGTTCAGTATTGAATGCATGATCCTGGGCGCGTGGACAGTCAATGGTGAAGGCGCACCAACAAGCAGGCCGCCCAACTATGTTGTGATTTGTTTAGTATCGAATGCATTCTAAAAAAAAAAACGGGATTCAAAGGTAATAGTCTTATCAAAGTCGATGCAGGGGAAGACAGTGAAGGTGGGTCTAGTTTAGATCAGAATATCTATGAAGCAATGCTTTGTTTTACATTCAAACAAGCACTTCCACGGCCTCTTAAACCAACAGCTGTTGCTTGTTTATTACAACAGTTTAAGATAAACGACCACTGAACTCGCTTTTGCAAGCACTGCAACAATTTAAATATCCTCTGTGACAGGTAGAGACTTGTATATCAGCTGTCTATCAGGCATATCTACTGAGACGTTTCATCATTTTCTTTTATATTAACAGCTATTCTCTTAGTCACGAATTAAGGGTGATTGACTGGTCTAGATTTTGAGCCTATCTTTACATTTGTTTGGGCAGTTTTGAGGCCTGCGATGTAGCTTGCTATTTGTGAAGCTAAGACCACTCGCAGTGTCCTAATCTGTAAAAAAAAGAAACGTGCAAAATCTTTGTAAGCATTACAACAATTTAAATGCTCGCTGTGACAGTCAGCGCTTTGTGTTTCAAGTTGTCTGTGAGGCACATCTACTGAAACGTATCATCATTTTTTTTTATTAGCAGTTATTCTCTTAGACACGATTTAAGGGTGATTGACTAGTCTTGATTTCGAGACTAACTTCACATTTGTTTGGGCAGTTGCAAGGCCTGCCATGCAGCTTGATATTTGTGGAGCTAAGACCACTTGCAGTGTCCTAACCTGTAAAAAAAATATGTATAAACTATTTGTAAGCTTTGCAACAATTTAAATATTCGCTGTGACAGCCAGCGCCTTTTGTATCAAGTTGTCTAACAGGCATATCTGCTGAAATGTATCATCATTCATTTTTTTTAATTTTTTTTTATTAGCAGTTATTCCCTTATACACGATTTAAGGGTGATTGACTGGTCTTGATTTTGAGACTAACTTCACATTTGTTTGGGCAATTGCGAAGCCTGCCATGCAGCTTGATATTTGTGAAGCTAAGACCACTCACAGTGTCCTAATCTGTAAAAAGAAATGTTTAAACAATATTTGTAGGCATTGAAACAATTTAATTATTCGTTGTGGCAGTCAGTGCTTTGTGCATCAAGTTGATTCATTTCCTTCTACAATTGTCAATAATTTCACAATGAGCACATAGATGAAGAAGGTCATAAGAAAGTTAGAGCTTAGAATATTTCATTGTCTTACTAAAAACCATTTGAAAGTTTAAGCCCTTCCATCAAGTATAAAATGAGAAATAATGCTCTATCTTTCCAAGTTTTCCAACAAAGTTTTAATACATTTTCTTTTGTAATTCCTTTCCAATATTCCACAAGGAATTCAACAACCTTTCCAATGAATTTATAGAGTAAGAAATACTATCATTTCAATTCAACTTTTCCTTCAAATTTTTTACAACATGTCCTACTTCATGTGGAAAACAAATTTGCAACAATGGAAGCTAAAGAAAGCAACCAATATTACATTTTTCCTCTACTCAAGGTGGGTAAATACATGATATTTTTACATTGTCAACAACAAGGTTCTTGTGCTCCAAGGTGTTCTTCATCCATGCTCCATGTTCCAAGTATTACAAATCACAACCAAGATAGGGGGAGAGGCAACACTCTCCTCCCAACCAAAACTCAATGGAGAAGAGAAGCAATCTCCTCCATTGACCCCCGAGCCCCAAACACAACACAATGAAGGGTGGTCTCCAACTCAAGGCAACAATACTTGCTTCCACAATACAATTTTCTTCACAACATTCAAGGTAAAAAGAGGAAACAACAAGGAAACACAAATAACACAATACTTTGCACAACAAGGCTTGCATCCAAGCCAACAAGAGAAGGAACTATGGGAATGTTTTCCTTATGCCTCCCAATTGAGATGAGATGCCCATCCAAAACCCTCCACAATAAAACACAAGCCCCTATGACTCTTATGCCTCCCTCAAGTACCCCTTTTTCCTCCCATACTCTTATGCCTCCCTCCTCTTATGGCTCCCTCAAAGACAAGGTAGAATGTAAACATTCTTACCCAAGATGGGCATCCCTCTCAAACTCCCTCCACAATATCCTAATCTACTCTTTTTCCTCCCTCATGAGTATTCCCATAGACCTCTCCTATACTACACAATAAGCATTCTATCCAATTTTCACAATACACCAAAGTAAACATGCATTTTTCACAATTTTAGCATAGAAGCAACAATAATATGAAAGCAAAACAAAGGAGAGGGTTTCCTACCTCTCCATTGGAGAAGCCTAAACCAAGAACTTGTCCAAGCTCCTTCCCAATCAATCCAAGCATGCAAGTCCAAGAACTCTCTTTTTCTCTTTCTCCGAATTCTTTTTTCTCCCAAAATAACCAAAGAGAACTCTTCAACAAAACAAAAACAAAACCCCAACCCCCTCAACAAGAGAGGAAGTTTCAATAAATAGACCAAAGGAAAGGGTGAGGGTGATGTGGCTCCATGTAGGATGCCACATCACACATCGTCAAACCACCTCCCAAGGTCAACTCAAATCCCAAAACACCATAAATGGGTGGTTGGGTTGAATGACAACTCTCATCCACATCCATCCCTTCCCATGCGCCTTAAGGCACAAATAAATGCAAAAAGAAGACAAGTGCACACCAAAGTCACATTACCCTTCCCAAAACAATAAATAATCCCCTTTTTGGATTCCCAACCCATAGATATGGTTGGTAAGGGGTTTTGGGAAGTGTGGGACAAGTTTAACTTGTCCCACAAGTCCCCCAAAATTGCCCTCAATCTAAAATTCGAGATTCAAAGAGTTTGGAGTGGTCAACACTCAAAACCAAGCATTCAATACATGAGGAAACACAAGGCTCAAGGAGCCAACCATCAAAATTTATTACACCCACTTGACTTCCCTCCAAAACTTAAAAATTTAAAACAAGATATTACATTAATCTAAACACACTTAGCAAAGTACTTTTAAAAAGAAACATCACAAATAAAATCACCTACTAAAATAAGTTAAACAAGTAATCAAAATTCTTACCCCCTTGGTCACATTAGAAAATTTCCCCCTCATGGAAATTTTCTTAGCACGTAAAAGAATAAAGGTAACACAATACAATTTACTAGTTGCCTTGACGACCAATTGTTGTAACTCTATCTCTAGCCTGCTGTGTCTTCCCCCGTGTCTCCTCTGCAATATAGGCCTTCTCCACGGCCTCTGCTAACGTCTGTGGGCAGTGAATGCGCACTGCGCCAGCTAAATCCAAGTTCAGGCCCCGGATGAACCTGTGAATCCGTACCTACTCATCCTGCATATAGTCGACATACTGAAGTAGGTCCAGAAATCGACTCTCATACTCAGCTACTGTCATCGATCCCTGATGGAGGTCATGAAACTCATCTATCCGCTGCTGAATAAACCTCCTGGGTAGATACCTGCTCCTGAAACGCTCCTCAAATAACTCCCAGGTAACCGTCTCTGAGTCAACATGGAGCTTCTGCTCCTCGGTCCTCCACCAGACTCCTGCTCCATCCCTCAGAAGGTGGATCGCAACACGAGCTTTCATGTTGCTACTACAAGGACAGAGCTTGAAGCATCCGCTCAAGCTCACCAACCAGGCCTCTGCCTGAAAACCACCTATATCACCTGAATAGTGAGAGGGTCGCAGCTTCAGGATCTCCTTGATATGGTTTGCAGCTGATGTATGACGAATCCTAGGTCTATCTGAATGCTCCTCCCTCTGTCTAGGGCTCCGAGACTTGTCCCTATGTCCTGAAATCCTGTCCCCATGTCCTCTCTGTGGTGACCCTGCCCTAGTCGACTCTGCACGAAAATTATCTGCTTTGTGCTCCTCGATGTGTCGAGGGGATGCCTGGGCATCTACTGATGGCTCCAAACTATGTCTAGCAAGTCGTCCTCCCAAGGGCTCTCCGCGTATAGCGGCATTGACATCCTGGAGTTTCTGCAAAATCTGAGGCAGAAGGGCTGCTACGGCCTGCTCTGGCGGTGGTATGTCTAGGTCTATGTGAAGAGACCCCTCGCCCAATCCGCGCCCCCTGCATAGATCAAGGCGAGAGTTAGTTCACTGTACTAGGTCTTGTATCAGTTTTCTAAATTTGCTGTTTACTATGATTATCAACAATATGGTTTCATATTTTAAAGGTATTAGCTCTGTACTAGTTTGAATGTTCCTGTTCTGCGTTTTCCTGCGTGTGCCCAAGGGTCCCAGCTTTGAACCCCTGGCTCTGATACCAAAATGTAACGCCCTGAAAATGAACGCCGCGCTCCCGGTGACGACGGCGATGACGCCACAACCAAGCGACCCGAAATGCGACAATTTTTTTTTTTAAATGGTTGTGCCCGTATACAGGCTCGAGCTACCAGTCACGACAAAGCTTCGAGGTAAGAGATATTTGAATCTATCTCAGTCGACGTTCCACAGAGATAAGTAGGGTCGTCATACGAGTCATCTTGTCTAACGTCTGGAAAAAGAAAACGACGTGATAACAATATGTCTGAAAGGTAACCCAAGAGGATGATATAATTTACTTTGAATCGAATACATTAACCACTTCGATTTTTTTTTTTAATTCTTACTTTATTATTTGGTCATATTACATTATTTCGAAATTAATACATTACATTATATGTAATTATAGATTTTTATATATATATATATATATATATATATATATATATATATATATATATATATATATTTACATAAGAATATATATATACCTATATATACATATTTAAATAGGGGAATACACCCATTCGGTACGTACTTGTTACCGGTCTGTTTTATTGCATTGTATATTGCTAATATACTAAGATATGCATACTACCATTCTTATATCTAGTGTGTCTAAGAAAGATTAACATCCTATCGCTGCTATTGTTTATACAAAGCACTTAACCAAATTTGAAATTTCTTTTATACAAGGAAGTAAGAATCGATTGGGAAAAATTTTCAACTTAATTATAAATGATATGGTTGGACGGTGGGTGTCAACCACCACCTGTCCACCATTATGATCTCCTCCTAGCGTGTAAGCAAACTACCCGGCGCCACTTCCCATTATTCACTTAGATCTTGGAAATCTTGCTTTGTTCAGTCGATCCGAACACTTTTCCACTATCTTGGCAGCGCGGGGTAAGGGTGTGGGGAGGTAAAAGATGAAGGCACAGGGCCGGGTATACCAGGAGAAACAGCTGGTACGCACGTCCAAGCCACGTGGAAACAAGTGAACGCGGGGGAGAGCAGGTTGCCAGGACGTTGAAGTGAGCAGGCTGTGCAACTATGTTGTTATCTGTTCAGTATTGAATGCATGATCCTGGGGCGCGTGGGACAGTCAATGGTGAAGGCGCACCAACAAGCAGGTCGCCCCAACTATGTTGTGATTTTGTTCAGTATCGAATGCATTCTAAAAAAAAAACGGGATTCAAAGGTAATAGTCTTATCAAAGTCGATTGCAGGGGAAGACAGTGAAGGTGGGTCTTGTTTAGATCAGAATATCTATGAAGCAATGCTTTGTTTTACATTCAAACAAGCACTTCCACGGCCTCTTAAACCAACAGCTGTTACTTGTTTATTACAACAGTTTAAGATAAACGACCACTGAACTCACTTTTGCAAGCACTGCAACAGTTTAAATATCCTCTGTGACAGGCAGAGCCTTGTGTATCGAGCTGTCTATCAGGCATATCTACTGAGACGTTTCATCATTTTCTTTTATATTAACAGTTATTCTCTTAGTCACGAATTAAGGGGTGATTGACTGGGTCTAGATTTTGAGACTATATTTACATTTGTTTGGGTCAGTTTTGAGGCCTGCCATATAGCTTGCTATTTGTGAAGATAAGACCACTCGCAGTGTCCTAATCTGTAAAAAAGGAAACGTGCAAAATCTTTGTAAGCATTACAACAATTTAAATGCTCGCTGTGACAGTCAGCGCTTTGTGTTTCAAGTTGTCTGTCAGGCACATCTACTGAAACGTATCATCATTTTTTTTTATTAGCAATTATTCTCTTAGACATGATTTAAGGGTGATTGACTGGTCTTGATTTTGAGACTAAATTCACATTTGTTTGGGGCAGTTGCAAGGCCTGCCATGCAGCTTGATATTTGTGTGAGCTAAGACCACTTGCAGGTGTCCTAACCTGTAAAAAAAATATGTATAAACTATTTGTAAGCTTTGCAACAATTTAAATATTCGCTGTGACAGCCAGCGGCCTTTTGTATCAAGTTGTCTAACAGGCATATCTGCTGAAACGTATCATCATTCATTTTTTTTTTTTATATATATTAGCAGTTATTCCCTTATACCACGATTTAAGGGTGATTGACTGGTCTTGATTTTGAGACTAACTTCACATTTGTTTTGGGCAGTTGCGAAGCCTGCCATGCAGCTTGATATTTTTGAAGCTAAGACCACTCACAGTGTCCTAATATGTAAAAAGAAATGTTTAAACAATATTTGTAGGCATTGCAACAATTTAATTATTCGCTGTGGCAGAGTCAGTGCTTTGTGCATCAAGTTGATTCATTTCCTTCTACAATTGTCAATAATTTCACAATGAGCACATAGATGAAGAAGGTCATAAGAAAGTTAGAGCTTAGAATATTTCATTGTCTTACTAAAAACCATTTGAAAGTTTAAGCCCTTCCATCGAGTATAAAATGAGAAATAATGCTCTATCTTTCCAAGTTTTCTAACAAAGTTTTAATACATTTTCTTTTGTAATTCCTTTCCAATATTCCACAAGGAATTCAACAACCCTTTCCAATGAATTTATAGAGTAATAAATACTATCATTTCAATTCAACTTTTCCTTCAAATCTTTTACAAGATGTCCTACTTCATGTGGAAAACAAATTTGCAACAATGGAAGCTAAAGAAAGCAACCAATATTACATTTTTCCTTTACTCAAGGTGGGTAAATACATGATATTTTTTACATTGTCAACAACAAGGTTCTTGTGCTCCAAGGTGTTCTTCATCCATGCTCCATGTTCCAAGTATTTCAAATCACAACCAAGATAGGGGGAGAGGCAACACTCTCCTCCCAACCAAAACTCAATGGAGAAGAGAAGCAATCTCCTCCATTGACCCCCGAGCCCCAAACACAACACAATGAAGGGTGGTCTCCAACTCAAGGCAACAATACTTGCTTCCACAATACAATTTTCTTCACAACATTCAAGGTAAAAAGAGGAAACAACAAGGAAACACAAATAACACAATACTTTGCACAACAAGGCTTGCATCCAAGCCAACAAGAGAAGGAACTATGGGAATGTTTTCCTTATGCCTCCCAATTGAGATGAGATGCCCATCCAAAACCCTCCACAATAAAACACAAGCCCCTATGACTCTTATGCCTCCCTCAAGTACCCCTTTTTCCTCCCATACTCTTATGCCTCCCTCCTCTTATGGCTCCCTCAAAGACAAGGTAGAATGTAAACATTCTTACCCAAGATGGGCATCCCTCTCAAACTCCCTCCACAATATCCTAATCTACTCTTTTTCCTCCCTCATGAATATTCCCATAGACCTCTCCTATACTACACAATAAGCATTCTATCCAATTTTCACAATACACCAAAGTAAAAATGTATTTTCACAATTTTAGCATAGAAGCAAAACAAAGGAGAGGGTTTCCTATCTCTCCATTGGAGAAGCCTAAACCAAGAACTTGTCCAAGCTCCTTCCCAATCAATCCAAGCATGCAAGTCCAAGCACTCTCTTTTTCTCTTTCTCCCAATTCTTTTTTCTCCCAAAATAACCAAAGAGAACTCTTCAACAAAACAAAAACAAAACCCCAACCCCCTCAACAAGAGAGGAAGTTTCAATAAATAGACCAAAGGAAAGGGTGAGGGTGATGTGGCTCCATGTAGGATGCCACATCACACATCCTCAAACCACCTCCCAAGGTCAACTCAAATCCCAAAACACCATAAATGGGTGGTTGGGTTGAATGACAACTCTCATCCACATCCATCCCTTCCCATGTGCCTTAAGGCACAAATAAATGCAAAAAGAAGACAAGTGCACACCAAAGTCACATTACCCTTCCCAAAACAATAAATAATCCCCTTTTTGGATTCCCAACCCATAGATATGGTTGGTAAGGGGTTTTGGGAAGTGTGGGACAAGTTTAACTTGTCCCACAAGTCCCCCAAAATTGCCCTCAATCTCAAATTCGAGATTCAAAGAGTTTGGAGTGGTCAACACTCAAAACCAAGCATTCAATACATGAGGAAACACAAGGCTCAAGGAGCCAACCATCAAAATTTATTACACCCACTTGACTTCCCTCCAAAACTTAAAAATTTAAAACAAGATATTACATTAATCTAAACACACTTAGCAAAGTACTTTTAAAAAGAAACATCACAAATAAAATCACCTACTAAAATAAGTTAAACAAGTAATCAAAATTCTTACCCCCCTTGGTCACATTAGAAAATTTCCCCCTCAAGGAAAATTTTCTTAACACATAAAAGAATAAAGGTAACACAATACAATTTACTAGTTGCCTTGACGACCAATTGTTGTAACCACCCGACATTCTGTTGTGTTTGGTCCCCAATCCCCCTCATGGTTGTGATCAGGCTGTGCTTCCTGCAAAATGCAAAATACCTCCTTTGGCCTTGCGGCCATGTCAAAATATCCAAAATAATCATATGCATGAAATTCATTAACATCTATACGTAATTCAATCAATCATTATTTCTAGGTCTAAATCACAACTTAATTATGCATTTCATCATTATCCAAAATTGTAGTAATGTAAATTCAACAACTACATTCTACTCATCATGGCGAAGAATCCAAAGTTAGAACACATGCAATATATCCATATAAAAATAATATCGGTATCCAATAGTCTGTCCATGAGTCAGTGTAGGTCATACTGAAAACAAAATCCAATCATAATCTAAATGCATCTAGTCACAAAACATCCTGCTAATCAACATAAGTATAAGTTCATGTCCATATCCAAAAGTCTGCATAACTCAAAATGATAATCAACTAAGTGTCGTAGGGAAGTGGGCATTACATTAACCCTAGGTAAATATAATTAACCTAAGGTAAATGTAGTTAACTAATAATAAATATAAGTAACCCTAGGTAGGCTTACACACATTATTCCAACAACCTACCGTGAGTGAAACATAGGGAGTGTAAAAACTTACGAGTCCCAGCTATTAGCCTGATAAGGTACTCATCTATAATCTAATCATAAAAGAAGGAAGGGTGACTTCAATCAGAATCTCCCAAGGAAAATTTCCTCCACCCCAAGAATTGCTCGCAACTGAAGATGATGAAAAGAATCCCAGGGATTACTGAATATTTCAGAAATCTTCTCAGTTATAGGCACAAATTTCAAAGAAAGAACTCCATCCTAAATAAGAAAATGTTTTTATTACCTTTTTTATTATTTTCTAATTAGTATCAAAGAGAGTAAATTGACTCTACTCCAATGATGCAAATACTAAAATTTGACTTAGATATAACCTCTTTCTATAATTGGAATGAGGTTAATATGATCCTTGTATGTTTATACCCTCAACAAACTACTCCATTTGAGCTCATTAAGAATGTTTTTGTAATTGATGGATTTATTTGGGGAGAAAAAAAGATTGATGTACTTTGGAAGAGGAACAAATATATGATCTATAATTGGTTCAAGGGGATACATAAGTATGCTATGATGGCCCTTATGTTATCTGTTAGGTATTAAATATTAATACACAATCCTCAAGGTTCTTAGTAATTGAAGAAGACACCTTTGGGCTTGGTTTCTCTCTATGAATCAACAATACAAAAGCAAAAATTAGTCTCTAGAAAATATAGCTTCAAAAATATGAGACGAGCAAATGAACGTTCAAATTTTTTGAATAACCAACCTCTAAGTGTTTTCAATCCTAACTAGAGATCAAAACTAAATATATGGCTTAGATTGAATCACTTGGGAGTACAATCAAGTGTTAGGGGGTAGGAGGAGTGAATTGGAAATGAAAACTAAGTTGAAACATGCACATGATCCAAATAAAATATGGAAAATGTTGCATGGTAATTGTGAGTATGATTTAAGTTACAAGTGTGATAGAACCACTAGTTCCTATAGGAATAGGTTATGAAACTACCACAGTGATTGACGCTGCCGCTAGTGAACGTGAAAAAACCATCGTGGTGGTAGCGTCCCGAATCAACAAAAGAGGTCAAGAATAAGAAGAAGATATAAAATAAAGCTCTAGGAGATCCTGGAAGGGCTAGAGAGGCATAAAGAGGGATGAAGGGTCGATAAGGGAGCTAGGCAATAGTCTCGAGCATTTTAATACATCTCAATAGGTTTTAAGAGATCCTCATCATCATCCTTAAGGGGAATCCTCTTACAACTTTCCAAGAATCACTATGACATGTTTACTGTATTATCATCGAAGAAAAGAGATTTGTAGAGGATAAATTATTTTCTCTTATAAATATGCACCTCACGAAGCAATGATAGAATGATGGAAACTTTTGTGTAGATTTAGAGTTGGGATTCATGCCCTCATGACCCTATGCATACATTACCCAGTGTTTATCACGCATATAGATTTAAAAAAAGTGGATATAAGTTGGTTGATGATAAAGTAATACATCATTCAAATGTGGAAAATTAACTTCACAGCCGTGGATTCCCCTGTAGATTCTCACGTCCATCTTCTAGTGGCATATGAACTGTTCGATTAAATACGTGAAGTGTGGCCTCATGGACAACAATGGTAGCATGAAATGTGTAAAATGGATTTGTTAAAAGGGCCTTGGAACATTTCAAGAAAATGCAAAATGGTGGAGATGTGTAAAAGTATTGTATAATTAAAAAAAAAAAATCAGCTTACTTAAACCTTTGCTTAGACTATCAAAGGTAAGCAAAACCCATAATTTATATTTTTTTGAGAATTGTTTATGATAAGAGAATTCAATAAACGAGGATAAGATTTAAAATATCCGTCCTAAATGTATGGATCCAATATTAAAGCATATTTATAACGGGAAAAAACATGAGATAGGTACTTAGACCGCAGTAGGCAAGCTAGTTAATTTATACGAATATGTTTTATGGTAGGCTACCTAGGTATAAGCTTCCACATGAATCTTCCCCTCAATCTTTTGCGTGTCAAACAAGCCATAGGTATACCAAAAAGCTTCCGGACAGTAGACAGCTGGAAAGCATATCTGGGCGTTGGTAGAGCCGTTGATACGGACCACGGTCTATATTAAAGAAGCTTTCACTCACCTCCTGTACTTAGAATGGTTCCCGATGTGCCTTTCTTCTTTCATTTTCGGCTGCGGCGTTTGGAGGTCCGATCTCAAAAGACTGCCTTCGTTTTTATTGTCTGTCCTTTATATTTTTTTTGTGTGTGTGTGTGTGTGTTTGTGGAGGTCTGATGTCTGCAAAGCATGGCCATGCTTGTGTGATCCTTCTGTCTGTGTCTGTTTTTAAGTCGTTTGATGAATGTTTCGTCTTCCTTTATATTTTTGTGAGTCGGATCCTCCAAAAGAATAGCGGCGGGAGTTGAGCGATGGAGCGAAGAGTCATTTCAGACCAGATCACAGGTTAGCCCTTCTGTTCCCGAACTTATCTTATGTAATCATTTGTATATTTTCGTTAAAACAGAGTAAATACTAGTGATATTTGTAGGGTTTCATTTGTACATGCTTAAACAGAGTAAATATCATACAACTTGTAAGCCGTTCTGGAACATCCTTTTGCTGATTTAGTATGAACTTGTGTTATGTAATCATATTTGTATATGCGTAGGGTTTCATTATGTAACAGAGTAAATATTAGTGATGTGTGTATGTATAACATTATGCGTAGGGTTTCGTTCACCTAGGGCTTTGATGGTTATTTCTATTTTTTATTTAGGGCTTTTTTTTATTTCCCTTAATTAGGTGTCAGCATTGCAGTTTATCACTGGACCTTCAAATAATTGATGGTGAATCATACAATGTTGTGCACGCCACGGTTTAATCGTGGGTTTGATTGTTATCTGTATCATTTATTTAGCCACTTAGATTGATTTCTCTGGAATATCATTACAATTTATTATCCCACGGTAAATAAAGTGACGAGGAATCGTAAGTTTTCGTATCATGTGCAGGGGGACGGCAGGTAAGATTTTGTGTAGACAAATTTGATGGACATGTTGCGTGCCAGTTTTATTTTTGCTGCCGCAGGTTTCCAAGACTTGAGATTTTAATATTTTCAGAGTTTTGTTTTTTCTTTAATTTTGTATTGTAGGAACATGGTATTTATCGTGCCACGTGTATGTTTGTCTATATCGACCTGTTTTCTACATCGCGTCTTTAGGATCTATTAATTAAGTGTGCAGGGTTAATGTTGCGTCAAGGGTTTAATGTTGTACATTTGTTTAGGGCTTACATTCTCTTGTATATGGTTTTTCATTCTCCTTATTTTTGTAGGATAAGATTTAGGCTATCTGTTCCACTCATATTTTTATACCGGCCACTATCTGACCATTTAAGTTGAACTTTTTCTCATACCGGATTATGGAACAACCTTTTGCGGATTTAATTTGAACTTGTCTCATGTAATAAAGTTCAATTTTATGCTTGACGTTATGCGCAGGGATTTGATGTTTATTTCTATTTTTATTTAGGGCTTTGATGTTTTTTCCTACTATTTATTTAGGGCTTAAATTGGCATGTGTAATAATCGATCATACATGCAGCGATCATATGCAGGGCACATGTTTTTAGACATTGTGCAGACAAATATATGAAGGTGTGCGTAGGGTTTAATTCTGCCTTTTAGGAATATGATGTTATTTCTATTATTCATTTAGATCTGAGATTGATTTCTCTTTATTTTATCATCAATCAATGAAATAATTGATGGCGAATTATACATTTTCTCATCTGGTGCAGGGGCTGGGTTTGTTAAGATATTGTTGTTTTGTTTTTTCGGTCCAAGGTTTATAAGGTGTATGTGTATTATTTAATCTTGTATTCGTACGAACAGAGCAGTTTTACGTGTATGTTTGTTTGTATCGACCTTGAATATGTTTGTTAATGCAAGGCAGGTACTTCTTATTTATAGTGTACGATCAGTTAATTAAGTGTGCAGGATTAAGGGTTTATTTTTGCGGGTTTAGTTTTGCCAAACATTTATTTACAGGTCTTATTTTTTGATATATGCTTTCCATTCTTCTTCTGTCATTTTAACTCGTATTTTTACTTATATTGAATATAAATCGCTGACATCTATTTAAGGCCTTATCCTCCTCTACTTTCTATTTCCTCTTTAATTTTGGGTTATCTGTTGTTAATCATGGCTTTTCTATGTCTAACAAATTCAGAGTGGAATTTACCAAGTAGTTGTTTGTGATCTACGAATGTTTAATAAGACACAGTAGATAATTTGTAATCAATTAATTAACAGAGTTATATATGCTGGGTTTAATTTTTGCAGTCTTAAGGTTTTGATGTTTTGTTCTGACGTGTGCACAAGCTTACATATATATAACTAAAGAATATTGCACCAGATTACAAGTAATTTTTAGCATACTTCGTTAGTTCAGAGTACATAATTTACTAGGATTCAGATTGGAGAAGTAGCCTCTCATGATTTATTGTGATTTAGTAATGATATGATTTATTGTTAAGCTGCCTTTTCTTACATTTATATAGGGGATAAATTTTCCTGCTCTTTTATAATTTATAATGATATGCTCTTACATTTAAATGTATATTTTCTTATACTTGTCTAGTTTATTGTTGTGAAATTCCTGTAATCAATTCCAAAGTTTAATGACTGCTATTGGTTTTATAGTTACTAGTGTTTGTGCGATTGGAATTTATTTTTTTGGATTTTTTATATGTAAATTTTAGAACTTAAATTTAATTATTGAGCAGGGTTTGATTTTGAAACCCATGTGAAATCGATAATTATGATTATTCATAAGATTGATTGTTGTCTCTATATAATTTGATTGTTTAGATGATATTGAGTGTTTCTGGTCTCTTCTTACCAATCTTTAGAAGCTTGTTATCCATCCTGTTCTGTTGGATAAAATTACACTATTCTGTAACTGATTTTTTCATAAAATAAATATTGAAAGGTGAATTGAATTTGTTTATTTCTTCATTTCATAATGTATGTGTATTTATTTTAGAATATCTCCCTCTTCACCTTTTAATTTCTTGGATTTATGTTAACCTCTAAATAAATTGGATTGTAACACCAAGCCTGTAAAACAAACATGCAGGAAGTGTACCATCATATTTATGTTACTTGAATCAATAATTTTTTAATTACTGAATAAATATGTATAAATATAAATATAATTATGTCTATACTACCAATAACAAACTTTTAAAGCTATTGTAATTCAATGAAAATTTGTAGATATAGATCTATATAAATAATTAAGTGCTTTTATAGCAGATATATTTTTACCGGTACATAGAATGTAGATATTTATAACGCTTGTTTTTTATGTATGGACCTTAATAATCTTATTATAATTTATTTTATAAACATCTAAATTTTTTATTTGACAGACCTTTGTTTTAATTTTTAAGCATTTTTGTGTATAATGTTTCTTTGGTTTAACTTTGTTATCAATTGAATGAGACCATTTTAATTACTGATGTTTTAAATTTTTTTATTTTAATTCATTTTTAAGTTTTGAAATAATGTTTTTGGCTTTGTATAAATTCTTTACAGAATACAATAATTTTTTATAAAAGAATGTCGGAAATTATTTAAAATCTGTTAAATCTGTGTTTTTATAGACCATTTTGAAAATAAATAATAAATATATAGCATATGTAAATCTGTGCGCAAGTTTTTCCATTTTAAATATCATAAAAAAGTTTTAAATAATATATGTAATGGCTTTTATATCTATGTTGTTTAAGTTTAATTTATATATATAAATTTTAAATACAAAAATGTAAATAATTATACAATATACTTAAGTTTAATTTATATATATAAATTATATAAATACAAAAATGTAAATAATTATACAATTACAAATAAATATAAATATATGTTATATATTATATATTATATAAATATGTGTATAAGTTTTATCCATTGTAAAACATAAAAAATAAATAATAATATAGCATATCTATGTGTCTAAGTTTAATGTATATACATAAATTATATTATTTAAAATGTAAATAATTATATAATATGAAAATATATATAAATATATAATATTATATAATATGAAAAATAAATATCTTTAAAATATAAATATATAATATAATACATAAACATATATTTATTTAATATGTAATTAAATATAAATTGTATATCACATAATAAATATATGTATGTATATACTAGCAATATGCACTTTTAAAGCTATTTAATTATGAAAATTATAGATATAGATAATATATGTAACTATATCTATGTGTTTAAGTTTAATTTATATATATAAATTATATAAATACAAAAATGTAAATAATTATACAATATACAAATAAATATAAATATATGTTATATATTATATATTATATAAATATGTGTATAAGTTTTATCCATTGTAAAACATAAAAATAAATAATATATATAAGCATATCTATGTGTCTAAGTTTAATGTATTTACATAAATTATATAAATACTAAAATTTAAATAATTATATAATATGAAAATAAATATAAATATAAAATATATAATATAATACATAACATATATTTATTTAATATGTAATTAAATATAAATATGTATATTACATATAAATATATGTATGTATATACTAGCAATAGCACTTTTAAAGCTATTTAATTATGAAAATTATAGATATAGATATATATATAAACATGTATATTTATATTTTGAAAATATAAATAATATATAACTATATTTATATAGATGGACATTAATAATTTATATAAATATATAAACATCTAAATATTTAATAAATAATATATATAAGCATATTTATGTGTATAAGTTGGTTTTGGTTTAAAGATGTTTTAATTCTTGTTTTTTTTTTTAATTCATTTGAACAGTTTTGAAATATGATTTTTTGCAAACTATAAATTACAGAATACTAGTTTTTTATAAAGAATGTAGGAAATTCTTAAAATCTAAATCTGTGTAAGTTTATATCCATTGAAAATAAATAATAAATATAAGCATATGTAAATCTGTGTGCAAGTTTTATCCATTTTAAATACATAAAAATAAATAATATGCAAGTATATCTATGTGTTTAAGTTTAATTTATATATATAAAGTATATAAATACAAAAATGTAAATAATTATACAATATACAAATAAATATAAATATATGTTATATATTATATATTATATAAATATGTGTATAAGTTTTATCCATTGTAAAACATAAAAAAAATAATATATATAAGCATATCTATGTATCTAAGTTTAATGTATATACATAAATTATATAAATACTAAAATGTAAATAATTATATAATATGAAAATAAATATAAATATATAATATAATACATAACATATATTTATTTAATATGTAATTAAATATAAATATGTATATCACATATAAATATATGTATGTATATACTAGCAATAGCACTTTTAAAGCTATTTAATTATGAAAATTATAGATATAGATTTATATATAAACATGTATATTTATATTTTGAAAACATAAATAATATATAACTATATTTATATAGATGGACATTAATAATTTATATAAATATATAAACATCTAAATATTTAACAAATAATATATATAAGCATATTTATGTGTATAAGTTGGTTTTGGTTTTAAAGATGTTTTAATTCTTGTTTTTTTTTATTTTAATTCATTTGAAGAGTTTTGAAATATGATTTTTTGCAAATTATAAATTACAGAATACTAATTTTTTATAAAAGAATGTCGGAAATTCTTAAAATCTAAATCTGTGTGAGTTTATATCCATTGAAAATAAATAATAAATATAAGCATATGTAAATCTGTGCGCAGTTTTATCCATTTTAAATACATAAAAATAAATAATATATGTAACTATATCTATGTGTTTTAAGTTTAATTTATATATATAAATTATATAAATACAAAAATGTAAATAATTATACAATATACAAATAAATATAAATATATGTTATATATTATATATTATATAAATATGTGTATAAGTTTTATCCATTGTAAAACATAAAAAATAAATAATATATATAAGCATATCTATGTGTCTAAGTTTAATGTATATACATAAATTATATAAATACTAAAATGTAAAAATAAATAATTAAAAATATAATAAAAATTTCCTAAAAGAAAAAAAAAAAAAAAAATCGAAAAATTTAATATAAACATAATTAGAATTTAAAATTAAGAATTAACAATGAAAAATAAAATAGAAACTTCAAAAAAGTAGAAATTGATTTTTTAAAAAAACATGAAAAAACCAAAAAAATATCAAAAATCAAATATAAAAAAAATCAAATTTAAAATTTAATAAATAATATATATAAGCATATCTATGTGTATAAGTTTAATATATTTATATAAATTATATAAATATAAAAATGTAAATAATTATATAATATGCAAATAAATATAAATATATTATATAAATATGAACGAATATATATATATATATATATATATATATATATATATATATATATATATATATATTTATTTATGTAATATATAATTAAATATAAATATATATATTACATATAAATATATGTATGTATTTAATATATATTAGCAATAACACTTTAATTACGAAAATTATAGATATAGATGTATATATATAATTTTTATGTATATAGTTATGTAATAAACACAAATTACATAAACAGGTACATTTATATTTTGAAAAAATATATATATATATATATATATATATATATATATAATATGTAATTAAATATAAACATAAATATAAATATAAGTATGTGTATATATAATATATACTAGCAATAGCAACTATAGGCTATTTAATTACGGTTAATATTTTAAAAAATTAATATTTAATTTAAGAAATTAAAAATAAAAAGAAACTACAAATAAGAATGTAAAAATTGAAAAATAAACTTAATAATAAAAAAGGAATAAATAAAAATTTAGTATTTTATAAAATTTTAAATAATAAGCAATAACAATAAATTAAAATTGATAAAAATAAATAAAAATTAAATAATTTTTTTTTTTTTTGGATTGAGGGTAATTTGAGGGTGTTTTGAAAGGACCCACATCCTTGTACACATGAGGATTTTAGAGAGGATTCACACCCTGGTTACAATGAAAGGGACCACTAATTAGGAACCCAATTGAAGCAACCAAGAAACTGGAGTGAAGATGCAATGACCGTCGACACGACTGTAGCGAGTGGGACAACATAGAACAGCTACTAGCGTCGGCAGCGAGAGGAGTAGCCACGACCGCAGCGAGAGGAGCAACAACCGTGAGCGGAGCAGCCACCAGCGTCACCAGTGAGAGGAG
The DNA here is from genome assembly GCA_019776745.2 of Taxus chinensis. Taxonomy (NCBI): domain Eukaryota; kingdom Viridiplantae; phylum Streptophyta; class Pinopsida; order Cupressales; family Taxaceae; genus Taxus; species Taxus chinensis. Next base: position 649,533,889 of record CM034151.1, read on the forward strand.
GAGCCACCAGCGTCAGCAGTGAGGAACACCAGTGTCAGCACAAGCAGAGATGCCGCCTCTAGTGGCGAAACCACCTCCGAGGAGGATCGTGCCTCGGGGGGAATTTGAAACCGGGTGGGCAAGCACACAACCATGTGATTTGACCGCACCACTCCCACCCCATCGGCAATAAAAATTAAATAATCAAAAATAAAAACAAACTAAATAAAAATTGAAAAATTTAATAAAAACTTAATTAAAATTTAAAATTAAGAAAAAACAATGAAAAATAAAATAGAAATTACAAAAAGTAAAAATTGATTTTTGTAAAAATAAAATATAAAAAAAAAAACTAAAATTTAAATTTAAATAATATATATCTATTAAAAGTTAAAATTTCTTTAAAAATCAATTAAAATGATAAAAAAAAGTAATAAATAAAAAGCAGAAACATTAAAAAAAGAATGATAAGAATATATAATACAAGTTGATTAAAACCAATTTGTTATTAAAACGTCGATTTTTTTTTTTTCAAAATTATAAATACTTATGACATAAAAATAAAAAAAAATTAATTAAAAAAATAAATAAAAAGAAAATTTCAAAAAAAATCAGAAAATTAATAAAAAACAATGAAAAATAAAATAAAAAATAATATAAAGTAAAAATCAATACAATAAAGAAAAATGAAAAAACATAAAACAGAATTTTTTTTTCTAAAAATGAAAAAATTAACATTAAAAAAGGATTTTTTTCATAATTTAAAAAAAACTATAACAGAAGAAATATATTAATATCGATAAAAATAAATAAAAGTGAAAAAATAAAATAACAGAAGAAATATAAAAAATGAAAAGAGTGAAATAAAAACATTGATTAAAACCAAAAATAAAAATTAAAAATTGCCAAAGAATGAAATAAAAATTAAATTTTCATAAAAAATATAAAAATAAATAGAAGTGAAAAAATAAAATAACAGAAGAAATATAAAAAATGAAAAGAGTGAAATAAAAACATTGATTAAAACCAAAAATAAAAATTAAAAATTGCCAAAGAATGAAATAAAAATTAAATTTTCATAAAAAATATAAAAATAAATAAAAGTGAAAAAATAAAATAACAGAAGAAATATAAAAAATGAAAAGAGTGAAATAAAAACATTGATTAAAACCAAAAATAAAAATTAAAAATTGCCAAAGAATGAAATAAAAATTAAATTTTCATAAAAATATAAAAATAAAGAAATAATTAGAAACAAAAACTTTGATTAAAACCAAGAATTAATAATAAATAACGATGAAAATTATGATAATGGTAAAAAAAAAAATGAAATAAAAAGAAGATTTACAAAAAATTCATTAATTAAATCAATTACAATTTCATAAAATTTTACAATTGCAAAAGAAATCCCTAAAATATATTAAATTAAAAATTAGAAATATAAAAAAAACAAAAACAAAAAAAAATGAATAAAAATTGACTGAAAAAAAAAATTGCAATTAAAACTTACATAAAAATAAATACAATAAAATTGAAAAATTAATATAAATAAAAAAATAAGCGATTTAAAAAATTAAAATAAATAAAACAAAAAATAAATTCAAATTTGAAATTAATTAAAAATAATAAATAAATAAATTAAAAAACAAAAATAAAAATAAGAATAATAATTGAAAAGAAATATTAGAAAGAAATGAAGAAAATTAAAAATAGATTAATAAAATAAAATATCATTATAAATGAAAAGTTAAGGAAAAAATTCAAAGATTATTAAAAGAAAAATAAATAAATAATAATATAAAATTTAAAAATAAAAAAATAATTAAAAATCATTAATTGAAAGGTAAAATTAGAAATAAATTTAAAAAATTTAGAAAAAAAAACATAAAAAAATAAATAAAATGAAAACAAAACAAAAAATAGAAAGAAAACATATAATAATCAAACAAAAATATTTTAAATAAAAAAGTTAAGAAAAAAAGTAAAAAAAATCATTAAAAATAATAATAATATAACAAATAGAATTCCACCAATGTGGCAAAATATGAATTAATTACAATATTAAAACTAATAAAATTTAATAACAAAAAAACAAAAAATAATGAAAAAATTAGAGAAGAGTAAATAATTAATTAAAACATTTAAAATTATTCAAATAAAAATGAAGAAATAAACAATAATTTATAAAAAGTAATTGATAAAAATAAATAAAAATTTGAATTTCAAAAAATCATTTAGAACACTTATAAAAAAAATTATAGTAAAAATTGAAAAATTAATAGAAATATTAAAAAATGATAAATTTTTACAATTACAAAAAAATAAATTTCGAATTTGAATTTAATAAAAAAACAATAAATAAAGTAAAAACTGAATTACATGTTATAAAATAAATAATATAAATATACTATAATACAAATATTAATAAAAACCAAAAATAAAAATTAATACAAATTTAAAATCAAGTTTAGTAAAAAAGTTAATGTTAATAAAATTAGAATTTCATAAACATAAATAAAAATTACAAAATTATAAAAAATATAAGAATTTCATTAAAAGTAGTTAAAATTGATAAAAATTAAAAAGAAATAAAAATAAACAATAATTAAATATACGCTAATTTTTTATATGAAAAAGTTCTTATATTATAATAAGAAACGTGATACAAGATTATTTCAACAACAAAGCATGTAGTATGAAAGCACGCCCCAAAGCCACGACTAAGATTACAATTAAAAGAATTGCAACAAAAAGACGAGGTTTAGGAAGACTTTACCAGTGTTTTACACTTCCTAACCAGAGTTCGGGGGGTCCTCTTCTTCATTGGTGACATTAAACCACGTGGGAGAAATGACAAGAGCCATTCGATGGACCTTATAGGACGGAGTTGGCAAATTTGGCACACTCCAACAATCATGGGTGCGTGACTCAGAAGTCATAGGCGAGCCCCATCTAAAACATGAAAGGGGACCCCCAACCCTAATGAAAAATTGGAGGAGATAGACTTCTTTGCAATTGAGTACACAAAGACCGACAAACATGACTGAAAGAGCACCACTGGGAACAGCTCCAACAACATTCTTAGAGGTGGTCGCCATGGGGTGGAGACCACCATGAGGGAGAAGTGGCTCTAGAGCAACATTACAGGGGGCAGCCCTTTACGATGCAATAGAGTTTGGAAGTTCTCCACCTCAAGGGCCACTTTGTTAGTTTACATTTGAATCTACAATAATAGCACATTAGAGATAACCATTGATTTATTATACATGAACAATTGTTGATCAATTTCACAATTGTTGACCTGCATGGGAGAATGTTGGTCCTCATCTGGAAATCCCTGAGAGTATTCGTGACAGAGCTAGAAATTGTTTCAAAATTGATGCAGTGGGCACCTTTGGGGGCCAAAGACCGAAGATAGATTGTGTTTGTGGGAGTATAAGGTAGAGGTTAGGGCTATGGCAAAGGAGGACTTCCTCTTCTGTTTTGAGAAAGAAGCAGATTTGCAATGGGCGCTCCTTCAAGCACCATGGTTTTTTGGGAAAACAACCCTTAGTATCATGCAATGGCAACTAGGTTTGTCTGGCTCTTTACCCAAACTCTTGATTTGGATTCAAGTCCAAGCTATGCCCTTGGAATTTTGGGAGCCAGAGGTCTTTTTTGGAATAGCTAGAGCTATGGGGGTGCTCATTGTTGTGGATCCGGCTACGAAGGCTCGATCAAGGCTTGTTGGTTCGAATGTGTGTTAATGTCTGTGTGGGCAACAAAGTGCCCAAGAGTATTTTCCTAAATACGGTGGATGGACAACACAAACAGGTCATTACTGTTGAAAAGTCCAGGATCTTCTATGAGAATTGTAGGAAAGTGGATTTTGTTGTTGGCTCTTGTGGCTGCGGGTCCCCTGGACCGGCGTAGGTCGATGTGTCCCTTGGGGCTCCAATCCCCTAGATGGATTCGGACCTTGAATCTTTGTTTGAGGTGGAGGAGGTTTCTGTTGACTGTGTGGCAAGCTCGGTGCCTACAGTTGTCGCATCTAGTTTGGATGCTGGTAGTTCCGAGGGTTGCGCGGTGCGTAGATCTGGGATGGTTGAGCTTGTTGCCCCTGGTAACCGGTGAGCTCTGGTGACTTGATTTCAAATTTTAATTCTTCCCTCCCATCCACCACTACTTCATTAATGATGTCTACCATGGTTTCAACTGTGCCCCTTGTGGGCCATAGTGGTAGCGTATCCAATGGTCTCTTGGAGGTGGATCTTGGTGTGTTTGAGGGAGGATCCCAATAGGATTATCTTGTGGCCTCGTCATCCCTGGAGGATGTTGTGGGATGGACAAGGGTTCTTCCAAAAAAAGGATGTTTGTCAGAGCACGCTTTACGGAGTCACTTTGTCTTCCCGCGTAGATCTCATGCTTAAACAGAGTAAATATCATACAACTGGTAAGCCGTTTTGGAACATCCTTTTGCTGATTTAGTATGAACTTGTGTTATGTAAAGGTTCGTTGTTGTCGTTGTAGCCACTTTCTTGCGTCATAGCTTTATCTTCTCTCCTCTTTTCTTTGTGAGGTTTCTTGGTTTTCCCTTGCACCAATTTTTTTACCCATCTAATAAAAAATTTCACCATTACAAAAAAGAACGAATTCAGTTATTTCCATAACCAAAAAAAAAAACTACCATATGAAAATATGCAAAATCTGGAAAAGCATGTGAGGTAATATGGGGCTATCTCCTATAAGAATATGTTCCTAGGTAAAACACTTAGGCCAGAGGGTGAAAATAAATAAATCCAATTCAAATTCTGTTGGGCTTTGGAACAAAATTAAAACATGTGCAAAAATGTTTCCATGTGCCAAGAAAGGACCTTTATGACGTGGTACACCAATTTGAACTGGTCAGGTACCAATCGAGAGACCACGATGTCAGATACACAACAAAATGCACAATTTTAGGCTCAACACAAGCCGACTAGATTGTGTTTTTGATGATGCGCCAGAATTAACAGGAACTTGACAAGGTCATAACTTGAGCTCCGGGTGTCCGTTTGAGTCCGTTTTTTTTTTGAAACCACGTGTTTCGATGAGACTAACGCAGCAACAACTATCCCTATTGGTTGGGGCAAATTTTCGACACGTTTTCGGGCCCTAAATCCGCAATCTTGAAGCCGAAAATTAGGATTTAAGTTATAGTTCAGTTTTTTCCTACTTTTGAGCATTAGTTAATTTTAGTCTATTAATTGCATTGTGAGTTAGAAAGTTGGCAATTCCTTTAATTTAGGGATGTAGAAGATGCGTGGCAATTTCTGTGCCGTTAGGAATAAGCATGCGAACTTACTAAGAATAGCAGGTTCTAGTAAATTGCTAAAAATAGTAATTTCCGCCACCTAGAGTAGATTTACTCTGAGTTAGCTAGAGTTTACTGGGCAATTTGAGTTGGGAGTTGTTTGCCTATTTAGGAAACATTGTAATTCATTATTTGATAACAAAGGAGGAGATCTATTTTCTTTTGGAGTTCATATTATTTGCAGTATATCTGGATTGTTCTTAATTTGTCTACATTAGTTGAACCCCCTCCAATAGGAAAGAGAAGAATGAAACCCCCATCAAGAGTTGAGCTTTTCAACCATGGGAAAATGTGGTCAGAGCCAATGATATGCTTTAGTTGTCAAGTAATCCAAACTTCCTGACGTTCAACACAATGAATTATCTATTTGGCGCAAAATGCCTTACCTCGTCACAAAATATCAATAAGAGCCATCCCCCCAGAATCACGGGGAAGACAACAGGTCTCCTATGAGACTCTGTGAAACCCTTTTCCAGAGGAGGTATTAACCCAGAGAATTTTTTCGAGAAACTTTTACATCTTCTGCATAGAATCTTTGGATGACACCCAGCAAGACGAATAATAAACATGAGTGGCTTCAAGGACTTTGGAATAAATTTGGAATTTACCTGGGAAGCCATCATACCCGGGAGAGTTATCATTAGCCATTTGCAGGGCCACTTAATGCATGTCATCAAGTGTAAGCATACGGTCACAAGCTATCTTCTGAGCCAGAGAGAACTTGCAAGGCACGACAACCACACATTAGTCAAGAGTCGCCTATCGCTCATCTGAGGGAGCTTGTGCTTGAAAACCCATCTTATAATGGTTGACAAAGACCTATAACATAAACTGGGGTTCCGTAACCTGAGATTTGCCATCACGAATTGCACAAATTTTTTGAAAAGGCTGCTTCGCTTTGAGAGATCGTGTAATGCCCACTTCCCTACGACACTTAGTTGATTATCATTTTGACTTATGCAGACTTTGGATATGGACATGACTTATACTTATGTTGATTAACAAGATGTTTTGTGACTAGATGTATTTGTATTATGATTGGATTTTGTTTTCAGTATGACCTACACTGACTCATGGACAGACTATTGGATACCGATATTATTTTTATATGGATATATTGCATGTGTTCTAACACTGGATTTCTTCGCCATGATGAGTAGAATGTAGTTGTTGAATTTACATTACTATAATTTTGGATAGTGATGAAATGCATAATTAAGTTGTGATTTAGACCTATAAATAATGATTGATTAAATTACGTATAGATGTTGATAAATTTCATGCATATGGTTATTTTGGAAATTTTGACATGGCCGCAAGGCCGAAGGAGGTATTTTACATTTTTCAGGAAACACAGCATGATCATAACCATGAGGGGGATTGAAAACCAAACACAACAAGATGTCGGGTGGTTACAGCATTTGGTCGTCAAGGCAACTAGTGAATTGTATTGTGTTACCTCTATTCTTTTATGTGTTAAGAAAAAATTTCCGTGAGGGGGAAATTTTCCTATGTGACCAAGGGGGTAAGAATTTTAGTTACTTGTTTTAATTTGCTTTAGTAGGTGATTTCTTTTGTGATGTCTTTTTGTTAAATTACTTTTGTTAAGTATGTTTAGATTAAATTTAACACCTTGTTTTAATTTTTAAGTTTTGGAGGGAAGTCTAGTGGGTGTAATTAATTTTGATGGTTGGCTCCTTGAGCCTTGTGCTTTCCTCTTGTTTTGAATGCTTGTTTTGAGTGTTGACCACTCCATGTTCTTGAATCTCGAATTTGAGATTGAAGGTAATTTTGGGGAACTTGTGGGACAAGTTAAACTTGTCCCACACTTCCCAAAACCCCTTACTAACCATATCTATGGGTTGGGAATCCAAAAAGGGGATTATTTATTGTTTTGGGAAGGGAAATGTGACTTTGGAGTGCACTTGTCTTCTTTTTGCATTTAATTGTGAATTAAGGCACATGGGAAGGGATGGATGTGGAATAGAGATGTCATTCAACCCAACCACCCATTTATGGTGTTTTGGGATTTGAGTTAACTAAAGGGAGGTGGTCTTGAGGATGTGTGATGTGGCATCCTACAAGGAGCCACATCACCCTCACTCTTCCTTTTGTCTATTTATGGAAATTTCCTCTCTTGTTGAGGGGGTTGGAGTTTTATTTTTGTTTTGTGGAAGAGTTCTCTTTTGTTATTTTTGGGAGAGAAAAGAATTGGGAGAGAGAAAAAGAGTGCTTGGACTTGTATGCTTGAATTGTTTTGGAGGGAGCTTGGACAAATTTCTTGGTTTAGGCTTCTCCAATGGAGAGGTAGGAAACCTTCTCCCTTTTTGATTTCTTATTGTTGTTTCTTTGCTTAAATTTGTGGATAATGTATGTTTACTTTGTGTATTGTGAAAATGGATAGAATGCTTATTGTGTAGTATATGAGAGGTCTATGGGAATACTCATGAGGGAGGCATAAGAGTAGATTAGGACATTGTGGAGGGAGTTTGAGAGGGATGCCCATCTTGGGTAAGAATGTTTACATTCTTACCTTGTCCTTGAGGGAGCCATAAGAGGAGGGAGGCATAAGAGTATGGGAGGAAAAAGGGGTACTTGAGGGAGGCATAAGAGTCATAGGGGATTGAGTTTTATTGTGGAGGGTTTGGATGGGCATCTCATCTCAATGGGGAGGCATAAAGAAAACTTTCCCATAGTTCCTTCTCTTGTTGGCTTGGATGCAAGCCTTGTTGTGAAATGTTTGGTGTTATTTGTGTGTCTCTTGTCTCTTCTTTTTTAGCTTTGAATGTTGTGAAGAAATTGTATTGTGGAAGCAAGTATTGTTTCCTTGAGTTGGAGACCACCCTTCATGGTGTTGTGTTTGGGGCTCGAGGGTCGATGGAGGAGATTGCTTCTCTTATCCATTGAGTTTTGGTTGGGAGGAGAGTGTTGCCTCTCCCCCTATCTTGGTTGTGATTTGAAATACTTGGAATTTGGAGGATGGATGAAGAACACATTGGAGCACAAGAACCTTGTTGTTGACAATGTAAAAACATCATGTATTTACCCACCTTGAGTGGAGGAAAAATGTAATATTGCTTTGCTTTCTTTAGCTTCCATTATTGCAAATTTGTTTCCACATGAAGTAGGATAGTGTTGTAACAAGATGTTGAAGGAAAAGTTGCATTGTAATGATAGTATTTCTTACTCTAAAAATTTAGTTTGTAATTGTTGTTGGAATTCTTTGTGGAATGTTGGAAAGAAATTACAAAAGAAAATATGTCTAAAATTTTGCTTGAATACTTGGAAACTCTGATGTGTATGTTAATCTTGTTAAAATAAAAATAGGGCATTATCCCTTGCTTTTAAACCTTGATGGGAAGACTTAAGTTTTGGAAGTGGCTTTTAGTATGATAATGGGAAACATTACTAAGCTTTAACGCCCTTAATGTCTTGCCTTAATTACTTTATGGATCCATATAATGAAATTATTGGCAAGTATATGAAATGCAGTCTTTATCCTTGAAAAATAAACAAAATGTGGTGTCTATCAAATAATTGGATAGAAACAAATGTTGATACAAATTCTTAATAACTCAACAAGACCAATTCACATCTGTCCTACAATAATACTGTATTTTAGGAAACCAATATTGCAAATATTTTCCATATGCAAGTATTCTCTAGACTAATGGTTTTACTATTACTAGATTTTATAAATCACAACCTGGTACTATTCTTTATCCCCTTAGTAATTATAAGGAATATTATTGTGAACGCACTTGCCAATAATGCAACGAAATATGAGATTATACAAATTGCTACAGCATAGTTCATCCCTACGTCTCTCACGGTGCCTGCGTGCCATGATCAAATTGCGAAGCAAACTGTATTTCCTTTACCCCGCAATATTCTATGTATGTAACGGATCCACCTCTGTGACAAGATCACAATTTTAGTTGCCATACTGCCTGGAATCACTACCCAATCGTAATTACGCAAATAAAATCTCACAAAGGACGAAACCCGAGTTTGGGAACGCAAACGATACTCTATCAAGAGTTGAACATACACTAGTACTGATACATACACTGCTTGTTGGATACTGCCCTAGGGGCCTTCATGCTCTGTCTGGTCCCTACTGTGTTAGTGCCAAGGCACATGGATTCCTTCCACCCTCTGCCAAAAATCTGTAAAAAAAAAAAAAAAAAAAACTTGAGGCAGTCTTACCCCAGGCTTCCTGTGCCCCTTTCCCGCTCGGGAGTGCAATTAATCCAGACAAGAATAACTGCTAATATAAAATGAAAAAGATGATGATACAAAGGACTTTCAGTAGAGTATGCTCTGAGAAACAAGTCTTGATACACAGAGCACGGACTATCACAGCGAATATTTAACATTGTTGCACATGCCTACAGACGTTATTAAACGTTTTTTATTTGACAGTTTAGAACGCTGCGAGTGGTCTTAGCTTCACAAATATCAAGCTGCATGGGAGCGCCTCGCAACTGTCCCAAACAAACCTTTTGATAAAAATATCTTGAAGGTGAAACCCGAATTTAAGAATACGTTCAGTACTGAACAGATAACAACAAAGCTGGACGACCTGCTCACTGGTTCGCCTCCCCTACCTGACTGTCCACGCGCCCAGGGCTCTTTTATTTGCCTCCTTGTACCATGCGCGGCCAGGGGCGAGGGAGAGAGAACAGGGAAAAAAAAACGCCTGTTTTATTGCATGTATCTTGCTTAGAAAGCTCCTGCATCTTTTTCCACGCGGTCATGGGCGAATACTCTAGCGTTTTCTCCTGTTATTTTGGCCTGTGTCTTCATCTTTCATCTTCCTCACACCTACCCGTGCGGCCAGGACAGTAGAAGAGTGTCTAGTCAACTAAGTAGGGTAAAATCTCCAAAATCTAATTGATTATTTGGAAGTGGCGGCCAGGCTACTGTCTTGCATGCAAGGTGAAGGTATTAATTGGTGGACAGGTGGGTTGAGGAGATCCACCGCCCCCAACCAAAGAGATTTAAGAATGGTTTGAAAAACTCCCCCCCCCCCCCCCCCCCCCAATTTGTCTCTCATTCATTTAATGTTCAAATTGCAAACGTATGAATAGCATGTAGACTGATTAATGGATAAATTTTGTTTATATATATATATATATATATATATATATATATAATATATATATATATATATATATATACCACTTAAATTAAGAGCATCTAATCCCTTAAAAGAGATATCTAAGGACCTATATTGAAAGTTTTCTGAGTGTCTACAAAATAGCAACATATGGATCATCCTGATACTATGCCTCTACAAATATATATATTAGAATATATCACAAAAAAAAATCATTATACGGGACTAATGCTATTTTACAATGCGGTTCCCATACCTTCACGACGTTTTGCTTCAGCTTTGACCTTAGAACGATTTTCTTTGGCGAAGAGCTTGCAAGAAATGAGGAGTGTATATATATATAGTAGTATATTATCATTATGTAACACAATTATAAATTAGCAGAGTTAGCAGAGCAAATAAATGAAACCGCACTTGAATAAACCTATAATGGAGGTAAGGACTCTCCCAGCAAATTGCATGTTTCGTTCACCCGACAATTTAAGACATCAGATAAGAATACAGAACAATTGTAATTTGATAGATCATATGGTATGACACCTAAAAAGGCGTTTAGCAAACTTTTCTCAAATGAATGCTTGTCATGTTTCGTGGAAAACGAAGGTAAATAATTTGCAAAACAAAAAAAAGTAGTTGTAATTTTCGGGTTGTGCGCAATGGATGCGACGTAGTCGTCATCGTCGAGCGAGCGTCGTCCTTGAGCGGCGTTACAGATCGAAAAAAATCTTTTGACACATGATCCCCCACTTTAAGCCAATGCAGACAGGCATGAATTCTAGTTCCCCAAGCATTGTATTTGTTCGTAATTTGGATTTTTTGACGAAGCTCTGACACGTGGAGCTGTAGAGTTTCAAATAAATGATTTGTTTCCAGAGAAAAAATAATTAAAAAAATAAAAAACTACTAAAAATTAATTAAAATAATAATATTAAAAATTTATAAAAACTTAAAATTAATATATTTAAAAAATTAATAAAAATTAAAGTTCATTCAAATTGGAAATTATTTTAAAATTAATAAAAATAGAAAAAATTTAAAAAATTAAATTTATTATAATATTAAATATTAAAAAAAGAAAAATTACTAAAAAAAAGTAAAAATTGAAAATTGAAAATAATAAAAATAAAAAGTAAAAAAATAATAGAAATTTAATATTAAAAAATGAAAAAAATGAATTTAAAAATTAAATAAAATATAAAAAAGTAATAAAAGTAAAAAATTACAAAAAAAATAAAAATAAAATAAAACTAAAAAAAATTAAGAAGTTAAAAAAATGAAAATAAAAACAAAAAATTAAAAATTAAAACCAATTAAAAAACCGTTTGAAATTCTTGTGACTTGTGTGAAATTGAACTTTTGGAAAAATAGTGTTTCTCTATTTCCTTTCTCTTTCTCTCTCTTTGGTTACAAAATGAAGTGAAATGAATACACGTCTCTAACCCTCTCCTTTCGAATGCAAATTATTATTAGTATGTAAATGGAAACTAAGAAACGTTAATTATACTAGATCTAGGTAGATGCCATGCCAATGATTTATCACTAATTTCATGCTCACATGGTTTTTTAGGATGCAAGAAAGATGGCAAAAAGGCGTGGTGTAATTCTTTGTTTATTATTGTAATTTATATAGGTCATTGTAGAATGTATATATGATAATGTATTGCCATGTTACAGAAAAATTTATATCTGAAATTTGGTAATATGTATGAGATGTTAGTTTTAGGGACACCTTGAGAAATGTGCATTTAATTATAGGTGTAGCACCCACCAACTTAGACACACTAAACAAGACAGTAAAATATAGGATATATTGTTTTGACTTGCTTGAAGATAATACGACACTACACAAGTTCTCAAGGGAATACAACCAGCTTACGACATGCTTTGCACAACACGGACCCACACTGGTTACAAATAAACATGAGGCACACACTTAAGACACAATGGTTCATCCAAAGTACACAATTTTACAAACAAGGTCTTCCCACATAAAGTTTCTTTAGAGTCATGTTTTAGCTATAAGTCCTCTTAAATTCTTTGCTTTTCCTAGAAGACTCATGTTAGGAGAAACTGAAATTCATGTTTCCTTTGACAAATTCCCCCTACCTTGCTAATGTTAATCTACAGTGTAAACCAATTATTGAGTGGTAAGAGGTTGCTTCATTTACTTGATTAACTTGCTCATTTGTTAGGACAGTTAATTTCTCAAGCTCTTAACTTCATCAATTTGTTTACAACGTTGTGCTTTTAAACATATAAGTTTTACCTTTTCAAGCGGTTATTTTTAACAATACAGGATTGTCTAAATCTTGGATTCATCTTTAAGATCTTATTAGTTGTTAATCAAGATTTCATTGGGGCTAAGAATCTAACCAGAAATATTAAAGGTTTCACTCAGGCTTCACTTGAAGAGATTGACATAAGTATACTAATTACATTTTCAATGGGTAAGATAGATTGAAGAGTTTTTTAATCAAGTTCCTTCTACTTATTATAATTTTATTATCTTCCAAGATTTAATCATTGATTTCACCTTAATACCGTTCTAAGGACTCACCACAATAAGAGATTGTTGATTAGTTTAACGTGGGGTAACAAGGTATATTTGTTTCTTTTGTTTTTGCTAGATTCAATACATAGTCCTCTACCAAATGACACATGACCAAAGGTAACTAAAGTGATGTAAGTTGATTCAAGTTTAGATAGTTAGAGTTAGGTTTGAAAATTCAAGGATAAACCATATTCTGAAAAGTGAAATTACAACAAAAGATACACATGTCAAAATAAGTTCATTTAATCTTATTCACAATAATATTTCTCAAATTGACTTTCAAATGATAACATCAACCTACATGAGAACAATACAAAATTATAATGCAATGCCTTCTAAATAATCTCCACAATTTCCATACCAATGTTTTAAAACAAAAATAAGCATTCGTACAATAGGAGTTCCTAAGAAAACCGGAATCCACTTTCTACACATGTGTTTTTTTTATCTTTTTCTTTTCTACTCAAGAAATCCTCCTGCACATTTGTTAGCACGGGTCAGTTCCCAAGAACTGAGCATGATAAACGCTATAACATTAAGACAATATGTTGTTATCTAATTGTTTCAAAGAAGAAAAACACCGTCGCTTATGAAAATAATCCAAGTGTCTAAAACAAGAGTAATTAAAGAGTTGTCCAAAAGGATAAAATGTCATAATTAAAAGGAAGGCACTAACTCTATTTAATTATCATTTTCTCATAGGAGAAGTTAATAAACCATCATAATTAATTCCACCTATATCACAATAATGACCATCATTTCAACAAGATAACATTTTCAAAAAGAAAACAATTTCAAGAAGAGAATAAGTTCAAAACATGATATGTCCCCATTAGTTTAAGTTAGTTCATCCAAGACAAAGATTCACTAAACCACTGTCAGTTCCCAAACAATCAATCAACACGAGAATATCTAAAACAAAATGACTTAATAATATTAAGATGTTGTGCCTATAACAGTTAATTTTATATCAGTATAGAATAAATAAATTGGAAAAGAAAATGGATGAAACGCACAAATGACCCAGTATGTGCCACATCCTATCCTAACAATCCTACTATTAAAACCTTTCTTCTAATTAAGAGAATGCATTAAGAAAAGAACAAACTTGACAACCACAGACATAACCATTATATATCTTATAGGAGGTTTACTCAATCATTCAAAAGAACACAACATGGAATACATAGCTTCTAAAGGATCTGTTGTCAATAACAAATTGACATCTAACCTATTTGGTCAACACATAACCATTCTACTAAAATGACAGCAAGAAGGTTGTGTCACAATGAGCATCACAATAGCCAGTCAACCAATGAATTTCCAAATACACCAACCTCTAAGCTACATGAGAAGGAAAACATTTTTAAGGAGAAAAATGTAAGTACTTTCTTACGATCCCAGTTTTAAGATTTGAAAACTTCCTCAATAATGATCATCTTCCAACATATGCGACAACAAAAAAGGTACGAACATGAGTATTTACTCTGACATTTTAAGCTATCCCAAAGATGTGAGTACCGTCTCAAGGAGACATTCCATAGGATCAACTACATTCCTAAAAAACATACAACAGTCACCAAGGGAGAAAAGATGATTCCAAGGACAAGAATCTCCAAACGGTGAACAAGAACTGATACCAAATTATGATGATCATGCATGACGCTTGAAGAATAAAAATAGTTCTTTGAGGGATTTACAAATAACAAAAAATAACTAACCTAATTTGAGAGTAATACCAACTTGGTTCAATTCAAAAATTAGTCAAGTTAAGCACACACTAAGCCGACTCGAGAAGGGTAACTAGAACCTGAAATGATCTAAAAGAAAATAATAGAGACAAAAATAACATCATTCACCTATACGCTATGCACTTACAGTGCTCAATTATTATTTTGCAAAAACCCAATATAAGCTAGAATGACGGATTTCAAACCGAAACAAGAATCCGAAAAAAGGGCACTATAAAATTGAGTCAAGCAACAAGGTTTGATAAAACATTCAAATTGTAAGACCATAAAAAAGAACTAGGAATTTTCATTACAGGATTCCCCACATCTTTTCTTTTATTAATCTTAAGAACAAAGTTGACCCAACTGGTATTTATTAACACTCAAAAAACAATATAAGAGGCTTCAAACATCACAGTCATTTCTAACGCCATAAATTAATATCCTCCCAAAAAAAATACGAAAGAGCAAGGGAACTAGAAACCACTTAACAACCCATCACATGAGACATTTATATGAGGAACATGGTCATTTAATGAATCATTTAAATAACAACATATGACTAAAGGGTATAGAGAATATCGTGCTTGATTAAGCTCCCACAATCGATCACAAGATGGACAGGGTCTGCAACAACATCTCAAGCCCACACTCCACTGTCCTCCATCTTGTTGGGTGGTCCACACTCTTCTCACAGTGAAATTTGGCACAAGAAAGTTACGGCCAGGATATGGAGTCCCCAAAACATAGATCCACAATACCCTGAAGGAAAAGTGGTCTCTAGGACAACAATGATAGAAATATGTGCACAAACAGCTTGAGCTAAGACCTCTCTCCCACCAAAAATGACCAACAAAACAATGTCCAACTTGCTTAGCCCACCTATCAGCTGCAACTCCTTGGATTGCATGCGAAATGTGGGAGAGTAATACAAGGGTAAGGTGAACTACCTCGCCAAGTGCCTCAAAGAGATGTGGTCTGGAAATGACACAACTGTAGGATAAACACAACAAGACCAACAACAAAAACGACCCTACTAATCCCTGAGCCACCAACAACTGCTCCCCAAGGTTCACGCGGCCAGCTTTAAGAAATATACACACCGTTCCACACAAGGTTCCGCACCAGAATTCTCCACATAGCCAGTCCACATGGCGTGAGAAGGTTGTAGTCAAGCCCAAGGAAGATGTGCCTTCCACCACCATGAAATCCTCCTATGTTCGTGAGGCACAAAATGCTTCCTAATGAGAGACATGGATCCATCTACAACAACCAGAAAATCCCTGTCCACCTCAACTACTTGGCCTATCTGATCCACCTTCACTTCAACCCTGATGCCTAAATCCATCCCCATTCTGCTGAAATGAAAAAAAAGCCGCGTGACCCCAATGCATTGCATCCTTTGACAACTTATCATACAACATTCTATGTTATGCAAAACACACTAGTGGGCAAACCTAAAATTGAGATTCTCATCTCCAACTAGCACTTACTCTTGGTCTCAGTTGCCTGATTTTGTTCCATGGCGAGAGGAAGGGTGGTGTCCATGAGTTATTGAAGAAGTACCCATTCAGATAGAGCTTTTCATGTTTGAGGATCCAGGCGAAGTCCTGCTCCAGCGGATGTCAAGGTTCAAGCCTTCTCAAGGACAATCACTTGCTTACATCCTGCCAAGAGAAGTGCGTGTGCACATGCAAAGACCGGCTATGCTACCTTCTACCGCCACCACCTTCATCTTTCTCTCCTATTCTATCCTCTTAGTTCACCTTTAGTTACCTGTTCATCGCATTCTTTTGCTTAGGCCCCCCAATAAAATAATGAATCAGAGGAATACTTTAAGCGGCCAACATCAGTAGAACCAGTTCTAGGCTGAAGAAGGAATTTGGGGTAAAAAAAAATTAATGATACAACCATCCCAATGAATGCTTTGTCCGCCACCAACAAGGGAAAAAAAGGCACTTCAACCATTACAAAACAAGACCCCTCCCAAAAAAAGAATAAAATACACTCTCCCATTATCTCACGCCAAACATGTTAATGAATGGCCATATAGAGAAAACATGGAGGGTAGGTGTCCCACTCCAAGTCACCTTCACGCACCCACTATCCAGAAATACATGATGGAGGGAAGCCAAAAGCATACGCCAAACGAGGAGAAAAAGAATTGTCATAAGGAACAACAGGTTGGTGGAAGAAAAATCAGATTCTCTTTTAAATTAAATGATTAACGACAAGCAAGATGCAAGCCCAAACGACCAAAGGGAAGGAACTAGTGATTGGCATTACGACGGAAACACATGCAACAACCGACCATGGCATCGCAACGAAAAAACTCTTCCTTTACGCAAAAAGAGGCTCATGCTACAAAAAAAAAATCAATCATAAAATAGAACATCTAAAAGGTACTTAATAATAGTATTGATAAAAATTGACACTAAAATCAAATAATCGTTAATCGAAAATTACTTTATAATACTATTAATATCATTACTTTTTTTTTATATTATTTTTATGATTAAAAGAAAAATAATGATAATAATTAATCATATTAATAATAGTCAACATGCGAGATCGATAAAGCAAGAACAAAATTTTCCTTTAATAGGATAATCGTAAGGGACATTGTGGCACCAACAACAAAAATCATCGACACCAACACAAGAAAGCACGATGAAGAGGGAGAAAAACTATTTATCCTCTGCGACAAGACGAAGCCTCTAACATTTGAAAAAAATGCAACGACGTTCAACACTTAGCAACACGGTCATCGAAGAAGAAAAAAAGAGCAACGATGAATGGGGCATTACAATAGGTACAATTTTAATTCATATTTACATATGGTAAAAATGTTTGATAGATATATGCTAAATAAATTTGAATTTAATATGTTGAAGGTGTGTTTCCTGTGTGCAATAGATGATTAAATAATTGGTGTGTTGCATTTTTTACCTTAAAAATGTAATAAATAAATCTAACCACAACAGACAACCTTAGTCTAAAACTAGTGCTTATCTCCTCGTTCTCGCGCGATCTTTCTTAGCACAGAAGAATTGTAACCGTAGAATAAACTTAAACTTTCTACTCGATGGCACCTCCTATTTTAGGTAAATAAGATCTCTAATTTTTGTTTAGCGTCATAGTCGGTATGTTTAGCGACATCATCCTAAACCTGACAATTAAGAATGAGATGGTCAAACTATTTCCGGTGTAAGCAGAACTAACACTTCCTTAGGATCCTATTTCGACTACCAAGTTTTACGAAGTTAGATATAGAAATTAACTTCATGATCAAATGAATTCCTTGTGGGATCCGAGACGACATAAATGGAGCTAGTGAAATAGTTGTGCTATTACTTAAACTCTTGTTAATGATATCTTTAGTTCCTCACGGATAAATGTGTTACCTTAGTTATTAACAACACAACACCTTGGTATTTCATGAAGGTTGTTTAGCATAAATATGTCCTCTCACCTTAAACTTATATTTAGTTGGGGCTTAGATCCTTAGGTGCGATTGGAATTAAAACAAACCTTAGCTGATTAAGGGGTTAACTTGTGGGTGGAAATTGTACATAACTCTTAACAAATGCAATTGTATTTAAAATATGTTGACTTAAGAGAAGTGTAGAAACTGGAAATATGGTCTCGTAACCCCATGTGCCTAGTTGACCTTTGAACCATAGTGAGAGGCCCAAAACAAAACAAAGGTAGTAGGAGACACTCTTATGATTGATCTCGTGGTGGGATTTAAATGACACAAGTGGATGTCTTGGTTGAAAACATGTATTTAACACAGTTGTGGTATAAGAGAAAAGAAATGGGATGTCTCGTGCTTGGTTACACTCCTTGTAGTAGATAATCAATTAGTGAAAAGTATGTGTTATTTTGTTTACAATTGTTATAAAACAATGTTAATAGTGAGACCATAGTGTGATTGTAAGAGTAAAGGCGTATAAGAGTAAAATGAGGTTTGAGGTTAGGAATAATGTCACTCTTAGAGTACTTATAACTCAATTAAACATTTTCATTGTGTTACAAAGAATGTGAATTGTCTTTGGTGAGATCAAACTTTGAGAAAACAAAAGATATATATAAATCTAAATAAAATATCTTGATGTGGAAATGTTCTGAATGGATTCAACAAGTTATTGAACTATATTAACTATGGCAGTGAAATAAATATACCGTGATCGAATAATGTTTATGGGAAAAATGTATCTTGAATCTAAATCTCCCTTAAATTCTAAGGCTTCCTTGATATCACGTTAGATTCACTTTTGTAGTAAGGGTAAATTTTAAACATGAATAAACATTGAGAAACATAAGCTTAACATTAGAACGAGACAATTATGATCTTTGTATGCAAATTGAAATATGACAAATAATTATGTAAATTATGGAGATTGTCATAAGGGATAAAGATCCAACTTAAATGGTCGAATTGTAAGTGGAATGTGAAATGAATTTAAAAACCTATATGTGAAAAAAGAGAGATAAAATTATCCTTGCATAATAATATTCTTGGAATGTTAATCATAACTAAGATTTAATCATGTGTTGTGGATTTTGCCAATGCTTTGACCCCTTTCTTGCGGTTGGGTCATTTGTAGCATTCGTTCATCGGGGAAAGTGTGGCATCGAGATGTATATGGTGTTGTCACTTGTCTATGTGAGTCAACGACTTATGCAAGTGTCCGTATGCGTTGTTGAATTTATCTATTTGGAGCCCTTAGAGCATTGTGTAGTGAGCAATGTAAGCAATTTTTTTTTTTTTAATATATTTTTACTATTGTATTTGTGTGTGTAAAATGTGAGCGTGACATATATGACACAAAATGGACCTAAAAAACCCATTCTTAATCAAGGTCGACGATAAGCCGGAATTCGTTTCTAACCTCCTTAAGCTGGTGGAGCGAACATTGTTCCGTATCCAATGATATCTATGATGGTGCCATCTAGTCCAAGAGTGAACAAATATTTGACAATGTTATTGTAATGACCACATTTTTCCCACACAAAACCTTGAGAAAACCTAATAACAAACATGAAAAATTATGGAATAAGGTTTTTTAAAAGGTTTGCAAGGCCTTAGCTAGGTTTTTTAACTAAGTTCCGATTATATTTTTTTTAAAAACAATAACAAGACATCAGAAAATAAATGTTGACTAATTAAGATTGCCCCAATATTAAGTTTATATTCATTCACTAATAAGACTCCAAAATTTTATTTAAATAATCTTCATTAGCTTTTTCAATGCTTAACTCCATAAATCCCCTTTTAAATTAATTTATTTAAAGACCCCTTAATTAGGCAAGACCCAAAATCTTATAGCTCAAAGTCACGCATCTTAATATTTAGTTAATTTCTTACAAGGTCAAGTGTGCACAACTTGAGCTAACCCCTAGGGCCCCATTTAACATTACACACTCCTTTTAATTTTTCTTTCAATCCCACCTAAAAACCCCATCATTTAAGTGATGTAGGGTTCATCCTACACCATTGGATCTAATCTATCCTAGACCTTAGATTTAGGTTTTGCAAATGTAACCCTATATATCCTTATGGAATCCCATATATTCATTTCTTCAACTTATTCTCTCATTTCTCTTGTTTTGATTTGCAGGTTAAGGAAGTAGCAGGAGAAACTGAAGCAATGGATTATTGTTCCAAGATCAATAATGGATACACACAAGATAAGGATTTGTGTATATCCCTCTCCTAGGTTTTATATGAGATCCATTTATCATTTGTATTATCTCATTCTTTTTTTTTTTTCTACCCTATTCGAGTTGTGGGTATTTAACCATTTTATTCTTGTTCATATTAAAATTTTAGTTGCAGGGTTGTATATATACATTTTGTATATATATAACATTTGAGTGAGGATATGTGTGTGTGTGTGTGTAAATACGTATATATATTTTTACAAATATATAAGTATTTATATACATATATAATATATTACAATATATATTTTTAAAGACATTAAAAATATTATAAAAGAAAAACATACATACATCCATCTAAATATACCATTGTTAAAGAAACGTAGGTCGTAAAACTGTCAAAGGCCACGCATTTGTTAAAGCCATATTAGAGTTAATATGGTCAGTTGGACCACAAGAATAAAATTACATTGCTTGGGGGGAGGGGCACCGACCCCACCCGAAGCCCATAATTTAGATTGGTTGGGGGCTGGGCTCATCGCCTCACCCCCACAACCTAAAACAGACTTTATTAATAATTGCAGGCCGCAGCCAAGGTGTCAGCCAACACAAGCCTTTCCCCCTTTTACCTTTTTTATATAAACTTTATTAAAAATAATATATCTTTTTCCTACCGGATTTCAAATGGGTCACTTTTTCAATTCTAGTTTTTGTTATTATCACGAATTAATATATAAACAAATATAATACACTCATATAATTACATATATACTGGTATTTGTTAAGACAATAAGATTATAGTAATATTTATTAATAATATTGGTACGCTGATATTTTAAATTTAGAATACAATTCATATATATTCTTAATATATCACTCTAATATAATAAAAAATATAAGTTTATTTAATGGATAAGTTTTTTCATTAATATATGAGGTTGTACTTTAGTGTGAGGAGATAAATTTGATTTTATACAATTATAAGGATGTAATTTACATACACCTAGATAAATGTGGAAGAGTGCAAATTTATACCTTGGACAATTTCAAATAAAACATTACTTTAAATTTATTTATAGAACAATGTAAACTGTATTAGTTAGTAGTGTTCTTAATTCCTCTACTTAGGTAATTTTTTTCTTTCTATTGCAGATAAATAAGAGTTCGATCTATTGTCTCTTACTCAATCACCCGGATACAAGAAAGTAAAACATGGGCTTATAAGCATTATTAATTCCTTTTCCCATTTAACAACATTGTCAATAATGCAAGAGGATCAAATTTCAATTTCCACCCAATAACATTATATCCTTAAAACAGATTTGCAATACCTCCTAAGTAAAATTTTTAAGTAATGCAAGTCCCAATAACTCATTTACAAGATCTAACCATTAACATACAAGATTACACCTAATGTTCCATTGGTAACATTTACACGTTGTAAAATCAATAGTAGCACAAGTTGCAACTCCACATGTCTTTCTCTAACAAGAGCACTTCATCCATTGAGGTCCACCATCTTCGTCAAGCCAAACACACAACAAAATGGGGGAGTAGGGAACACTCTCCACCCACCACCAAAATATCAAATGAGGGAGAGAAACCTTCTTCCTCATTGGCCCCCCGAGCCCCAACAAGGAAGCAATGGGGGCTATTTAGACAACTATGAAAACTTAAAATGGCTTCCACACACATTCAATCAATACAAACAATGAATTCACACAATACCAAGTTATTTACAACCAACCAACAAATATCATACATAAAGGATTCATGCTGAATCCATGGAGGAGAAAGGAACATGGGGGTTCTTCTTATGCCTCACAGGGGCTTGTGTGTCCACCTAAGAGCCTCCAAAACTCCATCACAATATATACAACACTCTTATTCCTGCCTCTAAGAAGATACACCACTCTTATGCCTCCCTCAAGAAATCAACGCACTCTTATGCATCCCTCACTCTTATGCATCCCTTAAGAAAATAATGAGATAAACACAAGCATATTTATCATCTAGGTGGACATCCCAACCCAACTCCCTCCTCAAATACCCAATATCATTTCTCTTGTGTCTCCCTCAAGTTTTACCCCCATTTCCATTCCTCCCACAACCTAAGAATCAAGTCTATTTCCCACAATCATAACCAATATAACAATCAACATCTACACATGAGAGCACAACAAAATGGCAAGGTAACAATAAAGGTGGAAGTCTACCTCACAAATGAAGAGTATAAATGCACAACGATCTCCAAGCCTTTCCAAAATCCTAGCAACCAAGATTCACTCGAAGCTTCATTCTCAAGCAAGATCTCCAAAATTACAAGCATTCCCCAAAAAGAGCAAATAACCCCCAATCCTTCCTAAAAAATCCAATAAATAGAAAAGAGGGAGAGAGAGATGATGTGGCTCCATGTAGGATGCCACAATCATTTCTTCTCCATGCCACATCACTCAAGTCAAACGCATAACCCAAGGCACAATAAATGGGTGGTTGAGAGGTATGACAAACCTCTTACACACACCAATCCAACCCACACCCTTAAGGACAAAGAAATAAACACAAGTAAGAAAGTTCAATTAAAAATCAACTTTTTCCTTCCAAAACACATAATGGGGTCTATTTTTGACTCCCAACCCATAGATAGGGTTGGTATAAGAAATTAAGAGGTGTGGGACAAGCTTAGCTTGTCCCACAAGCCTAAAAAATTGGCCCTTAAGGCCAAATCTGAATTTTCCAAGTAGGGTGGAGTGTACAACACTCAAAATCACATACACTCAACTAATAAACACAAGAAACAAAGACACAACCACTCTAATAAATGAATCCTTATGTCACATCCAAAATTAGCTTAATAATATGTTTAGTTTACTAATGTAGACACATAAATTAATTAATGATAAAAGGGAATTACATCACAATTTAAATCATAACACTAAAATTAAAATAAAAGAAAGGAAAATAATTACACACAACCCCTTGGTCACAATTGGGGTCATCCCCCCAAGGGAACCCCCTGAAAAAAATAACAAGACAACAACATTACACAAGTTCCCATGGTGACCAGTTGCCAATACCCCACATTCCTTCATTGTTTGTCTCTTATCCCCCGTAGTTTGTTGTTGTGATATAATTACCTGTAAAAATCACATAATATCCCTCTGGCCTCATGGCCATATTAATGATGTCGAATTAATAAAACACTTATATCTAAATATCAATCTTAACATCAAATATCATAACTACTATTGCTAAGACCAAGTAATTCAATAATTACTGCAATTTTCAACATTTCGATTCTCCTCATACATTAGTTTGCAACTAAGATCATAAACCACATGAATCATCTAATTTAAGCAATACTTGCATCTGTTCACAATTTCACCAATTCTTCAATATCAAAAAAATCATAAAATGACTTTGAACATCATAATAAAATCAATACGAAGAAAAGTCAAAAATATCATTATATATCTGAGCTGACAACACATCATTGTCTTTCACACGAAATATCTATCAATAGTTAATAAATTCAATTACAGTAATGCTTATCCTTTGATTCCCATATCACAATGAGTTAATGTTGTTCGCCTGTTAATATTTACACGTACAACGTGCAATAATGTCTATGTGCCCAGTCACAAAGATCAATAAAATAAAATAAGGTAATGTTGAAGAGTAATGACATAACAATTAATTTATAACAAGGAAACCATTCTAGATCACCATCAAATCCTTAAATTTCCCATCAAGTCCACAATACAACCATACAGTCAAAATAATAACCAAAACACAATAGTAATCATGATGTCCCGCACATTTTATTTGTATGCTAATTAGAATACAACAACAAGGTTTGAGATTAAAATCAATTCAAAATTTATAACACGGTTCAAACCGAGTTAAAGATGAGTGGGCATTACAATTATGATAAAATAGTGAGGGAGGAGGACGGGTTACACCGTAGTTGTACACATCTATGAAAATTGTCACCATCCTTTGGGTTTCAGGTTTACACTGTCAGCCATTAGAGATAATTTGGTTGATTAATGGTCCAGGTTCACTTTCCTTTCCCTTGGAATTCAGATTACATAGTTTTAGATTACATGTAGTTAATCAATTGCTGCAACTGAAAACACAATAAAATTGTAATGTATCCTCCTAGTTAGGTCCATTTCATCAATGCCTTTCATCGTAATAAAGTTTCAAGTTGCCCATTTGTACATAAGTGCAACAATTGTCAACATTTTTGGCGATCATGTAGGGAAAGCTTCCTGCTAGCTTGTAGACCAGTGCCTTGCTCTTGTCCATTGGGCATGGAGTCAAGCATATAACCAAAAACTACCTTTTCCCAAAAATAAACTAAAACTGGGAAATGATTTAGTGAACCAGATCACATGCAAAAGTGCACTTTATTGAATTGAAAAACATTGCAATGTGCATGAACTACATATATTGAAAGGGAAATCCTACTCTAACCAAACACTATAGGATTTTCAATAAAAGTGTTTAATAAACATACTATTCATAGGAATGGGAATTTGCTCTCCATTCACCCTTGAAAGATGAAATGCATTGTGTTCTTTGCAAGCTGAAAGCATGTAGGGACGACTCCAGCTTGTATTAAACTTCATGTGGTTTCCTTACTTTACATGATCAACATCCCATTTTAACAAAATGTCTCCTTCATTGAAGACTATAATGCCCCATTTGATGTTTCCCCAGTCCCTATCATGACGACCCTATTACTAAGCTTTTAACGCTGTGGTGCTCCTGTTGATCTTTTGTTGGTTTCACCCTTGTCACAGAGAACAATTGGAATTCTCCCACTGCGTCATGTCTTCTCATGTCATGTTGTTGTTTTCTGCAGTTGGCCCCGCCTTGTACATTACGTTTTCCTCCTATTAAAGGAAAATGGTGTGCTCGATTTATCAGGCTCGTAAGTTTGTTCTTGTTAATATGATTAACAAGTATTAATAAGTGGTAATAAGTGGTAATAATAATAATAATATTATTATTATTATTTTATTTATCAATCGACGATAACTTCGTTATCTAATCGTCGACTTGTTATCAACTTGTTGTTATCCATCGATAAGCAATTGTAGGGAAAACACATAGACTTACACAATCTTTTAATTAAATAAAAATACATATACAATTTAATATAAAATTAAATAAAACTAATATGAAGGCTAGGGCGAAAAGCTCTAAAACGTTTGCTGTTAGGGTTTTGTCTTTTTGGCATTTGGAAATGGGGCGAATTTGGGGGGGTGGCGGCAGAGCAGATCCAAATCAGATGTCTTCTCATGGAGTGCAATGGTGTTTTGCAGCCTCCTCCCAGCCTCCTAGCCTGCGCCAACATCCTCCCAGCTGCTCCAAACTACCTGCGTGGACTTCCATAAAAGCATAATGGAGGAAGGATTTCTGTCGGATGTTGTAGTCGCAAATACTTGGGGGGGGCGTCGTTTCTTGTTTGACCAGAGGAAAAAATGGGACAGTATCTCTCTAGAAGGGTGTTTTTTGTTTACAGCGTAAAGACACGGGTTTTCCCTCTTAAGGCAGTCACGTTGTTTCACCATGCAACAAACAGGTCTCCAACCTGATCAATTTACATTTTCCAGCAAATCCCTAGCCTGTGTTAAAAAAAACGCGCCCAGACCTACGTGACTTCCTTCAGCACATAAAAGATAGAATTTTTTTTCAGATGTTGAAGTTGCAACTGCCCTGGTAGACATGTATGCACAAAATGGATTTGTTGAAAAGTCGTGTGGATTTTTTTGCTGGTTCTGTGCAAAGTGGGTTTGTTGAATACGCCTTGGAACCTTTAAAACAAATTCTGCATCCATTGCTAGCATCCTCACGCTAGTTTCTTAAATAGGGTCTTTTTAGGCATAGATGTTGCAGGTGCTCGGTTAGATATGAATGCAAAATGTGGAAGTACAGACAAAGCCATGGACTGTGTGAAAAAATTCCTGCAAAAAAAAGAAAAACGTGGCTTTTGGATTTCACCTTTACCATGGAAGCTTCATTTTTGGTTTATTTGCTTATGGCTGCCAGGCCAGCGGTGGCTGTGTGGTTATGTTTGCTTGGTTTTTGATGAGCACATGAGAATGTGCAAAATGTGGAGGCATGCTTAAGGCATGTGAAGTGTTTGACTAAATGCCTTCAAAAATCATGGTTTAAGGGTTGCAAGATTTGAGGCTATGCACAAAAGGAGGAAGATCTCATTCTATCCAAACAACAACAATAAGAAACCATTTGATCATGCTCAACAAGTGGTGGGTCGAATCCAGAAGGTAGGAGAAATGTGATCAGAGTAGCGGAATGGTTTCAAATATGTAGTTACAGATTTTATTGTTAGACGTGTATGTTAAATAATGGAGCTGTGGATGCTCGTGATCTGGTTGACGATGTGCCCAAGCAAGTTACTGAACCAAATCCTGCAGTTTCGACCGACTTCACTCTCCAGGCATGGTTCTTCTTCCCTTACCTCTCATAATTCTCGTGTTTTAGTTCTCTTTTGCAACTAAATAGAATTTTAAATTATTAGGATTTTTAATACAGTTAAATGTCCCTTTAACTCGTTGCAAAACAATAAATTGTTATGTCGTAACTCACGAAGTCATTATAACTCGTCTACTTTAAACCATAAACTATCACCCTCACTTCGAGATGATTTAGAAAACTCTTACCCATCTTCATCACTCCAATATTGTTTTATCGACCAGACGAATTTGACTCCCCATTGATAAAGTTGACCTTTTCCCTGTTTTAAATAGTTAAATTTTGCATTTTTCGGAGACTCACTAAATACCCTTTGTAACTCTAGAAATGAGATGTGCAGTTTCATTCGTGTACCCTAGTATACGAGGAGTCACCTTGACCTTTGGTTTGACCCAAAACAAACATATGACATCCTTTTGATGCTCTTATGGGAGCCCTGTTACACTGGTTTACAACAGTAGAAAGTTGTTAAATCTAGAAAGTTGGCTTTCGTTTTGAACCACCATTTGAAACCTAGATGGAGAAATTACTTCCCGTCTTCGTAAACCTTTAGTGTTTATACTAGACAATTGCATGGAACATTCAGTATAAGAAAGAAAATTTTTCGGGATAGTTTGGCGAAGCCATTTTGTAGGCCTCCGGTCGCAGTTTGATGAGGTCAAACTGGACCAATTTCGTCTTGTCGCTTCAGAAAACTTGTTGCCGTTTAAAAATGGTTATCTAGTTCTCAGTCCCGTCGACTTTGATGAATTCTCCTTATATAGGGGAACTAGTAGGAGATGTCTCGTTGCGTGCTCCTCCATCAAATGTCAGTTATGGATGCAGTTTTCTGGGCCCTCGAGCTAACTTTTGTCATTTTACAACTGGGTGAACTATGATCAGTAGCCCCAGAAAACTAGCCGCCAAACACAAACCGTTCGCTATTTCCCAATTCCGTTAGTTGCTATGAATTCTTGGTATATCTGGGGACACGTAGAAAGTTAATCGTGGTGTGTGTTCTCATCGGAAGATAACTTTTGGAAGTGGTTTCTTAGCCTCCGAGCCCATTTTGAACGTTTTGTAACTAGTGAAAAAATGTAAAAATAGAAAGTTGCAGGACCGTCGTAGGGTTTCCAAATCACCCTGGAAACTTTTAACACATATAAATAACTGTTTAAAACACTATAATGTAACTTGTTGTGTGCATTAGAACTTTTGACAAAATAGTATTTTCTCTCTCTACCCTTCTCTCTCTCTCTCTTGGGTTACAAAAAGAAGCAAAATGAAATGTAATGAATACATGTCTCTAAACCTTTTTATTTCGATTGCAAATTGTAATTTTTATCTTATGTAAATGGGGAAAACTGAAAAATGATAATTATGATTGATAAGGGTGGATGCCATGCCAGCGATTTATCGCTGATATCTTGCTCCCGTTGTTTTTTTGCAGGAGGAAAGAATGATGCCGTAAAGGCGATGAGTAATTCGTTATTTATTTTTGGAAATATATTGAAAGACTTATTGTTGAAATTGGTAGTATGTAAAAGTCGCTAGATTAATAAATGCTTGAGAAATTGGTATTTCTTTCATGGATGTTATTTTGATCCCAAAATTGTTATGGTAAAAGTGGAATACAAATGTCAAAAGGAATTGAAATTTATACCTTATAGTGAACTTTCATTTTGTAATTTTTTGTTTAACAATTGGTGTTGTGTTTCTTACCTTGAAAATGTAATAAAGGAACCTAGCCACAATAGTCAACCCTAGTTCAAAATTTGTATATAACTAACTTGCCTATGTAAATCCCTTAGTGTAGAAAACTGTGACCTTCAAACGAACCTTTACACATGATGGAACATCCTAGTTTAGGCAAATAATATTCGCTGAATGGGTTGATCATCTTAGTAGGTACGTTTAGTGACATCGACATAAACCAGACATATAGGAGCAACACAGTCAAACTCGACCTGGAGTTAGTAGAGTTAACGCTTCCTTCGTGTCCTAGTGGACTGCCTTGTCTTCCAAAGATAGTTTTAGAATTAATTTTTCCGCATCTAATGAATTTCTTGTGGGATCCAGATGACATCATGGAGCTAGAGAAATAGTGGTTCTATCACTTAAAATTTTGTTAATGAATAGATCCTCTTAGCTATATGTACTATCTTTGGCATGTGACATTATAGTGCTTTGATCTTTTACGATGGGTTTATAGGTGAATATGTTTTGAACCTTAGTCTAATCTATAATAGAGCGTAAAGCCCTAAGTGAAAATTGAAATTAAACTAAACCCTAGTTGACTAGGATGTTAACTTGTGGTTAGAAAACTATAATCTAACTCTTTGCATATGAAATTGTTTTGAAAGATGTTGATTTTAGAGAACCTTAGAAACTGAATTCTTGTCTCATAATCCCTTGTTATGTCATTCTATGGCATTAAGGAATAAATAATATTTCTTATGCGGGATCGTGCAATGAAAAGATATGGGTTCTTCGTGATCATAGGTCACTCGTGGTTCATGTGTAGTTTATAATGCTTCTAACCATGCAATTCCTTAAGATGTCAGACAAGTACTTTCGTAACTCTTATGTTTAAAATGATGGTAATAATGATACCCTAGTGTGACACAAGAGTAAATCATATGAGAGTAAAACCAAAAATAGAGGTTAGGAATAATGTCACTGGGAGTCCTTATAACTTAATTTAAACATCTTCATGTGTTACAAAGAATATGAATAATCAAATGGTGTGATCAAACTTCGAGAAAACAAAGGATATATATATATATATAAATCTTATGGGAATTCAATAATTTTTTGAATTATAATAACAATGATAGGGAAATAAATATAGTGTGAATCAAAAAATGTTTTTGGTAAGAAGCTACCCTGCATCTAAAACTTCGTCAAATCCTTTTATTGCGTTCTGGACATCAAGTCACTTTCGCTTGAGTTGTAAGGTTAAAATTGTAGACATCAAATAAATGTTGGAGAAGAATAATCTTAACATAATAATAAGATAATTAAGTACTTTGTATGCAATTTGATTTATGCCAAATATGTATGTCAGTTATGGAAATTTATATAAAGTATAAGAAGCCAACTTAATATGGCCGAACTGTATCTTCAACTGTGGAATAAACTTAAGAAAATGTAGGTTGAAAAATGAAGAATTTATCCTCGCTCATAATGTCCATGGAATGTTAACTGTAACTAAAAATACATTTAAAGAAATGATGTGTTGTGGGTTCGCCATTCCTGAAGTCATGTTCTTGTGGTTGGGTCTTTACTAGTAACCTTCCATTGGGAAAAGTGTAGTGTCAGCATGCCTATGTTGTTTTCGTGTGTCTATGTGAGTTGATGAATTTTGTGATTTTCGTATGTGAGTCGAGTTTTTGTACTTAGAGCCCTTTTTGTGTTGTGTGTAGTGAGTAATGTAAGTAAAAAAAAATTATCCTGGTATTTTACTGTTGTAATTGTGCGTGTAAAGGGTGGGTACTACAAAGACTCTGAATTTAGCCGTTTTTATCAAATGTTTTCTTTATCTGTCTTTGATTATTTTCCACATGCAAATGAGATTGATCTCTTAGCTCTTGCAGCTCCATTAATTCTGCATAACTAAACCTACAATGGTTTGTTTCTCAAGGAGTTCCTTTTGATGCATTGTAATCCTAGTGTAGGCAACTCAACTGAGATGAGACATTCATTGCCTCTCTTCCATAAACTAGATTGTATGGTGAATTGCCAACTTATCTTTTAGGCAGTCACTCTATGTCAGCCCATAGTGTTTGAATTTAACATCCGATGCCCAAGCTCTTTGGTTATCCTTGAGTGTTCTTCTGATGATCCTCAATATATTTTTGTTAGTACATTTCAGCTAATCCATTACCTTGTGGGTAATAATTATACGAAGTACTTAAATAAATTCCATGCTTAATATCCCAATCTGTTATCTTTGCACCAAGAAATGCTAAAGCATTATCTGAAATGATAGTTGTTGGAACACCAAATCTGTAAACTATACCTTCATAAAATGATAGGATTGAAGTCTTGTTAGCTTCTTTCAAGGATATTGCTTCAGTCCATCATGTAAAGTAATCTGTAATAGTAAGATCCACTTGTGTCCTTGTGATGAAGGTTGATTTATCATGCCAATGAAGTCAAGACCCGACTGCATGAATGGTTGATCCACTGAGATAGGCTGCAGGATGAAACAAAGCTAAACATTCTTTTTCCAATAAACAAAGCACACTTCTTACACTTTCTAATCCACTCAAAGCAGTCCTTGAATATGTTAGGCCAATAGTAACTAGCTTTCATAATTTTTAAGGTTGTAGTACGTGCTGAAAAAGTGACCTCCTGCATAAGTCCTTCATGAAATTTTGATAATAGTTGCTGAATTCTATCATAATCAATACATCACAACAAAATTCCATTTATATTTCTTTTAAAAAACACACCATCAATGAAAACATAGGGTATAACTTGTAACCTGAAATATCTTCACTTATTCTTGTCCATACCTTTTGGATAAGTACCATGTTGTAAGTAGTTAACCAAATAAGTCATCCATCTTCCATTCCTAAAATTCTTGAATAAGTTCAGCCCGTTGCTGATTTTCTGGTTTGATATCTGACTGCTAATACGTGATTTCAGCATGTTGTTCTGAATTTTCTAATTTTGCAGCCTATTGTTTTTCCATATCAGCAATTAGATGTTCACACAAACATTTTCCGATGAACTTTTTTCGCAACACAGAATGTCAAAATCATACTCCATAACCTTCATAATCTAGCCTGCTCTCTTCTCATTCAGTTCTTTTTTCAATAAGAATTCTTTAACACTTGGATGAGAGACTAAGACATGTATCTTATTATTGGAAATCATGTACTTGAATTTATTTAAATCCTCTAACTACTGAAAGTATTTATTTTTTCCAAGAAAAGTGTACATTTGTATCGTAGTCATGCAAACTCTGTCTAAAGAAAGCAATTGGCTTCTCAGTGGTTTTCATCATTAATTTGAGTTAATATGGCTGAAATAGTCTCAACTCTTGCAAGTGCATACATTACTAAAATCCTTATCAAAACATTAGATTTGCAACATGAGTAGGAGCTTATGAAATAGCTAGACTTGATGGCCTCAAATCCTTTTCTTCCTTTGTTGGTCCAAGAGAAGGTCTTATCTTTCTTTAATATGGATGTTAATGGTTTTACTAATGCTGCAAAATCTGGAACAAATCTTCTAACAAAGTTGATTTTTCTAAGAAAACTTTGTATTGCTTTCTTATGATGAGGCAAGGATAGCTGTGAAATAGCTTCAATTCTGAAAGGATCAATAGATAAACCTTGTCTAGAAACAATATGACCAAGGAATTTACCTTGATGCACTGAAAAATATGGACTTTTTGGGATTCAAAGATATTCCAAACTATCTACAAAGCTGAAAAGTCTATCTTAAATGGATTAGATGTTCATCAGAATTCTTTGAAAATATGGTGACATCATCTAAGTAAACCAATATGAATTTATTTAATAAGTTGTGAAAAGCCATGTCCATTGCATGTTGAAATGGTTGCACCAACATTGGAATGTCCAAAAGGCATTATTTTGATAATGCATAAGTACCCCACTTTGTGGTGAAGGTTGTTTTGTATCTATCTTCTTCACACACAAGGATCTGATTATATCCACTATAACCATCCAAAAGGGACCAACCTATCTGAACCTGAAACTATTCTTAAAATCTAATCCATATTGGGTAGCTGATAATGATCTTTTAATGAAGCTTTATTAAGATCTCTAAAATTGACACATAATCCTGATTTCTCCATTCTTTTTACCAAATAGGAAAAAGATTAGATACCCAAATTGAATGCTTAACTGGAAAGATAATTACCTAATTCGATTAGTTTGGATAAATATTTTCTCATCAATGGTTCAATATTCAGATTTACAGGCCTTTGTTTCTACCTAATTGGCTTGGAATTTGGCTGTAACTCTATTATATGTTGAGCTAAATTGGGATACAAAACCTCTCAAATCTTGTTATTTCCAAGAAAAAACATCTCTGAATTCTTTACATAAATTGATAAATGATTATTTTTCAGTTGAGGAACATACCTTTCCAATAAATAGTTTATTTTCATCATCCACCAAGATCCTCCTCATAGTTATCTGCGTGAGTTGAAATCTTACCTTTGTCTTTTCTTAACTAATCATCAAAACTGAAAATATCTTCTAGTGTGACCAATTCTTGAGGAAACTTGTTGTATTCAACTGAACAATCTGGTCACCATAGAAGTGTTGCAGTTTTTCCTGATTTACTGCAGAAAATTCAGCTTCTTGCTATAAAAATCTATAGATTTGTTCATCATCCTTTGAAAACTTTGCCAATTTTCTTCATTATCAGGTACTGAAGGTCTGATAATCAACTTTATATATGGATTTAATTTGTTGTTTTCGATATGTTCTAGCACATCAAAAACTAGAACCAATTGTTGTAAGTATGTCTGCATTGCTTACTTTTAAGCTCTTGGAAGCAAATTGCATGTTAATAGCATTAAAATCTTCCATTAAGTCTGAAACTCTATGTTTGTAAGATTTTCAGCAATGAATTCTTACACACATTAAAATTTTCACTTGATTAATAACTAACTCTGAATCACCAAAAACTTGCAAAGTGTTAATACCTCTTTTTCTTGCCCATTGTAAGCCATAAATTAATGCTTCATATTCAGCTACATTACAAGTACAAGAGAAAACTATAGACTTAAAGCTAAAAAGTACCTTTCATTTGAAGGGGAAGTAAGCATCAAACCTACACCTTTTCCTTTCTTGTTCTTAGCTCCATCGAAGTGAAGCTTCCATAGTCCTTCTGTTGTTTTTTCTATTTTGGATAGACAAGGGGATTGGTGCATTTTTTTATGCAAGTAATAGACACAAACAAATATTCTTATTCTTCTTTGAAAGGATCATAATGCATGTTATTCTTGAGTCTTTTCATCCATAAACAAATTAGAAACACCCGTCTAGTGCAGAAACATGTGTTGTATCATCAAAAGTAGATTGATCTAAAGCTGCATAATTTTCTGTAACATTTGAAGCATGAGGCTCAATATGAAACCTAGCCAGAAGGCTCTGAATTTATGGTAACCTTAGTTCCATATCTTGTAGTAAAGAACAAAAAAGACCAATCTAAAGAAAGATAAACTCCTATCTTTTTTGTAAAATCTCTTGATAAACATAAGGCAAAGTAGGGAGGTAAATCTAAAATAGTAACATCTTGTAAGATAGTAACATTTGGGCAAAATCATGCAAGGTTACCTCCAAATTTATGATAATGCCAACTGTGTTGGTTGTTGCTCTGTCTAGATGCAACACACTTTTCTCTGTAGGTTCATACTGCAGGTCCAATTTTTCTGCAATTGCTTTTGGCATAACTGTGCTACTTGCACCACTGTCAACCATACAATTATGAACTAAATGATCTTCAATAATCAAAGATAGATAAAATGGTGGTGGTTTCTTGATATCATGAGCAGTTAAAACCTTTTGAACCATCCACTTAGCCTCTTTCATGTGGTCTTGTTCCATTATTCCAAGAACCATGTCTTCTTTTTGAGCTTCATTTTGTGCTCTGGTTTTGATGAAATCTACAGCTTAGCAAACTCATGAGAAAGTAACTCTTGCTGTCATGGAATACTTAGAGCATCCCACAATGAAATATTAATATTATGTTTTTTCATTACCTCAACAATATTAAAAGAAGCAACCATTTTTGAAACTTCTACAATTTTAGCATAAGCTTTAGCAAAAATCTTGACTCTGCTTTCAGCAACTTTTGAAATCTGAGGTATGAATAGTCTTCTGGGATCAGGATGTAATTATTTTTCTGCTCATTTTGAGCTGAACTACTTGTTGTTTTTTGAGGAACAACAAGATTGTTTGTTGTTTTTTGAGGAACAACAAGATTGTTTGTTGTATTTTTTGACCTGCACTTTTTATTTTATCAGTAAATGTAGGTAGAACGGGTTTGTTTTGTTGTTTTTCCTTATCCTGAGCCTTTTCTTGAGACCTAGTTGTGACTGCAATAAAATCTTCCTCTCCAAAGATGACTAGATTTTGTTCAGTTATTTTTTTGACTTTGAGCTTCTTCCTGCCCCACCCTCCATTTGAGGCATGAATAATGCTTCAGGTTGAGGTTGTGTAACAAGGACATAAGGAATGCATTTGGATAATTGACAGTTGAATGAGGTTGATTACAAGGTTGACACCATTCTTTTGAAACCATGTTAACTGGAAAAAGAGCGCTACATGAACTAGGAGCCTTTGGGGCAAATTGCCTTGGCTGATATGGTTGTCTATAGTTCTGATTTTGCTGATAAGGCTTCCTATTCTGCTGATTTTGCTAATAAGGAGCTTGATAAGGCCTGCTAGGTCGAGCTAATTTGTTCTCAATTGATGTTAACTTATTTCCCATAGTCTGCAAGGCCTTAAACACATCATCTAATGGAGCTAAAATAGTAGGCTCTATAATGGTAATAGGTTGCGGAATAGGTGACAAATCTTGTTATAAGAGGCATTGAAGGCCTTGGATCTAATTTCCTAGTTTCAATAAGGTTTTTTTTCAGCTCTAATGGACAATGTCATAAGATTTTAGGAGAGTCTCTCCTCCCATAGACTGAATCATGGTTGAAATATCAGTTGTTTAAGGCTCTAAGTTAGTATAGAAAAACATGATCAGCTTGAGGCTTAACAGTGGTTGGAATTCTTTCCCAAGTTCTAGCAAAATCAAATGTTGAAACTAGCCATAAATTCATGAGGAGATCTTTTGATTGTAGACAACTGTTTTATGAGAGATAAATGATCAGAATGGCCTTGAAATTTCTTAAGTAATTTCTCTCCTAACTCATCCCAAGTTCTTATGCTCCCAATTTCTAAGGTTTTCTGTACCATTCCAAAGACTTGTCCTTTAAATGATGCAGCTAGAAGTCTTAAGGCTACATCTTCATGAGTTATATTATGAACAAAAGAAAGGGATACAAAATCTTTAATGTTCTTTGTAGGAGTAATATGAGTTTTCACTAGTGAATGAAGGTAAAACTTTCATGGCAGCATTGGGAATACCATGATAAACTTGAATTACTAAAGGGCTGCCATTAGTAAAGGTTACAAAATTTCTAGGTGGTTGTAGAGCCATTGTAATAACTGGGATTTGAACAATAAGATTAATATGTGGTGAAAGAAGATTAGGAGGAGGGTTGCAATAACCAGGCCTATTATAAGGTAAGGTATTGCCAAATCTTCTTCTTCTATCAGAATTCAAAGGTAAAGAAATAAAATCAGGAGGAATTCCTCTTATCGATGATATGTTGTAATCACTTTAAGCATGGAACATGCTGCAAAACTGGTCTGAAATCACCCTTACATGAAGTCGCCAAATAAATATTTTGATCTTTGGAATAAATTGTTGCAGCTTGCTTCAATTATGAAGTGACTTTCTTTCGTCTGTAAATTACTTTAATTGTTCCATAATCCACTGCAAATATGATTTGTCTCCCTCTGGGCATGCCAAAAGCTATTATCTCTCAAAAGTGCACTCTTGTTGAGAGATGACAAAAGGGTTTCTAACCTTTCTTTAAATATCTCACTTTCGTAGATACAATGCAAATACCTTAGGTCTATGGGTATACCTATTGTTGAGGCTAGTCTCAAGTATCAAGGCCATAGTTCCTTTTTGATGTATCATAAACTATTTTTTTGGGGTTTTGAGGGTAAAATATGACTATAACTGAAATTGAATGGGGATGATACACCAAACTTGTTGAGGGCTTTGACTGAGTATATGTTACGATAAAATTGAGAATGAATTTTGGATGCACAAACCAATAGTTTTCAGCATAGAATATTAAGGCAAAATACTTTGTGTATTGAGGGAATGAATCACAACAACACAATAAGGTAAACATGCACACTAATAATATGCAGAAATTACCGCATTTGTAGTAAGGTAAGATGATTAATCAGGGAATTTAAATTCACAATAATTAATAAGATATACACACCACTGCAAATAATTGGAAAGGCAGAAATCATTTCTCATTCAAGGGGGAAAATTGGTAAAAATTACTTCAGCACTCCTATGTCCAAAAAGTCCTCCTTGTGCCTTGCAATTGAACACAATATATAACAAGATTATTCACCCAACCCATCCTAAAAATAGGATAAAATTTTTACTCACCCATGCATGCTAATTTTACCCCTTTATCATGAATAAATAAAGGAATAAAAATAGGCATGTTGATTACAATGAGGCATTAATAGCCTTAGTTACAAAAATAAATTTTAGTCCAAGTGCATTTGACAGATATATTTTTAATAAAATTGGATGAATAATTTGGCTAATAATAGCCTTTGCTTGATGTGAAAGTCTTCTCCAATGTGCATGTAAACTTTGTCTTCTTTTTCTTGGTGTGACACTTATAATAGTTGATCCTTGTGATTACATGCATAATATTATTCTCCTACAAGTAAAAATAATGCTTTGTATTCAATACCAATGTGGGGGACCAATTTTGGTGTGCACATATTCTAATTTTTCCTCTTCAAGTCTGTAGTGTTTGCTTTGGCATAATGTATACTTTGTCTTTTGGTATTTAATTGCTTGAAAAGGTGACCACATTGACTAATTGCTTGGACTATAGTAGCGAGTCTCATTTGACTTGATGTTAGCATTATTTTCTTGGTCCCCTTTTGATTAGAACTCAATGCATATAAGGTGATAAGGTAAATTTTACCTTTTTGGTAATCATTGGTGAATATATATCGACCACCATGTCATAGAATATAGTTTCGGTATTTTGAATAATCATTCATAACAATATTTTATTAAGGTAATGATTTACCTTTTTGGTGAACATTGTGTTTGGCATTTACACTATAGTTTGGACCTTAGTCAGTCTATGGGTAATGATTTTGTTTAAACATGGGGCTGCACCACCCCCCCCCACCCCTCCATGATGAATCGACCCATTGAAATTTTTTTCGGTGGCTTTGCTTAGCTGCGATAAGTTTTTGAATCATGGTACAATTACCTTCTTTTGATAAGAACTACTGATCTTGTACTGATTAATTCTCAATCGTTGATCCTTTTATACCCTCGGTTAGGGTTTTGACTTTGTAATTAATGCATTCGGTGCTTGTTCATTCATCGAATATGTGTTACCATTTGATATCTTCCATTGATTCTGAACCATGGTTGAAGTTGACGTGAGCGGTCAGGCTTGAGTTTTCTTTGAATCTGGGGAATTAATTGTGGCCATTGATCTTTGTATCATTTAGATATGTAATCGTTGATTACTAACTCTAGAGTTAGTAATGTGCACCATTTGATCTTATATGATTTTTATCTTGGCCATTGAGAAATAACTCTGGTGAGTTAGGTTGATTAAAGGCTCGCCGAGCTTGTCATTTTTTCATTTCGCCTGCTCATTTCAAGTGGTGAAGTCCTGGCCATTTTTTTCTTCTCACTTCCATTAATGGTGTTTCGAGCTTGGATTTCATTGTTCTATACATTCAAATTGTGTTGTTGTGTATTGGAGAAGTTTTACATTGATTCAAAAGACTTTACGTACACTTGGTTGTGAATACTCTGCTTTGAATTTGGGCTTAAGCTTGGTCGCCATTCGAAAGGTATGATAACTCTGTAATTTATTTGTGTAACCTTCGAAGCTTGCATACAAACTCATTGCATCAAATTTATTAATTGTGGCTCACCATTTTTATATGTTTCCTGCTTTGAACAAAGATTTATGTTATTTATTATCATTGATACCCATATCTTTTTTCTGGTTTCTTACTTAAAGTTATTCTATTATACTTCTTCAGTTTATTTTGATCTTTGATAATATTATGATCTTTCAAAATGATTCTCGCACCTGATATTTTCTTGTGTTTCTTTATTCTTGAGAAGATGGCCGTATGTTATGCAAACTGGGTTCTCACCATTTTGGGTTATCATTTTGAGCTTGATATTTTTGAAGGTTTCAATAACTTTGAGCTTTATTGGGAAGTCTTACCCTTCATTTTAACATTTTCCATGTCTTATGCAATAAAACCAACCTCTCGAAATACTCGCTAATGGGTTCATTTTCTGTTTTGAAATATCTTCTTCATGTGATCTTTCTGAAACCGAGTTCGAAAAATCATTCCGGTGTTACTACTTTTTACTACGTGCGGAGATATTTTGAGGGTTTTATGGTCAAGAATAATGAGCCATTTTATATTCTAAATCTAGAAATTTCATACACTTTGTATCAATGTTATCTATGGATGTTTCGATATTTTTTAGTTGTGATTTTCTGATCATTCAAACTCCATTTTGTTGTGTGTTCCTTTACAATTTGAGTTAGCAATTTCTCATTTCAGAACGACTCAGATTTGAGTTCCTTATCTATCCTAGTCAAATTTTCACATATGGTTTGAAACTTATCTCTTCCTCCTCTTGTAGGTAGAAGAAGTCATTGTTGGTGCAGAATCACAACACCCTTGAATGTCCTGAGTCTGAAATGGGGCATTCGGTGTGATTTCACAACATTGGACCATCTCTCAAGCTATGGGACTTGCGGACTTGAGATGGACCTCCAGAGAAGGTTGGTACCTGCTTCCTAAACTACTTGCCACAAGATACTCAAGTGCAGGAAAAACCTATCTATCCTAATCTAACCATTCCAAGGGGGCAGAGAGAGAGAGAGAGAGAGAGAGAGAGAGAGAGAGAGAGAGAGAGAGAGAGAGAGAGAGCCTACACTAAGTAGTGATACAATAGAAAAGGAAGTGGCGAGATACTCTGCTGAGGGAGAATGAAACAGGGGAAAAAGGAGATGAGGGAGGTCAGACAGAAGTGACACAGACCCAGATCCAAATCCACCATCGAAAATCCATGAAACACGACATCTTACACTTGCAAATGTGAAAATACATGCACATGAAGAAAACACGAAATGGAGAGGCACAAAGAAACAACAAAACATGAAGAGGGGTTGAAGAACACCACAAATACATGATTTTATTGCTCTATGAGGTGCAAAAACCATTACATGGATTCTCAAAGGAAAAAATATACTTTCTAGGCATAGGAGAAGGTTTACAACTCAAAATGGAGCTGGGAAACAAATTTTACAGAGTTTCCCCACATGCAGAATGTCTCCCCTTCTCAAATAAGAAGTGTTTACAATATATAGATGATGAAAGCCAAAAAGAAAGAACAGAAAATCGATTATGCTCTTAAAGCTCAACCACCAACCATCAATGACCTACAAATCTACTTATAATCTATCAATTTTGGTTCCCAATGTCTGTTTGGCATGTTGGAGAAGGAAAGATGGCAATTCTAGGTCAGATATGGGTAGTTGAAGCGATTAGATCCTTCATTAATGGTATGAAAGACATTTTCCTAGTTTTCACCCATCTAACCTTCTAAAAATTAAAGTTTCATGCTTCCATGGTGTAGAGGAGGTCAAGATCTTTCCAAAAATTATTCTCTTGCTCAAATCTGAGCTTCCAGTCAAAAGAGATGGCTGTCTGAAGATTCAACATCCAGACTGTGCAAAATAGTGAAAATGTGATCTTTGCTAAACAGATCCGTGGGCCCGAAATTCATTGTGGAAAATAAACCTCATTGGGCTCATGGGCCCACACTTGCAAATTGCACTTTTATGAAAGTTGCAAAAAATGCAAAAAATTCCCACGGCTCTGCATATTTTCATTTTCCATTTGTCATCTTCGGGCCCGCTAGCCCGCATTTTCCATTTTGGTGAAAAGTCTTCCATGGGCTCGCTGGCCCGCTTTGACAAAAATCCTTCAAAGGTTCACCTCCCTGCATGTAATTTAGGCTTGAAACGTGGCTTCTCTTGGCATTGGTGGAGGTGCAGCTTACTTTTATACTTTACACCTTTTAGAAACAAAAGCCAACACATTAAAATTGCCTCCGACGACCTGCCTTCTCGCTTTAACTTGAAACATGACCACGTGTCTCTTTGTGGGCCTGCTCTATAATTTTGTGTTTTGAATAATTCCCTTTTGTTTGGCAGGGCCATATGTTTGACCCTAGACACATGGAGGCTCGGCGCGTATTGGGAGACTGCCTCCAAATTTTTCTTTTGAATTTGCGCCTATGAGGCATGTGGCGCCATCCGCGGTCTTTTCTATACTTAGACGATTTGGGGCTGGTTTTGTCCCCTTCTTGACTTTTGGACACATGGAGGGCTGGCGCAAGTTTGGGGGACCGCCTTTAGAGTTGATCTTTGAAGATGCACTGAATTGACACATGGCACCTTCCGCTGGCTCTGCCCCATTTTGAATTTTCAAATGCCGAATCTGTGTCCTTTTTAGACCTGGGACACATGGAAGCCTTGCGCTCATTTAGGGATTGTCCTTTGGGTCTCACTTTTGAATTTACGATGTTGAGGCACGTGGAAGATTCCACCGAACCTCTTATACTTAGTCGATTTAAATGGCTGACTCTGTCCCCTTCTTTGACTCTGACCACATGGCGAGCTCGCGCTCATTTGGGGTCCCCCGCTTTAGATCCTACCCTTAGAATTACACCGATGAGGCATGTGACACCCTCCACGGGTCTATTCTTTACTTAGCTGATTCAACGGCTGATGAGATCCATTTTTAGACCCTGACTACGTGGCGAGCTGACACTCATTTGGGGGACCGCCTTTAGCTTCGACCCTTGAAGGTGCGCCGATGAGGCACGTGGATCCTTCCGTAAGTCCTTTGACTTTCACTATTTCCATTGCAACCTTTTGAGAATTTGGACACGTGGAGGGTTTGTGCTCATTTGGAGACTTTGTTTTGATGCGCATTTTAAAATTGCGCCGGGTTGATAGATGGTGTCTTGCGCAAGTCCGTTGTTTGGCTCCTAGTCGACTTATATGTGGCTAAGTCTGAAACTTTGAGCCCTTTTGACTTCTTTCCTATTTTTGATCCTCTGGTTTCTTTGACACTATTTTCCTCCTTCTTCAACCCCGATCCTCCATTGTAGAGTCCTGCTTGTAACCTGACTGTTGGATTTGAAATGTGAGCTCGCAGGACAGAGCTGACGCTTAAGTATTCTTATGCAAGGTCATGTTTGATCAATTTTTTTGTGGGGAAAAATCGAGATAACAGTTTGGCGACTCACGAGGACATCTGCCTGCTAGATGAAGAGACCAGTGGCCTTGAAGCATCCATTAGGTATGGAGTGTTCCTGATCAACACAAATTTGATCCTTGAATGGACTACACATAAACAACAAAACACCACAACACACACTATTCAATAATGATTTCTTCACTAACTGGCCTCAACTCTAATTTGATCTCTCCCAACTTCTCCTCTTCAATAGGACTTGGAGCTGGTTGTTCTTCCTCCTTAACTAGTTGTGCAACTTGGATTAGATCAACATCCTCTTTAGACAAAGTGCCATTATGGACACTACATTAAGAGAAAACTGATTGTTGACCTTCTCCTTCTTGTTCTTTTTCTTCTTCTACTGCAAACTCAACCTCAACCACCATTGGCTCTTCAACCTTGACCTCCTTTGTAGGCTTAACCATCAAGGGGATATTTTTAAATCCAAATCTGGTAGCTAAACTCTTCAGATTTTCTAGCATTTCTTCTTTGTTTGGTTCTTCTCCTTGTTGTTCTCCTTGACTGGTCTTTGGAATCTCTTCCCCACATGGAATTGGGAAGGAAAGAGGGGGAGTGGATGGGGTTTCAACTAGATTTGCAATTGTTTGTGGTGGTGAGGGAAGTGAAACTTCTTGTTTGTTTGGAGGGGATGACTTCTTGGAAGGGAAAAGGGCAAAATAATTGAGGTGGGATGGAAGACTAGGGGATGGAGAAGGGGAAACAACACTTGGGGCAGAAGATGGGGAGCTAGACTCATGACACTGCTGCGATGATGCTGATTGAGGAAGAAGAAAAGAAAAGCTAGGAGGTGGTGGACTTAGCCATTGACAAGGTTGTCTTGTGTCCAAATCATAAGCCTCAATCTCCTCATTCCATTACACAAGTTGGGGCAGAATTTCGACCATGAAGTCAAGCTTCTCCTGTGGGCTATAATCTCTTGGAAAAGGGCCTCCCCATGGACAAGGTGCCCTGCAACCAATCCTGAATGCCTTCATTTGTGCTATGGCCTTGGAATGTACCATGCTAGCCTCCATTATTTGGATCTTCTCCAACAAACCAACATTCTTCACATAACTGTCACCATCAAACGCACACTGTTGCTCTTGATAAGCTCCTTGGCCAAAATGGTTTTAACACTACTCATATGGGTAAGCATAATGGTTCTAGATCTGATCATAATGCTGATCTGGAGGAGTTGGGAAATACATTGGAGGTGGACTGCATTGTTGCTGCTGCAAGTGTGAATTCTAAGAGGGAAATGAAGTCATGATTGCACAATTTCATGGGATGGAAGAATATGAAAGATGTGGAAAGAAATATGAATGAAGATGGGTGGAAATGGATGGGAGAAGGTTTACAACTCATAGAATGGGTTGTTGACCAGATGGAGTTGCCATATGTGATTTGCATGTACCTCAAAAGGCTGAATCTTAACAGGAACACATCCCAACCTACTAAGATGAAGTGGTAAGGTTCTTTAGACCCCATCCCACTGGGCGTGCCAAAACCTATTGGTGTAGAATCACAACACCCCTGAATTTCCTGAGTCTAAAATGGGGCATTTGGTGTGATTGCACAACATTGGACCA
The DNA here is from genome assembly GCA_019776745.2 of Taxus chinensis. Lineage (NCBI taxonomy): Eukaryota > Viridiplantae > Streptophyta > Pinopsida > Cupressales > Taxaceae > Taxus > Taxus chinensis. Next base: position 649,577,521 of record CM034151.1, read on the forward strand.
TCTCTCAAGCTGTGGGACTTGTGGACTTGAGATGGACCTCTAGAGAAGGTCGGTTCCTACTTCCTAAACTACCTACCACAAGCTACTCAAGTGTAGGAGAAACCTATCTATCCTAATCTAACCATTCCAAGGGGATATGGAGAGCGAGAGAGTGAAAGAGAGCCTAGACTAAGTGGTGATACACCCGAAAAGGAAGTGGCAAGATACTCTGCTGATGGAGGATGAAACAAGGGAAAAAGGAGATGAGGGAGGTCAGATAGAAGTGACACAGACATAGATCTAAATCCTTCATCGAAACTCCACGAAACATGACATATTACACCTGCGAATGTGAAAATACATGCACAAGAAGAAAACAAAAAATAGAGAGGCACAAAGAAACAAAAAAACATGAAGAGGGGTTGAAGAACACCACAAAAACATGATTTTATTGCTCTATGAGGTGCGTGGACCATTAAATGGATGCTCAAAGGCACAAATCCACTTTTCAGGCATAGGAGATGGCTTACAACTCAAAATGGAGTTGGGAAACAAATATTACAGAGTTTCCCCATACCCAAAATTTCTCCCCTTCTCAAATGAGAAGTGTTTACAATATATAGACGATGAAAACCAGAAAGAAAGAAGAGAAACTTGATTCTTATCTTAAATCTCAACCACCAACCATTAATGCCCTACAAATCTTCTTACAATTTATTAATTCTGGTTCCCCATGTCTATTTGGCGTGTTGGGATGGAAAATCTAGATCAGATCTGGGTAGTTGAAGCAAATGGATCCTTCATTAATGGCATGAAATATGTATTCCTAATTTTCACCCATATAACCTTTTCAAAATTAAATTTTTAGGCTTCCATGGCATAGAGGAGGTCAATACCTTTCCAAAAATTCTTCTCTTGCTCAAATCCGAGCTTCCAGTCAAAAGATATGGCCGTTTGAAGATTCTGCATCGAGACTGTGCAAAATGGTGAAAACGTGATCTTTGTTAAATGGATACGCGGGCCCAAAATTCACTTTGCACCTTTTGCAAAAAAAAAATTACAAAATTTCAAAACTCCCTGCAACCCTACAATCCCACAACCTTCTCATTTTCCATTTGACGAAAAAACCTCCTTGGGCTTGCGGGCCCGCACTTGCAAACTGCACTTTTATGAAAGTTGCAAAAAATGCAAACAATCCTACGCCCCGTAAATTTTCATTTTCCATTTGTCATTTTTGGGCCTGCTGGCCCACATTTTCCACTTTGGTGAAAAGTCTTCCCCGGGCTCGTCGGCCTGCTTAGACAAAAAATCCTTCCAAGGCCTACCTCCGTGCATGTAATGTTGGCTTGACACGTGGCTTCTCTGGGCGTCGGCAGAGGTGTAGCTTAATTTTATACTTTACGCATTTTCAAAACAAAATACAACAAATTCAAACTACCTCCGGTGACCCACCTTCCTACTTTGACATGAAACATGGCCATGTGTCCCTTTCTGGGCTTGCTCTGTAATTTTGTGTTTGGACTAAGTCCCTTTTGTTTGGTGGGGCCATATGTCTGACCTTGGACACGTGGAGGCCTAACGCATATTGGGAGACTTCCTCCAAATTTTGTTTTTGAATTTATGCCGATGAGGCACATGGCACTATCTGTGGTCTTTTCTATACTTAGCCAATTTGGGGCTGGTTTTGTCCCCTTCTTGATTATTGGACATGTGGAGGGCTAGCACAAGTTTGGGGGACCACCTTCGGAGTTGATCTTTGAAGATGCACCGAGCTGACACGTGGCACCTTCCACTAGCTCTGCCCCATTTTGAATTTTCAACTGTCGACTTTGTCTCCTTTTCGAACTTGGGACATGTGGAAGCTTCGCACTCATTTAGGGACTGTCCCTAGGGTCTCACTTATGAAGTTACACCGTTGAGGAACATGGAGGCTTCCACCGAACCTCTTATTCTTAGTCAATTTAAATTGGCTGGCTTTGTTCCCTTCTTTTACTCTGACCACGTGGCAAGCTTGCACTCATTTGGGGTCCCCCGCTTTGGATCCTTCCCTTGGAATTGCATCGATGAGGCACATGGCACCCTCCACGGGTCTATTCTTTAATTAGTTGATTCAACAGCTGATGAGACCCATTTTTAGACCCTGACTACGTAGCGGGCAGACACTCATTTAGGGGACCGCCTTTGGCTTCAACCCTTGAAGGTGCGTCGATGAGGCACGTGGATCCTTCCGTGAGTCCTTTGACTTTCGCTATTGCCATTGTAACCTTTTGAGACTTTGGACACGTGGAGGGTTTGCACTCATTTGAAGACTCTATTTTGATGTGCCTTTTAGAATTACACTGATTTGACACATGGCATCTTCCGCGAGTCTGTTGTTCAGCCCCTAGTCGACTTTTATGCGGCTAAGTCCAAAAATTTGAGCCCTTTTGACTTCTGTCCTCTCTTGTGAGCCTCTAGTTTCTTTGACGTTGTTTGCCTCCTTCGCCGACCCTACTCCTCCCATGGTAGAGTCCTGCCTATAACTTGATTGTTGGATTTGAAATGTGAGCTCATAGGACAGAGCCGACCCTTAGGTTTTCTTATGCAAGGTCATGTTTGATCAATTTTACCAGGGGGAAAAATTGAGATAACATTCATTTTACTCTAAAGCTCTGATTTTGTTGATTCGGACCCTTGATGGTGTGACTATATGCTATCCGTGATGTCAGTCTCAGTGAAGAAGAGTCACATTGTTTAACCTGTAAAATCTCAAATATTTGACTGTACTGTAGCATATGTTTTCATATTTATTCCATCATGGGTTTTATTTGGAAGCATTGTTCAAATGACACATTGTTTTCTCCGGTTTGTATTTGTTGCAAGTGTATCTTCCTTAGGATTGCTGCTAGTCATTTGCTTTCTTACTGTTGTAAAGGGAAGTATCAAGCTATTTATGGTTATACCCATATTTATGATTATGAACTGCTTTGAAAGTTGTTTCTTGCGTTTGAAAATGCAATCTAGTTTTCACTTTACAAACATTTATTTAAAATCTCCCTTCTCTGATGAACTCCCTTGCAGAGAGTAGCTTTTTGAATACTAGGGGCTAAAATGAAACTTGGAACTTTTGTGCTTCTGTACTCATATGGATATTAATTCACCCTAATGGATTTGTACTTGATTATTTGTACTTTGATTGCAAACCTAAAACAGTCTTTGAAAACATACTTAATGATAGTTAGTTTTCATACATGTAACTTGTTATTTGCTTCCTTCTGAAGGATTGAGTTATATTTTGTTCATCTCATGTATGATTTCTACCTTGTGTGATGTGGCATTTAGATTCCTTCAATTCTTTGAAAATTTGTATTTTGCATCTCTTAAACTGCTAGAAAATGGTTAAATTTTTAGGCCTTTCCTAAGTTATACACTTGTTGGAGATCACTGATTTCTAAGTAAATTGTTGTTCTTTATCTTGTATCAGATGAAACTTATAAGCTTTTAGAACTTATTATTTCATAGATGATTGTGGAAGCTTGCTTCTATATTTGTGAGCTAATTAATCTTCAAAATTGAAATCATTTCCTTTCTTATTCCATTGCATTGTTTCCTTCTTTTGATTGAAAATGAGCTTGATGTTATTGCAAATTTGTTTACGGAAAAAATTGTTTTCTATTTTCCAATCTATTTTGGAAATTATGAATCACTCTGTACTTATAAATTTTGAACTCAAATAGTTGTCACAATGTTGTTCTATCTTACTATCTTCTTGCATGACCTTTTCATCTTTTCCTGTACCCCTGATTTCAAGCATGTACTTAATTGATAATTGTAACTTTGAAACATTCATAGATTTTCTTGAAATACATAAGTCATAACTTCACTTTTGTTTCATGGTTGTAATCTTTGATGATATTTGAAACTTGATAGTACTTTGATTTGAAAGGCTTGAACATGTGCTTTCACTTTTATCTCTTCAGTATGTATCTATTAGTATATAAATTAGATCATGAATTGTGTTATCTTTTGTTGCAACCTATTCATTGTTCTCTTAAATTTATTCTTTTTCTGCATCTAAATCCTTAGAGTTTTTCTCATTTTTTGGTATCTCCTATAACTATCCTCATCATGGGTTCTTGTAGAGGTTTTTAAATGAAAACTGGAAGATACCCTTGCTTATTTTCTGTGCTTTAATGAAAACTTTGTTCCAAAAATCAAGAACTATTAATTGTACTCTACTACCTCACTTCTGATTCAATGTTCCAATTCCTGCTTTCTATGAATCATACCTTGTTTGAGCATTTGATGTATATTATCATACTTATTATGTACCTTAATTTCCTTTTAGTACAGTAATCATTTATGAAAAATATTTTTGCTTTCTTCATCTGCTACCTGTATTTGCACACTTAAGAAAATAGTTAGAAAATAATTAATATTTTTGGCCTCTCTTATGTTCCATAGTTTTTCTTCTTTTCTTTTTCTGCTTCTGTAATGATTCTGGGAATCATATGTGCTACTGTAGAATACGGCTTTATCAATTCTGAATATGTCTCTAATGTACCTTATGCTTATGATATTTAAAAATCCATTTGCATGCAGTTAGACAGTACATGAATACAAATCAAATCCTGAGCTCAATATTGATATAATTTTTCTTTCATTTTGTAGGTACACTATGGCTGCCTGGAGAGTTGGATGAAAGATGCAGTTGGAACTGCAGACAAGAAGATTATAATAAAAACCCAAGGTAATAATGGGTTTCTTCTATACTCTTTTCTTTTATATTTATGCACATGTACGTATTTCTTCAGTAGTTGTGAGTTCATCCCACGGCTTGTGTGGGAAACATTGAATTTCTTCATGAATAAATAACATTAATTTTAGTAACTGAGTTATATACTTCTTTCTGAATTCAGCTTGTATGATGGATATTGATTTTATAATGAAATAAACAACTCAATCATATAATTAAATGTATTTAAACATGTAGAAGTAATGAGTTTTGATGTACCTGTAACTTAATAATGAACTCACTTTCATGTAAACTACAACTCTATTTGTTGTTCCTGAATCTAACATTTCACATAAACTGTGTTTCCCGCCTTCATCAAGGCAATGCATTAGTTCTTGGGAAATTTTGTGTTTCCTTGTTGAAGATGAACATGGAATGGCAGTCTATGTGAGGTGTTACATTTTGTAACAACACACATAGATGCATATTACATGTAGTTAATCAATTGTTGCAACTGAAAACACAATAAAATTGTAATGCACCCCCCTAGTTAGGTCCATTTCATCAATGCCTTCCATCGTAAACAAAGTTTTGAGTTTCCCATTTTAGCACAAGTGCAAAAATTGTCAAAATTTTTGGCTATCCTACGGGGAAAGATGTTTGCTAGCTTGTAGACCAGTGCCTTGCTCTTGCCCATTGGACATGGAGTCAAAGCATATAACCAAAAAACTTCCTTTTCTGAAAAACAAATTAAATCTGGGAAAGGATCTAGTGAGCTAGATCATGTGCACAAGTGCACTTATTGAATTCAAAAACATTGTAATGTGCATGAACTGCACTTATTGAAAGGGAAATCCTATTCTAACTAGACACTGTAGAATTTTCAATAACAATGTTTAAGAATTATACCATTCACAGGAATGGGAAGTTCCTCTCCATTCAGCCTTGAAAGTTGAAATGCATTGTGTTCTTTGCAAGCTGAAATCATTTAAGGACCACTCCAGATTGTATCAAACTTCATGTGGTTTCCTATATTTTCATGATTAGCATCCCATTTTAGCACAATGTCTCCTTCATTAAAGACTCTGAACTTAGCCTTCTTATCATAAGTTTTCTTGATTTGTCTGTTATCAAAAATTCACCTCTCAAGGTAATTTTGATAACATGGACAAATTCTATAGGCTTGGAGGAACATTAATTGGTGAAAGGTAAAAAATTCAGATTGTTTGGGTGCCCCTTTTCCTTCCTCTAACTTCCTCGTCCAAGAAAAATCCAAGAAATTAGAAAAAAATTGCAAAAAATTTGAATAAATGGATTCTGTTAGTGTATTGTGGAAAAAGTGGAAGTTTGTGTCCCAGCCTGCACAAGTTCAATCGGGAGAGTCAGGCTCCGAAAAGGTAAAAAAATTTGCACAACAAAATAATGTGGATAAGTCACACAAAATTGTCCCAAGTGGTTCATGGGACAGTGGGATATTCAGTACCCCCGCATAGCTGAAATTCATGCAGGAAGATGGGCATAAAATAGATGAAGTTCCATGTCCTGGGATAGCTGGGAAGTTTTTGTCTATGTGGTATGGGATAGCTGGGACATAGGTACATGCGAGACAGGAAAATATGAAATTGTCGTAGGAAAGTGGGATGTGGAAAATGCAGAGGTCAACATTCCCGAACAACCAAGTTAATGGCGGGAAAGTTGGGACAGGAAAGCTCGAATCAAGGCGATGCAGAAAAAGGTGGCCCGGACCATCCGAGTACGCGCGGGACATGAGTTCCCTGAAAACCTTGCAATAGCCACAATATAGAGGAAAAGTTAACGCCTGACCCTCCGAACTTCAAAGGGTCATAAATTTTAACCCAGAGCTCCATTTTTCACAAAATGAGGGTAGATATGTGAAAATAAAGGAAACATCTCCAGCTCTGATAAATTAAACTCCAGTCCCGTTAAAAGACTAGAAATGCCTGGTAGACCCAAAACAGTTGCCTACACTCAGAATGCCATATCTTTTGCAATTCTCAATGTCCTTCAAAATTGCACATAATTGGAATCAGAATTTTAGCCCATGCAAAAGCATCAAGAAATCCAAAATTTGATAAGGAATCAATCTGCAATTCTAAATGAAAAATGCACAAAATTGGTACCATTGGAATCATGGTTTTGAGCCCGATGCAAAAGCACAAGAAATCCAAAATTTTAAGGAATCAATGCTGATTTTTTAGGAAACGTGCCCACTTCATAATAGTGTTTTATTTGGTAGTTGGCATGCATTCAATGAAGCATGGGCAGACATTTCTCACTACTGCAAGTTATGGGATAGTATGGAGGGCCTTTTTCAAGTAACATAACATCATTTCACTTCATTTACTATATCTTGCAAGTGGTTGAAGGACAGATTTCAGGATTTTCATCTCTCTCTCTCTCTCTCTCTCAACTCTCAAAATTCTCTAAATTGGAGTGTTGGGCTCATTGTAAAAGAGATAGGTTTTTGTAGAAAATCTCTATAAAATTTGTTTTGTGAAGCCAATGTGTTAAAGGTCCTTGTAGTGGACTCCCTGCATAGTGATCCAGGCCCTTATTTTGTAACAGATTGAACTGTGCATATCAATGAAGTAATAAATACAAGGATGTGAGACTTCCATGTATCTTATTATTTGAAATCATGTACTTGCCTCTCGAACCACCTATTCACGAATAATGTTTGTTTGCATTCTTCTTGCCTCTTCAACCACATGAAAATATATTGTGTATATCTTATATTGTTGCAAGGATTCATTATCATTATGTATGTATGAAATATTGTTGTGAATGCATTTGCTAGATTGTGGAGAATTGTTGTCACCCCTTCTAGTATGCACTTTTCGTATACTTTTCACACATTGGAAGAATTTTCTCACACCCTCCTTTTCTAGTGTATCACAACTTTAGTGTAGGATTTTTTTTCATGCACTCTCTCTCCCTGGTCCCTTATAAAGTTAGATTAGGATAGATAGTTTTTCCTGCATTGGAGTAGATTGTGGCAGGTAGTTTAGGAGAAAGAACCATATTTCTCTAGAGGTCTATCTCAAGTAATAAGTCCTACAACTTGGAGATAGTACTCATGTTATCTAGTCACACCGTGAGCTCAAGAACACACACTTGTGCAAACCGGAGAGTGCTATGATTCAGATATAACACTGTCTTTGATTCTTTTCCATATTCAGATGAGATTAATGTCTTAGCTCTTGCACCTCCATTAATTCTACATAACAAACATGTAGATTGTTTCATTTTCAAGGAATTCCATCTGATGGAGTAAATCCAATGCAAGTAAGAAACTCAACTGAGATGGGAATTTTTGCCTCTCGTCCATAAATAAGCTTGTATGGTGAATTGCCAACATATCTTTTAAGAGTCACTCTGTCATACCAAAGTGCTAAATTTAACATCAGATGCCAAGCCCTTTGGTTTTCCTTGAGTGTTCTTATGATAATCCTCAAAATATTTTTGTTAGTATTTTTAGCTAATACATTACCTTGTGGGTAATAATTAGATGAAGTACTTACATAAATTTCAGGCTTGAAATCCTAGTCTATTACCTTTGCACCAAGAAATGCTAAGACATTATCTGAAATGATAGTTGCTGGAACACCAAATTTGCAAACTATACCTTCGTAAAATGATAATATTGAAGTCTCATTAGCTTCCTTCAAGGCTATTTCTTCAGTCCAGCATGTAAAGTAATCTGTAGCAATCAAGATCCACTTGTGTCCTTATGAAAAAGGTTTTTTATCATGCCAATGAATTCAAGACCTTAGTGCTGGAATGGTTGATCAACTGAAATAGTTGCAGAGTATCTATGTTAAACGTTCATTTTCCAACAAACAAAGCACACTTATTACACTTTATAATCGACTCGAAGTAGTCCTTGAATATACTAGGCCAATAGTAACTAGCTTTCATAATTTTTAAGGCTATAGTGTGTGTTGAGAAGTGACCTCCTGCAGGTCCTTCATGAAATTTGGATAATAGTTGTTGAATTCTATCATAATCAATACATGGCAGCAAAATTCCATTTATATCTCTTTTAATCAACACACCATCAATGAAAACATAAGTTCAACTTGTAACCTAAAATATCTTCGCTTATTATTTTCCATACCTTCTTGATAAGTATTGTGTTGTAAGTAGTTAACCAAATTAGTGATCTATATTGATTCCCAAACTTCTTGACTAAGTTCTCAGTTGCTGATTTTCTGGTTGTACCAAGATGTTTGACTGCTAATACGTTATTTCAGCATGTTGCTCTGAATTTTCTAATTCTCAGCCTACTGATTCTTCCATATTAAACAATTAGATGTTCACATAAAACTTTTCCTCAAACTATTTTTGTAAGCAATGGAATGTAACATCATACTCCATAACCTTCGTAATTCAGTCTGCTCTCTTCTCATTAAGTTCTTTGTTCAACAAGAATGCTTTAACACTTGGATGAGAGACTAAAACATGTATCTTATTAGTGGAAATCTTGTAATTAAAGTTCTTTAATCCATAACTACTGAAAGTAATTTTAAAAAAAAAGAAAAGTGTACCTTGTCTCATAGTCATGCAAACTCTTTGTAATTGGCTGCTCAGTTTTTTCATCATTAACCTGAGTTAATATGGTTGAAATAGTCTCAGCTCTTGCAAGTGCATACATTGTGAAATCCTTATCAAATTTTTGATTTGTAAGAGTAGGAGCTTGTGAAATAGCTGAATTGATGGCCTCAAATATTTTTCTTCCTTTCTGGTCCAAGAGAAGGTCTTATCTTTCTGTAACATGGTTGTTGATTGCTTGAGTAATGCTGCAAAATAAGGAAAAAATCTTCTATCAAAGTCAATTTTTATGAGAAAATTTTAGTGCTTTCTTATGATGAGGCAAGGATAGCATTGAAATAGCTTCAATTCTGAAAGAATCGATAGCTAAACCCTATCTTGAAACAATATGACCAAGAAATTTACTTTGATGGACTGAAAATATGGACTTTTTGGGGTTCAATGATATTCCAAACTGTCTGCAATGCTGAAAAGTCCACCTTAAATGCATTATATGTTCATTAGAATTCTTTGAAAATATGGTGACATCATCTAAGTAAACCAATATGCATTTATTTAATAGACTGTGAAAATCCATGTCCATTGCACGTTGAAATAGTGCACCGGCATTGGAAAGTCCAAAAGGAATTCTTTTGTAAGCATAAGTACCCCACTTTGTGGTGAAGAACATTTTATATATGTCTTCTTCACGCACAAGAATATGATTGTATCCGTTATAACCATCCAAAAGAAATAGTCTGTATGAACCTGAAACTGTTCTTTAAATCTGATCCATATTGGGCAGCGGATAATGATCTTTTAATGAAGCTTTATTAAGATCTCTAAAATCAACATATAATCGGATTTCTCCATTCTTTTTCTGAACAGGAACAAGATTAGCTACCCAACTTGAATGCTTAACTAGAAAGATAATACCTGATTCGATTAGTTTGGATAACTTTTTTTCTCATTAATCGTTCAATCTTCAGATTTACAGGTCTTTGTTTATGCTTAACTGGCTTGGAATTTGGTTGTAGATCTTTTTTATGTTGAGCTAAACTTGGATAAAAAACTCTTAGATATTGGTATTTCCAAGCAAGAACATCTCTGAATTATTTACATAAATTGATAAATGACTATTTTTCAACTGAGGAACATACCTTTCCAATAAATAGTTTCTTTTCATCGTCTACCAAGATCTCCTCATAGTTATCTGTGTGAGTTGAAATATTTCCTTTGTCATTTTCTTAATTGATCACTCAGAACTGAAAATATCTTCTAGTGTGACCAGTCCTTGAGAAAACTTGTTTCATCTTTAATTAAACACTCTCGTCACCATAGAAATGTTGCAACTTTTTCTGATTTACTGCAGAAAATTTAGCTTCTGGCTACAAAAATTTGTAGATTTGTTCATAATCTTCAAAAACTTGCCAATTTTCTTCGTTATCAGGTACTGAAGGTCTAATAATTAGCTTTATTTGTGGCTGAAATTTAGTGTTTTTGATCTGATCAAGAACATCAAAGCTAGCACCAACTGCTGCAAGTCTATCTACATGTTTGTTTTCAGTTCTTGGGGTAGATTGCATGTTAATAGCATTGAAATCTTCCATTAAGTCTAAAAATCTATGTTTGTAAGATTTCAACAATGAATTCTTACAGACATTAAATTTTTTCACTTGATTAATCACTAACTCTGAGTCACCAAAAACTTGCAAAGTGCTGATACCTATTTTTCTGTCCCATTGTAAACCATGAATTAATACTTCATATTCAGCTATGTTACAAGTACATGAAAATTATAGACTTAGAGTTGAAAAATACCTTTTGTCTGTAGGAGAAGTGAGCATCAAACCTGCACCTTTTTCTTTCTTGTTCTTGGCTCCATTGAAATGAAGCTTCCATAGCCCTTCTGTTGTTTTTTCTTTTTGGACAACAAGAGAATTTGTGTGTTTTATTTATGCAAGCAATAAAATCCAAACAAATCTTCCTCTACTTCTTTGAAAGGATCATAAGCATGTTCTTATTGAATTTTTTCATCTATAAACATATTAGAAACACCATCTAGTGTAGAAACATGTGTTATAACATTAAAATCAGATTGATCTAAATCTTCATAATTTGCTACAACATTCAAAGCATGAGACTCAATATGAAATCTAGCTATATACTTTGAATTTACAGTAACTTTAGTTTCATATCTTCTAGTAAAGAACAAAAATGACCAATTTGAAGAAATATAACCTCCTATATTTGTTGTAAAATCTCTTGATAATCACAAGGCAAACTAGGGAGATAGATCTACAATAACAACATCTTGTAAGATAGTAACATTTGGTCAAACATGTAAGGTTACCTCATAATTTCTGATGATCCTAACTATGTTGGTTGTTATACCGTCTAGCTGCAACATGGTTTTCTCTGTAGGTTCATACTGCAGGCCCAATTTCTCTGCAATTGTTGTTGGCATAACTATGTTGCTTGCACCACTGTTGATCTGAAAACGTGTGTTGTATTTTTTTCACTTTTAAAAGTTTCCAAAGATCGTGATTTTCTTAACCAATTATAAGTATGCTAAACTCCAAAAATTGATTAAATTCTGATTATTATGCATCCATAGAAGTGTGGAAAACTTGTGTAGCAAATAAATAATCAGAAAATTGAAAACATTCAGATAACAAACAAGATTGTTTACGGGGTTCGGAAATTCCTACGTCCCCGGGTTCGGATTGAACCGATCCATTAATAATATTGAAATTTAAGTACAATAACTCTTACAAACAACCAATAATGAATCACAACCTGCAAATGAGCTGATCAATGTCCCAAGAAATCTGAAAAATAGCAGAAACTGTCCCAAGAACGATCCATGGCTCCTACAGTGTTTTCACAATGTGATCTCCCTGCAAGTGTGTTAGAAAAACACCTACAAATGGAGATTTAAAAACATTATATGAAAAAAAATCATATATCTGAGATCATCTCTGAATTTTGAACATTTTTCATGTTTACACCAAGTCACAATTCAGACCAGAAGTGCATTGAAATTTGTGTTTTCCAACTAGCTGTCTTGAAGATCCCTGTTAAAAAATTCATTCAAAGCTTCCAAAAATAGGTTAAAAATCAACAAAAAATATCAAATCTTACATCGTTGGAATTGTCTCATAATTTACTTCATTTCATCTTTTTACTCCAAGTTCTCATTCTGAGTGCAAGGCCTTCAAAAATGGTGTTTTATGAAACTGCCTCCTCTTCCCCTCTTTGCACAGACCTGCACCCCGTGTATAAGTTAAAGCGACCCATTTTATAACTTGTTGTGCTCCCTTGGCGGGTTGGCTGGCGGATTGGCCTTAGACCCATGAGGTCAGGGGATCAAATCCCGCCTCCTATCATTTTGCTGTGGATTTTGTTTTAATCCCATGATTAAATGCAACAAGATTTACATGTATTTTAAATGGGATAAATCCCATGTGGAGCGGCTTAGCATTGGAAATGGGATTAATCCCAAATAGGACGCATGTATATCCCACATTTTGTGGGCTGTTAATACCTTAGGCTTTAAATAGCCTTTCCATGCATTGTTTGAAGTGGTCAAAAGACCACGTGGGCTTAACCGCCCCCACCTCTTTCTCTTCATGTGGAAGCTTCCACTACAACCGCTTCACTCCTTCCTTCCACGTGGAACATCCATGCATGGCTTAATGTTGGTGGTTTAGTTTGTATGGTTTAATACTAATGTATAAACATTAATATAACGGTTTGGATATATGTGTGGCATTTGGAAAATGGACTTACCAAGCAAATATAATTTCGACCCATGTAATGTGGTATGGAAATAATTAACTCGGTCAATAGTATATATTCCACTTGTCGTCTCCCGATAGGCAAATCAATTGAATTCAACGAGTGGTGGCAAGCCACGTGGTGGCTTGTGGATCCACCACGTTGGTGATAATACCATAGTCCACATGGCGGTCGGGCTCCCCTCCGTAATAAAAGTTGAGCCTCTTGTTCCCGTGCACCATTTTTACACTCGTCGAAGACCGGTGATTGAAAACCATCAAACAACTCCCTTTTGCCTTTTCACCACTTGTCGCAGTGCGATTGGTCCATTATTGACTAGTTGACTAGAGTTGACTTTCCCGTTGACCGAACTTTGACTGAGACTTAACTAGAGCTCCCGATGTCCGTTTGTCGCATTCTTACAGTCGTTGGAAAGCTCTCGAGATGATATTCGGCACTGACACCATTTAGGGATGTTTAGGGAAATTTTTCAAAAATGATCCCCTAATCAACTGTCAACCATTTAGTTATGAACTAAATGATCTCCAATAATCATAGATAGATAAATTGGTGGTGGTTTCTTGATATCATGATCATTTAAAACCTTTTGAACCATCCACTTAACCTCTTTCATGTGGTATTACTCCATTGTTCCAAGAACCATATCTTGTTTTTTAAGTTTCCTTTTCTGTTGGTTTTGATGAAATCTACAGCTTAGCAAGCTCATGAGAAAGTAATTCATGTTGTCCTGGAATACTTAAAGCATCCCACAATGAAATAGTAATATTATACTTTTTAATTACCTCAATAATATTAAAAGAAGAAATCATTTTTGAAACAACTTCTACAGTTTTAACATAAGCTCTAGCAAAAAACTGACTTCGCTTTAGAAACTTTTGAAATCTGAGGTATGAAGTCTTCTGGGATCAGTCTACAATTTTTTTTTTGAGCTGAACTGCTTGTTGTTTTTTGAGGAACAACATGACTGCTTGCTATTTTTTTGACCATCGCTTGTTGTTTTATCAGTGAATGTAGGCAGAACATGTCTGTTTTGTTATTTTTTCTTATCCTAAGCGTTTTCCTTGAGACCTAATTGTGACTGTAATAAAATCTTCCTCTCCAAAGCTGACTAGATTCTGTTCTGGTGGTTTCTAACTATGAGAATCTTGATTCCCACCCTCCATTTGAGGCATGAATAATGCTTCAGGTTGAGGTTGTACAACAAGGCTTATATTCAGGATTACATTTGGATAATTGACAGTTGTATGAGGTTGATTATAAGGTTGACACCATTCTTCTAAAACCATTTGAACTGGACCAAGAGCGGTAGATGAAGTAGGAGCCTTTGGGTCAAATTTACTTGGTTGATATGGTTGTTTATAGTTCTGATTTTACTGATAAGGCTATCTATTCTACTAATTTTACTGATAATGAGCTTGATAAGGCCTGCTAGGTTGAGCTAATTTTTCTCAATTGACGTTAACTTATTTCCCATAGTTTGCAAATCCTTAAACACATCATCTAATGGAGCTAGAAAAATAGGCTCTATAATGGTAATAGGCTGCAGAATAGGTGAAAAATATTCTATAAGAGGCATTGAAGGCCTTGGAGCTAATTTTCCAACTTGAATAAGGTTGTTTTCAGACCTAATGGGCAATGTCATAAGCTGTTGCGAGAGTTACTTCTCCCATAAACTTTAATCATGGTTGAAATATCACCATTTAAGGCTTCGAGGTAGTATAGAAAAGCCTGATCAACTCGAGGCTTTAAAATGGCTGGAATTCTTTCCTAAGTTCTAGAAAATTAGATGTTGAAACTAGCCATAAATTCATGGGAGATATTTTGATTGTAGATAACTGTTCTATGAGAGATAAATGATCAGAATGGTCTTGAAATTTATTAAGTAATTTCTATCCTAACTCGTCCCAAGTTTTTATGCTCCCAATTTCTAAGGTTTTCTACCATTGCAAGGCTTGTCCTTTAAATGATGCAGCTAGAAGTCTTAAGGCTGCATCTTCATGAGTTATAGTATGGACAACACAAAGGGATACAACATATTTAATGTTCTCCTGTAGGAGTAATTTGATTTTCACCAATGAATGAAGGTACACTTTTCATGGCAGCATTAGGAATATCATGATAAACTTGAATTACTAAAGGGCTACCATTAGTAAACGTTATAAAATGTCTAGGTGGTTGTAGAGCCATTGGAATGACTGGTATTTGAACAACAAGATTAATACATTGTGAAAGAAGATTAGGAGGAGGGTTTCCAAAACCAAGCCTATTATAAGGTAAGGTATTTCCAACTCTTCTTCTTCTAGCTGAATTCAAAGTTAAAGAAATAAAATCAACAGGAATTGCTCTTAACGATGATATTGTAGTCACTTTAGGCACGGAACATGCTACAAAACTGGTTTGAAATCATCCTTATAGAGTCGCCAAATAAATCTTTTTATCTTTAGAATAAATTGCTACAGCTTGCTTCAATTCTGAAGTGACTTTCTTTCCTTGTAAATTGCTTTAATTTGTTATAATTTATTGTAATTTGATGCAGATCTGATCCGTGTCCCACCAGGCATGCCAAAAACTATTATCTCTCAAAAGTGCAACCCTGGTTGAGAGATGACAACATGGGTTCTAAAGCTTGCTTTGAATCTCTTACTTTTGTAGTTACAATGGAAACACCTCTTGTCTGTGGGTATACCTATTGTTGATGTGAGTCTTCAGTATCAAGGTCAGTTCCTTTTGGATGTATCCTAAACTATTTTTTTGGGGTTTTGAGGGTAAAAGATTACTGTAACTGAAATTGAAAGGGGGTGATACACCAACATTGTTGAGGTATTTGACTTAGTATATTCACAATCAAATTGAGAACGAATTTTGGATGTAAAAACCAATAGTTTTTAGCAGAATATCAAGGAAAAATACTTTGTGTATTGAGGGAATGAATCACAACAATACAATAAGATAAATATGCACACTAATACTATGCAAAAATTACCAGATTTGTAGCAAGGTAAGATGTTTAATCAGGGAATCAACATTCATAATAATTAATAAGATATACACACCATTGAAAATAATTAGAAAGGAAGAAATCATTTCTCATTCAAGGGGGAAAATTGACAAAAATGCTTCAAAACTCCTATGTTCAAAAAGTCCTCCTTGTGCCTTACAATTGCAAACAATATATAGCAAGATTTATTCACCCAACCCATCCTAAAATAGGATAAAATTTTAATCGCCCATGCATGCTAATTTTAACCCCTTTATCATGTATAAATAAAGGAATAAAAATAGACATGCTGATTGTAATGAGACATTAATAGCCTTACAAAAATAAATTTCAGTCCAAGTGCAGTTGACTAATCTATTTTTAATAAAATTGGATGAATAATTTGGCTAATAATAGCCTTTTTCTTGCTATGTAAGTGATGCAACCTAGAATTTACTAGATAACACCCTAGTCACACTGACACATCACTTAGCCTAGACTGAGTGCTCACCTGAAGTGCGCAAAGGTACTAGGTCCCTCTTTAGGGTTGTTGTAATAGGATGTTAACATGATGAAGGAAGAAACATATAGATTCATAACTAATCCATCATTCTACAATGCATGATACACTCAGATCCATGAAAGAACAAGCTTAAATAATAATCATGATGTAATTAATAACATGCACTACTCAACTACACACAAAATGACACTTAGATTCAACCACTATTCTCCATCTATTAGTACATACAAAAGCTCCTTACAGTATTGTCAATCTATACCAATGCGCCTATAGAACTGATGCAATAGTTTAATCATTTACGTATATTCTCTATTACACACATACATACATCTCCTTCCATACATCTATTATGTACCTAACATCATATATATAGGGTGGGGACTTTCCCTTCACCACTTATCTATTCCAAAAATAGGTTTCATGCTATTGACAGCCACACACCATTTACAAGCATAGCCTCACATGCAAGTGTGTTATCTATAGTCCTCTTGTAGTTAACTAAAGTGTCAATTCTATTCTCAACTCATCTTCGTACAGAAACGATTCGATATGCTTCTCCAAAGATAGACAATGCATGGAACGCACATCTCTAAATTGTTGATTTATTCCACATGCCATCTTCTAAAAATAGGTCTTCATGCTCAAAAATTGGCTAAGTCTTAAAATCTGAACTTGCTTTCCACACGCAGGTCCTTCCTGTCCTTCCGCACCCTTGGTTCTGGGCCTTCTATCCCACGTGGACTCCTTGTGTGATCTTTGAAAAGTATTATTTGATCTACACTACCCCACACTAATCTCATTGTCATCCCGACAATGTGTATCTCCAAAAATTGAAGGAAAGAATAGAAGAATGGAAATAATAAGAATAAAAGAATGTAGATAAATAAATAATTTCTATGAGGTTATTAGGAAACCTCCTCTGTATCAGTTTGCAGTATCAACTCTAGATACTCCACATTTATTTTGGCCTCTAATACTTGCCAGTCAATGAGTGCTTGCTCTACTTTTTTTGGGATATCCACAGCAATGGATTCCAACTCATCCCTCACAATTTCACCTTTCTCATTTTGTAGAACCAACACAACACTGGACATTGATGTCATTCTACCTTCTAAAAGGTCCATCTTCTACGCAATTAGCTTTCCAAGCTCTTCCAGTTGAGTCTTGTGTGGCTCTTGTGTTGCTGCCAGGGCCTCGCGCTTCTGTTTAACCGTTGAAAATATTACTGCGCAGCCCAATGTCTCATATTGCACTACTCTCTGGACCTTGTTTTTCTCTTCGAGGGTCTTGATGTTGATAAGTGCCTCTGGAGCTGTGCATACGTTTAAATCCTGGTCTACTTTCTTCAATAATTCATGTAATGCTTGCAAAAAACCCTTCATAAGATGCAATCTTTCTCATCATAGATGCTTTCTCTCGATCGACATCTTGTTCAGAGCATTTTGGCGCTTTCATACATAGAGTATCATCTTCAAGTATCAAGTCCACCAAATTTCTCATATAGTGTATCGCTAAAGGAAATGTCTGTGGTTCCTTGGCCTCCAAGTGTGGCCTTGCTTTGATTACATTGTCCCCAATCTCCTTTGCGATGCTTATGAATACCTCATTCTTCTTCTGCATAAAGTCCCTATCTTGTGTTAGGTGCGCTATCTCTATATCCTTTGTCTTCAACTCCTTATGCAATGCTATGATCATGGAAGCTTTGTCCATGTTTCTTCTAGCCACCTCAGCAGAAACTTTCACCAATGCATTGCTGACTTGCTCATCTGACATGATAGTAGGCTTTATTGTCATGTGTCTGGCTTGAGGTGACTTCTTCATTCATCTCGAAATGCATGAATCTTCACACACATCAAATTCAGGCTCATCCATGTGGGTGTGCATCGACCACGATAGTTTCTTTTGAGTGTGCACATTCGCCATATCCTCATCCATTAACTCCCAACCGAATAAATCCTTCTGCGCTATCATGCTTTGGAAGTGGGTGCTGACAATTTTTCTTGCATCCTCTGCATACCTCATAGCTGGTGGAAAGTGCTCTCCACTTGTTCTTCTATACCTTTACTGCTTAGGAACTTTAGCCTCCATATTTGGGACTTGTGTTTCCATGTCCTGAACATCCTCTGCAACTGTCTCCTCTGGTCTTTTCTCTTCCTCTTCTTTTTCCTTTGATGCCTCACCGTGTTCTTCTGTGTCCTCTGGAAGTGTAGGATAATTAGGCGCACTTTCCTTTGACTCTTCTGCCTCCTTATTCAACTTCAGTTTCCTCCTTCTCTGCACGGTAGCCTCCTTTTGTGGGGAGAGTCTAGGTGATTATGCATAGTGGTTGGAGTAGCACCTTGGGTCCTTGTTCTCCTAAATACCCTTTTAAACATGTGCTCCCCTTGGACTGCATTCCCCATCATCATCATCCCCCTCTTTTGGCTGACGTGGTGTAACGGCGTGTTCATCTTCACCCTTACTTGTAGGATGTCTCCTACCCCTATGCTCCAAACCACCACTATCTTCGCGCTCCTCCTCCTCATCCTGGACTTCAATAGGCTCTTTGGGCTTAGGCGCTGGGATGTTCTCCACTGTATTATATCCCTTTAGTGGTGTTCGAAGTGCGAACTCACCTTCCACATATTTGTTATTATCCATCTTTGGCTTTAACTAGAGATACACCAATGCCACCCCCCCACATATACTACAGCCAGAATTATTGGCTTGATATTCAATACTTCTGAAATGATCCTCTTTGTATGAGAACTTCTATCAAGATACACATACTTCTTCCTTAGCGTATGGTAATCGCATTCTACCTTATCTGCATTGAAGACCAGTCGATGCATGCCTGTAAATCTATGAATAGATGCTTGAAAATACCTTACAGTGAATGTGAAAGGAATTTTTCACCAAGATTTCCACACTCCATCTTTCATTAGGAAGCGCGTGATGTAGAAATGTTGACATATAACAAACTAAATTTGTCTCCCTACCACTACTAGTAGGTACTTTGGGATACGCCACTCTTCCCCAAATGCCACGTGGATCCTGTTATACCACTTCTCTGCCCTTTGCTGTACATCATCTATCATAGCCCCCTTGCATAGGTACTTGTTGAATCTTTCAGCTGGGGAATTGTTCTCCATGGGGTATTCCCATACATTCTCCTTCGGTCCATTTGGTACTCCGATCTCCATAAGTACCAGTGATAGTAAAACATCCCCAAAGCTTATCTTCCCTTCTGTGCACACTTCTTCAACTATTTTCTCTGCAATATAGCCTGCAATGTTGTAGATTATCCCTTCTGACATCTTATGCGCCACATGCAACCACATAGTATTTACCAGAGAACACCGCTCCTGATCATTCAAATTGGTAACAAGGTGGGCTGCAGCTTGTATAATTGGACAATTCTTCAATTTATCTATGTCCATTCCACACGGACCCTTCAGGTATCCTAGCTCCTGTTTTCTCTTTACAATCGCGGATTTATCTACAAGATCACCTTTTATATCTTACCCTATGGCCTTCAGACCTGTAATTGATGAGACAAGCGTAGATGATATTTTAACTCTACGTCCTGTAAAGTAGAATAATTCTTCGTGCACCCTGCTCATGAGCCACTGATACAAGGGCTCATAGTTCCCGAAATATGGAAGCTCATACAACTGGTAGACCCCAATTATCTTCAAAATATTTTCACCTACATTGTCATATACTGGCATGTCCTCCGCCGTGCGCTTGTTCATTCTAGCAGTGAGCAAGGAATCGAGCCCCTTCTTGTTCTCCAAATTCCTGTTATTATATTCACTCACTTTGCTCTTTCTGATGGGTGAATCCCATTCTTTCCCGATGATAACTCCTAGATATTGCATCTCTTAAAAATGGCTTTCGGGTGCCATCTCTTCCTGCTCGATGACCACCTTCTTCATTCCTTTTACTACTACTGTAGATGCCTTCTTTAGTGCCATTTTTTTCCTTGCAAATGTCTCCTCTTCAACTCTGTAACTCTACTAATCAACCCTATATCAATTCAATTTTTCCCTAGGTGAAAACTTCATAACCTAACTCTTTTATGTCTCCCTACTTCGCTCAAACCCTTCACCATCGAGGACGAAAGCTTCTTGTTGCACAGATCTAGTTGTCATGCTTTGTTTCACACCCTTCGCACCTTAACTCGATCACTCGACTCTTCACACTTGGCTCTTTCTTCAAATAATCTTACTCGCAATGGTAAAAAAGAATCTGCATCCCATCCTTATATACAATTTTTAAATTTTGATGCATTTATTTCTCCTTCACCTACTAAATATCCCCTTATTCATTGACCAAATCCATGTGTTTTGTGCGGTACATCTTCACACCCAGCCATAACCTTCTAGCGCACCTTCCTACCCTCTGGTCATAGATTTCTCTTTAGCGCGCGATCTTGCACCTGAGTACCTCATCACTGTACCTTCTCCTGGTAGCTATCACGGCCTCCGCTTACCTCATGTTATATTGTTCTCCATCCTTGGTCACTTTTGAGAAGCAATATCCATTAGACTTAAAGCACACCTGTAACAACTTATTCCTTTCACCTTTCAATTCCCACAGTCTTTTTCTTGGATAACTACAACCACCCCACATGAAAATTATCTGCAGTCCTCTACACATAAAAATTCTTCATACCGTAATTAGCTTCATGCGCGTAGACACTCTTATTACACAAAAACACAACTAAATTGACAAAGCATAACGACAATGAAGGAAATACATTAAAGAAATACAAAATTGAAAACCTAAACTAAGTGGCAATAATGCCTTATTACAAACACCAAGAAGACTTATTTATAGTAGGGCTTCAGCCTACTCCCGTTAAAGTAACTGGGTAGCCATGTTCCATCAAGTGCTTCTAATTGGCAAGCACCTGATTCAATTATAGAAGTGATAACATATGGCCCCAACCAATGTAACTTGAGCTTGCTTGTATGGCACAAAAACTTTGAGTCATAAAGAAGTACCATTTATCCAATCTCAAATTTCTTATCCCTTATGTTTCTATCATGCCATGCCTTCTGCCTGGCCTTTTCCCACTTCTAACTCCATCTTGTTATGGCTTGGTGCTCATCCATTTGAATCATCTTTTTGATACACTCATCTAAAGCCTGTTCATCAGATAAACCTCCAACATGCACAATGCACAAAGAAGGTAACATAAATTCTATAGGGATAACAACTTCTGAGCCAAACACCCGCTGAAACAGTGTGGCTTTGTTCAATCTCTTGTAAGTTGTTCTATATGCCCAAAGAATAGCTGATACTTTTTCATCCCAATCCTTTCTCCCAACATCACAAATTTTTTTCAAATTCTAGCTCAAAATCTTATTGAAGAGCTCAACAATTCCGTTTGCCTGAGGATGATAAGGTGTAGTTTTATGGTGTGCAACCATAAACTCATCTAATAGGGTCCTGATTGTCTCATTCAAAAAGTATGTACCTCTATCACTTGTCAAGCTTAATGGACATCCATATCTTGTAAGAACATTATCCCACATGAACCTAGTTGATGTAGCTATCGTATGGTTCTTGGTAGGTGTTGCTTCTGCCCACCATGTGAGATAATCGATGCAAGTAATAATATAGCGCAATACAGTCCTACGTGCGGCTGGCAAAATAGGTCCTACAAAATCAATGGCCCATTTCTCAAATGGTTTAGAACTAGTAATTGGTATCAAAGGCATCTCATATATTTTCCCTAGTTTTCCATGGTGCTAACAATGATCACACGCCCTACAATATTTGTTACAGTCCTTATACAATGTCTCCCACCATAATCTAACAAGTAAGATCTTTTGGCCAGTCACATCACCTGCATAATGGCCTCCTGCAATACCACCATGAGCTTCTTCCATGATATCCTTACGCTCATGTTATAATACACAACAACGTAATAATTCATCTCTACCTAACTTGTAGAGGTCACCATTGATTAACATAAACGGTGCCACACGTATAGCAAGCTGCTTCTTTTCTAATGCTTACATTCATTCTGGCACCATACTTGTTCGTAGAAAGACAACAATGTCTTCTAATTCCTTGGACGTGTGTTGTAACCTATATAACTATGCACCCGACATTGTTTCTTCAATTGTTTGTGCATCCTCTCCTGAATTGATTCTAAATAAATGATCTGGTCCAGAATTGCTTTTCCTTGGCTTCACCACAACTGTGAAGTCAAACTCTTGAAATAGGATCACCCATCCACATATGCACCCCTGTAAGATGGGCTTGTTTACTAAGTACTTCAATGCCATGTGATCTGTATAAAAAACAAATGGTGTTGCTAAAAAGTACTGTCAAAACTTGTATAATGCATAGATCATTGACAACGCTTCACGCTTTGTAGTTGTATAATTATGTTCAGCAGGAGTCAGC
Source organism: Taxus chinensis (assembly GCA_019776745.2). NCBI lineage: Eukaryota > Viridiplantae > Streptophyta > Pinopsida > Cupressales > Taxaceae > Taxus > Taxus chinensis. The sequence continues at coordinate 649,600,468 of CM034151.1, forward strand.
TTCCTACTAGCAAAACAGATTAGATGATCTATAATACCTTCACCAAGTTGAGATAACACAATGCCAATGGCCATTCTAGAAGCATCCACATGCACATGAAATGGTTTATCCCATGAGGGAAAGTGCAAAATGGGAGTGGTAGTAAGTTTCTCTTTTAATATCTCAAATGCACGCTACTGCGGTTCTCCCCAATAAAATGTACCTTTCCCCTTCAGTAATTCTTCCAAGGGTGTAGCAATTTTAGCATACCCTTTTATGAATTTTCTATAATATGTTGTGTGACCTAAAAATCCACGCACCTCACTTTGACTGGTAAGCACTTCCAAGGCCTAAAATGACTACAACCTTGGCTGGATCAACTAGCAAACCTTCCTTGCAGATTATATGTCCTAGCAGTATCCCAAATGGTGTAGCAAATATGCACTTCCTGGTGTTCAAAGAGACACTCAACTGTCCACATCATTCAAAAATTAAGCACAGATTGTCACAATGATCTTTCATAAGCCCATATATTGTCCAATCATCTAGATAAACATGTAAGAAGTTGTGAATAAAATATTTAAATGCCTGAACAATTATGTGTGAGAATACAACAGGTGCATTTTTCAATCCAAAGGGCATCACAGTATAGGTAAAAACTACTCCATTCAGTAGTAAATGTTGTCTTTTCTTGATCCTCCTGAGCAATCCTAACTTGATGATACCTAGAAAATCCATTTGTGAAGGAATACATTTTGCGCCCTCCAACTCCTTCTAGTATTTCCTTAGTGAATGGCGTAGGGAATGGATCTGTGACACATGCAGGATTCAGGTCCCTGTAGTCCACACATATCCTAATCTGTCTGTCCTTCTTGATATTGGTCACCATTGGGCTAACCCATTTTGACTCATCAAGGGGCTTGATAATTCCAGATTTCAACATTTTATCAATTTCTTCTTTTACCTTTTCACACAAATTAGGATTCATTATGTAAGGTGTCTTTATAACTAGCTGTGCACCATCCTTAAGTTTGATCTTAATTTCCCTGATTGATTCATGCACACCTTTAAGTTCATGATATCCTCAAGGGAATAAGTCCTGATAATCCGTGAGTAACTCGATGATCTTTGCTACCTCCGAGTCTTACTAGTAATATCTAATTATGGCCTCCTTAGGCTCAGCCTCCGAACCTATATTCACCTTCTTTGTCTTCATGGGTTCGTGGTAGGTGCCCTGTATCCTTGTATGTACTGTCCAAGACCTCGCACACCCCATGTGAATGTTCAATATCTAGGTTCTCAACTTCCTCGTCATCCACGATGTAAACCATCTTTCCTTTCTCTTTCTCAAGGAAAGCGTGTTCAAGTAGTAAGGAGTCCATTTCTTCTTCCTTTTCAAAACATGCTCCAAACTCTGCCTCACTGAATAATTCCTAAATATGCTCTTCTACTTTTGCACTATCTCCAATAGTTAAGCACTTGAAAATTTTTAATGCCTCTACTATAGGAGGTTTAGTCGAGAAGTAGTCAAAAGTCTGGATCATTCCTGCAGTCAAATCTTTCCAGTTTCCAGTTTCTCGATGTAGTTTTACATATACATACCAAGCGCATGCACATCCTTGTAGCGTAGAATACAATCTTTGAACCCAGATTGAAGGTGGTAATGCTTCCTGTCCTGTTGTCCAGAGTCACTCACACTGTTGAATGTGATGTTGAACAGGTTGATCACCATGATAAGTGCATATTTGCATAGGTGTATTGTCCCTTATAAACCTAGTAGACAAAGCTATTCCAATCTCCTCCCAGTTTATAATATTATCTCTGTGGACTACCCACCAGAGTGCTGCTGTCCCCGCGTAGTGTATATACTAACATATCTCTCCTTATAAGTTGATCTGTCCACTGTGTTTCCATAGCCTTCAGGAAGGCAAGAAGATATTCTATCCCTATATGCCAAGGTACTGTGCTACCTATCCGTCGAATTGAATGAAGTCCATTCTTATGCACAATCATGCTTTTCACCTCGCACCCTACTAATTCATATGTACCATGAGCCCAATTTTTGCAAGAAATACTCATAGTATCACTAATAGAATGAGAATCCTTCCACTGTAGGATGTTATCTTTTGATGGCGCATTAACCTCTGGGTCGTGAATAACACGTACATAGACTCTATTTAAATCCTCCTCACTTAGAGGTTCAACATATGGTGTAGACCTTCCCATCTGTCAAAGGTATCACAACCCTTTCCTCTCTTTTTTTAAAGCTAATATACCCCTTATTGAATCCCAAGTCAACATTATTCATATAACACCAAGGGCGTCCAAGCAGGGCTGAAAATTTTTCTACTTCTGCAAGTGCTAATACCTCAAAATCCCTAGTGAACTTGGCCCCTTGTATAGTTATAGATGCATCCTTAAAAACTTCTATGGGAGTGGCCTTAGTCCAGTTTTCCATAAATAGCACATTAGATGATGGCTACAATGGAGGCCTCCCCATTTGTACCGATGCATCTAATGTAAGAACATTTACTTCTGCACATGTATCGATCAATATGTTGCTCAACAACCACCCATCCACAAAAGCATTCAGATTAATTTCTTTGTCATAGTCAATGCTATCAGGGGGAACATTTACATGCAAAATGTACCGTTCGGTCTCAAGACTTGCACACAAAGTGTTTCCTTTTAACCAACTTCCTAATAATGGAATAATTTTCTCTTAGCGCAACATCTTGCACACCTCTCGAAGATCATCGATATCAGTTTGGACTGTCTCTGATGCTTTATTTTTCTTCTTTAGGTATTGTATATCACCCTAAAGATTACTTAGCACTTCCATGGTATCCTGGTAAACTTCCTTTTGATGAGAAGGATTTGGGTACCTCACATGCAAACCCTCCTCCTTGGTGATTGTAGGCTTCTGGTGTAATTCCCCTCTCGTGTGTACTGCTTCAGCCCATGTGTAGTAATCTTCACTGTCAATGCCTCAAGTCTTTTTGTTATCTTGGGCATCCACTGATCTTCTACCACACACTATGGAATCTAACCATCCTAGTGCCTTTGTTTTCTTGCTGTATGCTACTTACTCAGATGCTCATATAAGTCTCAGGCACTCTTCATAGCTATGGTTATTTCCGCATAGAAGGAACATGCAATATTCTGAGGACATTCATGCCTATAGTGGTCAGGAGATCCGCATGTATAACATGTTCCATGAGGGAACTCACCTTTTCCCCCACCACATGGCCTCGTCCTCCATATCCACCACGATATCCACATCCCCTTCCACGACCTTCCTCTTAGACATGCCCCTCATTCTTATCATAGCACGTTTGATTATGATCATCAATCTTGTTGCTCATTCTTCCCTTTAGAACTATCTACTATACTTCTCTATCATACCCCAAGGTCTATAGCATCCTGGATTTGACCAATCAGCCGACAATCCTTACGTATTATGGGTCGTGGACCTGTAAATTTTGAAAAAGTAAGATACATTCTTCCTTATCACGCGCATTGTAACAAAGGATAGATGGCTAGCATCATGAAATCAAATGACAGATTTCACAGTCCAACAGTAATGAGCGTACAGATCTGCGAGGGCAACTATCCTTGGTGTGGCCTTCAACTTCACAATCTATACACCAAATTCTTTAGCATTTTTCATGGGATGAATTTACTGATAACTTCTCTAACTGCTTTGCCATAGCTACAATTTGTGCCTCTAGAAATGGACTAACTGCTAGTGTTCAATGCTCCCAACTACCTCAACACGTAAAGTTGCTTCTAGTGCTTCATGCGGATCAGTGTAAGTCTTATGTGATAGTCACCCTTCTAAAAGGTCTAATTAATCCTCCAACAAACCATTGTGCATGTTAGCTAGCGTGAATATCATAAGATATCATAGATAGAAGTGTCTTAAAATGAGCATCATACTCCCAGTACACTCTCAGTAGTGCCTTGTTTGATATCCTTGAACGCACTTATACTCTTCTACTCAAACTCATGGTATATGGAACTCTTTTAAGAAAGCTTCTCTCAATGTTGCATAATCCACGCAAGTTTGATTAGGGTCAAACTTCCTATACCAGCTGTGTGTGCATGCCCCTGTAATGTAGTGGCGAATTGACTTGCCTTTCACTCAGCAGTTGTGATCCCTTTAGCGTGCCACAAGATTTCACACATATGCACATGTTCGGAAGCATCCTCTATACCTCTATACTCCGGGAGATGAAGAGACATCTCCATATAGATATTATGTGGTTGCTGCGGACCTTGACCACCTGATTCGGAACCTCCTGTGTTCCCTCTACCTCTAGAACCACCAGATCCACCAAAACTAGAACCACCTATACCTCCCGATCCTGCCACCTATAGTTGGAATAGGGCCTGTAGATGTACTCCCCTATGCTCCGACAGTAGTACTATATTGTACCCCTACAGTCTGTGAGGTAGTTCCACTTCCATAGGTGAATCCAATATTCTGTGTGCTCACATTCTGTGTAGATGATGCATGCCTAAGAATGCTCCTCCAAATGACATTGAAGTCATTTATCCTGCCATTGATGTACTTGATCTCTGACTTACTCCTTCTCTCCTACTTCCCAAGTTAGTTTTACTGGTTACTTGTCATACTAGATACTGAAAAACCAAGCGCAAGGGCTAGGTCACCAGGTGGATTAAGATGCGCGCCGCATGGTCCAGGTAGTCTCTACTGTTGGCACACTTCGTGTGAGGCTGAGCGGGGATCTCTATCATGCTTTCTAAGATGGGGGAGTTCCTGATGCTCTGGCTCCACGTCTTCTACGTGAGCCTATAAATCCTTCACAAGCCATCTCTCTCCTCCATGCCATACTCTCTGCAACGGAACGCTTGCTTCTCTATCTCCACTCTTGCGTGCCTCATTATACTTAAACTGCCTTTCCTCTCTCTGTCCTTTCTGCCTCTAGGTTCTGCCATCTTAAACCAAACCTGTTTCCTAGCCCTCACATGTGGTGAAGTTTAGTTAGCCATCAGTTTACTCTCTAGGTTCAAAGTTACCATTAAGATCTTGATCGCCAGTGGAATACCTTGCAAATATGTTCCTCTTGGATACCACAAAAACTAGAATTCAGCTACCTCTAGGCAAGAGTACGTCAAAATTGAATATTCCAGAATATAACTGTTTAGAACACCATGAAACCACGTATCCACTGCGTGAGTCCAGATCAGATCAACATCATAGAGGGCCTAAAATTATTCCTGTGTCCAGATAAGTGTGTGATACCTCCAATTCCATTGAGATGCATAAGCAGTAAGCCACTCATATAGTTCTACTAGAAAGATAGCGAAAAATCTCTCATATAAGTTGTCATACAGGTTCTGTTCTACCCAAGTGCATGCGTTAAACTCAGATCCACTAAACTGTCATGCAATTCTTCATGCATATTCTTCCTCCAGATTGTGTATCCATTCCTCAATACTTGCTAGAGTTAACCGGTACGTCTTCATCGCGAACCATCCTGAAAACAACTGAAAAAGAGGTCTAGACAACGGAACCAATGATGCAACCTAGAATTTACCAGATAACACCCTAGTCACACTGGCACATCACTCAACCTAGACTGAGCACTCACTTGAAGCACGCAAAGGTACCAGGTCCCTCTTTAGGGTTGTTGTAACAGGATGTTAACATGATGAAGGAAGAAACATATAGATTCATAACTAATCCATCATTCTATAATGCATGCTACCCATCAGTTCTATGAAAGAACAAGCTTAAACAGTAATCATGATTGAATTAATAACATGCACTACTCAACTACACAAGAATGACACTTAGATTCAGCCAATATTTCCATCTATTAGTAAATATAGAAGCTCCTTACAGTATTGTCAATCTATACCAATGCGCGTATGGATCTAATACAGTGACATTCGATCATATGCAGTATATTCTTTGTTACACATACATATCTCTTATCATACATCTCTCACACTCATACATACAGCTCTCTACTATGTACCTAACATCACATATATATAGGGTGGGGACTTTCCCTTCACCGCTTATCTATTCTAGAAATAGGCCGCATGCTATTGATAGCCACACGCCATTTACAAGCATAGCCACACATGCATGTGCTATCTATAGTCCTCTAGTAGTTAACTGAAGTGTCAATTCTATTCTCAGCTTGTCTCCATGCATAGAAACGCTTCGAACCGCTTCTCCAAATATAGACAATGCATGGCGCACACATCTCTACATCGTTGATGTGTTCTGCATGCCATCTTCCAAAAATAGGTCTTCATGCTCAAAAATCAGCTAAGTCCTTGAAATCTAAACTTGCCTTCGCATGTGGGTCCTTCCTATCCTTCCACGCCCTTGGTTCCAGGCCTTCTATCCCACGCGGACTCCTTGTGTGATCTTTGACAAGTATTCTTTGATCAACAAGTAAGTGATCATCTAATCTTTCCCAAAATAACCAACCTATTAAACTTGTATGTGCTTTAAGTGAGACTTGATGAAAAAATATGTCATTGAATAACTTCACATAATGCATAACCATTAGCTTGCTGGTATGTATGGTTACAATACATGAACATAAAATCAGATATCAATACTCAATGTAAAAAACACACCCTTTTTAAAAAAAATGTCCCCACTATTGCATTTACTAATTAATCAATAAATGAAGGCTGTAATGTCAGCCATCGATATAATGCAAACTTGTCTTAATTTGCATGACAAGTAAAAGAATAATGAATAAGAGATAAAAATCCAAAATAAACTAAATGCTTGGACTATAGTCAAATAGATATCAATTTGAAAAATATCCGTCCACTAATAAAATATGGTCAACTTTTGATAAGAAGCTCATTATGCAGTATTATGTGATCACATGCACACCCATCATTCACCTTAGTCAACTTAGGCATACCAACCTTGGTGAATATATGTTAATTGCCATGTCATAGAATATAGTTTCAGTCTTTTGAATAATCGTTCATAACAATATTTGATTAAGGTAATGATTTACCTTTTTGGTGATCATTGTGGTTGGCATTTGCACTATAGTTTGGACCTTAGTTGATCAATGGAAATGATTTTGTTTAAATATGGGGTTGCCTCCCCCCTCCATGATGAATCGACCTATTGAAAAATTTGTCGGTGGCTTTGTTGAACTGTGTTACGTTCTAAATCATGGTTAAATTACCTTCTTTTGATGAGAACTCCTGATCTTGTACTGATTAATTCTCAATCGTTGATCATTTTGTACCCTTGGTTAGGGTTATGAATTCATAATTAATGTGGTTAGTGCTTATTCATCCATCGATTTTTGTGTCATTTGATCTCTTCCATCGATTCTAAACCATGGTTGAAGTTGACGTGAGTGGTTAAGCTTGAGTTTGCTTTGAATCTGGAAAATGAATTGTCGCCATTGATCTCTATATCATTTAGATCTGTAACTGTCGATGAATAAATTTGGAGTTAGCAATGTGCACCATTTGATCTTATACAATTTGATGTTGACCGTTGAGAAATAACTCTGGTGAGTTAGATTGATTAAAGGCTTGTTGAGCTTTTCATTTTTTCATTTCGCCTGCTCATTTCGATTGGCGAAGCCCTGGCCATTTTTTCTTGCTCAGTGCCATTTATGTTCTATCAAGATTAGATTTCACTTTTTTATGCATTCAAATTGTGGTGTTTAGCATTGGAGAAGTTTTGCATTGATTCGAAAGCCTTTACGTCCACCTGGTTGTGAATACTCTACTTTGAATATGGGCTCTGGCTCGGTCATTTTTCAAAAGGTATAATAAATCTATAATTTATTTTTGCAACCTTTGGAGCTTGCATACAAACTAATTACATTGTTTTTATTATTGTTAGCTCACCATTTTTATATGATTCGATCTTTGAATGAAGATTTCTGTGATTTATTCCAGTTCATACCCATATCTTTTTTTTGGTTTCTGACTTGAAGTTATGCTATTATACTTCTTTGGTTGTTCTGATCTGTGATAATAGTATGATCTTTCAGAATGATACTCGCACCTGGGATTTTCTTGTGTATCTTTATTCTTGAGAAGATGGCCGTATGTTATGCAAACTGGGTTCTCACTATTCTGGGTTATCATTTTGAACCTGATATTTTTGAAGGTTTCAATAACTTTGAGCTTTACTAGGAATTCTTTCCCTCCAATTTAACATTTCTGTGTCTTATGCAATGAAATTGACCTCACGAAATACTCGCTAATGGGTTCATTTTCATTTTTAAAATCTCTTCTTCCTATCATCTTGTTGAAACAGAGTTCAAAAACTCGTTCTCGTGTTACTAATTTTTACTGTGTGTAGAGATCTTTTGAGGGTTTTATGGTCAGGAATAATGAACCATTTTATATTCTCAATCTAGAAATTTCATACACTCTGTCTCAATGAGATTTATAGATATTATTGATATTTTTTCATCTTGTGATTTTATTATCAGGTCAAACTCTATTTTAAAGGGACCATACCCTTGCAAGTACGGAACTGAAAATTTCTTGTATCAATAATGACCTAGATTTGAGTGCATTAGGAATCCTAGTCACATGTTGTCACATATGGTTTAGAGACATGGGGACCACTTCCTCCATCCAAAATCCAAAATATAGTCATTATACTCTAAAAATCTGATTTTGTTGATTCGGCCCTTGAGGGTGCCAGTGTGTGCTAGCCGTGAAGACGTTATCAACAATCCAAAAACAGTCAAAATAGTAGCTTAGAAATAACAGAACAATAGCTGCATAATAGAACACAAGATACCAAAGACATTTCTTTTCACATATTTACCATACACGGGTTGAGAACTACCCTGGAAGCATCCTGTATCAAACGAGTCATAACTATTTTCTGCAATTTTTATTTGGGTACAAGATGGATCTTCTTTGAAGAATTTTTTACTAATCATTCCCTTTCTTCCATTGTTGTAGCAAGGGAAGTATCAAGCCACTTACATCTATAACGTAATTAGGATTGATGAACTGCACCTGAAATTTGTTTAGGTCCTTTGAACAACTACAATGTGGTTTTCACTTTGGAAACAATGGTTGTTATATCTTCCTCCTCTAATGAGATTTGATTTGAACAGTAAGAGGAGCTTTCAGAATATTCCTGGCTTACATGCTGTAACCTAGAGGCATTCTATGTGGTTCTGTACTCATTAGGCTATTTTCCTGAAGAAAATCCACACCAATGGAGTCTGTCAACAGTTGATTAGTGCATTAGCCTGTTGATTGCAAACCTAAATCGGTCTTACAAGACATGACAAGTAATGATAATGAGTTTTCATAGGATGTAAAAAGGTAAAATCTTACTTATGAAGAGCTCTCAGCTCCAATTTTGCCCTTCATCTTTCACGTATGATTTCTTCCTAAGAATGTCGATGTAGCATTTAGGATTCCTTCAGATCAGTCTAATAGTTGAGATATTTTTGATCTTGATATGACGTTGCTGTAAAATGGAGGAGATAGAGAAGGACCAAGACTAATTTGTATTAACACTCCATGGAGATTAATTGACTTGATAAGTACATTGATGTTCTTTACCATGTATGGAGATGGAAGAGCCTGTCTATGCCCTTAGGACTTATTCTTCCATAAATAGATTGTTGAATTCTGCAACTGTTATTTTGCAAAATGATTAATACGGCATAACTGTAATCCTTTGCATCTCTTGTGGAAGTGCATTGAGTAGGACCTAGTTTTGATGTAGGGAAATGAGCTGGAAAATCTACCTTCAAGAGTTATGTAGCGGACCACTCTATGTAGACCACCTCATCAAAAGGCTGTGGAATTGAGGAACATAAGATACCAACTATGTACTTGTAAATTTTGAACTAATTTTTTCACCTTCATCCAATTTTGAACCTTATCCTTAGCTATCTTCTTGCATCAAAATTTTTATGGAAGAACTTATTTCCTGTACCCATGATTTGAGGCATATGACTGAATTGATGATTGTAACTTTGATCTAAAATGTTGATATATATTCCCTTGGAAATTTTATGTTTCTATAGCTTCCACTTTAGTTTAAAAATGTATATGCGAGATATGTTGGTCATGGCCCCTTAATCCTACGCCAAATGGCCCAAGGGCCATGTCGAATCCTCAAAACATTTAGGGCAGACCCAGGGAGCTGTGGATATTGGAAGCCTTCCATTGGGAAGTCGAAAACATGGTTCCACTCTACATATCCGACCCTCCCATCATGGAATGAAAATGGTGGAAAAATCGACTCAACATACTGATGGTAGCAACAAACCAACCTTTTGAAAATAAAATGGTAACCGCAAACAACGACCATGGAATGAATATGCCCTTCTCCTTATTCTAGCTTTGATTTGCCAATGAAAATTATCCTTAGCATTCAGACAAGGAAGGAAGAAAAGGAACTTTTTGTCGCATACTTTTAGCCTCTTTCTCATGTAGCTACTGTTGTTGCACATTTTTGGCTTATGGAGTCAAATTCCATAGGGACCCTAGCTTCGGTGGTGAGAGACCCCATCCCTAGCTAGCAGGGCTTTTCTTCAGTAGTGAGAGATCTACCATAGTCTGTCATTTTGGAGCCACTTTATGGGTTTGTGCTATAGAGATATTTCTAGAGGGTATAGAGGAAGGATTCTGAGGATTTTTGGGAGCTTTTGGGGAATATAATAAGAGGGATTCCATATCATACTTACGACAGCCATTTGGGCTGGGCGTGGTAGCACGATGAAGGGTGCCTCCATCATTTTCTGAGCCCTTTCCAAGCAAGGTGACCTTGTAGCCTTTATTTGGGGGTTTTTCCAATCATCCGTTTGGCATATCTGAAGTGATTGGAAATACTATTTCCTATATCTGTCATTATTATTTCCAAAGACCCTTATTTTTTTCTCTTGTATTTAGAGGGTCACGAACCTCTGAAGTTTTCCAACCACCTAGGGCATTTTGTAATTTTCTAGAAATAGTATGATTCATATAAAATTCCCAAAAATAGTTTTATTATGTATTCTATAATAATATCAAGCTATCTTTTAAAATTTCAATTGATTCGAGTGGATATCTTGGGAGATATTGATTTTATTGAGTTGTTGTCCTTACTATAAAAATCTACATAAATCAATATTTTTATTTGGTTGTAAGTTTTCAATATTTTGTGCATTTTTAAGTGGTATCCCCACACGGGATATTTCAGTGGTATCAGAGCAGTTGTTTTCTTCCATCCTGTTGGGATTGAAAGATGGGGGGACATAGACAATGAGGATATAGGGGTAGAGTTGGTGAAACAATTGTTCACCAACATGGTAAAGCAACATGAGACTACCAATCTCTATTTGAGCCAGCTCACTGAAGGCTCACTGGGAGATTAGCACAGGATAGGTTTGATACTCATGTGCAAAGAGGAGAAAATAACAAGGGACAATATGGTCAAAGAGGTGAGGGCGGTCATTCAGGACAGCGGTCCCCCCATTCTTCTACCGGGGCCTATGGGGTCTCACAAACCTACTTTCTTAAAGGATCTGGAAGTTTTCATAGGTATGACAGCCAGGGGATGTTGTATATGAGGAGGCTTGTTGGGAAATGTACCTGACCCTTAAATGATGACTTTCATGACAACATGCCATTCCAATAATATTGCAAAATGAAGATTGGGCAGTAGGCCTAGAGAGATTACTAGGCACAGGTACCAGAGATGCAAACGAGGTTGGGAACAAATTTATGTTCCACATTTCAATGGTTCTAAGGAGTGTACTGCACAGTCATGGGTGCAGAAGTTGAAGACGTACTTTGACCTGAATCCTATGTGGGAGGAAGATGCAATTAAGTTTGCAATCTTACATTTAGAGGGAGATGCTCATGATTGGTGGCATCATGGGTTGATTACACAGGGACACATATAAATCACAACTTATGCAAAAGGTCATAAAGAGGCTAGTGAGAAGATTTGATAAGAGGGACCCTGATAGGTAGTTTTAGAAAGTTGACTCATATGAGGCAGACCGGTTTCGTGGATCAATATATCACTGATTTTTAGAGGACTATCGGTCATGGTACCTGATGTTACAAAAATGAGGTTGGTTTCCCTATTCACAGCAGGTTTGACAAATGCTCTCACTGGATTTGGGAGGGGCACTTGAGCCTTATTTTTTTCATGAGGCTATTAGGATAGCTCGTGGACGTTGAGTTATCCACTCCTAAGTCAAGGTTTCCAACTCGAGTGTAGCCTAAGGGTTTCCCTTCAAGAATCGGGGGTTCGCAGCCGAAGGTATCTCCACCTAGGAAGGATACAACCTAGATACCATTCAGAGCTAGTGAGGATAGTGAGGAATTGAGGTGAAAGAAACTATGTTTTGATTGCCGTGCACCTTGGGTCCCAGGACATGATTGAAAGGGTAGAGGGAGGGGCCCAATACATAGAGGTCTTCAGGGAGAGTTATGGTTACGAGGAGTTAGACACAACAACCATTAGAGGATGATGATGATGAGGCATTAGATAGTGTGGGTGTGGAGAATGATAGGGAGACTTTCCCCAAGGAGACTATCACCACCTTGTCTAGTACCCCGAGGTACAAGGCATTCAAAGTTAGGGGAGTTTTGGAGGGACAAACGAGCTGGGTAGTACTCATTGAAAGTGGGGCAACCCATAATTTTATTAATGCCTCATTGGTTGAGAGGCATGAATTATAGATAGAGGAATTTTAGTTCTTCAACGTGGTTGTAGCCAATGGAGATTGTATAAGATGCACACGACGGGTTCCCCAATTGAGCATCACAATGGGTAACTATACAATTACCAATGATTTTTATATTGTTGGTATAGGAGAGACCAGCATAGTGCTTGGGGTACAGTGGCTCCATTCCCTTTGTGAGTTTTGAACTAACTTCCAGACGATGGATGCTAAAGTTTATGTCCAAAGGGAGGAATGTGATCTTGAGGGGCTTATATTCAGGGGCACCCTGAGTTTGTTACGGCCAAGAGGATCGAGAGGATCTATAGGCACAACGAGGTGGATTGGGTAGTAAATTTTTTTTGTTTCAGCCAAGAAATCAGAGGGGGGAAAACAATAGTACAATGTGGATATACATGGCCTCTTGGACATACACAATGCCGTGTTTGGTGACATACATCCAAGCATACCTCCAGATAGGGGATTTGAGCATGTGATTCAGCTTGAGGATGCTAGACCGGTGGTCACTTCTCCTTACCATCACCACAATTTGGTTTAAGGATGATATCAAGAAGACTATATAGGAGCTCATGGATATGGGGCATATTAGACCAGGTTCTAGCCCTTTTGCTTCTTCGGTGGTTTTGGTGAAGAAAAAGGATGGGACCCTGCGGATGTGTATGGACTTACCAGGCCTTAAATAAGAAGACAATAAATAAAAAGTATCCCATACCACGCATTGATGAGTTATTGGACAAGCTACATGGTTGTAATCAATTTTTTGAAAATAGATTTGCGTTATGGATATCATCAGATCAAATTCATGGAACAGGATGTGAATAAGACAATGTTCAGAATGCCATAATGGTCACTTTGAATTCTTGGTGATGCCTTTCGGATTGTCTAATGCTCCAACTATTTTCCTAATCTTGCATGAATCATGTGTTCAACCGCCACTTGTGGAAGTTTGTATTGGTTTTCTTTGATGATATTTTAGTCTACAATAGGACATGGGAAGACCATATCAGGCACCTTGAGTGAGATATTGGGGATATTAGAAGCTAATTCATTATATACAAAAGCCTCTAAGTGCAAGTTCTACATGACCGAACTTCTTTTACTTGGGATATGTAATTGGTGGGGGTACAATGAAGGTGGATAGAGGGGAAGATATGGGCAATCCTGGATTGGGCCGCCACCTGGGACATTGACCACAATTTGAGAGGATTCATGGGGTTGTGCACATACTACCGGAGGTTCGTAAAGAATTTTCTCTCAGTTTTGTTGCTCAATTGACCAATTTGGACCAAGAAGGGGGCTTTTGCTTGGTCGTATGTAGCACAACAGGTATTTGATCACCTCAAGGAGGTGATGAGTTCATGTCTCGTCCTCACATTACCAGACTTCTCCCGTTGATTCATTCTAGAGTGTGATGCATTAGGATAGGGTGTCAGGGTAGTTCTAATTCAGGATAGGCGTCCCATTGCCTATGAGAGTCAGAAATTGAAACCCGTGGAGAGAGGATATTCAATTTACGGCAAATGAGATGTTGGCCATCATGCATGCCTTGGCCAAGTTCAGATAGTACCTTGTGGGCAACAAATTTGTGGTTCATACGGATCACAACAGTTTTGAGGTTTCTTCCTGGGACAGAAAGATCTCAATGATCACCAGAAAAGATGGGTAAACAAGGTGGGCAAACCTATGAATTTGACATAGAGTACACCTAGAGGTAAGAATAATATTGGTGCTAACGCTTTATCTAGGAGGCCTTACCTCACCTACTATGTTTAGTTCTATGTCTAAGATTTTAGCAGATTGGAAGGCTCATATACTTGTTGAGTACTCCAAAAAACTAGTTTTCCCTGTGAGGTCATGGATGGTATTATATAGGATGAATGATACATAGTAGTGGATGATCTCATTTTCTACAAGGATATGATTTTTCTTGTACCAGGATCCAAAATAAAGGAGAGGATCCTTCGTGTAGTACATGATACACCCACTAGCTGGGACATCCTAGGTATTTTCAAAACATACAGGGTCATCAGGGAAATATTTTCATGGAAGGGAATGAAGGACAATGTCCCTTAATCATGTTAGAGAGTGTATGGTTTGCCAGAAAACCAAATCCAAACGTTCCTTCCCCGCAGGATTACTTCAGCCTCTTCCCATTCCCGAGTAGAAATGGGAAAGCTTATCTATGGAAATTTATCATTGGGTTTTCCCTTGGTGCATGGGCATAGCTGCATTTATGTTGTAGTTGATCGGTTAACTAAGTATGCTCATTTATTTTCCCTACCCAAGGGGCATGAGGCGGTGGATGTGGCCTGGATCTTCTATACCAATATTTTTAGGCTACATGGGTTGCCTAAAAATATTGTTAGTGACAGGGACAAGATCTTCATGAGCCACCTTTTCACAAGAGATCTTCAGACTAGTAGGTATAAAGTTGACCCCTAGCACTAGCTACCACCCACAGACAGATGGGCAGACGAAGATAGTCAATAAGTGGATAGAAGGCTACTTGTGGAATTATGTAATAGGACCCCAGCGGGCATGGACTAAATGGTTACACATGGGCGAGTACTGCTACAATACCACATACCAAATGAGCCTAAGTATGAACCCTTTTCGATCCTTGTATGGGTACGATGCCAGGACATTTGTAGATTTGGTGTTACCAGATAGCCGAGCTCCTAAAGCTTGAGAATTGGTTACAGGAGAACCAGGATATTCTGAAGGCTCTTAGAGAGAATCTTTATAAGGCACAGAATTAAAAAAGAAGTATACATAGATTGGCACAGGATAGAGAGGTATTTTGAGTCTGGGGATCTAGTGTTCCCTACGTTTACAACCATATAGGCAGTCCTCACTGAAGCAGAAGGGTGCAAGGAAATTGAAACCACAATTTTATGATCCGTACCGAGTAGTTCCGTCGAGTTGGGGTAGTGGCATATGAGCTAGAGCTATCGAAGCACATTAAGATACACAATGTCCTTCCATGTTTCATGCCTTAAGAAGGCACACAGACCGCATATTTTACCATCTACAAAACTACCACCACTAGATGAGGAAGGGAGTTTGTGCTGAAACTGGAATCCATTATTGAAAATGAGACAGAGGGGGCTCAAGAGCAGAGTAAATCACCGATTATTTGGTGCGATGGAAGGGGACTACCACTTGAGGATGTTACTTGGGAGAGTGAGTAGATTTTGCAGCATCCACATTTGCATTTGCTTTGATGATAAGCAAAAATTTGGGAAGGGAGGACTGTAATGTCCCCTTTTTCCTATGCCAAATGGCCCAAGGGCCAAGTTGGGTCCAAAAACGTGGTCAGACCTAGTGGGTTATGGATGCTGGAAAGCTTTTGGGAAGGGGCCCCATGGTTTTAATATCCTAGTTTTGTGTTTCAGGGGCCACTTTTGGACATGGCGAGTCAAAAAGGAAAAAAGTAACTATAGTTACTTTGATGTTAGTGGCCCCTCCATGGGAATGAAATGTGGCTAGGGGTTATGGGGTATCATTTTTCCAAGGAAAAGTATATAAGGAGATGAGGAAGGAAGAAAAGGCACTTTTTGTCGCATACTTTTAACCTCTATCTCGTGTAGCTGTTGTGCATTTTCAGCTTGTGGAGTCAAATCCCACAAGGACCCTAGCTTCGGTGGTGAGAGACCTGTCCCTAGCTAGAAGGGCTTTCTTCGGTCGTGAGAGATCTACCCTAGTTTGTCATTTTGGAGCCATTTTCTGGGCTGTGCTATACAGATATTTCCAGAGGGTTCAGAGGAAGGGTTCAGAGGATTTTTGGGGGATTTTGGGGAAGATAATAAGAGGGATTCCAGATCAAACTTACGGAAGCCATTTGGGTTGGACGTGACAGCACGTTGAAGGTGCCTCCATCATTTTCTGACCCCTTTCCAAGCGAGGTGACTTGCATCCTTTATTTGGGGGTTTTCCAGTCATCTTTTTGCAGATCTGAAGGTGGAAATACTATTTCATATATTTATCATTGTTGTTTCCAAAGACCCTTAATTTTGCTCTTTTATTTAGAGGGTCACGAACCTCTGAAGTTTTCCAGCCGCCTAGGGAATTCTGTAATTTTTCTAGCAACAATTTGAGTCGTGTAAAAATTCCCAAAAGTAGTTTTATTATGTCCTCTATAATAATATCAAGCTCTCTTTAAATTTTCAAGTGATTCGAGTGGATATCCTGGGAGATATTGATTTTATTTAGTTATTGTCTTTACTGTAAAAATTTTGCATAAATCAATATTTTATTTGGCTGCGAGTTTTCAATATTCTATGCATTTTTAATTGGTATCCCCACAAGGGATATTTCACATGAATTTAATCTTTTATGATATTTGAATTTTGATAGTAATTTGAGTTGAAAGGCTTGAACATGTGCTTTCACATTTATCTCTTTAGTCTGAACTTATATCTAAGTCTGTATTTTTATTATTTAGCTTTGTTTGTAAGATGGAAATGTCATCATGTCCTTCATAATAGATTTTTTTCTCATGAATTTGTACTTGACCATATTATAAAACAAGAGTTTACTTGAACAGTAACAAGATTATCCTTTAATGTGAGCCCTGAAAACTATTAAGTGCTGAAAGAAATATGTACATGTTAGTATAGAAATTAGATCTTGAATCTTTTTATTTTTTTTGTAACCTATTCATTATTCTCTTAAATTTATTCTTTTCTTCATCTAAATCCTTAGATTTTTTTCTCATTTTGTGGTATCTCTTATAACTATTTTCTTCTTGGGTTCTTGTAGAGTTTTTTTAATGAAAACTGGAAGATACCCTTACTTATTTTCTATGCTTTAATGAAAAATTTCTTCCAGAAATCAAGAACTGTTTACTGTACTCTACTTCCTCACTTCCGATTCAGTGTTCGAATGCCTTCCTTCTATGCATCATACCTTGTTTGAGCATTTGCTGTAGATTTTGATACTCATTATATACCTTATACTTGACTGTAATTTGATGAAAGCTGATATTTTCTGCTTGCATTTTCCTTTTTCCTGGAACAACTCATACACATGTACCATCTAGATTCCTTCAAAAAGTTTTTCCTATTAGTACAGTAATCATTTATGTAAAATATTTTTGCTTTCTTCATCTCCTACCCGTATCTACACACTTAAGAAAACAGTTAGAAAATACTTTAGGATTTTTGGGCCTCTCTTATGTTCCATAGTTTTTTATTTTCTCTTTCTTCTTCTGTAATGATTTTGGGAATCATATGTGATTATGTAGATATTGCTTTATCAATTGTGTATTTTGTGTCTAATGTACCTTATGCTTCTGATATTTAGAAATTCATTTGCATGTAGTTAGAAAGTACATGAGTACAAATCAAACCCTGAGATCAATATTGATGTCATTTTTCTTTCATTTTTTTAGATATACATTGTAGCTTCTTGTAACATGGAAGAAAGATGGAGCCGAAACTAGAGACAAGAAGATTAGATGATAACCCATGGCAATGATGGATTTCATCTATACTCTTTTACTTGTAACTTAATGCAAATGTACTTATTTTATTTAATAGTTGTGAGTTACATCCCACGGCTTGTGTGGAAAACATTTAATTTCTTCATGAATAAATAACATAAATTTCTTTAACTGAGTTGTATTACCTCTTTCCGTATTCAACTTTTGTAATGAAGAATGATTGTACAATAAAATAAACAACTCAATCATATAATTAAATGTATTTAAACATGTAAAAAGTAATGAGTTTTTGATGTACCTATAACTTAATAATGAACTCACTTTCTTGTAAACTGCAACTCTATTTGTTGTTCCCGAATTTAACATTTCACCTAAACTATGATTCCCTCCTTCATCAAAGTAATGCATTAGTACTTCGGGGATTTTTGTGTTTCCTTGCTAAAGACGAACATGGAATGGTAGTCTCTGTGAGGTGTTACATTTTGTAACAACACACATAACTGTAGATTATATGTAGTTAATCGATTTCTCCAACTGAAAAACACCATAAAATTTTAATGTATGCCCCTAGTTAGGTCCATTTCATCAATTCCTTTTATCGTAAACAAAGTTTTTGAGTTGCCCATTTTTTGCACAAGTGAAAAAATTGTCAACATGGCTCTCATGAGAAAGGAGGAAACAATCAATGTCTTATTTCACCAGCGAAATGATACCTGTTTCTAAATCACTACCACAAGGAAGGAAGGAATTTTTGACAAGTTCTTAATGTTCTGTGAAGATTGGCAGTTTTCTTTTACTTCATTACTTAGTATTTTGCCTTAAAGTATTTATTAATTTCAACTCTTAGTATATTATTGTTTTAAGATTTTAGTTTAATTATTTTTGTGGGTGCCCAAAGAAAACTAACATCCCTATACCACATCAGGTCCAAACAGAACACTATTGGTTCACAAGACATCATGATATGTACCCTCACGTCTATATCACATCACAAGAACTCAACTGAAACATGGAAAGAACATACATAGCCCTCACACCATATTACTTGTAACACATATTGGGGTTTCATGCAACTCAACCACAATTGTAGCTATATAGGTTCAAGATGTAAACAACATTATACCAACAATGAGGATGATCAATCCTCAACATAAAGAAAAAAACATAATCAGACTCACAAGAGTACACATAAATCATAAAACCAACACCATACACCTCCTAAAACATCACAAGACAACTCCATATGCCTCCCAAAGCATCACCAACAACTCATAAAAAAATAGAACTCCAAGTGCACTAATCACACACACAAGTCTCTTATGTCTCCCTCAAGTCTCTTATGCCTCCCTCAAGTTTCTTATGCCTCCCTCAAGGAATTACAAAACAACTCCATATACCTCCCAAGAAATAAATTAAAGATAAAATTTTCCTTTTCGCTCCCCAAAATAGGTCGATAATCCTATGGCCCTGGGAACATAAGGTCCAAACACCTCTAACCCAAGTGACATAATAACTCATGGTTCAACAACCTGCTAGTTATCTGTAACTCCTTGGGGCATACCCCCATACAACGAAGCAGGTCCATAGGTTCCACCACTTCACGGTGCATCCCATGACCCTATTCCCCACATTACGACATTAGGACCAACATAACAATTTGTTTCAAATGCCAAGTGGCGAAAATCCCAAGCCTTGGGCTAGGCTATAAAACCTTTAAACATGAAAAAAAATATAAAAAATAAGTAAAACAGATGGACAAATAGCCATAGTTTAAAATTTGCATGTTAGTGAAATAACCAAATAAAATGCCTAAAATATAAGAACACATCAATCAAGGAAACTGCTGGTTCTAGCAAGAAATAAAAGAAAATGTTCAATTTACGAATAAAATACATATAGAGAAGTAGCACATCACAATAACTATGTGGCCTTATACGGCCACCAAAGGGGTACTCAATGAGTTGGTGGCACTCTGACATCGAGCCTCAGCTCGTAAAATAACATATCAAATAATACAATTGTTATCATCTCTATCTAAATCATCCCTCCACCACTTCCACAAGGCTCAACATAGTCATAACTGCACTTAGGTTGAATCCATACGATAACCATATAGGGAGAGAGAAAGGAGTACAAGTCGCCATCTACTGGGCCTAAGGTTTCTGTGAAACACAATGTGCATGACATTCGTTGAGCAAGTGCCATACATACCAAACAAAAAAAGTGGGTTTTTAGCCTATGTAAGACTCTATTTCCTATCTAATACTCGACTCAAGTGACTGGTCAACAGTACAAATTTCCTCACTCTAAACATACACCTTTTACCGATTTCCCTCAGGGTCGGTTAGTGTAATTTTCACAACATAACACATAACTACATCACTAACACAATGGTTTCTCATGCACATTAACCATAACGTCTACACATGGTATCTATATAGGGTACATAACAATCGTCACATTCACTCAGTTATAATACATCACGTTACCATATAATGCACCTAAATTACAGGGATTATATAATAGGGATCATACGTTCACCATATGCCCCTAAATCATGACATGAACCATCACATATTACACATATTATACATATGAGGAACATAATGTCTAACATTACAACATATAGTTAATTGTAATTACAACATGGTGACACACATAATTCATCACAACATGGTGCCCACATCACAAAACAATCCAATTAACTTTACACCAATTTTGTCATGCAATACATCAATACACATTCATATCACATAATGCCAAAATTCTCCACACTCTGCAATCCAAAATAACATTATTTTCACACATAACAAGGTAGTACATCAAACATGAATTTCTCATTGAATCCATGAAAGGAGAGAGAATACTCCCATCACAAGCACATCAACAAGATAACAAATATGCACTAAGTGACATGCACAACATGTGCGTTCACAATATCACAATTACAAAGTTGGTTAGATAACAACATATATCACATTACTCTTCCAATATACACTACCACCACCATGCAAAAATCATCACAACTCCAATCTATCTCAGAGGTTTGAGAGCATGAACCTTGTTCTGATACCAAATGTAATGCCCACAATTATCACACACAAATACAACAGTAAAAATATTAGGGTATATATATATATATATATATATATATATATATATATGTATGTATGTATGTATGTATGTATGTATGTATGACTTACATTGCTCACTACACAACACTACAAGGGCTCTAAGTAGAGAAATTCAACTACGCATTAGTCATTTACATAAGTCAGACACATTTTCAAGGTAAAGAATACAACACACCAATTATTTATTACACACTGGAAATTCCCTACAAGATATTAAATTCAAATTCATTTAACATATATATATATATATATATATATATATATATATATATATATATAATTTTTGTACCATACCTAAATCTGAATTAAAATGCACATTTCCCAAGGTATCCCTAACACTAAAATCTCATACATATGACCAAATTTCAAATATAAACTTTTCTGTAACATGGCAATACATTATATAATATATATATATATATATATATATATATATATATATAATACAATGACCTATATAAATTTCAATAATAAACAATGAATTAAACCACACCCTTTCGCCATCTTTCTTGCATCCGAAAATACCAAGTGAGCATGAAATCAACGATAAATCGTTGACATGACATCCACCCAGATCTACCATAATTAACGTTTTCGATTTTCCATTTACATAATATTAATAATTTGCATTCGAAAAGGGGGGTGTTAGAGACACATGTTTATATGATTTCATTTCACCTTATTTCGTAACCAAGAAGAGAAAAACACTATTTTGCTAAAAGTTCAAATTCACATAATAAGTCAAATGATAGATTTTCAAACAATTATTTACAAGTGCCAAAAATTTTCCACGATGGTTTGGTTACCTATTGGAGGTCCTACAACTTTCTTTTTACATTTTACCTGTTAGTTGTGACAATGCCCAGTTTAGGCTCGGTGGCTAAGAAACCGTGTTCAAAAGCTTCCTTCTATTGGGTGATGCATAACAGGTAATTTCCTACATGTCCTCATATATACCAATAATTCACAGGAGATGAAAAAATTCAAAATTGGTGAATGGTTTCCAATTGGTGACTAGATGTCTCAAGTCACTAGTCGCAATCGGTCTAATTTAAGTTAGTCAACAACAACCAGATGCCTACAAAAATCCCTTGAAAAACTAGCCAAATATGTGTTTATTCCAAAACTGAAGGTTCTAGGTAGTTGTCTAGTACAAATACTAGAGGTTTGTGGAGGCAGATAATCATTTCGTTACTTAGGGTTTAAATGGGGAGCTAAATGAAACCCAACTTCTCAGTTTTAACAACTTCTTATAAGTGCAAAATGGAGTGACAAGGCTCCTAGAAGGAAACGAAGAGAGCACCTACAATTGATCATGGTCAATCTAAGGTTTAATACAACTCCCCAAATAACAAGGAACACTGGAGGAAGTTGACATTGCTTTTCTGGTGTTCAAAAGGTTATTTTGTGAGTCTCTCAAAATTGCATTTTTCTAACTTTCTGAGGTAGGCATAAATGGTTGTTCCCAATTATAAAACCTTAGGTTAATAGCATATGAGGTTGTGGGAAAAATCCCAGTTTATGGTCGAGGTGTAACTTGGTTACGTAAATTACAAGGTGGAGTTTTGTTGTTTTAAACTATCTAGGTTGGTTAAATATCCAAATGTATAATTATTCACTCATTTACTATTTCTATTATATTGCAAATGAAACAACCAAAATATGAAAATTATAAAAGATTTCGGTAAGGAGACCATGCCTGACAATATTAATGTCTATAGGGAAATAGTTTCTCCAAGAGGGTTCATTGCATTCCATAAGGCCCCAATTCTCTTTTAGCTTTCTGCCACACAGTGCACGTTCTTTCGCAACCTCTCCATTTTTGTACCATTCACGAAAACATCTAAGGCCACATATGAGAGATACCATTAAACATGATTAACTCCACTATACCAACAAAATTTCCATAGAATTAACTCACCACGTAATACAAGTAGTCATTCCAACACATTATTCCCCACCAACATTGGGCTTACTATAATCAAAATACAATACACCTTGCCAACAAATCAAATACAACGTGGCCGCAACAACTTAACAAGATATTATCCTACCTAAAAAAAATTTGAGGTGTGATCGAAGCTCCAAATTACCAACTTAAGCGCTTAAGCGGTCCCATGATAATGACGTGGCTAAACAACCATTAGATCACATGCTTATGTGGTCCTTTGACCTGTTTCAACGTCCCCCATTTGACACAAAATAGGAAGGATATTAGTAACAACTATGGAAAATGGATTACCCCTACCAGTTACCTTTTATTGAAAGTTTCTAAGCCTTCTCAACAAACCCATTTCATGCATAACTAGAAGTAAATGTTGTTCACAAAACCACGTCCTTGTAAGACATTCTGATAAACAATTCATGTACCTGTCTACACTACAACATTTTAGATATACGCCTACCAGGACCATAACAACAACAACATCTGACAAAATTCCTCTATCATTTATGATTTGAAGGACATCCATAAACTTCTCCAGAGCTTGCATTTTGAATAGCTCACCATCATTACTAAGTTACAAGATAAAAAAAGAGTAATGGAACTCTTCAAGCTTGCGCAAAGCCTGAGAAAAATCTCTATTAGCAAAAATCAAAATGAACCTCTTCTTAGGTGTTATTGGCCTTACAAATTGGTATATATGACACAAAACGGACCTGAAAAACCCATTCTTAATCAAGGCTGACTATGTTCCGTATGCACTGATATCTGTGATGGTACCATCCATTCCATGAGTGAGAAGATATTTGACAATGTTTTGATAAACTAGTGAGGGGAGGAGGAGGAGGAGGAGGAAGGGATACACTGTAGTTGTGCACATCCCATAAAATTGTCACCATCCTTTGGGTTTCATTAGAGATATTTTGGTTGATTAACGGTACAGGTTCGCTTTCCTTTCCCTTAGTGTTCATCTTATTAGCTAGACACTTTCTCTCTCATTCCCGTAGTAGTGCACCTATTCACTAAGAGCTTGTTAGTACTTGCCAAAAATTTGGTTACACCAGACATTTGCAATTTCCCTTCCCTTATCATCAGACATGTTGATTAAGAGGAGAAAACCCTCTAATTTCTAGGCTTCCTTCTAGTTCTTCGTAGGTTAACAAAGATGAAAGTGCCATACGATTTCCTTGGGCATCAAGTAAAGCATCTATATTAAATGTGAGGAAGTGACATGTCTAAAGCTCAATGAGGATGCCCATACCGGTAGAAAGGATGCACCTCGTGACATACTCCTTCCTCCCCTTGTCTCTATCTCACCTACACCTATTTAATTTCTTCCACTGTCATTCTCTTTTATTTTATCCCTTTAAAATAATAAAATAAATATATTTCATTTTCTAATTTTTTTATTACCGGAAAGCGAAAGGAAATTACATTATCATAGGCTTTTTATTAAAAAATTGAATGATTTGAGGGCTTTTGTATACATTTTCTCGTTTTTTCTAGTTATCCTGCCACGTTTAGATTGGGACGGTGAACGGAGGAGCCATTTTTTTGTTCATTTTTTCTCGCATTTAGATTAGAGAAATGACTTGTAGGATCTGATCACGAAGCCATTTGGAGATCCCAAATATAGCTTGCATTGCTAGCGTCATCAGTCATTTGAACCCTATTTGCGCATATACCCCAAAATTGATTGTTTTAAGTAATTTCTTGAGGTACATGATATAAGAGGTAAAAAGTAGTAAGTTTGAAATTGAATGGAATATAATTGGCCATTGTTTTATATTTAAATCTAAGTTATAGATGTTAACCTACAACTTCCTGTAAATATAATATTTACTAGTGTCATGTGTCAAAAATTATCAAAAATTTAAATCTCCCAAGGATGGGCCTAGAATACCAATATAAACAACCAAAAGCCTTCGAAGAAAATGAAACTAAAAATTCCTGAATTTTGTGTATTCTTCTTTAAAAAGGGAATAAAATGATGATTATGATGTCTTAAGCTTACTAAACATAGGAAAAAGCTCATTTTTTACACTGTTTTTAGTGCTTACTAATGAAAGACGTTGAAAATGTTTTTAAAAAAATTAAGTGTGTTTCATCTATTTGGTTTGCATGCAATATGGATACTTTGTTGGATTCATGCCTTGGTTTTCCTTTCACATCCAATGTTTCATTCATGTATGTTCCTTATCTACCACAGTAAACACCATTCAGTCAGTGGCCTTAACTTCGTAAACATTATAACAAAAAAATAACAAAATTCAATCTAAATATTGATTATGTTTTTCGCTTATATGATCATTCATTGAAGGCACTCGATTATCATGGATTTTTCATGCATCCAATGTTTCCTTGTAATTATTCAAGTTTAAAATTGAAAAGATGGCCTACAAACTTCAATAAAAAGTAAGCAGTGTAATTGGGCTTCAAACCTTGAACCTATTGTACTCCTTTTTTATATTTTGGCGTCTGTATGTGGATATGTACTCGTGTGAATAATGTAAGTTAGACTGAGATGATAAAGTGGAGCACAAGTAGTGGATAATATTTAGGTTGGTACACTGTATGCTATGGAATAGGTGTGGGTCATGCAAGTATTTAATTCCCACCTTTTTATTTTCAACTTTGCATTCATGTCTATCTTTCTAACATAGTAAATTCCATCCAATTGATAAACTACACACAATAGAAATATTAAATAAAAATATAGAAAAGGCCATTTGGTTTTGAACATGAAATCTATTGGATTTTTCCCCTTTTTACTACTTTAAGTATAAATTTCACTCATGTGAATATTTTGAGTGAGATGAAGACTATAAAGTGGAGCACATATAGTTTATCTTATTTGGGTAGGAACAATTTGAGTCGTGGAATAGGTCTGGGGCATTTAGGTATTTAATTTTCACCTTTTTATGTCTAGTGTTCCTTTCATGTCTATGTCTTATTTGCAAAATCAAATGTCATCCAAGCGATGTCCTTGATGCCATAAAAGTAATAAATTTAAAAATTAAAAAAATGATTGGAAGATAAAATATAAATGTCGCTTGAATGAACAACTATTGGAGGCACTCAATAATCGTTGATTGTTAATGTATCCCCTATTTCCTTGCAATTACTTGAGCTTAAAACTAAAAAAGGGAAACTTACAAACTATGGTTAGGCTTCAAATTTATGATTTTTCCCTTTTAATTTTGGCCTCTTTAAGAACATATTTCACTCATATGGATAATTGAAGTGAGAATGAAACAATATAGTGGAGCACATATAGTAGATATTGCTAGGCTGGTGCACTCTAAGCCATGGAATAGGTGTGAGACATGCGGGAATTTAATCCACACTTTTTTATTTCCAACTTTCCATTCATTTCTTTGTCTTTTATAACAATTTAAACTCCATCTAATTTATATCCTAGACACAATAAAGAAATTAAATAAAAAGATACCAGCGCCCATTTTATTGTTGTTATGCTACTGCCACTAGACACCCTTTTTAATGCCGATAACGGTTGTCCTCCATGCCAATAAAACTATAAGAAACATCCATGGATGAAGCACATGGGCACCATTTCTTCCCAGGCTATGGACAACGAACATGGTCTATTGTTTTTGGACGAATAAGTTTTGAACAAAGAACCTATTAGATTTTCCCCATTTTTATTTTGACACCTTTAAGTGTAAATTGCACTCGTGTGAAAAAAACATGTGACTGATACGATAATGTGGAACACAAATAGTAGATAGTATTTTAATTGGAACAATTTCAGTCATGCAAGAAGTGCATGCCATGCACATATTTAATCCCCATCTTTTATTACCATTTGTGTCTTTATCTTTTCTAAAAAATTAAATATCATCCAATGGAAATCCTTGTGGTTTGGGAAACTTTGAGCCATGGAATAGGTCTAGTATAAGAAGAGGTTTTATTAAACATTGTCCTATCAATGGCACTGACGTCGTAAAAATATAAAAACTAAAAAATAGTACAATTTAATCAGAAGACAAAAGCTACTTGTTGATCATATAACCATTCATAGGTGGGGCTTAATTATTGCTAATTATTTATGCATCCCATGTTTCCTAGAAATTACTCAAGGTTAAAATTGGAAAAGGGGCCTACAAAATACTATAAACATCAAGTAGTGTGGTTGGGCTTCAAATCATGAAGCTATTGGAATTTCCCGCTTTTTTTAAAATTTTATCCCCTTTAAGCTCATATTTCACTCATGTGAATAATGCAAGTGAGCTTGAGATGATAAAGTGGAGGATAAATAGAAGCTATTTTTTGGGTTGATACATGTTTAGATTTGGATTAGGTGTGGGACATGCATGTATTTGATTTCCACCTTTTAAATTCTAACTGTCCATTCATGTCTTCATCTTTTCTTACAAATTAAAATTCATCCAATTGATAACCTTATTAAGAAAAATTAAATATAAAGATGACAAATCCCATTCTAGGGTTGTTTTCATGTTACCACCACTGATCAATCTATGGCACATGTCTAGAAAGATTGTCCTTTAATTTGATCAAAGTATAGATAGCATCTGTGGATGGAGGACATGGACACCATTTCTTCCTAGGTCGTGAACAAGGTACAAGGGCTATTGTGTTTGTGTGGTTGGACTAAGAACCTTGATGTGGATCTAATTATAAGAAGTTAAAATACCTCCAAAACACACAAACAATTTGCAAAAAAAAAACGAAAAGCTTCAAAATAGCTTTCTTCTCATACCGGAATCCACACTAATCTCTTACAACGATACAATTTTCCTTTTATTTCCCACTATCTCTAAGAAAACTCTAAAATGCGAAAAAAAAATTTAAAAAAAAATTTAAAAAAAAAAAAAAACCCTAAAAAATAAAACACCTCGGAATGGACCCCAATTTTTTACGTAGAAAAATATTCCTTTGTAAATTAATGTGCATGACAAATCTCGGCTTATTTCATAAAACAGAGAAAAATAGATATTAAAACTCTAGGTGCTAGACAAGTGCTAGACAAAACCACCAAAAAGGTTCTGAGCCAATTTTAGACCACTAGATGAATGAATTGGGGCCTGAAAAAATGCCGAAAAATCACCCACCCTATTTCAAGAAACTATTGTGCATGGCACATTACTAATCAAAATCTAACACACTGGAAAATTTCAAGACGATCTGGCGGTCAGATCAAAAGTTATGGTCTATCCGAAAGTTATGCTCCCGCATCATTCTCCCCTAGTTGAAAACACTTTTTCTCCTGCAAATTCAATCGATGGAATACATCAAATTTTCCACTTTCAATCTTCTTCAACTCCCACTCAAGAATATATGTATTTTCTTCCTGCTCCAAACCTTCCCACTATATAAAATATTTGTTGTAGCTGATTAACAAAATTAAGGATTTACCTAGATGGCCTAAAAGGGATATGTAGGGTATTAATGTTAATCTAGTTAGGATGACTAAAACGTTGTAAATAAGCTAAAGTAGTATGGAATAAATGTAAATAAACTATTCTAGATGAAATTAAACCCTAATATGAAAAAGAAGAGTAAGGAAGAGACTCAGCTGATAACAGAAGACTATCGCACAGTGTCACAGATTTGGAAATAAAATATGAAAGTGCAGACGAACCCTTGAGGGATCTTGCGATGGGTAGACCTAGACTTGTCTGAGATAGACACATATGCGCTTAGGAGTGTACTGGGGCACCCCAGGGTGCCCTGGTTTGTAATCTGGGTGCTCAAAACAATGTAAATGCACTTAGAACCTCAATTTGGTATGGTCACTGAAATGTCTTTGAGTACTTCTTGTCATGTCATGCACTGGATTCACTCAGATGAATTGGAGAATGACCCATAATGTAAAGAGAAGTATCAAAACCCTATAAAAATGAAAGATGCATATGAATGGGTCAGAACTGACCTCAACCGCCAAACAAGTGGAGTTATCACTTAAAGCTGCACTAAATTATGGACCCAGATGTAGTTTTGGTGTGTGTGTGTGTGTGTGTGTGTGCGTGCGCGCGCACGTGCGTGCGCATGCGCGTGCCATTCCCTAGGTGCTCTCGTTCTAGTCACACTTTGTGAAGTAGTGAGCTATAATAGCTATAGAAATGTAAGTAGCATATGTGCATGGAATAGAATGGAATCCCTCCCCCTATGAAGTGTGTGTGATGTAGATCTCCTAGCTTGAATACATGACACTATGTGGATGCAAGTTATGCAAAGGATGCATCCCTAGATGGAGTGATAGTAGTGATAAGATGCAATGACCTAGGACCGTCATTATGGTCTTATAACTTTATATTTTTAGGGATCTCAAGATTAATTTTGTAATTAATCTTGATAAGGCCTATTGAGAAGAAGTTAAGGATGACCAACAGCTAAAATTGACCCAAAAAGAAGCGGAAGAGGTTGTGCATAGACCGGGGCACCTCAAGGTGCCTCAGAACAGGTTGGGGCACCCTGATTTGAGGCTAGAATGTCGGAAAGGTTATGAAATGGGCTGATAGGTATCAGGAAATATGTGGGAAAGACAAAATAAAAGATAAGAATAAGGTGGCCAAAAGGTGGGATCAATTAGTACTTTGTAGACTTGAGAACCTTCTAAATAGTTTTATAAGACCATGCTAAATATTATCTAATGTGCAATATTTGTGTCTAGATTAAATCCCACTTTATGTTGGTGAGCAAAAATATCGGCAACATAAAGTAGATGGAGATGCGTATGTGATAACCATGTAGAGTGTTGAAGAAGACGTGCCAATGGACTAGACTCAAGAATGGAATGACATATAGAAAAATGTGGAGGAGCACAAATTCTAAAGATGATAAATTTGTATAAAAAGTGACAAGGGTGAACCTAGGGTGGAACGCATATATAGATGTTGTTGTGTGTAGTTTACCTGCATGGTTAGTATGGCAAGTATCGTCATGGTGTGTTGTCGATGTCATTTTTGCTATTGTTTTTCCCCCTAATTCGATTACTTGTTTCTCATATGTCAGACATGCAAGGAGAAAGCGATCAAGTACTCAAATATGTATGTATGTAAAAATGTTGTGTAAAATACCCTAGAATAGAAATTATAAATGGAAAAATGGAACATGTGCACTTGATCCATGTTGAGAAAAAGGGTGTAGAGGGATATATTGTAGTGTTACAATTTTTTTAGGTAATCTCTTGTCACCCTGGCTAAATAAGTATAGGGAGGAACCATGTTGTATCCTCTAACCTTTAACCACTTCTGCTACAATGTTGGAAGAGATCTTTATATTGTTCTAGTTTTTTGGGTGATCCTATGCCATTGGACAGAGAAGTGTAGAGAGACACACCCAATGTAACCCTTGAGCCTGTAACCACTCCATAGAATTTTGGAAGGACACCATGTCCTGTTAATGCCATTGTGTATGGAGCTCATAGACTGGTCTGAACTCAGTTGTGTGTGAACCGATGTAGATACATTGTGTTATTAGAAACCCTCAATGATGCCCCCCTATTTTTGGGCATATGCGATGACCCTAGAAGGAGAACACGGCCCCAAAAGAGGACCAACTACACTCTGAATTGTAGAACTTTTCCCTTTAGGGGGAAAGGGAAACACTTGGTAGATACCAAGGCACACACAAAAATGGGATGGTTAGCCAATACAAGTGTTAGTCTGAACACATGCATGCAAATAAGACAAGTGTAAAATACACAGACAATGTAAAAAATACCACGTAAGAAAACAAGAAGACCGCACAAATCGGGTTTCAAACATGGGAAATCACTCACGTTTTCGCAAGACACGCAAGGCTATCATGGATGTAAACATCATTCAAGTGTGCACATAAGCAAAGGGCGAAGCCCACAAATAATGGAAAATAACGCACACAAGGAGAAATAAACATGTAGTCATGGAAACATGTATTCTTGAAAAATAAGTGTTGCAAAAGGAACACCCATTAGCTTGTCATAGTGATAACCAATATGTCAAAGTGTGTAGAAGCAAGTAGTAAAAGATGCTAAGTACAAATTGAAACAATAGGACCTCAATCAGATGAATTTGGATGCCCTCAACAACTGGTATAGGAAGGGTAGAAGGCAAGCATCCATGCTGCGTGTAGAGTCATGTATCTACAATTACACTAAACAAAGGCATGAATGTGCATGTGTGTATGGTAATGACATATAGGAAAGTAATCTAACATGTGTAGTAAAATGTGCATGTAAAACACTAGTAAGCAAAAGTAAATGCTACCAAGACAATGCAATATGTCATGGATGGATGTAATGGAATGAAATATGGAATGATAGGAGCAATGTGCCCCCTGAGTGGATGGAATGTGTATGTAGTGAGGTTCATTTTTTTTTCCCCCTCAACATTCATGAATGAATTGTAAATGAGATTACATCATTGGGAAATGGTCGAGTAGTGTTGGTTGTGTATAGCATGCTATGATGAGTGTGTATATGTAAGGGTGATGAAATGTGACTTGGGGAGAAGATATGCATGACCCCTATAGCCAAAGCTTATATCACAATGTTTTTGATAGGACTGATGATTTAGCCCTAAGCGTATATCACTATAAGATGAAAATAGGGATTTATGATGTAACCTGAGGTGTATACAGCTACAAAAGCATAGAAAAGGTGACGATTTATTTTAAATAACATGTCATTATCCTAGGATTTCCACATATGTGATGAGTGTAAGGTCCATTTTATTTGTAAACCATTAGCAGTTTAATATGGACTGAAGAAATAAAGTGCATCATCGAGTAGTGATTGCAGTGCATAGAATACATTATAGCATATATAATGATAGAAAATGTTCATATGATGAAGAGAATCTATAAAAATGTGGTGTTTAAAATGTGATGGTAGATGTGTAAAAATGTATAAAATGTAATGTATAATGTGTGATTTAGTGCATGTAGATAGATGAGTAAGTGTGGAGTTGTATAGTATATGACGTATGGTATATGCCTATGTATAGGATGTGAGGCACTATGTAACTATCCTAATAGTGTATGTAATGTATAGGATGAATAGTGTATCATGGTAAACACATGGAAGATATAAGTACAATATATGTTAGATGAAGACTAGTATGATGTTTGATGTATGAATGTGGAAAAAGTATGTAGATTAAATGTTGAATATATGGTGTAGTGTGGGTGGTGTGTGATGAAATGTAATGTATAATTACTATACTATAGTGTGTGGGGTTAGGTGTAGTAATAATCCCTAAACATTCAAGTGTGAACTGAGACACAAGAGTTTGTCATCAGGTTGTGATGCTAGAATGCGTTATGGATGTTCCTAATGTGAGGATATGAATATATAAGAATGTTACAAATGATAATAGTGATTATGCTGAGATGAGATGGGTGTAAAGGAGGATACCCATGCCCCCCGATTGTATGATATAGAAGAGGACTATGTGCCTCTATCAAGGAGATCTTCAATGTCATTGTCGAAACCTGCTGAGACAAAATTAGAAACCTGATAAGATATAAAGTGAGGAGGTTCATATAGGGACCCATTGTGGTGGAGTGCATATAAATAAATTTTATATTCTTTATCCATAAAGGGAATTGGTGGAAAATTGTGGGCATTCCAATGTGATATGTTTGGAGCGTAAGTAGGAGAAGAATCAATATCGATAGAAATGTTGCTAAAAGGCATGGGAAATGAAATTTTGGTATGAATAGAATATAATGTTCCTCGAATATAAGTAAGAAAAGATTACCCTAATGTGAATTATGAAGAACGAGGAGTAGGTGAGAAATAGATGAGAAGATGAAAATACATGGAAACCATAAGTGGTGGTAATATTGATAAACCCATAGTAGACATGAGGGTCATGAGTAGAAGGATGGAGATCCTTAAAGGTGAAACCGAGATGAGAGAGACCATCATGGGATCATATAAGGGCATCAAATGTAGGGTCAAATGCAATATGTTCCCAAAATGAGTCATTCATTAGGAGTGTGCAAGTAAATGTTGGACATGCTAAGGTAGGTGGTGCATGTGAAGGTTGATGTGATAGAGTGAGGTCCATAGGATGAATAGTGTAGACAACTAAAATATGCTTACACTTATCATTTCATCCAATCAATTCAATTAACAACACTTCGTTAATCAACCCTTCTTTGCTCCATTCTCGGATGCCCATGCACGACACCTTCTCATTTGTATTCCTCCTATAATCAGCTTATTTGGCTAATATCTCTCTTATTAGCTAAACAAACATCCTTTCGACCATTCAGAACCTCCCTAGTTCTCTCTATACCACTTCTATTAGCTTTGTAGGCCATCTATAGGTTGAAATTAGTTATCCAGACACCTTGCAACTCTCAATGAGTCTCTTATAATTCACTAATAAAAGTTTAACTAGCCTAAACCCTAGTTAAATAGCCTAAACCAAGATTAAATAAGCCTAAACCATGTTTATCCTAATCTAATCTAAAAGTGAATTTTGAGCTTTAGTCCCACATACAACAAAATTCCAATCTCTCCCAAGTGGATAATTATACATACATGGCTAAGCCTACCCATTAAAAAACCACAACTTTACATAACACAAAGCCAAAACAAGCCTAAGAAATCTTGGATCTCATTAGTATTAGCTTCAAGCTAATTAGAAATTTGATCTAATGCTTTCCTTCCTCCATTATTGAGATAACACCTCTATTTGCATCCATAATCCAATTTTTGAGTAATATGGAGAGAATCATTGGCCTTGCAAGCTATTAATGGTCAGACTCCATTCTTGAAAGCTTGAGTTTCATATCAAACATCACACCTTTGATTGTTAAGTAGATCTTTTTAGGTTCAATTTCTTAAATTAAGTAATCTAAAGAGTATAGAGTAGTTTTTACATGTTAGTTTTTTATGTTTTTGTCGAAGTTATATTACTTTCATGTTAGTTTCCCTTGTTTATGTCTAATCTCATGGCGCATAGTTGAGTTAGCAATGCTTTGAGTTTCTTTAGGCTCATTCCACATCTTTTGCAACTTACCATTGCATACATTTGGCGCACCCGGTGGGACATGAAGTCCATCCTCCATTAATGGAGTCTTTTTAAGTTATTTATTTTCATGTTTCTAACCACTTTCATGATTTTTAGGATAAATAGCTTGTTATATACATGATTTCAGTTTTTAAGTAAGCTAAATCATGATTGATCATGTATATTTTGTGGCTGCATTGAGGTAAAAATAGGATTTTTTGACAAACCTTTAACCTGTTTACTTTTGAAAATTTTGAAATTCTGTGATTATACAGATTTTACAGAGGGTGCCCATAGGTGTCATTCTGCGCACATTTGTGTTGAAACATGCAAGTACTAAAGGAGTGTAGGATGAAGACTTGGAAGTAATTCACGTGCATCGAATAGTTGCGCTTCACCAAAGTGTAGGAGTTGCGAGATTAAAGCAAGCAATCTTTGTAAAGTAATGTGCATGCATATGAG
This sequence comes from Taxus chinensis, assembly GCA_019776745.2. Lineage (NCBI taxonomy): Eukaryota > Viridiplantae > Streptophyta > Pinopsida > Cupressales > Taxaceae > Taxus > Taxus chinensis. Next base: position 649,635,108 of record CM034151.1, read on the forward strand.
AGCTCAAGATTCAAAAAGTGGAGTGGAATGGAAGCCTTAGCTTGGCTTATATTAACATGATACAGATCAAAAGAGGTGGTGTACATATAGGGGAGTGAATGTGTAACTCCCATGTAAGAGAAGATTCCTCCATAATGGAGAAGAGGAGTTACTTTTCCAAATGGGAATGTATCTCCTATGACACACCTACACATATGACATATTCTATAAGAGAATCTATCATAACTAAGATGACACCTAGATCCATGTCCACCTAAGTGAGATGAATCACCTGGTGAGGTGGTATAACACTAAATAAGTGAATAAAAATACCACCTACACCAACAACCCCCCTTCATCGTAACTTAGGATGAGGTGGCAAGTCACAAATGAGAAATGGGTCCCGGTAAAAAGCCTGATGAGGTACCCATGTAAAAGAAGAAGATCCCAAGCAGTGAAGGAAAAACCAATGGGAAAAACATCCACCACAAGAGAACAACACACTCTCTAATCTAATAAAGATCCCAAATATGGGTCCCAGCTCTAGACGAGCCTGAAAGGGTACCCATGTACAAAGAGGCAATCTCTTGAAAAGAAGAAGAAGAGAGAAGAAGAAGGAGATGAGAGGAATGTAGAAGATGTCAAGGACAGATCTAAACTCTTTAGATTTAAGAAGACTCCCAGAAGAATGTCGATGACGAGATCCTCTGCCTCTAGACTAAAGAAGAGCCACCTGCAATGAACTGTGTGCCTGCCCTTAGGAAGGATAGAAATGACGTGCTGGAAGTCTGCCCACTCCACAAAGGAAACTGAAGGAAGCAAGATGAAGAACTCTGAGTCTGGTGCACAAAAGTGTGACATAGGTCTAGCGAGTGAGTGCTAAGGAACTGAAGGTAATGCCACATGTGTAGAACTGTCAAAGTGAAGAGGAACACCCGCAGAAAGGATGTCCAAGTGATGTGAAGGGGAGAAAAACATCCTCCACAACAGAAAAAGGATCCACAGCTGAGGGTGGATCAATGAAGGTCTCCAAAAAAGTGGAAGTGGTAAGAGTCCCGGAAGGGGCACTCCTAACAACGGAGGTAATGAACTCCTCTGAAACACCTATAGGTGGATGAGAAACCTGTAGTGCATCACAAGTAGATTATGTGAAAATACGACTAAGGTCAGGTAGATACTCGTCCCAATGAGGGGGCTTAACAAACATAAGAATGATGTAAAATAGGTATAATTCATCCAATGAAGGTAAAGGAGTGAAAGGGGCCTCACACACTGAAGGTGGAAATGAGGCGTGTGTAATGATGGTGTGAGACTGAGTAGGAGACTGATCCATATCTGATGAGATGTGGGGGGTGACAACAATGTCTGGAATAGTAAGAGAAAGAGGAGAAGAGTCCTCTGTAGTACTCTCGAAATCAAAACTGGATGCACAATCCTCGTCATCAAAAGTAGAACCAAGCGAGCCTTTGTCAGTGGAACTATCATCACATGAAGAAATGGAGGAGATAAATAAATCAGCAGCAGCAACAATGGCGACAGTATGTGAAGGGTCTCCATACAAGGACTAAAGAATGCTCCAGATATGGTGAGGTGGATCTGAGTCTGCCACGTGAAACCATAAAGAGAATGAGAGACATGCATCATCATGTGACCAAAGACATGGTCACAAGTGTCGAGGAAGTCCTCTAGATGATGATGATCAGCGGGTGCAGGAACAGACCCAAGCAAGAAGGCATAAAAGACCCTCGTGGGTGAAGTAACGTTCCATGAAAGCACGCCGAGCTAAATAGGTCTCTCTTTCGGTGAAAAGTGACGAAGGATGTAAGGCGATCTTACGACGCTCACATTTGGAAATAGCACTCTCCATGAAAAAAAAATGCAAGATGCACAAAATCAAGACATGTCGGACTCGACTCGATAATGCATCTGCGTGTGTAGGCCCAAGAGTACAATCAACCCCCCCAAGAATGTGGCACTTTATAAAAGTAGTGCATTTACAAAATTGGCAATTCCATCACATAAAGTGTGAAAAATCATGCAACTTTGACTAAAGAAGCGCTAAAAAATGAGCAGCGAGTCAAAAGTTATAGCATTAAAATGATTCCCGCAACTGATGGAAAAATGCACTAGACACTGCAAATGCATTAAAAAAGTGCATGAAATGGGTGCAAAGGGTGTTGTGTGGGTACTCGTTGGAAACGACATCAAATTTTAGTATAGGGGTTTGTTTTGACTTGCGAGGGGGGATTAGCCTCCTGCCAACCCTAGACCTTGTCCTCCATCTTCGACATGCTCGTAGGAAGGTTGAATAACAAGCAAAAAACAACCTTAAAATTAATTACATGCCAATGAAATGAAATGTTTTTTTTTTTAAACACCCTAAAACATTAAAAAGAAGGTGAGCCCACGTTTGAAGTGGTCAAGGCCACATAAGGAGCTAGACAGCAAGGAGATGTCACGTCCCACTTCTACTAGGTGTAACCGTTGTTTTGCAGGTGTGCTGATTAGAATGCAGGTGGGGAGGTGCTTGCCACGTGCCCATAAGTCTTCGCAGGTGCTGGCAGGTCTGTAGGTAAAGGAAGACCCCAACTGCCGTTTGAAAACGCTGCTAGAGAGACCACTGTGGATGGAGCCATGTGTTGATGGGTGCCTAAACCGCTGGAGTGTTTAGAAGAGGGAAGCCATGTGCTAGAAACTCTGGTGCAGTCCTCAAGGAAAAGTGTAGGTTGAATGCACAGTTAGGAAAAGTTTAAACGGCTGGAGTTGGAGTGACCGCATGAGCTCCCATAGAAAACTCAAGATGTCTGTACCATGTTCTGACTATAATGTGCTGGCTGTAATGGTAGGATACAATGAAATGGGTTATGGGCCACACATGTAGGTGAAAGAAGGCTGAATCCACACGCAGACAGGGAACACACACAAAGAACAAGGAGCATGAGAAGTTAGTCACAACCCGGACTAGGCCTGAGTAGGAATATCCAATGGGAGGAGTGAACCAGGGAAGCCCAAATCCATGAGCAGATAACGAACAAGAGAGCCAAGTTTGGCATGAACACAGGGTCCCAACATATGCATGGGAGGCAAGTACACAAATCTCTAACAAAGATAGTAAAACTGCAAACCACGAGATAAATGAAGTAATGAGTGTCGAAGACAAGGGAAAACCCATGACAATGCAAAAATGAAGGGATGAGCAGTCGATCGAGCTAAAAAATTTGAGATCGATGTTGAAGCAGGGAACAAAGTGGTGAAATGAGGACAGGATTCAAAGGCCTGAAAAGCCAATACAAACACACCCATGCAATAGAAAAAAATCTGAGCTTATAATGACCAATGCAAAGACGTTCAAACCACGAACCGAGCCAAATGACCAAACCATGCAGGGTAGCAAGCAGACAATGAGAGCCAAACCAATGTAGAGCTGGATCACAACGATAACCCACAGGTCCATTCCAAGCCAAAAATGAGCTCACACAAATAGAAGCAATCACGAACACCCCAAAAACACCCACGAACAACCTAAACGGAGGTTTAAAGCTCAAAATCAATGCAATAAAACATATGAATGGGAATATCCATTATGACACATGTAATGAGAACTTGAATATCATGCCAGAAGCCATAAAACACACACAGAAATGCCAAGGGGTGCACGGATCCACAAGATTCACTCTGATACCATGAAAGAGGGTTTGAAAACCCGCAAGCGAGGATCACGAGGGACAACGTGCACATCAACAGACGTGCGAACGATAGCGTGAAGAGATCTCGGGAGGAGCGAGCATCAACTGAATGTGCATGCAAAGATTCGACAAACGGGTAGAACCTGGTTAAGCCATAAAACTCTCCTCTATCTCATAGATCAAATGGGGTGTACATATAGGAGGTGTTGAGTAACCCCCAGTGTTACAATCATGACAACTCAAGTAGAGAGGGGGAGTTACATTCCCAGAATAGAAGTGTAACTCCTAATGATGCACTGATGCACTGACATGCTGATGCTCTGACGCGTAAGGGAATATCATAATGACCCCTAAATTACACATGGACCTACGATCTCATCTAAGTGAGATGACTCACCTAATGATGTGGAAAATAACACACACCAACATGAGCAAGCTTATGATTGTTTTCTTTGAACAACTTTTAATCATAATTTAATTATTACTCTTGTTTCATGAAAACTGAATATTATTTTGAATTGTTGTTTTCAAACATTAATGTAATTTGATACAATACACTAGATCTTTATATTTTCTTTGATAGAATTTCAAATCTATTATGAAGCATGGTAAACTAATGTAACTATTTGAAATCTTTTGTATTGTGGAAAAAGGAAAAACTGGGGTTCTATAGGGGCCCCAACCCCATGAAAAATTTACATACATTTTTGGAAATTATATAAAAAAGAAACAAGAAAATAAAAACCTAATCATCTTCCACTACAAAATACTCTCTGCAAAGAGGAAGTTTCTTCACTAGCCTATTCTTTTAACGAAAAAATTCCTCTATTCCCACTGCCATTTGAACAAACACAATGTCTCCTTCCAGTGTGCGAGACATACCCAAAGACATGAGTTCATCAATAGTTATCATAGAACCATCCAACAAAGTAAGAAATTGTGATCTCCTCTCATAGGAGGAAACCCATTCAGCCATGTCTAGACCTCCTTTAGGAAAGGCCTTTTTCCCTGTTACTTTGAAAGTGGAGGATGGATTGGCAGCTTGATCTAGAAGTGCAATTACAACTGATCCTAGAGCAGATGAAGTAGGAGGCTTGGAACTAGACTCACACCTACATTTCTTCACAAAGATTGGTGATGCTTCAGGAGGCTGAGAAGGTATGGTCCTTGATGGTTTCTTCTCCAAGATTGAAAAGTATTGCTCCAGTTCATTCATCCTAAAAAATAGAGTAGGCACAATACCTAATGAAATTTTCTCCATCAAATGCATAAGAATCTAAGGGTATCACCTCCAGAGTGAATCCCTCATCACAAATGAAAGGCCATGTGTAGTTGGATACACCTTGTAGAGAAGGCCTGCTCAAAATTAAAAATTTCTTCAATACATTAGGAGTCTTTTGATGTTCTAGTCCGAAGAGATGAAAATACATCATCTGGAAGGCAGAAAAGACAAGAATGATCTTGATAACCCTTCTAATCAACGCTACACGAATAGTTTGGGTGGTCAATGACCCCTTGTAAACTTGTGGGTTAGCAATGTCAAATAACATCCATAAAAATGACTCATTAGGGCATAATAGGTATAAGATTTGGTTCAAATATTTTAAAGACATTTTCTTCAAGATGGATGTCACTGTTACTCCTGCCATATTGCCAGTAAGAGAAACTCACCAATTTTGTTCACACATAAAAGGATGTAGGTTTAAGAAGGGAACAACATGCATTTATAAGGAACTAGAGGTAGGCAAGCTGAGTAAAGTATAATTATGGTGAGATGACCTCCAAAATATGTATGTGATATCAACATGAGAGAAATAAGTTTGATGTAAGTTGACATTATGTAGAAGATAAAGGTTAGCTTGATATGACATGACCCGTGTGAGAATAATCAGCTTAGAAAGACATGAAAAAGAGTATGTGTTTCCCAAGACAGATTCTCAAAAGGTAAAATGAATTACACATCAAATAAAATCACCTAGAAGCACTCATAAATCATCAAAAGGGGTCTCTCTACCCACTTGTAGGGATAAATGATTAAAAACACATTGAAAAAGTGACATGGCATCCTAGTCATTCTGGGAGAGTGAAAACGTGAATGACTGGTAATTCTTCCACCTAACAACATAAAGTAGAACTTTTTCAAGAGAATATAAACAGATTAGACTGTGTGTTGTAAAGAAGAATATTCCTTGAAGATTCATTATTTTGAGGTGAAAAGAAAAAAAATGAGATTAGAGAAATTGTATAAAGGCGACGAGAATGTTATCACCTAGGGGGGTTAATTTTTTCTAAGTTTTTAGAGAGATAATGGAGAAGATGAATTTGTATTGTCTTAAGCCGAACCGATATGAGATACTTGAGTTTTGTTCATCCATTCCCAAAAAATTCTTGCTAAGATGATTGTACTGTACAGTCATTGGTAGACATTGAGGTCATAAGTGTTGTGTCCCCTTGTTAAAGTGTTGGAGCTTCTTGAAAAAAATTGTGTGTTCTCATGAGAAATGTTTTTTATGTTTCAAGATGTGTTACTTTGAATCAATTATCTGCATTTCTATTGCAATCTCATACTATTAATTTCTTTGAATTACACAAATCCTTAGCTTAAATAGTGAAAATTTGGCAACTACAACCACATTATTGATGGAGGTTTCCTTCATGTTGTGGTAAAATTTTTTAAATTCAAGTTGTATCTATTTGATTTAAGATCTTTGTCAGTTCATGAGGGTATTTGGAATGTATTTAATCAGAAATTATCAGTATTTTGTTGAGAATTTATCATGATCTTCTGTGTTTAGGTTCTCAAATATTATGTGAAATTCTGTATTCTTGGGCTCCAATGAATACAAAATTTTTGGTTGAAGGAATGCTTTGGATTATTTAATCTATATTTTACATCAAGAACAATTATTTACAACATTTTTTAGGGTTCATTTAAGTATTTTTTATAATCAAATTTATCCTGTTTAACTTCCCATCCACACATCAAAATTACAACCAATAACCATCTGATCTACCTGAACTACCCATGCTTTCATTTTTTATGCACAAATGTTAACAAAATTTGTTATTTCTGCCCGTGCTTTATCAAAAATATGTAGAAGAAAGATGGAACTATCACTATCTTTAGTAACTTGAGCCTTATTTAGAAGACATACGCATTTTCTAGCATGAGAACTCATGAGAGTTAGATGATGTTTGCATTGACCATGTCTTCTTGAGGCTATTTTACCACTTCCTTAAGAAAGAGAGTCTAAATATTGTTGTTATATCCATTCCTATGATAAATACAGGTTACAAAATGGGTCCTCTCACCCTGGTGATAGGTCAAACCTAAAGTAGTAGGGTAGGTCATACCCTTAGTAAAGTGTTATCCAACATTCCTCAAGGCAAAGTGAAAAAGAGATTGCCAGATCCATCGTCAGCTACAAAACAACTCAAATCTTGGTCTGTCTCTCTCTAAGCATCCTGCTTAGCTCATTAATGCTACTTGAATTACAACGTGGGACTGACTTGGATACCAACATGTTGTATGGAAGGAGGATGGGTGGGAAGGAAATAACATCCATGCATAGGCAATGAATTATGTGCTCAATCCCATTTTAGGTGTTTATTATTTGTAGGGGGATTAAATGATTTATGATTAAGGTTGAGTGGTTGGGATGGTAGGATCAAAAACATGAGTGGTAGAAATGGGTTTTTGAGTAGTGGTAGGGATGTCCTTAGTGTTAGGTTTATACCCTAATCATAAACGACCTATATTTTGATGAAGGGAGATGGGTTCACGAATGCCTTGTTTGTGGATTCCTAATCCTTTTCCATGATGTTTCATATTAATGAACATCATTTTGGCTTTAGGATATGAAGTGGATGGGGAAGATGATTCCATGTGATCATCATGAGATCGAGGATTGTAATTTTATCATCCACTAAGAGGCTAGACATGACAAATTATGGGGGAGGGGATTTGTTTCAAATATTGGTTGGTGATGGATGTTTGGATGGTTGACAATGTCTGAACATCAAGTGGGATTTGGGGGATGGAAAATGGTTAGGGATAGGATTATGATGAAAAGGTCATGGATAGAGAGGTATAAATATAATAATTCCTTGGTTAATGAGATTGTGGACATAAGACCTAAATTGTATGCAACAATTTGTCAAATGTCCATGGGTGTGATGGAAGTCATAGTAATAGTGTTCCCAATACCAAGACGGTTTGGAAGGTTTTAATTGCATGATTTGATTGGGGGATGGATGATCATGTTGAATTTTTTTAGATGATGGAAGATGGTGGATAAAGATTCTCTTAAAGGAGTGAAGTGACTTGGGTTAAATGGTTTAGATGAAGTAAGAAGTAATGGTTTGGAAGGAATAGGAAATAATGGTGCAAGCTTAGGTAGTTGATGAGATGTTTTGGTTGATTTGGATTTAGGATTCAAATTGGATTGGTATGGATTAGGATTTGAAGGGGATGGATTATGCCTAGGGGCCGAAGTGGATGGTTTGGGCTTGGAAGCCAAAGTAGATTTTTTTGATTTTTTATTGGTTGGAGTATGTGGATTTGAGGTAGATGGTTTTGGATTAGGATTAGATGGCTTAGGATTGGTAGATGTAGATGAAGGGGATGATGTAGATTTAGATGAAGGGGATATGTGTGATATGGGGGTTACATTAGATTTGGGTGATGTTGGGGGCGAAGGAGAGTTAGGAGATGGGTGTGGTGTAAGAACCATAATATATTAGGTTGATTTAGGGGATGAAGTAGATGAAGGTGGAATAAGAGTCTCACTATATGTGGTATGATATGTGAAAGGGATAATATTGGAATTGGATTTGATAGGTTTAGGATTTGGTGATTGTTGACATTTTTTGCACTCGTACAAAAATGGGCAACTCAAAACTTTATTTTTGATGGAAGGAATTGATGAATGAACCTAAATAAGGGAAAATTCATACAATTTTATTGTGTTTTTAGTTGCACTCATTAATTAACAACATGTAATCTGCAACTATGTGTGCTGTTACAGAATGTAACACCTCACATAGCCTTCCATTCCATGTTCATCTTCAAAAAGGAAACATAAAATCCTCGAAGGACCAAATCATTACCTTGATGAAGGCGGGAATCACAGTTTAGGTGAGATGTTAAACTCAAAATAGTAAACAAGGTTGCAATTTACAAGCATAAGAGTCCATTATCAAGTTACATGTATATCAAATATCATTATTTCTTTATGTTTAAATATGATTAATCATGTGATTGAGTTATTTATTTCGTTATACAATAAATACATATCATAAAAGATGAATGCAGAAAGAAGTATATAACTTAGCTATAGAAATTAATGTCATTTATTCATGAAGAAATATAATGTTTCCCACACAAGCCTTGGGATGTAACTTATGACTATTAAAGAAAAATATACATGTACACAAAGCTAAAATCAAAGGAATATAGAAAAAAATCATCATATCCTTTTGGGTCTTTTGTTGGTCTTCATCCAGTTACATCATCTTAATCTTCATGTGCATCATCTAATTCCATCAACGTACCTGAAATAGAAAGATAAGGTTGTCATTTTTTGAGCTCAGGGTTTAATCTGTATTCTAGTACTATCAGTTTCATGCAAATGAATTATTTGAAGTTAAAAGGCATAAGGTACATCAAAGATGATACAAAATTAAGAGAAAATATCTTACAGAAGCACATATGATTCCCAGAACCATGACAGACAAAAAAAGAGAAAAGAAAAAATACCATGGAACTCAAAGAGAAGCCAAAAATCCTATTGTTTTGTAACTATTTTTTCTAAATGTGAAGGTACAAGTAAGAAGAAGGAATGAAATACCAACTGTTGTATTTTAAGAACAAAACTACTTTCCAATAAGTTAAAGATTGATAAATACAAAATGAAATCATTGTATAATTTGAAATATTCAAATCAGAAAGAGCCACATTCTCCAAGTTAAATCATATAAATGCATTCATCTCATATATGATCAAGTACAATTGAGGTCAACGTCTAGTTCAATGTGAAAGTACATCTTGTTCACACTATATAACCACATGCCTTATCAAGTTCATTACAACTAACGAAAGGAGATTAAAACATATTGTAGTAAAGATCATTGTTTAATTCCAGTTGAAAGGGATTGACACTTCCCTAAGATGGTATAAAAGGAGACCATCAGGCCTCATAACATAGTTGCATTGAAAAGAAGGTACTTCAAGGTCTTCAAGTAAGGAATCATAACCAAGGAGAATACCGATGATAAAGTATAGATTGATCAAAAGCTATAGATATGAAAGATAACAGGTACATAAGATCAAGCTTTCAAACATATCCACTACAACTATACTCATCAGTACAAGATTTCAAAAGAAGCTCAGTTATTCCTAACTTTAAGATACAATGGATTAGAGGTAAACAAAATGATCCAAAACAGATCAAGGAATAATCCATTAGGTTACATATCATTCTTTCAAAACAATAAAGTTCAGCTACAAGTTTACAAGGATCAAAGGCATTAATAATGTGCTTGAAACTTAAGCTTTCTAGGATAAGTAAAAAAAAAGGGTTTTAATGTTCGAATGAAGGTATTTACAATAGCAACTATGTAGAGCCATCAAAGTAAAATAGATTTGAGACAAGGTTTCAGATCTCAGGAGGCAAGGTTGCCAGAGATTGAAATCGAGCATACTAATGAACGAATAAACTAGAGCCTACACATCTCTTAAACAACAAAGTTCTCAATCAAAAGAGTAACAAGTAGAATACAAGGAGAGTCTAGGACACATTGCATAGAATAAAAAAATCTTAAAACTAAATAAAAAGGGATCAAGATACAAGTTCATCATTCATCAATTATAAATTCAAATATGCAAATGTAGTTAACAATACCATCAAGCTACAATCAGAGTTTCAGATCAATTTTTCAGTATAATGCTTCAGTTAAAGCTTGGAAAGGAGATTTCATAAAAATAGAGTCTAGTTTGCAAATTCAAGTGAACAATATTCTACAAAGTGTACAAAATGCAAACATTCAAAACTAAATTTCAGAGCTATAGTAACAAGTAAGTTTCCATAGCTCAAAATAAAAAAAATGCAAACCCAATTCGGGTATCAACAGGAACATAAAAAAATTTCAATACAGGTTCAAACTAAAATCATCAAACTTCTCCATTCAACCAAGAACATTAAAATAGATGGGTGTTCAAATCAAAGCAAAGTGGAGCTTCAATAATTGCACAATTGTTACATAGAGATCAGAATAATAGCCACATCTTGCAAAGAACAAAATTCTTAAGGTGAAGCTAAGCAAATGGAGCTTAATACCAAATGGAAATAAGCTTATCCTTAAAGTCTAAAGCTACTAACTACCATGGAAATATCAGATTCAAGCTATACCGATGTTTCAACATTACAAGGATCAAAACAGTATCAAAGGGACCATTAAGAGCTCGAAGGGCTAAGTATTCAGATCTCATCTTTTTCTTAAAAGGACAAAATGAACAGAGTGCAATTGATAATGAAGGAAACAAATATCAAAATCCTCAAGAATATAAGGATGAACTTTAACCTCGAAAAACACTTGACGTTGCAAACCCAGATTTGGGTAAAGCTCAAGAAAATGAAAATACCCATGTAATTTTAGAACTCTAGAAGTGCAAATAATGCAGAATAAGGAATAAAAAGAATTCGAAATTCACTATTAAAAGACAACTGCAGAGTTCATTTTAAATGACTACAAATTCAAAGAAAGGAAATTATTTTTTACACTCAACAGTCATTCCAGTTTCTATCAAAATTTGCTAAGGATTTAAGAAAAGATCAGGAACTCATCGTTTATAATCAAGATTTCGAAAACCCTCAAAATATATTCAGATGTAGTGGAAAATAATAATTCCCAGAATGATTTTTAAACTTGAGTTTTCCACGAAACACAATAAAAATGCAAAAAAAAAGTGAAATATAAGTGCTCATGCAACCAAATACAAAGAACACACCAAAATGGCATTCAAGACAAAAAGAGCTCACCTCTGTTAGTAATAGCTCGAATGGATTGATAATGGTGGCCAAAATTTCACAAGAGAGCTCGAAAAAGGGAAAAATGACAGGAAATATACAAGTATTCAAAGTCACAGAGCCTCACAAAGTTAAAAAAATACACTGAATCAAACTCAAGAGGTTAAGTTGTAGAGTTTTATAACTTCATAATCTTGATAATAGTAGCCACCCTTGCAGAATGCTCAAAAAATAAGTGAAGAATGACAGAAGGGCTGAGTTTCCACACTTGTAGAGCCTCTCATAGGATTAAAATGCAAAGAACCAAGCTCAAAGAATAAAATTAATGGTGGTCCGAGGAAAATTTACCAGGGCTTTGACGCTCTGGAGAGAAAATTAAAATGATGAAATGTCAGGCTCGATGAGTTTTTACTCAACCTAACTCATCAAGGGTTAATAATCAACCGTCTAGATGTGAAAGTGCATAATCAATGATGAAGAATGGTAACTCACAACTAAACCATCAGGTCACCATGGTTTACAAGGTCAATGGTGTAGATATGGCAGGTAGTAAAATTGACGGTCATCAACGCAAACCACCAAAAACACAGCAAGGTCATTTAACTCTACCACAGTTTCCAAAGGATCAACACTACAAATTAAGAGGTACAGATATTGATGGTTGAATATCAAAATCACCCAATCCCAATGCAAACTCTAGGGTCACTAGAACTCAATTGCAGTCAGAGAGGTACTTAGGTGGCACACAAAGATCAAAACCCTAACCTTACCATGGTTAGTGCCACCATTAAAGAAAATAATGGGGTGAGTCATCATCATGAAGGGGACCAACCTTAGTTTAATATTATCATTGCATTGACCTTAGTTAAGGTCTAATAGTAACGTATGTGCCATCAATATCCAAAAAATCCCGAAGACTATTTTATGTGCAATGAGTAAATCAAAGGGGTCAAACCACTTTTAAAAAAAGTATTGCTTGGACATTAGACTTAGGTCTTTCAAAGAATGTACCATAAGGCTCAAACAGAGATCATAGTCTATGTCATTTATTCAAATGGAGCATGCTTAAAAACACGGATTACACATTATGAACAAATCAAAAGAGGGTTCCATTATAGATGAGTGAAGTGGTTCCCACAAGAAGTATAATGCATGCAGAGGTCAACATCAGATCACATGGAGATTATTTTTAAGTCCAAATTACCTTATTTTTCAAAAATAAAGGTATTATTTTCTTACACACGCCTACAGGTGGTCCCCACAGAGAGGTTGAATAATTTTGCTAAGTATTGGAGATGAAAGAATTATTTTTCTTACACATTATGTATTTTGCATACCTTCACAAGAGGACATAACATAGATAAAGCCAAAATACTCTTGCAAGTGGGTGAATATGCATGTGCCACATTGGAGAATTACAGACATCAAGCAAGAGCTATTGTTAGCTAAATTACTATTCACCCAAGTTATTTATTGTATTAAAAATAGAGCAGTCAACTACACTTTCAACTAAGTGTATTTTTGTAACTAAGGCTATTAATGCCTCATTGTAATCATCATGTCTATTTTTATTCCTTTATTTATTCATGATAAAGGGGTAAAATTAGCATGCATGGGTGAGTACAGACTGCAGCCTATTTTTAGGAAGGGTTGGGTGAAGTATTTTTTGCTATATATTGTGTGCACTAGCAAGGCAAAAGGAGTAAATTTTGGACACAGGAGTGCTGAAGCATATTTTTTCCAGTTTTACCTTGAATAAGAACCAGTTATTGCCTTTCCAATTATTTGCAGTGGTGTGTATCTTTCCATTAATTCTTGTGAATGTTAATTCCCTGATTAATCATCTTACCTTGTTGTAAATCTGGTATTTTCTTCATAGTCTTAGTGTGCATGTTTAACTTGTTGTGTTGTTGTGATTTATCCCTCAATACATAAGTGTTTTGCCTTAAGATTCTGCTGAAAACCATTGGTTTGTGCATCTACAATTTTTTCTCAATTTTATTGTGCATGTACTCAGTCAAATCCCTTAATCAATTTGGTGTATCACCCCATTTCAATTTAGTTACAACAATATTTTTACCCTCAAAACCCAAAAAATTAGTTTAGGATACATCAATAAGGAACCGACCTTGATACCAGAGACTCACCTCAACAATAGGTATACCCACAGACCTGAGGTGTTTCCATTGTATCTATAGAAGTGAGAGATAAAGAAAGATTAGAACCCCTATTGTCATCTCTCAATAAGGGTGCACTTCTGAGAGATAACAATTTTTGGCATGCTCGGTGGGACATGGATCAGGATCAGCAATTACAACAATTTACAACAGATTTATAGCGAAAGAAAATCAATTTTGGAAGAACAAATCTGCAACAATACATTGAAAATCAAAAGAAATTATTTGGTGACTCTGTAAGGTTGATTTCAGACTAGTTTTGTAGCATGTTCCATGCCTAAAGTGACTACAAGATCATCAGTAAGAGGACTTCCTACTGATTTTATTTCTTTACCTTTAAATTCTATAAGAAGAAGAAGAGTTGACAATATCTTACCTTATAATAGGCCTGGTTTTGGAAACCCTCCTCCCCTTTCCTCACCATGTGTTAATCTTGTTGTTCAAATCCCCAGTAATCATGCATCAACCACCACCACCACCTAGAAATTTTGTGACCTTTACTAATGGCAACCCTTTAGTAATTCAAGTCTATCATGATATACATGTTGCTACCCTGAAAGGTTTACCTTCATTTACTGGTGAAAATCAGATTACCCCTACTGAGCATATTAAAGATATTCATAGCCCTTTGTGCAGTCCATAACGTAACTCATGAAGATGTAGCCTTGAGACTCTTAGCTACATCATTTAAAGGACATGTTTTGCAATGGTACAAACTTTACTCGATAGGGAGCATAAAAACTTGGGATGAATTAGGGGATCAACTACTTAAGAAATTTCAAGACAATTCTGATCATTTATCTCTCATAGAACATCTTTCTACAATCATGAGAGCTCCTCATAAAATTTTGGCTAGTTTTAACATCAAATTTGCTATAACTTGGGAAAGAATTCCAGCCAGTGTTAAGCCTCAAGCTGATCATGCATTTCTATACTATCTTAGAGCTTTAAATAGTGACATTTCATCCATGATTTAGTCTATGGGAGGAACTACACTCCCAACAGCTTATGATATTGCTATTAGGGCTGAAAACAACCTCATTCAAGCTGGTAAATTAGCCCTAAGACCTTTTATGCCTCTTATGGCAGATTTGGCACTTGTACCATAACCTATTACCATAATAGAACTATTCTTATAGCACATATTCATATGACATATTTAAAGCCTTGTAGATAATGGGGAACAAACTAACATCAATTGACAATAAAGTTACCCAGTCTAGCAGGCCTTACCAAACTTCATATCAACAAAATCAGCAGAATAGGAAGCCATTTCAGCAAAATCAGAATTATAGACAACCTTATCAGCCAAGATAATTTGATCCTAAAGCTCCTAGTTCATCTAGCTCTTGTTCCAGTCAACATGGCTTTATAAGAGTGGTGTTTACCTTGTAATCAACCTCATTTACTTGTTAATTGTCCAAATGCATTCCTGAATATAAGCCTTGTTGCACAACCTCAATCTGAATCATTATTTATGCCTCAAATGGAGGGTGGGTAGTAAGATGATCAGAGTCAGAAATCACCTGAACAGAACTTAGTCAGTTTTTGGAGAAGAATATTTTATTATAGTTACAACTAGGTTCTCAAGAAAGGGCTCAAGATAAAGAAAAACAACAAAATAGACATGTTTTGCCTACAGTCACTAATAAATCAGCAAGTACATGTCAAAAAAAACAAACAACTCTATTGTTCCTTAAAAAATAGCAAGCAATTCAGCTCCTAAAGAGCAAGAAAAAACAATTGCAACCTGATCCTAGAAGATTATTCATACCTCAGATTTCAAAAGTTGTTGAAGCAGAGTCATTTTTGCTAAAGCTTATGCTAAAACTATAGAAGCTTTTTCAAAGACTGTTTCTTCTTTTAATATTGTTGAGGTAATGAAAAAGCATAATATTAATATTTCATTATGGGATGCTTTGAGTATTGTAGGACAATAGGAACTACTTGCTCATGAGCTTGCTAAGTTGCATATTTCTTCAAAAGCAACAGAAAAGGAAGCTCAGAAAGTGGATATAGTTCTTAGTACAATCGAGAAAGATCACATGAAAGAGGTTAAGTGGATGGTATAAAAGGTTTTAAATGCTCATGATATTAAAAATCCACCACCCTTTTATCTATCTTTGATTATTGGAGATTATTTAGTTCATAATTGCATGGTTGATAGTGGTGCAAGCAACACAGTAATGCCTAAAGAAATTATAGAAAAATTAGGCCTGTAGTATGAACCTATAGAGAAAAGTGTGTTCCAACTAGATGGAACAACAATTAACACAGTTGGTATCATTAGAAATTTTGAGGTAACATTACATGCTTGTCCAAATGTTTCTATTGTGCAAGATGTTACAGTAGTAGATTTACCTCCCTACTTTGCTTTATGTTTATCAAGAGATTTCACAACAAAGATAGGAGGTTATCTTTCTTCATATTGGTCATTTTTATTCTTTACTACAAGGTATGGAACTAAAGTTACAGTCAATTCAGAGCCTTTGGCTAGATTTCATATTGAACCTCATGCTTCAAATGTTGTAGCAAATTATGCAACCATAGATCAGTCCGATTTTGACATCACAACACATGTTTCTGCACTAGATGGTGTTTCTAATCTATTTATGGATGAAAAACCTCAAGAAGAACATGCTTATGATCCCTTCAAAGAAGCAGAAGAAGATTTATTTAGCATTTATTGTTTACATGAAGAAAATGCACCAATCCCCTTGTTGTCCAAAATAGAAAAAACAACAGAAGGCTTATGGAAGCTTCATTTGATGGAGCAAAGAACAAAAAAGGACAAGGTGCAGGTTTGATGCTTACTTCCCCTACAAATGAAAGGTATTTTTCAGCTCTAAGTCTTCAATTTTCATGTACTTGTAACGTAGCTGAATATGAAGCATTAATTCATGGCTTACAATGGGCTAGAAAAAGAGATATCAACATGTTACAAGTTTTTGGTGATTCAGAGTTAGTAATTAATCAAGTAAAAAACTTTAATGTATGTAAGAATTCATTGTTGAAATCTTACAAGCATAGAGTTTTAGACTTAATGGAGGATTTTGATGCTATTAATATGCAATATGTTCCAAGAGCTAAAAACAAACATGCAGACAAACTTGCAGCAGTTGGTGCTAGCTTTGAGGTGCTAGAACAAATTGAAAACAACAAAGTCACAGCCACATATAAAATTGATTATCAGACCTTCAGTACCTGATAATGAAGAAAACTAGCAAGTTTTCGAAGATGATGAGAAAATTTGAAGATTTCTGTAGCAAGAAGCTGAATTTTCTGTAGTTAATAAGAAAAACTGCAACATTTATATGGTGACCAAATTATTCAATTGAAGACAAATAAGCTGCCCCAGGACTGGTCACATTAGAAGATATTTTCAGTTCTAATGATCAATTAAGAAAGGATAAAGGAAAGATCTCAACTCACACAGATAACTACGAAGAGATCTTAGTTGATGATGAAAGAAGTTATTTATCAAAAAGGTATGTTCCTTAGCTGAAAAAGTATTTTATTAATTTATGCAAATAATTCAAAGATGTTTTTTCTTGGAAATACTAATATTTGAGAGGATTTGATCCCAATTTAGTTCATAGCATACCATAAATTTGCAGCCAAATTCAAAACCAGTTAGGTAAAAACAAAGGCCTGTAAATCCTAAGATTGAACCCTTGATGAGAAAAGAGTTATCCAAGATGATTGAATAAGGTATTATCTTTCCAGTTAAGCATTCAAGTTGGGTAGCTAATCTTGTTCCTGTTCAGAAAAATAATGGAGAAATCTAGCTATGTGTGGATTTTAGAGATCTTAACAAGGCTTCATTAAAAGATCATTATCCTCTACCCAATATGGATTAGATTTTAAGAACATTTTCAGGTTCAGACAGGTTGTCCCTTTTGAATGGTTATAGCGGATACAATCAGATTCTTGTGCATGAAGAAGACATATACAAAACAGATTTCACCACAAAGTGGGGTACTTATGCTTACAAAAGAATGCCTTTTGGAATTTCTAATGCCGGTGCAAACGATTTCAACGTGTAATGGACATGGATTTTCATAGCCTATTAAATAAATGCATACTAGTTTATTTAGATAATGTTACTATATTTTTGAAGAATTATAATGATCATCTTATGCATCTGAGGTAGACTTTTCAGATTTGCAGGTAGTTTGGAATATCAATGAATCCCAAAAATTCTATATTTTCCATTCATCAAGGTAAATTACTTGGACATAGTATTTCTAGACAAGGTTTAACTATTGATCCTTTCAAAATTGAAGTAATTTCACAGCTATCCTTGCCTCATCATAAGAAAGCATTACAAAGTTTTCTTGGAAAAATCAACTTTGTTAGAATATTTGTTCCAGATTTTGCAGCATTAGTCAAGCCATTAACAACCATGTTAAAGAAAGATAAAACATTTCTCTTGGACCAATGAAGGAAGAAAAGGATTTGAAGCTATCAAGACAACTATTTCACAAGCTCCTACTCTGGAGAATCCAAATTTTGATAAGGATTTCATGATGTATGCACTTGCAGGAGATGAAACCATTTCAGCCATATTAACTCAGGTTAATGATGAAAATATTGAGCAACCAATTGCTTTCTTTGGGTAGAGCTTACATGACTATGAGATAAGGTACACTTTTCTTGAAAAACAAGTACTTATTGTAGTTAGAGGATTAAGAATTTCAAGTACATACTTTCCAATAATAAGATACATGTTTTAGTCTCTCATCCAAGTGTTAAAGTGTTCTTGTTGAACAAAGAAATGAATGAGAAGAGAGAAAGATGGATTACAAAGGTTATGGAGTATGATGTTGACATACATGTTGCAAAAATAGTTCGAGGTAAAGGATTGTGTGAACATCTATTGCTGATATGGAAAAATAATAGGCCACAGAATCAGAAAATTCATTACAGCATGTTAAAATCACTTATCAGCAGTCAGAAATCTTATTACAACCTGTAAATCAACAACCAGAACTCAATCAGAAGTTCAAGGATCAAGATGGATGACTGATTTGATTAATTACTTACAACACGGTACTTATCCGAAAGGTATGGACAAGAATAAATGAAAATATTTCAGATTACAAGTTGTACCTTATGTTTTCATTGATGGTGTGTTGTTCAAAAGGGATATAAATGGAATTTTTCTATGATGTATTGATTATGATAGAGTGCAACAACTATTATCCGAGTTTCATGAAGGACCTGTAGGAGGCCACTTTTCACCACATACAACAACCTTAAAAATTATGAAAGTTGGTTACTATTGGCCCAACATATTCAAGGACTACTTTGAATGGATTAGAAAGTGTAAGAAGTGTGCATTATTTGTTGGAAAAGAATGTTTAGCTTCATTGTCCCTACAACCTATTTTAGTGGATCAACCATTCATGCAGTGGGGTCTTGACTTCATTGGCATGATAAATCCACCTTCATCACAAGGACACAAGTGGATCTTGACTGCCATAGATTATTTCACACATTGGACTGAAGCAGTAGCTTTGAAAGAAGCTAATGAGACTTCAATTTTATCATTTTACGAAGGTATAATTTATAGATTTGGTGTTCCAACAACTATCATTTTAGATAATTTCTTAGCATTTCTTGGTGCAAAGGTAATAGATTGGGTTGTCAAGCATGACATTTATTTGAGTACTTCATCTAATTATTACCCACAAGGTAATGGATTAGCTGAAATTACTAACAAAAATATTTTGAAGATCATTAGAAGAACACTCAAGGACAACCAAAGAGCTTGGTATCTGATGTTAAATTCAACACTTTGGGCTGACAGAGTGACTCCTAAAATATCAGTTGGTAATTCACCATACAAGATTTTGTTTATGGATGTGAGGACAAGAATGCCCATCTTAGTTGAGTTTCCCACATTGGATTTACTACATCAGATGGAATTACTTGAGAATGAACCAATACAGGTTCATTATGTAGAATTAATGGAGCTATAAGAGCTAAGAGATCAAACTCATCTGAACATGGAAAAAAATCAGAGATAGATCAAGAGAACATTTGATAAAAAGGCTAAGTTTAGAGTCTTCAATGAAGGAGACATTGTGTTAAAATGGGATGTTGATCGTGCAAACCTAGGAAACCGCATAACAAGTTTGATACAATCTGGAGTGGTTCTTATATGATTTCATCTTGCAAAGAGCACAATGCATTTCAGCTTTCAAGGTGAATAGAGAAGAACTTCCCATTCCTGTGAATGGTATGTTTCTTAAAACATTGTTATTGAAAATCCTACAGTGTCTGGTTAGAGTAGGATTTCCCTTTCAATAAGTGCAGTTCATGCACATTGCAATGATTTTTCAATTCAATAAGTGCATTCGTGCATGTGATCTGGTTTACCATATCCTTTCCCAAATTTAGTTTTTTTTTAGAGGGGTTGGTTTTTCAGAAAAAGGATGACTTTGGTTATATTATTTGACTCCATGCCCAATGGACAAGAGAAAGGCATTGGTCTAAAGCTAGCAGAAAGTCTTTCCCCACAGGATCACCTAATTTTGTTGACATTTTTTTGCACTCATGCAAAAAAGGGAAACTCGAAACTTTGTTTTCGATGGAAGGCATTGATGAATGAACCTAACTGGGGGAAAAGTCATAGAATTTTATTGTCTTTTAAATTGCATTTTTCATTAATTGAACAACATGCAATCTACAGTTATGTGTGTTGTTACAAAATGTAATACCTCACATAGCCTATCATTCCATGTTCGTCTTCAGCAAGGAAACACAAAATCCCTGAAGGACCAATGCATTACCTTGATGAAGGTGGGAATCATAGTTTAGGTGAGATGTTAAACTCAAAAACAACAAACAAGGTTACAATTTACATGTAAAAGAGTTCATTATTAAGTTATAGGTACATCAAATCTCATTATTTCTTTATGGTTAAATATGATTAATCATGTGATTGAGTTATTTATTTCATTATACAATCAATACATATCATAAAAGATGAATGTAGAAAGAAGTATACAACTCAGTTACAGAAATTAATGTCATTTATTTATGAATAAATTTAATGTTTCCCACACAAGATGTGGGATATAACTTATGATTATTGAAGAAAAATGTACATGTACACAAATCTAAAATCAAAGGAATATATAAAGAAAACCCATCATTGCCTTTTGGGTCTTCTCTTGTCTTCATCCAGTTACATCATCTTAATCTTCATCTAGCATCATCCAATCCCATCAATTTACCTGAAAAAATCAAAGAGAAGGTTGTCATTTTTTGAGCTCAAGGGTTTAATCTGTATTCAAGTGTTATCAGTTTCATGCAAATGAATCATTTTAAGTTAACAAGTATAAGGTACATCAAAGATAATACAAAATTAAGAAAGCAGTATCTTCCAGTAGCACATATGATTCCTAGAATCATGACAGACAGAAAAGAAAGAAAATAAAAAATAACATGGAAATCAAAGAGGGGGAAAAAAGACTATTTTTTTCCAGCTAGTTTGTCTAAATGTGCAGGTACAAGTAAGAAAAGGAAAGAAATACCAATTGTTGTATTTTAAGAACAAAACTCGCTTTCCAAGAATTTAAATATTGATGAATACAAAAGGTAGTCATTGCATACTTTGAAATATTCACATCAGAAAGTACCACATTCTACAAGTTAAATCAAAGAAATGAATTCATCTCATATATGATCAAGTACAATTAAGGTCAAGGTCCAGTTTAAGGTGAAAGTACATCTTGTTCACACTATACAAGTACAAAGCATTATCAAGTTCATTATGGCTAACTGAAGGAGATTAAAAGAGATTGTAGTAAAGACCACTGTTTATTTCTAGTTGAAAGGGATTGCCACTGCCCTTAGGTGATATAAAAGGCATTCATTAGGCCTCATAACATAGTTGCATTGAAAAGGAGGTACTTCAAGGTCTTCAAGTAAGGATTCATAACCAAGGAGAATACCGATGATAAAGTACAGATTGATTCAAAAGCTACAAATATTCAAGATAATAGGTACATAGGATAAAGCTTTCAAACATCTCCAGTACAACTATACTCATAAATATAAGCTTGCAAAAGAAGCCTAGCTATTCCTAACTTCAGGATATAATGGATCAAAGAAAAACAAACAGTGTTTCAAAATAGATCAAGAAATAATCCATCAGGTTGCATATCATTGTTTCAAAACAACAAATTTCAGCTACAAGTTTACAAGGATCAAAGGCATGAACATTGTGCTTAAAAATTAAGATTTCTAGAAGAAGTAAAAGACAAGGGTTTCAGTGTTCAAAATGAGGGTATTTGTTATCTCTCGAAAGTGCACCATGTAGAGAGATGGATGCAGGTGTTCTAAGATTTCAAATTTTATCTCTCTCTTTCGTAGACACAATGGAAACACCTCAGGTCTGTGGGTATACCTATTTTTAAGTGAGGCTCCAATATCAAGGCTGGTTCCTTATTGATGTATCATAAACTGATTTTTGGGGGTTTAAGGGTAAAATATGATTGTAAAATGAAATTAAAACTGAGGTGATACACCAAAATTGTATGAGGTCTTTGACTGAGTATATGCACAATTGATATGGAATGAACTTCTGATGCACATGCCAATAGATTTCTGAAGATAATTAAGCATAAACACTTTGATGTATTGAGGGATAGAATCAAAACAATACTATTAAGTTACACATACACATTAATATCATCTAGAGATTAATAAATTTACAATAGGGTAAGATGATTAATCAGGGAATTCAACATTCAAAAGATTAATGGAAAACATACACAAGACTGCAAATAATTAACAAAATATTTTTCTCCACCCTTCCTAAAAATAGACTAAGGCTTGTACTCACCCATACATCCTATTTTTTATCCTTTATTTAATAATAGATAAAGGAATAAAAGTAGAACATGCAATTACAAATAGGCATTAATAGTATTAATTACATTACAGTCAAACTGAAGTTGATTATTCTATTTTTAAGAAAATAAAGGTGAATAATTTTCTAATAATAAGCTTGCTTGCTGAACAAGTCTCTATCCTTGTGCATGTGAATTTGTCTTCTTGTTTGTTCTGTCATCTTGTGAAGGAATGCAAAAATTAACTTCCTGTTTGTGAGCAAAATAATTACAATACTTGCAATATTTGCAAAAATAACCATCCACACATCCATTTGATGGGGGACCACCTCCATGCTTAGATTCATATGTTGAAATTCCTTATCTAAGTGATCACATGGGTGACATACTACAGATCATCTTCAACTCTCTTAACCATGGGGACCATCTTTTCACTTGATCACTGATCTCTATTTGGTTTGGCCATCTTTGTGGACTTAGCAATTTATAAGGTCAACCACCTTTGATTAGTATACATGCCATACTACAATACTTAACCACATGGATAGTGTTGAGGATAGAGTGGTAATTGGACCAGAGATTCTCACAGAAATGGAACAGCAAGTTAAGCTGATTCGTGAATGATTAAAGGAAGCAGCGGATAGACAGAAGAGCTATGCTGACCTTAAGCGGGTTGATAGAAAGTTTGAGCTTGGTGATAAGGTTTTCCTCCGTGTTAAACCCAGAAAGAGTTCTATAAATTTTGGCAAGGCTGCCAAGTTGTCACCACGATTTGTGGGACCTTTCGAAATTGTCGAAATAATCAATCCTGTAGCTTATTGTTTAGCATTTGCCACTTGCTTTATCTCGCATGCATGATGTTTTCCATATTTCTTTGCTTAAGAAATACGTTTCAGATCTGTCACATGTTTTAAATTGGAATTCCTTGCAGGTCCAAGACCCAGGAATAATCGTGGTTAAACCCACACGAGTGCTGGAAACTCACCAATTGCACTTGAGAAATCGTGATATACAGTAATGTAAGGTCCAGTGGGACCAGTTTAACGAAGAAAGTGCAACTTGGGAAAACCTGGAAGAGATGAAAATTGCTTTTCCTTCTCTTTTTGCAACAGAATGAAAACTGTTGACAAAGATATACTTTTATGAACTGATTGTTTTTAAGTATTTATGAAAGCCAGATTAAGGCAGACTTTATTCAGGTTGAATAAATGTGTTGTGACATTGATTTCTGAAACTATTTAATATGGAAGTAGTCACATTGTTTGTGTACTAATAAATTGATTGAACTGAAGGTTAATTTAATATGTAATTCATCGGGACGATGAATCTTTTTAGGAGGGAAGCATGTAACACCCTGAACTGTTGTTACTTTCTCCTGGACATACAAGTGTTGATATGTGATTTCTTGTTTAAGGATGTGTTCCTCGATTTAGAAAATCATGCTTGATATGTATTGTAATTTCCTTGCAGATTGTAGATCTTGACTGAGTCAGAATATGATTAGACTCTTTTATTTATTTCATTTTGTGTCTGGATATTAATCTGATCACGGAATGAATTATAGAGATATTCATCTATAATATCTAGTCTTGGATCAGTGGAATTGATCCAAGAAATGCTTTAAATTTGTTCGTGATGAATTGAATCACAGACCTTGAACAGGTTGCAAGGTATGGAAGCATTGATTAAGCTGGTCAGGAGTATGACTTAGGCTGATTTTGAGAAATGAATTGGTTCCCGATATGGAAGTATATCTGGAAGGTCTCGGACATGGACCAAGTAATAATTCTGTCATGTATATTCCTGTAGCCTAACGGCTGTATAGGAGTGAATCCTGTTCGGAGATGCATGATTTTAGGTCTTTTCTTGGCATATAAAATGTTATACCTAACTGAGTTATTAATGGTTAGTAACCTAAAACTAAAACCTAACCTAGGGGTTAGATTATTGTTAATCTAACCTAGACCTAGGCTATGTGTTAATATCCTAAGTTAGTAACTATGTGTAAATTGGTTAGTATGGGTATTACCCTAAATTCTAACCTAAGTTACTAACCTAACTATTGAGGAGGATGTAAAGGGGCCTATGGAGGGGTGTGAACCATGGGCGGTGTTTTCTATGGCAATTAAATGCTTGGGATAAGGATGAGGGACAGGTCATGGCGGAAGGTTTAGCAGCAGCTAACTTGTTTTGACGTGGCAGGTCGCTAAGTTTGGAAATGAACATGAGTTTTAGTTGGACTGTTGCCAATTCTGGCGGTTGGTGGAAGTTGAGTTTAAGCGAGAAAGTTGGTTTAATGGCATTCAATGTTCTAGGGAGTCGAGCTCGGAACTCGTGAGAAGGCATGCAAACGGGAAGTTGAAGGTTTGTTTGGTTTGTCGCGATTTTCGGTCTTCTCTCTCTCTCTGCTCGTTTACTGGTTCTTCGCACCAGTTCTCTTTGAGTTGCATGGCAAGTATGAACTTCTCCAGCTCTTTTCTCTGTCATGGAGGATATATATGTGATGGAGACAGCGAAATTTTGTTGGTCACTTTATCTTGGAAAAAGAAAAGGAAGTTTGAGCTCTTCCAGTGGTCTGCTTCGGAAATTTGATTAAAAATCCAGGCATGTTAGGCCCTAACCTTTAAATATTTTGCTGTCTTTCAAGTGATTTCATTAGAACAACTCTGTTCAAATGTTTTGAGAAAATAGATGATTTTCTATGGAGATCTTGTTTGATTTTTGATACTGTATCTCTTCTGATTCGATTTTGCAATTTCCTCTAGATGGGTGTTTGTTAAATTCGAATTGTGGCTCTATTTCCTTGTGTATTCTTTCTGGTTTAAATATGTGAGATATTTATATTTATAAAGGTATGAATGCTCGGCATGTTTGGCGTGAGCCCGTCGAATATACTGTGTAGGGTGTAGACCATTGTTTTGCTGTCGATTTTTTATCGTCAATGCTGTTGTGAGACAGTAGGGAAGGATACTGGTGTACCTGTTTGATTGTTCAGTGTTTTAGAAATTTTGGAAGCTCTGTCGTGGTTTTTGTTGACAGTGACTAATGATACTTTGTGGGTTTCATTTGTCTTCTAATTTTTTCTTGGGAACAGGTAACTGTTGTGTTACCTTAGTCTAAACGACCCAGTGGAAGTTGTTTTCCTTGTTATTGTGGTAACGGGATTATTTGTTGACTGTGTATAATATTGAAACATCTATACTTTATTTTATCGACTCAGTGGAGTCCATGATTGAATCGTATATTGCTATCTACTGCTGTGGATGTAGATTCATCCTTGTGTTTTGTTATTTGATTTCGTGGAAGCCTTGTAGAGAAAGGAACATGCCTTCTGACCACGGTTATTTGTAATAAATAATGAGCATAGATTTCCTGGGTATGCATTGCATTTCTTTGTGAAATCTGTTTGAAAGTTTCGAAGCGGCTCAGTTGATTTCCTTGCTTGAAATGGGTATTTGATTTGCTTCACTTGTTTCATTCTGAATGTTTGCCATAGAGGGTATAGAAGGATTTATCAACTAATTCCATCTTATACTGTTGTTGGGTTCTGCGATTATGGGCGTAAACCCGTTATCAGTATGTAATGTGTATTTATAGATTTATAATGGTTATATTCTGAACGAACTCTGAGGAGACGATTTAATGATTTATATTTGGGCCGCTGTTCAATTTGAATATGTTTAAATAGTTGGTGATTGATGAACCTGTGGTTGAAAGGAATGACATGTACTAAGACCTCTGTTATTTCCTGGAATTACTTTTGTGTTGCATGGATTTTGTTGTACAGTTTCTTGGGTATATTTTTATGTTCGTTCCTTGAAATCTTGTGCAAAAAATTGGCAAGACTTAGTCGGGTTTCTTGATTTGAAATCGTTAATTAAAAAGTTCTGCTTGAGTTTAGCATGTACACTATTTACTTATCCAAAGGGAAACAGTGACAATCGTTTACCATTTCACTGTTGTTCAGGTTTAGAGGATTGAGGAAGTTAACTTGTATCTTCTATTGTTTCAGTTGAAACTTGACTTGATATAATGTTGTTGATATTGGACATTTTGTCAGAGTAATGGTCTGTATCAGGTAACGTGACCCTGTATAAGTGAATCGTGAGTACTTTTGACTAACTTCGATTAGTACAGATGTATATATAGAGTGTTGTGTTCCTTTCTGATTTCTTAATAGGAGGCGATAGTGTATACTATGGCATTGGTAAGGTAATCTCTGTATGGTCTTATAGAAGCTTCAATCGCTTATTGTAAATAAGTCTGTTGTTGACAGCGATACGCTAGAGGTTTCTGATTTCGAACTTGGTTCTAAAGCCTTACTGTGTTTAGAAGAAACTAGTATTGGACTTCAGGATGATATATGGATTGTTGATGTGTTAGTTGCTGTACAGGAGTTTTGCTGTGTTTTTATTTCTTGATTTAGAACAGCGATCTTGCTTGCGGCTTGTCTAACTTGTTCATTTATATACTGGTTGAATGTTTTCATATGTGAAGACGGTACAGTGATGAACATAGGTGAAAGGAAGTATGAATGGATTGGTTCTTTCTCTTCCTTTATTTTATATTTGTTGATATTTGTTTAACAGTGGGATATTGTTTGTAACATACTGGTGGAATCCCGAATTGTTATGTTATATCCTTTTTGGGAAGAATGAAACAATCTGACCAATGTTGTGATTTTGGATTCAATGATTGTTTGTGTACATTCGTTCCTTGTTTCTTTTAATATTTGATGAAATATTAGAAAGTGATTAAGACTATTCTGTAGCAATGATAGAGTTACATATTTGTAATCATTTTGTATTACAAGGGCATAGTCTGAGTATGTTTACTTATTTGGATATTTGATCTCATTTAAACAGGGTGTTTAATGAAAACAATTGATGGATTGCAATTGTTTTAAAAGTTAGTGCTTATCATGCTCAGTTCATTGAACTGACTCATGTTGACTATTTTTGCAGATGGTTGCCGTAAGAGGTAAAAGCAATGCAGATCTGACAGGCTGATCAGATTGTTTATTTGATTTATAATGAATTACAACTTGATTTTATAGATGTACTATATGTGAAAAGATGTTTCTTTTCCGTTGAGCATTGTATCAAGTATGCTGTTGCATAAAATGTAATTGTATAGTTTTGAAAGGAATGGAAATAAGTGTTTGATACTTATGTGTTGTATTCTATTTCTGATAGTTGACCTTCTTCGGTTTATGTAACGAAGAGGCATTGTTATCATTGTATAATATGGATGCTTTTGTGA
Organism: Taxus chinensis; assembly: GCA_019776745.2. Taxonomy (NCBI): domain Eukaryota; kingdom Viridiplantae; phylum Streptophyta; class Pinopsida; order Cupressales; family Taxaceae; genus Taxus; species Taxus chinensis. The sequence continues at coordinate 649,663,103 of CM034151.1, forward strand.
TTGATAATGAAAGCTTGCAAGAAAATGAGATTGAATTCTTATGAGTGTTTAGTAGTTCTAATCTGTTCTAGTGAAAGCAATATTGGATTTAAATAATTGTCTTTCTAGAAGATAGGTTAAAAGTGAACCTAGGCAGAACGCTAAACAAGCTGGATTAAATTACTAATCCCTAGTGCTAAGTATGACAGGACAATATTAAAATGGATTCTTAATCATTTATATCTTTATACTAAAAAATATGATATAAATTCAGTTAAGGGAACTGATATACAATCAAATGGAGTTCAGATGGCAATCTCAAGCAAAGGGTTATGAGATATTGTCCGATTCTGTTGCTTTAGAATCAGGTGTATTCTAATGACTCCTTGATGAAGAACTTGACCTTATATCTCTACCAAGTAATGGGTTTTATAGAGGAGGTTCGTCTTAAGACGAAGAATCCAGGGATCGGGAAAGGCTAACCTTAGGGAAAAGTCTTTAAAGTAATTTAAACTCAAGTGCGTAACGCATGATTTTAAGTAGATCTTTTCGAGGCGGATTTAAAGGTTGACGACACAAGTCAACTGCAGGGTGGCACCTCCGAGAAGATTAGGATCTTCTCGAAGTTACAACAATGCAGATGACTTATGGCGACACCCTTTGCATTGATCGCTAAGATTTACAATTGATTTCACACGAGTTACCCAGGGTCCGATTAAGAACGTGGTCATGATATAAGGCTGCCTAGGAGATTCGGGGTATCATGACACACTGGTTGAACCGCAAGGTTGAACCAGTATGTCACCATATCCCTAATCCTCGTGGGTATCCATATAACATTATCACCTTGTTAATCTGCCTCCGAGTGATTCAGTTGTGAAAGGAAGGACTGACAGTAGTCAGTGTAAGACATTCTATATAACATATGAATGGGGTGAAGGACGTATTCCAGATTGACGAGTATGCCGTTAAGGAATACGAGACATAAACAGTATGTTTCAAATCTTTGGCCAAAGTATCGCAAGCTGCTGATTGCGTTGTCCTAATTCACCTAGTCTATGGGATGAGATGCCGATGAATAATAGTAACAATTATTCAGTTAGATTCCTTGGACAGAGCATTCTGAATCCCAGATTAGGGAAGAGAACCGCAAGAGTAATGTGTTAAGTAAAAACACCAACTCCTTTTACTCATGAATAGATCGGTAGATTACCGAGTCATGGAATGAATAGATCGGAGGTACTCTGAGTCATTACAGCTGCATATGGTTGTCCTGTTATATGAATGGTTATTGAATTGTGAGTTCTAAATTATGTATTTAGAACCAGTATGTAATTATCAAAAAAAAAATAAAAAATTCACTTGTTCTAAAGTTTAAAATGAGGATGTTACACTTGATCACTGATCTCTATTTGGTTTTGGCCATCTTTGTGGACTTAGCAATTTATAAGGTCAACCACCTTTGATTAGTATACATGCCATACTACAATAATTAACCACATTTAATTATATTGCATGGTATATTTTGTCGACTTTTGAATATTGGATAATATTTGGTTAAAATTCACTTTTTTGGTGATCATAGTTGGCATGATTTGGTTGGCACTTGGCATTATTTGGAGCATATAGTTTAAGACCTTAGAAAGGTCAGAAGGCAATGATTTTTGATTGATTACGTGGGTTGGCCCCCTCTCCATGGTGATCTGACCCTTTGCATCTTGTCGGTGGCATTTGTAACTATGGTTTGATTAGGTCTTTGTTGCAGACCGTAGATCTCTTTCCTTGATGAATTCAGTGTCATTGATCTAAAACTATAGTTATGGTTTTAAACCCTGTAATTAATTCGGTCGGTGGTAACTGACCATGATGGTTTGCATTGAGTGTGGAGCTCAATCTTCTGCCTTTGATCTTTGTACCTGTTGAATTCGAACCATTTGATAACTAAATCCCAGGTGAGTTAGGATAAGCTATGGTTTATCGGGTTAGTTAAAATGTTCGAGCTCCATCATTCTGGTCATTTCTTTCTTGCTTAAGGAGAGCAGTGAAGCCCTGGAATTTTTTTGGCTTGACGCCATTGTTGATCTCTGAAACTCGGTTCTGTGGCATTCTTGGTCTCTGTGAGTTTTGATACTTGGTCGCTCTTTCTTGAGAGTTCTAGAAGTGTTCGTATATTTGCATTTTTCTGAGTTTTGTGTGAGCTCTTTAGAGGATTCTTCCATTGTTTGAATATTTCAAACTCGGTTGTTGTGGGTTCTACCTCCATTGTTGTAATATCTCTGTTTATAGTATTTCTTGGAGGTTTTGCGAGCTCATTTCTTGATACTTCTCGATGCGGTCACCATTTTTGAGTTTGATCTTGCCCCTTCTTTCTGTACAAGACACTAGCTTGGTTTCTATTTTCTACCTTCTATAGAGCTATGTGAGTTTCTTGGTTCTCAAGATCTTTGCGTTTTTTTCCCTTGGCCGCCACTATCGTGAACTTGAAGCTTGACTATGTAGCTATCACATTGTTTTAAGATGGAAAGGTAAGTCTTGTATTCCTTGGATATTATTGTTACTTCATCATTGCCACTTTTTTCTTCGAGAAATACTGACGATCTATTCTTTCTTTGCATTTTCTGTGTGATTTTGTGGCTCGGCCTTGGTCATTTTCAAGTTGAACCTCATTGTGAGATTGATTTTTTTTCTCTGAACTTGATGACTTCTTGAGGGTTTAATCAGCTTCAATACCAGTAAGTACTTGTTATTACTCTGATTTTGATACCCATTAATGGGTTTTACGATTAAAGTTGGAAACTGTAATTTCCTTTCTTGGATCTGCAACTTGAAACTAATTTCATAGTAGTTTAGAGTTAACTATCTCTGTCATTTTCTTATACAAAGTGGGTTTTCTTCCTAATAATGTATTACATAAAAAACCATATTACATAATGAATGCCATGATTTTCAGTAGTTTGTTGAGGGAAATCGAGTTTGACTTCTCTTACTCGTAATGTTTTAGTGATTCTGTAAAACTGTGGAAAGCTTTATGGGTCTGCGTTATCCTTGTACTTTTACTTCTATGATTTTTTGAATTGGTGACTGTAGTTGTTTGTTGAGACATGAGTTTCTATAGCATTCATGAGATTTTATGCATATAACAAATAAGAAAGTAGTCATGAACATTTCCTTTAGGCCCTCTGTAACTTCTTTGTTTGCTTACTGTAGCTGTGATTATTTATTTGGAGATTTAGCAACATGCACTTCTTCTTGATTGTATGTCATCATTACTTTGATTTAAAAATCTCGGCTTCTAAGGAGTGTCCTGAAAGACTGTTACGTTGTGAAATCATTGTATTTTTCTTAGATCGAAGTTCTAGTTTGTATGAGTCTTCATCTGGGTATAACATAGTACTACTTAGAAGGTTAAAAAACTCTGATTTTCATGTTTTTGAGCATAAAATTTTGATGTTCTGTATTTCTTTTATTGTTTAAACCCCTCAAAAATATCAAAATATGAATTTAAATGTTAGCTTGTAGCGTCCTTCAGTAGTGTTGAGTCTGTTATTGACCTCTACCTCTTCTTTGTGTGGGATGGTTGTGGATGCTTGGCTTATTTTGTTTCTCGAACTCTGTTATTATATATCTTGATATGGGATTCTCTACTCAAGGATAGATGAAGAATGAATGTTTCACTTTGCTTATCCTTAATATTCTAAAATACTGCTTTCTTTAGATAAAGAAACAAAGTTCTGAGTTTGATAAAAATTGTAAAATGAAAAGTCTGAAACTTCAATTCTTTTGTATTTCTTCAGTTCACCTTCTGAAATGATCCTTTGTAACCTGTAGTTGCATACTTTGATTCTGAAGATGATTTTGTCACTTTGTTGGAATATTGTAATCTTGTTTCTTTTACTTAGATGCTTTATTTCCTTGATAACAATATTTTTGGCCTGCTGGAAAATTTGAAATGTTGATTTTTCATGGAGAAGCCCTGGCAATTTTTTTTCCAGAATTCTCTCTTCCTTCCCTTTTTAGCTGTAGTAATTGTATTTTTCTTATTCATAGTACAGAATGTAACAATTTTCTATTGAAATTGATTTGGTAGTTGGAAACTGAAACATAATAACTGTTATCTGGATCATGAAATGCTTTTCTACTTTTCTATATCACTTACTTGATTTACATATTTCTTTTAAAGCATGTAGTAGTTAAAAAACAACATGATGAAAAGTCGTAAATGTTTTATTTTATATGGCGAAGCCCTATCAAAACTTTCCCAGAATCTTCTTTTTCATTTTGTTTCAGTTGTAACCCTTTCTTTCTAGTTAACTTCAGCTTCTTGAAATCTAATTCTTCCTTTTTAGTTGCAAAATGAAACATATACTTATATTTTCTAGTCTCTCTTTTTACTACTGTAACTTCTTCCATTTATAGGACAGTTGATGAAACTTGAGTCACATTCTTCCTTTATTCCAGCATATAATTAAGACTTATCTGTTTTATGCCATAGGATAGGAGTCATTGAAATCTGCAATCTGTGTTTATAGTGAAAGACTTGATTTATTTCTTATTGGTTGCAACCCATACCTGCATACTTAAGAAAACAGTTAGAAAATATTTAGGATTTTTGGCCTCTCTTATGTCCATGGTTTTCTTCTTTTCTTCTCTCTCCTTCTTTCTGAGTGAGTAAAACATGTATGCAGTTTGATCTTTAATTAAACTATATCTCCTCTTATTAAGAGATTCTTATGCATGAATTAGGACAGTATAGGAATATGGATTGATCCCTGAGCTCGTAACTGATTGTTCTCTCTTTATTTATTTTCAAGCACAGTGATTTCAGCAATGAAGACGAAGAAGGAACAAAGTTGGAAATGGAGATGTCTCGAACAAAGAAGAAAACACCAAGGCAATTATGGGTTCACTCATACTTTGTTTTCTTTTTCATGCATGTGTACCTCTTATTTCAGTAGCTGTACTTTACTTTTTAGTTACATCCCACAACTTGTGTGGGGAAACATTTGAAATTTCCTTATGAATAAAATATTGAATTCTGAAATTGAGTTGTATATTCTTTCTGCATTTCAGCTTTCTATATGGATTGTATGATGAACTAAACAACTCAATAATATAATTGAATGTCTTAAACATGAAGGAAATAACATTAAGAAAACCTGTAACATCCAGTAATTAGCTTTGATTTTTGTAATCTACATGTATGTTTGTTGTTCCAAAACCTAGCATTTCATCTATTCTATAATTGGATGCCTTCATCAAGACAACACCGAATTTACTTTGGGGCCTTGTGTTCTTTTACTGAAGATAGTCATGAAATTACAGACTATGTGATCTGTTAGGTTTTGTAACAGCACATATAGCTATAGATTTCATGTAATCAGGAATTAATTCAATAGTAACCATATTCTATGAAAGAAACTCCCTTAGCTTGGGTATATTACACCAATTCTATCCATCGTAATGAAGTTTCGAGTTGCCCATTTTTGCACAAGAGAAAAAATTGTCAACATTTCTAGCGATCCTACGGGAAAGTTGCCTGCTAGCTTATAAACCAGTGTCTTGCTCTTTTCCATTGGGTATGGAGTACACACATGTAACCAAAATCTGTCTTAATGAAGGTCCAACCCTTACAAAACAAACTAAAATTGGGAAAGTATCTGGAAAACCAGATCACGTGCATAAATGCACTTATTGAATTGAAAAAACAATGCAATGTGTAGAAAATGCACTTATTGAAGGGAAATCCTACTCTAACAATCACTGTAAGATTTTAAATAACAGTGTTTGAGAAACATACCATTCACAGGAATGGGAAGTTACTCTATATTTAGCCTTAAGAGCTGAAAAGTATTGTGTTCTTTGTAAGCTGAAATCATGTAAGGACCCACTCTAGATTGTATCAAACTTCATGTGTCTTCCTGGTTTTGCATGATCAACATCCCACTTTAACACAATATCTCCTTCATTGAAGATTCTGAATTTGGATTTCTTGTCAAAAGTCTTCTTCATCTATTTATGATTATTCTCCATGGTTTAAATGAGCTTGATCTCTTAGCTCTTATTACTCCATTAAGTCTGCATAACGGACCTGCAATGGTTCATTCTCAAGTAGCTCCATTTGATGCAGCAAATCTAATGCAGGTAACTCAACTAATATAAACATTCTTTCTTCTCTTCCATAAAAAAGCTTGTATGGTGAATTGCCAACTGATCTTTTAGGAGTCAATCTATCAGCCCAAAGTCCTAAATTCAACATTAGAAGCCAAGCTCTTTGATTATCCTTGAGTGTTCTTCTGATGATCTTTAAAAGATTCTTGGTAGCACTTTCAGCTAAGCCATTACCCTGTGGGTAATAATTAGATGAAGAACTTAAATAAATTCCATGGTTGACTGTCCAATATGTTATCTTTACACCAAGAAATGCTAAAGCGTTATCTGATATGATAGTTTCTGGAAAACCAAATCTGTAAATTATACCTTCATAAAAGGATAGTATCAAAGTTTCATTAGCATCTTTCAAGGTTGTTGCTTCAGTCCATCGTGTAAAATAATATGTAGCAGTTAAGATCCACTTGTGTCCTTGTGATGAAGGTGGTTTTATCATTCTAATAAAGTCAAGAACCCGCTTCATAAATGGTTGATCAACTAAAAAAGGCTGTAAAGTCAGCGAAGCTAAATGTTCTTTTCCAATAAAGAAAGCACATTTTTTACACTTTTTGATCCATTCAAAATAGTCCTTGAATATGCTAGGCCAATAGTAACCAGCTTTCATGATTTTTAAGGCTGTGGTACGTGTTGGGAAGTGACCTCCTGCAGGTCCTTCATAGAATTCTAATAGTAATTTCTAAATTTTATCATAGTCAACACATCACATCAAGATTTCATTTATATCTCTTTTGAACAACACACTATCGATAAAGATATAAGGTATAACTTGTAATCTAAAATACCTTCGTTTATTCTTGTCCATACCTTCCGAATAGGTGTCATGTTGTAGATAGTTAAATAAATTAGTCATCCATCTTGATTCCTAAACTTCTTAAATAAGTTTAGGTTGTTGATAATGTCTGATTGTTGATACGTTATTTCAACATGTTGTTTTGAATCTTCTATTTTTGCAGTTTGTTTTTCCATATTAGCAATTAGATGCTCACACAAAACTTTTCCTTGAACTGTCTTAGCAACCTAGTTATCAACATCATATTCCATAACTTTCGTTATCCAACCTACTCTTTTCTCATTCAATTATTTATTTAACAACAAAGCTTTCACACTTGGATGAGAAACAAGAACATGGATTTTATTGTTTGAAAGCATATAATTAAAATTATTTAGTCCCCTAACTACTAAAAGTACTTGTTTCTCAAGAAATGTGTACCTTGTTTCGTAATCATGCAAGCTTTGTCCAAAGAAAGCAATTGGTTGTTTAATATTTTCATCATTAACCTAAGTTAATATAGCTGAGATTGTTTTAGTTCCTACAAGTGCATACATTGTAAAATATTTATCAATATTTGGATTTACAAGAGTAGGATCTTGAGAGATGGATATTTTGATTGCTTCAAACCCTTCTCTCCCTTCGCTGGTCTAAGAGAAAGTTTTATCTTTCTTTAACATAGTTGTCAATGGTTTAAACAATGTTGTAAAATATGGAACAAATCTTCTAACAAAGTTGATATTTCCAAGAAAACTCTATAATGCCTTCTTATGATGAGGTATTGATAGCTGTGATATGGCTTTGATTTTGAAACGATTAATTTTTAATCCTTGTTTAGAAACAATATCACCAAGTAGTTTACCTTGATTTACTAAAAAGATAGACTTTTTGGGATTCAAAGATATTCCAAATTGTCCGCATAACTGAAAATTCTACCTTAAATATGTTATATGTTCATCATAATCTTTCAAAAATATAGTAACATCATCTAAATAAACAAAGATGTATTTATTTAACAAGCTGTGAAAATCCATGTCCATTGCACGTTGAAACGTTGCACCATCGTTTGAAAGACAAAAAGGCATTCTTTTGTAAGCATAAGTACCCCACTTTGTGGTAAAATTTATTTTTTACCTATCTACTTCTCAAACTAAAATATGATTGTATCCACTATAACCATCTAGAACAAATAGTCTATCTGAACTAGAAATTGTTCTCAAAATCTGATCCATATTTGGAAGTGGGTAGTGATCTTTTAATGAAGCTTTATTAAGATCTCTAAAATCCACACATAATCTAATTTCTCCATTCTTCTTCCTAATAGGAACAAGATTTTCTACCCAACTTGAATGCTTAACTGGAAAGATAATACTTGATTCAATCAACTTAGATAATTCTTTCCTCATTAGAGACTCTATTTTGGGATTCATAGGCCTCTGTTTTTGCTTAACTGGTTTAGAATTCGGTTGTAATTCGATAGTATGTTGTGATAAATTGGGATCAAACCCTTTTAGGTCTTGGTATCTCCAAGTGAAAACATCTTTAAATTCTTTGCAAAGATCAATAAATGACTGCTTTTCAGCTGAGGAACATACCTTTCTGAGAAACAATTTTTTTTCTTCATCAACTGAGACCTCTTCATAATTATCAACATGTGTTGACATCTTAGTTTTCTTTTCCTTAACTAATCATCAATGCTAAAGATGTCTTCTAATGTGACTAGACCTCGAGGTAACTTATTTGTCTTTAATTGAACAATCTAGTCACCATATAAGTGTTGTAATTTATCTTGATTCACTGCAGAAATCTTAGCTTCTTGCTGCAAAAAACCTACAGATTTGATCATCACTTTCAAAAACTTGCCAATTCAAATCATTATCAGGTATTAAAGGCCTAAAAATTACCTTTATATGAGGTTGAATTTTGTTGTCCTCTATCTGTTCCAGCACTTCAAATCTAGCATCAATTGCTGCAAGTCTATCTGCATGCTTATTTTCTATTCTAGGAATGGATTGGATGTTAACAGCTTCGAAATCTTCCATTAAGTCTAAAAATCTATGTCTATAAGACTTCATTAATGGATTCTTACAAACATTAAAATTCTTTACTTGATTGATAACCAACTCAGAATCACCAGAGATTTGTAATGTGTTGATACCTCTCTTTCTATCCCAAAGTAAGCCATGAATTAATGCTTCATATTCAACTACATTACAAGTGTATAAAAATCGGAGACTCAAATATGAGAAATGTATTTCATTTATTGGGGAAGTGAGCATCAAACTTGCTCCATGTCCTTTTTTGTTCTTAACTCCATCAAAATGAAGCTATCAAATCTCTTCTGCTAAATTTTTTGTTTTGGACAGCAAGGGAAGTGGTGTGTTTTCTTCATGCAAATAATATATATCAAACAAATGTTCTTCAACCTCCTTAAAATAATCATGAGCATGTTATTCAACTATTTTTTCATCCATAAACATGTTAGAAACACCATCTAATGTTGAGACCTGAGCTACATCATTAAAATCAAATTGATCTAACGCTGAATAATTAGCCACTGCATTTGAAGAGTGAGGCTCAATGTGAAATATGACCAATGGTTCTGAATTGATAGTAACTTTGGTGCCATAACGAGTAGTGAAAAATAAGAAGGAACAATCTGATGGGAGATAACCTCCTATCTTTGTTGTGAAATCTCTAGATAATCATAAAGCAAATTATGGAGGTAAATCTACAACAGTAACATCTTGTAGAATAGAAATGTTTAGCAAGCATGCAATGTTACCTCCAAATATCTGATTACGCCAACTGAATTAGTTGTAGTTCCATCAAGTTGTAAGATACTTTTTCTGTAGGCTCATACTGTAAACCCATTTTTTCTGTAATTTCTTTTTGCATAATTGTACTGCTTGCACCACTGTCCACCATGCAATTATGAACTAAATGTTCTCCAACAATCAGTGATAGATAAAATGGTGGTGGCTTCTTGATATCATGAGTGTTTAAGACTTTCTAAACCATCCATTTAACCTCTTTCATGCGGTCTTGTTCAAACATTCCAAGGACCATGTCTACTTTCTGAACTTCTTTTTCTGTTGTTTTAGAAGAAATCTATAGCTTAGATAGTTCATGAGAAAGTAAATCTTACTTTCCTGAAATACTTAGAGCATCCCACATTGAGATGTTAACACTATGCTTTTTCATTACATCAACAATGTTAAAAGAAACAATAGTTTTAGAGACATATTCAACTGTTTTATCATAGGCCTTAGCAAAAACTGATTCTGCTTCAGTAGCTTTAGATATCTGAGGTATAAATAATCTTCTTGAATCATGTTGTAGTTGTTTTTTCTACTCTTTTCTAGCTAGAACACTTGGTGTTTTTTGTGGAACAATAGGATTGTTAGCTGGTTTTGGGACTATATATTTTATCTTATCAGTGACATTGGGAAGAACAAGCCTATTTTGTTATTTTTGACTTTTAGCAGCTTTTCCTTGAGCCCTAGTAGTGACTGCAATGAAATCATCCTCATTGAAACTGACTAAATTCTGTTAAGGTACTTTCTGAACCTAAGTATCTTACTTCCCACTCTCCATTTGAGGCATGAATAATTTCTCAGATTGAGGTTGTGTAACAAGACTTATGTTCATAAAAGAGTTTTGGAAACTTGTAGCTGAATGAGGTTGATTACAAGGTTGACACCACTCTTCTGTAGCCATATTAACTGGAACTAAAGTGTTAGATGAACTAGGAGCCTTTGGGTAAAATTACCTTCACTGATAAGGCTGCCTATAATTTTGATTCTGTTGGTAAGGCTTACTATTTTTATTATTTAGTCGATTTTGTTGATAAGGAGCCTAATAAGGTCTACTAGATAATGCAAGCCTATTCTCAATTGAAGTCAACTTGTTCCCCATATTCTGCAAAGCTTTAAATATGTCATATGATGGGGTGGAAACAACAGGTTATATAATTACGATATGTCAAGGAATAGGTTCTAAATATGCCAAAAAAGGCATTGAAGGCCTTTATGCTAATTTTGTAGCTTTAATAAGACTATTTTCAGCTCGGATGGCGATATCATAGGTTGTTGGAAGCGTCTCTTCTCCTATAGACTGAATCATAGTTGAAATATCAATGTTTAATGCCCTAAGATAATAAATAAAGCGTGATCAACTTGAGGCTCGACACTTGGTGGAATTCTCTCCCTAAAATTCCTTAAGAAATCTTATTAAAAGCTCTTCTTACCCTATACTCCTCACTTGATCTATTTTCATTTTTCAAAATTGCAGGTTGGAACAAAGGACTTCATGAGAGCAAGAGAGGGAGAACTGTGGATGAGTCTACAAGGAGATCAAGCTTAGATTAGTTTAGTTTGTAGTTTTTATCGTTTGTATGTCTTTCATTTAAGGATTGGGAGGGGTTTCCTTTACCATTTTGGTTTTATTTCAAAACCATGTGTATTTGGGGTTCTCTATTTGGGGCAACCCTACCCCATAAGTATAAATGAGAAAGAATCTTTTTACTCTACCATTTGTAGGTTTAATTTATTTATACAACAAGATTTTAGCATTGTTTGATTGATGGTAGTTTCTTAGGTAAATTTACAAACTTAAAATTTAGAATAATAAAGTTAAAAATTACACAGGGGCGGATTCAATAAGTTTTGTCGTAAATGACATAACCGCCGCCCAGAGCAGACAGGTGGTCCTGGGACCACCGCCCAACATGGGTGGCTAACCACAAACCACAGCCTTACCGAGCGGCAGTTCGAAGACCACCATCTTGCTTGAGCAGCGGTTACGAGACCGCCTCTTTGCAGAGGGTAGCGGTCCTATTTCATAGAAACAAAACCTAAAATTCTAAGTTTTCTAAAAAAAAACAAAAGTTGCTAAAAAGTACTAAAATGTATTATGAGCTTAATTTTATACACCAAAGGTTTCCAGTTGTAAGATTTAGTTCCATTTGTTCATTTCTTAATTAAAATTACTCATTTCTAAATTGGTGGGTGAGAGGAATGAAAACTTACTTACACACACAAACCAAGCCCACACCCCCTAAGGACAAAATTAGGTACAAGAAGGAAAGTGCAATAAACATTTTACCTTTTTATCTTCCCAAAACACATAATGGGGTCTATTTTTGACCCCCCAACCCATATGTAGAGTTGGTATAGAAATTTAAGAGGTGTTGGACAAGTTTTACTTGTCCCAAAAGCCTCCAAAATTGGTCCTTAAGGCCAAATTCAAATTTCCATGAAAGGGTAGAGTCTACAACACTCCAGATCACAAGCACTCAACTTACAACACATAATACAAAAGAAATCTAGTCTAATAAATGAATACTTTTGATCACATCCATAATTAGTTTAGAACATGATTAATTAACTTTAAATAAGATACCTAAACTCATTAAGGATAAAAGGGAATATACAACAAATCCTAGATAATTAATACAAGGAAATTACATAACTACAAATCACATACTAACATTAAATAAAGGAAACTAAATAAAAGACAACACATAACCCCTTGGTCACAATTTGAAGTGATCTCCCCATGGGAACCCTCCAATCACAATTCAAAACACTCATACACAAAAATACATGTTTCCATGGTGACCTTTGTTGAATTCTCCTAGCATTCAAATGTGGTTGGTCTCCAATCCCCCCAATGTTTGTTGTGAATATATTTACCTGCAAAACACATAATAACTCCTTTGGCCTCTTGGCCACATCAAAACATCCAAATTAAAACATACAATATAAATCCACAATCATCTATATATGTATCAAATCATCATCTAGGTAATTACGATATCATTTACAATTTCTAACAACATCTCTACTCTACATTTCATCCATATCAAAATGATCAAAAAATTAGTTCAATTGTTAAGGTCTACTCAAAATAACGAAAGTATCATGAGTCAAAATGTATTTATAACTATGACAACAATAAATCAACATCAATAAAAAATGTTTCTAATGATCTAAACACATCATATATGAATCGAAATCAACAACAGTACAATATCTCTAACATCTAACATAATGCTAAATAAAAAAGTTACAATAATATCCATAAGTATAGTTGACAATATCAAAATAAAAAAACAAACAGGTGTCAAAGGGAAGTGGGCACTACATCCCCCTCCCCTTAGACTCAAATTCCTTCTAGAAGTGAATGTAAAAGGTGTGGAAATTGAACTCGTAGTAATGTAGCATCCTCCCATGTAGTAGCAGCCTCATTGTACCTATCCCACTGGACCCAAACTTGGTCAATCTCTCTGCCTCAAAGGCCCAGGGTTCTGTGCTCTATAATGTGGATGGGATCCACCATCACCTACCCTTGAACCTACACCTACAATGTATTCCAATATAATACATGAGAAGTATCAGAAATATATATCCTAAGTACAAAAACGTTAAACACATTATGGACGTGAGATAAGCTAGGTGGCAACACTAGATGATAGGCCAAGGGAACGATGCTCTCCGAGATCTCAAAGGGACCCATAAACATAGGAGAAAGCTTAGTATTTTTTTATAAAGGATAGGGCTCTTATGCAATCTAACAATAAGGAACACCTTCGTGCCCACATCATAACTACAATATGTCCTATGCTAATCTGCATACTTCTTCTTCATGTCATGTGCCTTCTGTAATATTTTCCTGATTAAAACAACCTACTGCTCCATGTCCTGAAATAAGGCTGGCCCAAGAGAAACCCTTTCCTCTAACCTATCCCAACTAAGATGTGTCCTGCACTCCCTGCCATATAAAGTCTGAAAAGGAGCCATTCCTATCAAACTTTGGAAACTATTATTGTAAGCAAGCTCCACCAAGTACAAATACTCCTCCCATCTTGACTAGTGATCCATAATGTACATCCTAAGCATGTCCCCTAAGATTTGATTCACCCACTCATTCCATCCATTTGTCTCAAAGTGATATGTTATGCTAAAATTGATCCTCATCCTGAGAGCATGCTGCATGGTGGTCTAGAAGTGGAAAGTGTACAAAGGATCACGGTCACAAATGATCTTCCATAAAATCCCGTGTAATATGATAATCTCATTCAGATATACCCATGCCACTGTACTAGCTATGTATGTGGTCTTCATCAGAGATAAATGAGCCACTTTCCTCAATTCATTCACCATGGCGATGATGGCATCATGGTGGTATCTCAACATCAGTAATCCAACTATGAAGTCCATGGAAATGGTGTCCCATTTCCACTCTAGTATGGCAAGTGGAAAGAGAAGTCTAGCTGGATGCTGATGCTCAACCTTCACCCTCTCACACTCTAAACATCGTGACATAAACTGAGCTACGTCTCTCTGAAGACCCATCCAATGGTACAACTATCTCATGGTGGCATGCATCGTCTTCACCCCAAGATGGGATGAATAAGGTGAATGATGAGCGTCTTTCAAAATTTCTTGTCTCAAGCTACCATCTATAGGAATATATACTTGACCTCTATGTATGTGAAGAACATTTGCCTCTAATGAAAATCCATCGAACTTCCCATGAAGGGGTCTCTAAGACTCAACCTTTGTTTTGGCTACAAGGTAGAAGCTCTCATGAGGAAGCTAATGTAAAATCTGGCTCTATAAATCTGTACCCACTGAAGTAGTCATAGCCACATGTCTCCATCTACTCATGGCATCTGCAACCAAATTCTCCTTCCCTTTCACATGGTCTATCTCCATATTGTACTCATAAAGCAACTCCCTCCAATGCTGCTCATAAGCATTGAGATTGGGTTACATGAAGAGGTGGCGAAGACCCAAGTGATCATTCTTGACTATAAATATCTAGCCAAGAAGGAAGGCTCTCCATAAAACTAAGGCATGCAACAACTGCTACAAGCTCAAGATCATGATTTAGATAATTGAGCTCATAATCTTGGAGTTTGTGAGACTCAAAAGAAGCTACTCTACTCTCTTGCATCAACACACCTCTAAGTCCTTCTAAATAGGACTATGTACAAACATAGAACTCACCCCGAGGATCTAGAACTGCTAGAATGGGCACTATTGTGAGGCATTCCTTCAGTCTCCTGAAGGCCTTCTCACATATATATGAATGAAAAAACTTCTTCCCTTTCTACCTAAGGGAAGTGATGGGGTTCCCAATCTGAAAAAAGTCCTTACAAAATCTCCTATAATATCTTGCCAAACCCATGAAGCAGTGCACCTCAGTCACACTTGTGGGTGCTTGAAAATCCATAATAGCTCAAATCTTGGAAGGATTGACTGGGATACCATCCCCAGAAAATATGTGGTCCCAAATACTACACCTCTGTCTGAAAGAACGAACACTTCTCTATGTTCCCATAAATATGTTGCTCATAATGACACTAAAGAACTAGCAAAGGTGATCCTCACGCATACATGAGTAAATCAGAATGTTATCAATGAAGATGAGCATGAAGTCATCCAAAAATTTCCTAAATACCCCATTCATTAAGATCATAAAAAATGTGGGGGCATTCGTCAGACCAAAAGGTCCCACTATGAACTCGTAGTGGTCATATCTCATACGAAAGGCAATATTATGAATATTTGCGTCTGTGATTCTCAGCTGATGATAACCTAACTTAAGATCTATCTTGTAGAAAAATATGACCCATTTCATCTAATAAAATAAATCATCAATGTTTGAAAGGGGGGTAATGATTCTTTATCGTTACCTTGTTCTGTTGGCAGTAATCAAAACACAACTGAAGAGATCCATGCTTATTCTTTATGAAAATCACTAGTGCACCCCAAGGGGATACACTAGGAAACATTAGGCCTTTCTCCAGAAGGCCCTCAAGCTACAGCTTGAGCTCACAGAGCTCAAGAGTGGTCATTCGATAAGGTACTCATAACATAGTCTCTGCGCCCGTAACCATATCTATGAGAAAATCTATTTCATGTGGGGGAGGTAACCCCACGTAGCTTCCTTAGAAAAACATTAGAAAACTCTCTCAAAATGTGATGTCATCAAGGGATGGTCAACTAGACTCATCCTCAAATCTATCACTAACCTTAACAACATACATCTGACAACCTCATCAAACACAATGCTTAAGCTGCATAGCAGAGTTGGTGTGAATTGAAACGGGACTCCTAACTCTCACTATCACTAAATCCACTCCTAGATCATCTATACAATCAATAGTCTTATTGTAATAGTCTGCTCTATCTCTGTGTGCAGAAAACCATTCCTTTCCCAAGATGACACCATAAGAACCTAATGAAAGGATTTGAAGATCGAAGGTAGTGGTGAAATGTTGAAAATCCACTACACACTCCTTAACTAAGGAGTCTACAAATTTTTTTTCTCCAGAAGCCATCTCAACATCCCAACTATAGCCCTCCCTAATAACCACCAACCTGTAACTCTCTACTAAGGATGGTGCAATAAAATAATCTAAAAAACTAGAATAAATCAATATAGAGATGGAAATACCACTGATGCTACCTGTCATCTCTATCACGGTACTCTGGTACTTAGCCTGGTGGTTCTCGACTGTTGCATAGATCTAATGGCTCTATCTCATCTCGCCAATAGTAGGCTATGAGATTTATGACTTTCGTTTGTTTCTATGGTTGCCTGGGAACTCTCTCCAATGATGTCCATCAACATCACAACCATAACAGCTTCCTTGTATTCTCCAGTGGGATGTAGCTCCAACCAGTACTCTAGAGGTCTATGCAGTGGATCCTAACAATCTAGCTATGGACTACTGAGGTCTTTGTTGATGATCTCCTATTGACTGAACTCTTGGTGCACCCTGTGTCCTAATGGAGTCCCTAGGAGGAGGCCCCATACTCCGCTTTCTCTGTCCATTGAATATCTAAGGATTTCTATAAGGTAGGTAGGTCTACCGCTGCTCCTGCCACTTAGGTGGCTGCTATGGCAGCCTAAATGAAAATTGTCCTGAACCCTATCCACCATGAGGAGAAGGAACTAACCCCCTTTATTTTTTATCCTGCATCTTTTGGATGTAGCTTCAAACTCTATCTCTAGCCTACTACATCTTCCCCCATGTCTCCTCTCTAATATGAGCCTTCTCCACAGCCTCTGCTAATCTCTGTGGGCAGTGAATGTATACCGCACCACCCAAATCCAAGTTTAGGCCCCTGATGAACTTTTGAATATGTACCTTCTCATCTTGCATATAGTCCACATAATGGATTAGGTCTAGAAATCGACTCTCATACTTAGCTACATTCATAGATTCCTGACGGAGGTCGTGAAACTCCTCTATCTGCTGTTGAATAAAACTCCTTGGTAAATACCTACTTCTGAACCGCTCCTCAAATAGATCCTAGATAACTATCTTTGAGTCAACATGGAGCTTTTTCTCCTTAGTTCTCCACCAGACTCTTGCTCCATCCCTCATAATATGGATCACAAGATTATCTTTTATGTTACTAGTATAAAGGCAGAGCTTGAAACGTCCTCTCAAGCTCACCAACCAAGCCTTTGTCTGAAACCCACATGTATCTCCGAAAACGTGAGATTGTCGTAGCTTCAATATCTCCCTAATATGGTGTGTAGCTGATGTATGATGACCGCTAGGTCTCTCTACATGATCCTCTCTCTGTCCAAGGCTCTAAGATCTGTCCATATATCTTGAAATCCTATCTCTGTGTCTTCTCTGTGGTGACTCTACCCTCATCAACTCCACACGGAATTTCTCTTCCCTATACTTCTCGTTGTGTTGAGTAGATGCATGAGCCTCAACTAATGGCTCCACACCATGTATAACAAGTTATCCTCCCAAGGACCCTCCATGTATAATAGCATTGAGATCCTGAAGCGTCTATAAAATATGAGGTAGAGTGGCTTCTAACGCCTATTCTGGAGAAGGTAAATCTTGGTCTATGTGATAGGGTGCCTCGTCTAGTCCATGCCTCTTGCAAAGACCAAGGCAAGAGTTAGTTCATCATTTTAGGTCTTATTTCAGTTCTCTATGTTTTATAAATTATACATTTATCAGATAGTGTGGTTTTCTAGATCTACAAAAGAATAATAATTTGCACTAGGTTAAATATTAATGCCTGGTGTTTTTTAGTGTGCCCTAGGGTTCAAGATTTGAACCCATGGGTCTGATACCAAGTGTAACACCTATAAAAGTGATGTTCTAGGAACATGTTAAAACCTAACACTTATCCCGAAAATTACGACTACTATTTTTTTTGTTATAGTTAAAAGGTTATAGGGTTGTTAACCCCTAGGGTACATTTAATTTAATTTACACCAACAAACTCAACTTTAAAATTGATAGGCCAACTCTAGATAAATGGTTAATATTTAATTTACTTTATCTCTAAGGTCTATTAATTAAAAGTCATTTAGTAAGGTTCCCTAATTTAATTTAATTGCTTAAGTATTTTTAATCCTCCACAATTAACATTCCTACCTTAGTACTTTACCTAGTACTTAGTTACTATAATTCCATTATTTAAATAACTTAAATGTCCATTTCATTATTATTCTAAAACATAATAGGGACTAGATTAGACTTTTCACGCCAAGGCAATTAAATGGCCCCATGCACCCATCTACACATACCTTAAAATTTAGTTAAAAAATTTAAGAAATATGGAGTGGTGGCTCTTAGACCACTTCCTTTTCTAAGCGAAGGTTACGAGACCATCGCTCTGCAAAGGGTGATAGTCCTATTCCTTAGGAACAGAATCTTCAAAACCGAAAATTTTACAAAAACAAAAGTTTCTAAAAAAATTAAGAATACATTTTGAACTTGATTTTATATGCCTAGAGGATCCAGTTGTAGCATTTAATTCCATATATTCATTTTATTGTTAAAATTTCCCATTTTAAAGCATCTCTTGTTTCAATAGTAACAACAATAATGAATCATTGTAACAAAATAATCTACATAACATTTATCACAACTCTATACTTCAAATTTGTGGCTCATTTCCATTTCCACTACAACTTATTAGTTCAAACAACTACTAACAACTTGGTTCTACATACAAGTTTACTATGCATACATTTTTAACATATTACAACTTCTATATTTCTTCTTTATCATTTACAATAATATAATTTCACAATGAAAGTAAAATTTCTTTTCCCATTGATCATAGATCATTTATTTTAAAACCAAGAACTTCTTTTCACACAATACAAACTAAAACTTAAAATAAAGATAATAACCGTCTTTTCTATTTCACAAGACTAGCTTTACAACACAAATGTTTCTCTCTTTTTCAATTTACAATAAAAATTTTATATCCAATAATTAAATGCAACTTTTCTTCACAATATTATTACAATGTCTTCCACTCAAAGTGGGAAATAATCCAATAATGTAAGCTAAAAGATAAATACCATATTACAATTTCCTCCACCCTAAGTGGGAACAACAATAAGGTGTCTCACAAGAAGGGTATTCTTAAGAACTCCAACAAAAGCTCCAAGCTTCACATCACCAACAAGAAAGATCTTTCATGATTTTATTGATCCACAACAAAAGTGGGGGGACAGGAAACACTCTCCACCCAACAAAAATATCCAATGAGGGGGAGAAGCCATCATCCTCATTGGCCCCCAAGCCCCAACCACTTTAGAATGAAATTTGGATCCAAGACATGACAACAAAAAAACTTCTACAACATAAAACCAAGTATTTCACAACCATTCCAAAACAAAACCACATCAAACATCCAATACAAACACAAGAAAGAAAAACAACAAAATATACAAGGCTTCTAAATGAAGAGCCAAAGGAGCAAGAACCTATCAGGAGGTCACTTATACCTCCCAATGGGAAATGGGTAACACCCATAAAATCATCCAACACATATCTCAAACCCCTACACACTATTATACCTCCCTCAAGTACCTCTTATGCCTCCCACATACTCTTATGCCTCCCTGATTCTCTTATCCCTCCCTCATAATAGAAGCAAGCAAGAAATGCAAGCATTCCTTGTCCAAGGTGGGGAACTCAACCCAAACTCCATCCAAAATGTAAAATAAAGTCTTATGCCTCCCTACATGAATTATCCCCATAGTCCCCTCCTACACCACACTTAGACAATCTACCCAATCTCTCAACAAGCATATAAAAACATTCAAAACATGCACATACACTCAAAATAAAATAAGAACATCAAGCAAGAGAATAGATCCTACCTTTCCATGGTAGAGCTTGTTCCAAGAGTTTATCTCTGAGCTTCTTCCAACCCAATAAATAACCAACAAGCTCCAAAAAATACCACAATCACTCCAAAATCCTCTAACTCCCCAAAAATGTAAGAGCAAAAAAGACTGAAGTAACCCCCAAACAAGTAAAAGAACTTGAATAAATATAAAAGGAAGAGATTAGGATGAGGTGGCTCCATGTAGGATGCCACATCACTCATTCTTAACTCCACCTCAAAAGTCAAACCTCAACCCCAATGCACCATAAATTGGTGGGTGAAAGGAATGACAAGTTACTTACACACACAATCTAATCCCACACCCCCTAAGAAGAAAATTTTATTACAAGAAAGAAAGTGGAATAAAATTTTCCCTTTTTATCTTCCCAAAACACCTAATGGGGTCTATTTTTGACCTCCTAGCCCATAGGTATGGTTTGTATAGTAATTGAAGAGGTGTGGGACAAGTTTTACTTGTCTCACAAGCCTCCAAAATTGGACCTTAAGGACAAATTCGAATTTCCATAAAGGGGTAGAGTGTACAACACTCAAGATCACAAGCACTCAACTAACAACACAAAATCCAAGAGCCATCTAGTCTAATAAATGAAAACATTTATCCCATCCATAATTAGTTTAGAACAAGATTAATTACATAAAAGAGACATATAAACCCATTAATGATAAAGGGTAAAAATACACCAAATTCTAAATAATTAATACAATAAATTACATCACTAAAAATCACATACTAACATTAAATAAAGGAAACTAATTAAAGGACAACACATAACCCCTTGGTCACAATTGGAGGTGATCCTCCCCATTGGAAACCCCCTAAAAAAATTCAAACACACATACTCAAAATACATGTTACCATGGTGACCCTTGTTGAATTCACCTAGCATTCCAATGTGATTGGTCTCCAATCCCCCAGGTTGTTTTTTGTGAATATATTTACCTACAAAACACATAATACCTCCTTCACCTTCATGGCTACATCAAAACATCCAAGATAAAATATGAAATTTAAATCCACAATCATCTACATATGAATCAAATCATCATCTAGGGAATTATGAAATCATTTACCATTTCTAGCAACACCTCTATTCTACATTTCATCCAAGGTGTGGAAATTGAACTCGTAGCAATGTAGCATCCTCCCATGTAGCAGCAGTCTCGTTGTACCTATCCCACTAGACCCAAACTTGTTCAATATCTCTGCCTCAAAGGTCCAGGGTCTTGCGCTCTATAATGTGGATGAGCTCCACCATCACTTGCCTCTGATCTTGCACCTACAATGTGGTCCAATCTAATACATGAGAAGTTTCAGAAATATATCTCCTTAGCATAGAAACGTTAAACACATCATGGATGCGAGACAAGATAGGTGGTAATGTTAGACGATTGGCCAATGGACCGATGCTCTCCAAGATCTCAAAGGGACCCACAAACCTAGGAGCAAGCTTGGAACCTTTTCCATAACGGATAAGGTTCTTATGCAGTCTGACATGAAGGAACACCTTCGTGCCCACCTCATAACTACAATTTGTTCTATGCCGATCTGTATACTTTTTTTCCTATCCTGAGCCTCTTGCAATCTATGTCTAATTAAAATAACCAACTGCTCCACGTCTTACAATAAGGTTGGCCCAAGAGAAACCTTGTCCTCTAACCTATCCCAACTAAGAGGTGTCCTGCACTCCCTACCATATAAATCCTGAAAAGGAGCCATGCCTATTGAACACTGGAAACTATCATTGTAGGAAAACTCCACCAAGTACAAATACTCCTCCCATCTCGACTGGTGATCCATAACATGCATCCTGAGAATTTCCTCCAGGATTTGATTCACCCGTTCAGTCTATCCATCTATCTCAGGGTGATATGTTGTGCTGAAATTGATCCTCGTCCCAAGAGCATGTTACATGGTGGTCTAGAAGTGGGAAGTGTACAAAGGATCACATCAACTTATCCACCATGACCATGATGGCATCATGGTGGTATCTCGATGTTGGTAACCCAACTATGAAGTCCATGGAAATGGTGTCCCACTTCCACTCCAGTATAGCGTGAGGAAAGAGAAGGCCAGCTGGATGCTGATGCTTGGCCTTCACCTTCTGACATTCTAAACAGCATGACACAAACTGAGCCACGTCTCTCTGAAGTCCCATCCAATGGTATAACTGTCTCAAAGTGGTGTGCATCTTCTTCACCCTGGGATGGGCTGAATAAGGAGCATGATGAGCCTCTGTCAAAATGTCTTGTCTCAAGCCTCCATCTCTAAGACCATATATCTGACCTCTGTGTCTAAGAAGACCATCTTCCTCTAATGAAAATCCACCGAATCTCCCCTCAAGGGGTCTCTGAGACTCAATCTCTACACCGACTGTAGGGTAGAAGTTATCATGGGGAAACTGCTGTAATATCATGTTCCAAAAATTTGTACCCACTGAAGTGGCCATAACCACATGTCTCCGTCTACTCAGGGCATCTGCAACCACATTATCCTTCCCCTTCACATGTTCTATCTCCATATCATACTCACAAAGTAACTCCTTCCAACTTCGATGACGAGCGTTGAGATTGGGATGCATGAAGAGGTGGTGAAGACTAAAGTGATCATTCCTGAGGGTAAATATCCGGCCAAGAAGGAAGTGTCTCCATCAAACTAAGGTGTGAACAACTATCGCAAGCTTAAGATCATGAGTCAGATAATTGATCTCATAATATTTGAGTTTGTGAGAATCAAACGCCACTACTCTACCCACTTCCATTAACACAACTCCAAGTCCTGCTAAAGAAGCATCTGTATAAACAAAGAACTCACCCTGAGGATCTAGCATTGCAAGAATAGGCACTGTCGTGAGGCATTCCTTTAGTTTCTTAAAGGCTTGCTCACAACTATCTGACAATACAAACTTCTTCCCTTTCTACTGAAGGGAAATGATGGGGTGCGTAATCTGAGAAAATTCCTGAACAAATCTCCTGTAATATACTACCAAACGCATGAAGCTACATACCTCAGTCACACTAGTGAAGGTTGGCCAATCCATAAGATCTCGAATATTGGAAGGATCAACTATGATACCTTCCCTAGAAATGATGTGGCCCAAATACTATTGCTCATGCAACTAAATACAAAGAACAAACCAGAATGACATTCAATACACAAAGATCTCACCTCTGTTAGCAATAGCTTGAATGGATTGATAATGGCGGCCATAACTTCATATGAGATCTCGAAAAAGAGAAAAATGATAGATATATACAAGAATTCAAAGTCACAGAGCCTCACAAAGTTAAAAAAATGCACTGAATCAAACTCAAGAGGCCAAGTTGTAGATTTGTATAATTTCAAAATATTTATAATGGCGGTCACCCTTGCAGAATGCTTAAAAAATAAGTGAAGAATGATAGTAGGGCTGTTTTTCCACACTCGCACAGCCTCTCATAGGCTAAAAATGCAAAGAACCAAGCTCGAATAATCAAATTAATGGCGGTCTGGGGAGAAAATTTCAAGGCTTCACCGCTCCGAAGAGAAAATGAAAATGACAAAATGATAGGCTTAATGAGTTTTTTACTCAACCTAACTCATCAAGAGTTAATAATCAACCATTCAGATGTGAAAGTACACAATAAATGATGCAAAATGCTAACTCAAAATTGAACCATCAAATCACCATGGTTTACAAGGTCAATGATGTAGATATGAGAGATAGAAAAATTGACGGTGTAGAGATAACAGTGATTTAGGAGTTATGTTAGATGTTTCAGGATTGAGGGATGCTGGATTTGGAATAGGATTAGTGGATATGATAGTGTGAGATTTAGGTGATGAAGGAGATGGATTAGGATTAGATGTGGATGTATATGATGTGTGGGGTATAGAAGCCACATTGGATGGTTTAGGATTAGGGGTAGAAGGGGATGAGGGCGACCTAGGAGTCACAGTAGACGAGAAAGTTTTGATAAGACTGAATGTAGGTGATGGAGGGGATGAAATGGGCTTAAGGGATAAATTTGATGGTGGATTAGGGATTTTGGGAAAATATAGGATAAATTCCATAGGGTTATATGATGAAGATGATGAGGATGGAGGACTAAGATGAGATGTAGGAGATGATGATTGTGGAAAAAGCTGTTGGGGTTGCTGTGGATATGTGAATGGGACTCGATGATAGGTTTTATGAGTGGAGGTTTTGGATAGTGATGGATGATTGGTATGAGTTTTTATGGGATGGAGATGGAGTTCATGATGATTGATAAGGGGTTTTGAAGGTGGTGGTTTGGGATGGTTGTGTAAGCTTGGGATTGGTGGCTAGATTAGTGAGGACACAAAGAAGGTACTCTTGATCTAGGTCAAAGTTAGTGAGGTAGTCAAAGTATATGTAATTGGATTTTGGGGAGATATGTGTATGTTTTTTAGGTTGTGGTGTGGATTGATATGTTTTGGGTTCCTTAAAGAGGACGTTAATGGTGTGAGGAGTAGTGATATTAGGAAGGGGAAATTTTGGATGGGGTTGGTTAGGGGATGTTGGTTTAGGGGTTGATTGGTTGATTGAAGATTGAAGATTGGATATTTTTTATTAAGATGTTGGATGGTTTTAGGATGTTAGGATCAACATGGGATGGTTTATTGGGATGGTGAGGAGAGGATTTGTTAAGGTAGGATGTTAGGTTTGAGTTTTGTTTATTAATGTATTGGATGGTGTGTGGTACTTCATAGTCAAAGTGAGATGGTTGAACTTGATGAGTAGGGGTTGATGGGATAATTTGGTTGATGGATTTAAAAAATTGGTAGGGGTTTGGATGTTGGTTTGGATAGGATGGGGAGTGAGTTTCAAAGGCCATGATTTAATAGGATGTGCGGGGATTATATTTGGATTAGGATTTATGATTAAGGATGGTGATGGGATTTGGATTGGGAATGTTTTGATTAAGGATGTTTGATTATTATGATGTTTGGTCGATTAAAAATTTTAAGTGATGGGATAGTCAAAGGTGTTCACATACAAACAAGAAACATACAACACACACCCTAACTAGTCAAGAGGGAGTGCAATCAAGTTATAACCCGCTTTCAATACCACACACCGATGATGGTGCCAAAATTGGCTCTCTACCTATATGTCAATGTGGGTCGGCTAGTGAGTGATCTTGGGAGTATGGCCTCCTTGCACTATAGCTTAATATGCATCCAAGATGTTTCTTAGTCTAGGATGCATGAGATCACTATGGGAGTCCCTGATATACCTAACGGTATGTGGGGTGCAAGTTTGTGTTGCAAGGATTTTTTATGAGGCATGGGTATTGGGACGTGGAATCCCTTCACTTCACATCGCTCTTAAAACAAACAAGCACTTAGCCAATAACAACAACTATCCTTGAATTTATATACCTCGTTGGAACACGGGGTGTGTCTACGTGCGTGGAGATGAAGCCAATAGTCACGAGACCCTTAAGACTATGGAAAGAGCATGGATATCACTTTCACGTCACGTTGCCCCTACAAAATAAAAATTGGAATGCTATCCATTTTTGATCCTCACGATCATCCTAAGATGTGAGAGGAGAGCATACATGGTTTCACCTTCAAGATATAACTAGCACATAAGGGGGATATATACAAGAAAACAAAAACAAAATATAAGATTTTATATACAAAATATCAAATATTTTGGTTCTTCAAAATGGTGAGCATCATAAATGTATATGTTAAAAAGATTAGATAAAAGTTAGAAATGAAAAAAAAAGTAATTGATTTCTAAATCTAATCTATTCAACAATACTTCAGATTGAGCTAGATGGAAGGGAGAAAAAAGTGCAATACCTCCACTTACCAATGAAGAAATCACATGATGCTTTGGATGTGCTCTTGATGGTGGAATGGATGTTCTTGCTTCAGATTTTGGAGACACTTGGGTGGCACCTCCCTTTTGATTTTCTTGGATTGATTGATGTTTTATGAAGGATGAATTGATTGGAGTGGATTGAAGGTAGATTGATAGAGTGGATGGATTGATTAGATGATAAAAAAATAGAAAATTTTGGTTATGGATTCTTGAGATATATGGATTGGATTCCATGGAGGGTGGCATGCCAATTTATTGTTTTTGGAAGAGGAATTGGAGGGCTAGGATCTTGCCGAGTATATGGAAGATCAATGGCTAGTATTGAATGAGAAGATAGATAATTCTAGAATTAGGAAATTCTAGTATTATGGAAACATATTCATTGAATTTAATATTCAATGAAGAAGAGTATAAAATTTAAAGAGGCTTCTAAAATTATAAGCTTCAAGGAATAGAGGAGGTGGGATTAATTCTAGAATTATGGAGAAATATCCATTGAATTTAAAATTCAATGGAGAAGAGTATAAAGATGTGGAATATTCTAGAATTAGAAGAGGTGGAATTAATTCTAGAATTAGAAAATTCTTGAATTATGGAGAAATATCCATTTAATTTAAAATTCAATGGAGAAGAGTAGAAATTTAGTGAGTCTTCTCGAATTGGAAGCTTCTAGAAATATATGCTTCTAGATTTGGAGGTAGGGGATATGATTAGTTTAGGATTAGATTATGTTAATAAATGCTGATTATAGGTGAGGTTAGATGGAATGTAGAGATGTGTTGGGTAGGTGGTAGATGAGATGTAGAAATATAATTCATATATAATGTTAATGAAAGATTATAATGATAGTAAGATATTATAATGAAATAAAAATGACCAATGATAAGATGAATAATGAAATAAAATGATTTGTTATAAATTGTAAATAATGATAAAATGATAAAGGGGTAAATGTGTTAAAAATAGATTAAATAATAATAATTAATCTTGTGATTAATTATTATATGGATGATTTTGGGATATTTGTGGGAAATGTTAGTCGTAATTAGGCACATTGACATCTTAAATGTCTACAACTACAAAACTTGTAGCCGTTTGAAACTTTTGTTTTATGGGAATTTAAAATCGGGAAAAAATGCAAGATATAAAATGGTGTAATTATAATATTGTGTAGGAATTAATGTGCTTTTTTTTCAAATGATGGTGAATTAGTGATGAATCTTTTATCAAATATTCTCCTTAAAAGTTAACATTCTTTCTTGATCTGTTTTTTAAAAGTTTTGCATCTAATTTTTTAGAGAACATTCTTCTAATCCTTTATCCTATAATATTCCATTATTCTTGTTTTGAAATATTGTTTTAATGAATATTCCATGATATTTTTGAAGCATATCAGCCACAATGTCATGTCACTTTTGGAATTATTTATATCCATAAATTACTAAATGACATTTGTACAAGGCATTAAATTCTATATTCAATGTATGTTATTGTTAAGGATACGTGGAAAAAAAATTATGCTTATCTATTTGCCCCAAATCTCATTTTGGAAAATTCCCATAGTGTATGTTTCCATTGTTTTGTTTTTTGTTCAGATCCATGGCAACCATTTAGAGAAATTTACATCTAGCGATTTCTTCATTTCTCTATATTTTCTTCTCATTTGTTGGTTTTTATCTCCAGGTTTTCATATTTTTTTGTGAATTGATATGATCATGTTTTACATGTGGGGTTAAAATTAAGGTAATTGTATCATGTCTTCTGCTTGTGGAGGCCATAGAAAGAAACTTGTAGATGCTTTCCAAATTTTGCATACATGCCTTCATAGGCGTAGCCATAATATACAAAATGCCACTTCTTACTATTTTGTGTTAACTATCTAAACGCATGTCTCAGCCTTCTGTATTGGTGCAACTAGGAGGATGTTAGTACTAATGTGTAGTCCGGTAGAACAGGTGTCAAGTGCCTTTCTTGAAAGTTTTGAAGGCCTTACACAAAAACCCATTTTGTACATGTCCTACGATCATTAGAGTCTATCAAGGCACATTTCCTACAAGTATTTTTTGGAATAGTTACATGGGATTTTTATCCCTTCTACTCACTGGAAGTAGAATTATGAGCCAATATGCTAACCTTTTTGTTTTTCATAGAGAACCAGATTATGAAGGGCCATATATAGGCAAAATAATTGAAGTGTATTATCCCTATTCCGCTTGATCTCCATGTGAGCTAGTATGGTTTCTACGTTATGGACTATTAGGTAATAGACCCATCCTATCATCCACCTACACTTGTTGCTATTACGGGTGGAAATACCTGGAAAAATTCCGCTAAAAGTTAGATGGAAAATCATATTCATCTTAACACAAGTGATCTTCTAACAATGATCAAATTGAACTCCCTACAACCCACAATGTATGCTAGACCCATTTGACACTCTTATGTATTAATTTCATATGATTGGATTCTTATAGGCCTCTCAAATGAACATGGTAGATTGGTTGCAAGTTCAAAATTCCCATTTGGGATCAACGCTTAGTCTCATTGTTAAAATTATATATCTCACCCTCCCCAATTCTCAACATGGGATTTTTTTGTTGTTTGTAATGGATTATAATAATAATAATTTATAATTATGAGGTATTACACATGTCGAAAGTAACTAGGCTATCTAGGACATGAGTAAGAGACACTTTTCATGCATAGAAATATTCGATTGTTTTATTTTGATCTGTCTCCAATTTTCTAGTTTTTGTTCTTTCAGTTAGGGTATTTTGTCAAACACTTCATTTCAGTTGCTTTTGCATTTCCACTTGACATTATACCATATTTTTGTAATATTATATAAATGGAAATGACACAAATTGAATCCCAAAATAACAGTGGTCATTTATTTACATCCCTCGATTTCCATTCTATTTCTAAAAGACAGACATTTATGATTAGATTCTGATTGTGCTTTAAATAGTATTTTCAGCTTTATGATTCATAATTCATATTGAAAAGATAGCTCACATTGTTAATTGTATATATGAATTTAGTACCTACAAATAATTTTTTTACCTAAAATATTTGATGAAAGAATCATAGCGGATTTTCCATCATTTGAAATACCACATTAATAATTGCGTCACATTGATATGACTTTGAGCCCGCAACAATTTTGTTACGTTGTGGTGACACTAATCAAAAGTACAAATTTCTCATTACGTTGTGGTGTGTTCATATGAAAATTCTTAGGAGTTACTTCTAGTACATGGCATTTATGCTCATAGATATTTATGATAATATTTTGTATATCACTTCGTAAATCGAATTTCCATAATAAAAAAAGGTTATTTAGGAAAAGCATCATATACACTTAATGTTGCTATATTACAACAAGATTTAATTTTTATATTAAATGATATAAGAGTTGTAAATGTGTATGTTTGTGGGTGAGCCATTAATGACAAATTATTTCTACATAATGGATTAGGTGAGATAAAATATTTCTTACCAATTGTCAATAATGAAGTGCACATGTTGAGAATGGAGAAAGGATTATACTTCTTGATCTAAATTACAAGATGATGTAATGTTGGTGGTACCTATCATACTATTATCTTTATACCTATGCTCCAATGTAATTATTAGTTTTTTTTCTTAAACATTCAATTGAGAAAACAAAGTATGGGAAATTCAATGTATTCTCGAACAAATTAATTTTTGACCATAATGAATTATTGGTCAAATTGTAGTTTGCAATGTAGGGTAAGAGGTCTCTTTCAAAACTTATATAAAACCATTCAAAGTATATATATATATATATATATCCTATTTTTCCATCCTTAGGATAACTATATAGTAGTTCTCCAACAATTTACTTATAGACAAGGGAATTATCATAAGGGAAAAGGCTATCTTTTCTTTCTCAAATTATCCATTTACCATGTAACTTGAACAAAAATGTTAAGCCAATTATTTAGTGTATATACATGTATTTTTCCTTACAATATAGAATGTCCTTATTAACTAGTACTTTACATAGAGTTTGATCATGAAAAGGTTGATTCAACAATATAGGTAGTCTCATAGAGATTCTCAAGCTCACTCTATATTTTGAGTGAATTGATATATGATTCTCATTTTCTTCTTTATGTAATGTACTAAAAATTGTCTCATTGCCTCTACAAAGCATCTTCTATAAATTTTTGGAATTTTTAAAAAATCAGCATCTCTAAAGTTATTTTGTCTACCATTGGTTGAGATTATTAAGGTATAGTAAATTGTGAGTTTAAAAACTAGTTTCATGTAATCAAACTTCATGTGAGTGGGAATATGAAATTCAAACAAGGATTTAGATAGAAATTCTAATACCAAAGTGATTAATATGAAGTGTACACTCTAGTACCATTGATTCACGTACTACAAAGAGTAGTAAGGAACAACACATTTATAATTATTTAAATTTGTTATAGAACGTGGAAAACATATGTGAATGATATTTTACAAAATATATGATTGTTAGAGAGAAAAACATGTGAGCAAGAAGGACAACACGTTAGAACTGTAAATGTAAGGTTGTACAAGTCAAATCTCTTTATGATTATCTAAGTGGTTTTTATATGTTCCTGGTATCTTCTCCAACATTATTACTCAACTTGAATGAATAAAATATGTTAGTATATAATTAGATAAAAATGATGAAATGGTTATGATGTTACAAAAGTGTTGATGTTGATCCAGCTGCAAGAGGTTGAAATACCTCCAAAATACACAAACTATTTGCAAAAAAAGTGAAAGCTTCAAAATAGTTTTCTTCTCATTCCGAAATCCACACTAGTCTTGTACATCATTACAATCTTCCTCTTATTTCACTTTATCTCTAAAAAATCCTAAAATGCCAAAGGTCACCTACTAGTAAAACACCTCGGATGGGCCCCAAATTTTGCGTACAAAATATTCCTTCATAAATGAAGGTTCACACCAACTTTCAGCTTATTCTATAGATCCTATTAAATTTAGTAAAACTCTAAGTTCTAGACAAAAGCAAAAAAAACGTTTGGAGCTACTTTTAGACCACTAGATGAAAGAATTCGGCCTAAAAAATAGGCCTATATGGCAGAATTTTTTAAAGAAAGTCAACACAACATGTTACTAATCAAGATCTACCACCCTAGAAAATTTCAAGATGATTCAATGATCAGATCAATAGTTATGTCCTTCACAAGTTATGCTCCCGTATCAAGTGCAATGACTCATCATGCACAACTGTTAGAGTCTTTGTTTTGTTACTTTTGAAGATGTTGCATATGCAAAAAATAAGGCTAACACTACTATATTTTTGTAACATGATCAGATAAGAATCATGACATAAAAACACGACCATGTATGCTTAAGAAGGTCTTGAAACCAATAACATGATTATTTTATGGAGTGGAGTGGTGCCCTTATGACACATAATCTAAGGTTTTTTAATATGAGTGGATCATTTTTCCTACTACAATCCATTACTATAGTGGAAAAAACAAGATACAATATATCATCATGCCTAGGTGTATATACTTAAAAATGATTAAGACATATTATGTGATGGAAAAAAAACATAATCATGTTTATCTATCTTCCCTTATTTAGATCTCACAAGTATATATTTACATCAATTAACATAAATCATGTTATAAAATACCTTCAATAAAGGTGGTGTACATTTCAAGCTATGCACTGATGAAATTAGTAGTGTTATTTATAAAATTATACTCACCTTGAGTGTTCTTAGTCAAGTATCATACACCAAGTTTATCATTAAAACAACTCTTTGGCTTATGAGTATGTATTAAATACAAATAATGTGCATAATACATTGTTGTCGTACAAAAATCAGATTTGAAAAACCTACTGCAGCCATATGTCTTATGCATGATAAGTTTTAGAATACATATTACAATATTTCCATATCTATTACAACTCCCTATATTCATAGTGTAATCATCAAATCTTTATAGCCATGCCATATGCACGTTAAAAAATAATCTATATTTTTGTGAATCCCAAATACACGATACAACTTGGTGGTACTAAAACAAATCCTATAAATCCATGCTAATAATAATCATGATGAAGAATATGTATGCTACAACAATGATAAAATGTAAACCAACTCATTTTCCACTATTTCACAATGTTTGCATTTTGATGCTTCTGTTTGCTAGAAGTGTTTTTCTAACTTCTTTCTCAAAGTGACTTTCTTTATCCTTCTATGTGTACACAAAGATATGATTCAACTGTAATAGCTTTAGATCATATATCAAATAAATGTGATTCAAATAAGATGAAAAGTAACGAGTTTAGATAACCATTATAAACATATCGCAAGTTATCATGTTGGTTCTTCTCCTTAAATGAAGTAAGCTAATCTCTTAAATATAAATCTTCATAGTCAAACAATTAGGAAAATGTGTTAGTATATTTATATATTTAAGGGACCTACCTCAATTATATACCTAACCATTTCTATGGAAGTTGAAAAAATACATTTGATATGATGTGATAGTATGTTCTTGAAAATGTGGGACTAAAATGTGAATCAAAAAATGTTTGAAAGGAATTTTGAATATAACATAATTTCTTTATAATGTGATTCAATTATCACTTGGTTGTGTTATAGCATAAGTGAATTTTAACCGTGTAAAATTAATATGTTATTTGAATTATGTTATGGCCAACTACAAGATAGGTAGAATTTTAAAAAGAATTTGTAGAATGTCACTTCTACAATAATATTTATGACACTTAAATGTTCTTCACATATCTCTTTATAGTTATGTAGACACCAAAATTAGGTGCCCCTAATTTGTACGCATGTGTACACATCTTAAGAAAAACCACACAGTCACTTTACCCTTTTACCGACCTATATTAACCATTTTACGACATGTAAAAATAAAATAAACAAAATCAAATAAAAAAAATAACCTACACAACCCTAACCCCCCAAAAAACTCCCCATGAGCCTAAGGAAATTCGAAACAATTATAAATTCTGAAACTCTCGAAAAAGGATATGGTTGGAGCTAAATTCAACCATTCTCCTAAAAAACCAAAATCGGTGCTAATAACCTAAATCAGTGTTAATCGACCATGGATTGTTACCGATTCGTTGAAACGACATCGATCTTATAATAAGCCAAATGGCTTCCATTTCTCCCCCTCTCTTGATAGAATCCTCTGGTGTGCCTCATTCTGTGAGCTCCTTGGTCACATCCCAGCCCATGAGCTCTCAGTAGTCCTCATCCATAATCTAAAACCTGGTTATATTCATCCCCACCTCTTTACCACCTATTAATATAAGTCTTATCACTAGTCCTCATCCCTTCTCACAACCAGAACCAACGACTGGTGTCTTGTAGTATGGTTAAATTCCCCCTCAATAAAATTCACAACCCTTGCAACCATTCCTCAACACTTTTGTCACTCAATCCTACAATATATCTATTCTTCATTGTAACCATTAGGTTCTCAGCCAACTTATGGTGGACCAAGTAACCTTCCCCCTTTGAAAATCCTCTTTTACCATAACAATAAAACCAATCAATTTCTTATATATTTGGAAAAATGAAACCTTCCGTGAAAAATGTTCAACCTCATAATGATCCCATACAAGCTTTGATGAATAGAATATATAGTATATAAGTTACTACCATGGGACAGTAAAATGTATTATCTTACGAAAAAATTTACAACAAACCCATCAATCAAGTAATACCCTTCAAAAAATACCCCATGTTGGCATCTGGTCCTATACGTGTTGTCTTTGATTAAGATAAACATGCACACTAATATTATGTAGAAATTACTAAAGTTGCAGCAAGGTAAAGATGATTAATCACAAAATTTGACATTCACAAGAAATAATAAGGTATACACAGCACTGCAAAAATAATTTGAAAGGCATAAATAAATTCTCATTCAAAGGGAAAAACTGGCCAAATTTGCTTTAGCACTCCTATCCCAAAAAAATTACCACCCCTTATGCCTTGTAATTTGCACACAATATATAGCAAGTTTATTCATCCCATCCTTCCTAAAAATAGGCTTAAATTGTACTCGCCCATGAATCCTATTTTTATCCTTTATCCTGAATAAATAATGGAATAAGATAAAAACATGCTAACACAATGAGGCATAATAGCCTTGATTACAAAAATACATCCCACTCAAATTGTAGTTGACTGTTCTATTTTTAATAAATTAGGATTACTAATTTGGCTAATAATAGCCCTTACTTGCTATGTAAGTCTTCTCTAATGTGCATGCAATATGTTTTATGTGACACTTACAAAGATAAATTTGGAATACTTTAATTCTGCCCCTTTATATACACATGTAAAAATAAATCTCTCTATGTGTGAGCAAAAATAACTCCTTTATTTGCAATACTTGGCAAAATAATTCACACATACATCCATCTTGATAGGGAGCACCTTTGGTTCTGATGCTGACATCTGTTTTGTCTTCTTGTGGTCACATGTAAAATTAACTCTTGTGTAAATGAAAATAATGCTTTTTTCCATGCTACATCATGTTGTTGAAAACATTCCATGCGTTGTTTTCTTTGACCATGGCATACAATATGATTAAGAAATCATGACCATTGGTTTGATTATAATCACCTTTGATTTGGTAACACTCGGAACTTTAATTTGATTATTGGCATGCATCGTAGCTTTGACTAATGAAGGTGATTAAAAATTTCCCTTTTCAATTATTCATCACCTTTATCATGGTCTTCGGTCCATTATGTTTAAAACTATTGCTAATGATATAGTTTTCGGGCCTTTGATTAATGATTATCACCACTTTTTGACTAATTGAAATTATACGGTTTAAGACCTTAGTAAGGTCAATGCGATGATTTGGATTATTATGGCGCTGGTCCCCCCTCTATGATGACTCGACCCATTATGATTTCGATGAAGATTGAATTTAACCTTGATTAGGATTTGTTGTGATTTCTGACACATGTACATTATGCTCACCGTGGTAAAGTTTTTGGCAATTGTGGTAAGTTGGCGGTTTTTGATGTTCACCGTCTGATCTTTTACTTTTGGATTTCTACCATCGATTCCTTTAACTCTGGATGAGTTAGAATTTTTTTTTTGAGTTTAAGGTCAAGTAAAAGAACTCGATAACCCTATTATCCATTCAAAATTATTTTTGAATAACAAGGGGTGAAGCCCTAGAAAAATGTTTCCTTGACGCCATGAATGATGCTTTTGAGATTGGTTATTTGTATTTCAAATCTCTTTTTGGCATAAATAACTTGGGTCTTCGTGAAGGGTATTCGGTTTCTCCCTGTACAATGCTATCAAAATGAATTTGTGAGATTTTCAAGCCCTCTATGGATCTCTCCAAGGGTCTTCTATTTGTGAAAATTGGTAAGCAATTGCAAAAATATGAGCTCTATTATTTCTCTATTTTACGCTAAAAATTTCACACAGCTTGGTTTGAAGCTTTGATCCTATTGCTTATTTGTGCTTCTGAGATTTTGTTTTACTATTTCTATGATCTTATTACTATCTTTTCCGTTATTTAAAGATTAGGGTTTTGATAAAATTACTTAAATTTTATTATGTTTGAGCTCTGCTCTATGTTCAAATGGGTGCCATGAGTTGAAGATCACTAGAAAAATTAGGGAGGCCCTAATTGTTCCTTTCACCCTGATGGATGAATATTTGGGTTCTCCTTGTTCTAATGAATTTGATACTTTGGAGCTGGTTGTTGTTGTTGATATAAGATTCTGGGTTCAGTGTTCTCACTGTTATCTACTTTTTTTATTGTATGGCCAACATGGGTATATTCAAAACCCTTGTTTTTGTGTAAAAACCATTTGTGCTTTTCCTGGCTTTACGTTTCATGCTTTTACATTGTACTTATTCTCAACCATGATGATGAACATCGAGCTGTTCGTAATTTTTGGTTCATACTGTAGTGTAGAATTATATGATTTGCGATACGTAAGTTGGCCATTGGTATAATTTGAGCTTCTTCATACTCAGTTTATCCCTGTTTTGATTTCTTATTCTTACATCCTCGCAACCTTCAGAGAAGAATCTAACCTTCCGTGTATACCCTTTCTAACTAGAGCCTAGATCTGGGATTCTCAGTCATGATTTACATTCACTATATTTTCCCATTATTTCGGGTTTGTGCTTGAGTTGTGTCCTTTCTTTGTATTTCATGTTAGGGATCTTAATAGGATATGTGTTCACATGCCACTGTTGTTGTTCATTTGAACTGTTAAAGACTCCATCTGGGTTGCTTATTTCTATCATTATAAGTGTCTGAATACCTTCTCTTGAATTTATTAAATCCTTAATACTCTGGAAGATTACTTTGTCTTTGATCGATAATATTTCAGATATGGGTCTCTGTAATTTTGTCATTGATCATTTCAAAAATGGATTATCTTACGAAAAAATTTACAACAAAGCCATCAATAAAGTAATACCCTTCAAACAATACCCCATGCTGGCATGTTTTCCTATACGTGTTGTCTTTGATTAAGATAAACATGCACACTAATATTATGTAGAAATTACTAAATTTGTAGCAAGGTAAGATGATTAATCAGGGAATTTGACATTCACAAGAAATAATAAGGTATACACAACACTGCAAAAATAATTGGAAAGGAATAAATCAATTTTCATTCAAAGGGAAAAATTGGAAAAATATGCTTTAGCACTCTTATCCCAAAAAAATTCCTCCTTCTTGTGCCATTCAATTTGCACACAATATATAGCAAGTTTATTCATCACATCCTTCCTAAAAATAGGCTTAAATTATACTCGCCCATGCATCCTATTTTTATCCTTTATCCTGAATAAATAATGGAATAAGATGTAAACATACTAATACAATGAGGAATAATATCCTTGATTACAAAAATACATCCCACTAAAACTGCAGTTAATTGTTCTATTTTTAATAAATTAGGATTAATAATTTGGCTAATAATAGCCCTTGCTTGCTATGTAAGTCTTCTCTTATGTGCATGCAATATGTCTAATGTGACACTTGAAACTTTGTCCAATTGCAAAGATAAATTTAACATTATTTAATGTTTCCCCTTTGTATATACATGCAAAAATAATTCTCTCTATGTGTGAGAAAAATTAACTCCTTTATTTGCAATACTTGGAAAAATAATTCACCCAAGCATCCATCTTGATAGGGAGCACCTTTGGTTCTGATGCTGACATCTGTTTTGTCTTCTTGTGGTCACATGTAAAATTGACTCTTGTGCAAATGAAAATAATGCTCTGTTCCATGCTACATCATGTTGTTGCCAACATTCCATGTGTTGTTTTCTCCAACCATGGCATACAATATGATTAAGAAATCATTACCATTGGTTTGATTATAATCACCTTTTATTTTGTTGCACTCGGTACTTTAATTTGATTATTGGCATGCATCATAGCTTTGACTAACGAAGGTGATTAAAATTTTCCCTTTTCAATTATTCGTCACCTTTATCATGGTCTTTGGTCCATTTTGTTTAAAACTATTGCCAATGATATAGTTTTCGGGCCTTTGATTAATGATTATCACCACTTTTTCACAAATTGAAACTATACGGTTTAAGACCTTAGTAAGGTCAATGTGATGATTTGGATTATTAAGGGGTTGGTGCCCCCTCAATGAATACTTGACCCATTGTAATTTTGTGAAGATTGAATTTAACCCTGATTAGGGTTTGTTGTGATTTTTGACAAACGTGCATTATGCTGACCACGGTAAAGTTTCTGGCAATTGTGGTAAGTTGGTAGTTTTCGATGTTCATCATATGATCTTGTACTTTTATATTTCTACCGTCAATTCCTTTAACTCTGGATGAGTTAGGAATTTTTTTTTGAGTGTAGGGTCAAGTGAAAGAACTCGATAACCCTATTATCCATTCAAAATTATTTTGAATAACAAGGGGTGAAGCCCTGGAAAAATGTTTCCTTGACACCATGAATGATGCTTTTGAGCTTGGTTCTTTGTATTTTAAATCTCTGTTTGGCATAAATAACTTGGGTCATCGTGAAGGGTATTCGGTTTCTCCCTGTACAATGCTGCAAAAATGAACCTGTGAGATTTTTGAGCCCTCTATGTCTCTCTCTAAGGGTCTTCAATTTGTGAAAATTGGTAAGAAATTGTAAAAATCCGAGCTCCATTATTTCTCTATTTTATGCTGAAAATTTCACACAACTTGGTTTGAAGCTTCGAGCCTATTTCTTATTTATGCTTCTAAGATTTTGTTTTACTATTTTCGTGATCTTAGTACTATCTTTGCCATTATTTGAAGATTAGGATTTTGATAATATTACTCATATTTTATTATATTCGAGCTCTGATCTGTGTTCAAATGGGTGCCATGAGTTGAAGATCTCTAGAAAAATTGGGGAGGCCCTGATTGTTCCTTTAGCCATGATGGATGAAGATCTAGGTTTTCCTTTTTCTAATGAATTTGATACTTTCGAGTTGGTTGTTGTTATCGATATAAGCTTTTGGGTTCAACGGTCTCACTGTTATCTACTTCTGTTATTGTACAACCAAAATGGGTATATCTAAAACCCTTGTTTTTTTGCAAAAACCATTTGTGCTTTTCCTGTGTTTACGTTTCGTGATTTTAGGATGTACTTATTCTCAGCCATGATGATGAACATCAAGCTTTTTGTATTTATTGTTTCATACTTCAGTGTAAAATTATATGATTCGTGATACATAAGTTGGCCATTGATATAATCTGAGCTTCTTCGTACTCTGTTTATACCTATTTTGATTTCTTATTCTGGCCTCCTCGTAACCTTCAGAGAAGAATCTAACCTTCCATGTATATCCTTTGGGAGTTCTCAATCATGATTTACATTCACTGTATTTTCCCATTATTTTGGGTTTGTGCTTGAGTTGTGTCCTTTCCTTATATTTCATGTTAGGGCTCTTAATAGGATATGTGTTCACATGTCACTATTGTTGTTCATTTGAACTATTAAAGACTCCATCTGGGTTGCTTGTTTCTATCATAATAAGTCTATGAAGACCTTCTCCTGAATGCATTGAATCCTTAATACTTTGGAAGATTACTTTGTCTTTGATCGATAATATTTCAGATATGGGTCTCTGTAATTTTGTCATCGATCATTCCTTGTTTGTTCCCGCAACAAATTACTATGATGGAACTTAATTTGGGTTGTTGGTAGCTCCACTATTTCTTAAAATTTCTCGGTTTATAACACAAATTTGGGAACATATGAATAGAAGAGAATTTACATTTTAACTCTTTGAGAATTCCTTATGTTGCTAGTGTATGGTTGTTCTCTGTTGTTTTTGGAACAATGACTATCTTTAACTATATACCCATTTCTACCTTCATGGTTTTCTATAATTGTTTGCTTAGAACTTTTGATTCATTGTAGCTTGCATTGATGGCCTTTTTCTGTAGTATCATAATTCAAATCCTTTTTTACTCAAACTAGCATCTTGTTGCAGAATTTTCAGGATTTTTTTTTTGTTCTTGAAAGCCTATAGAATTTTTCCATTATTCTAGAAATTATTTCCACTATATGTTGTATCATTGCTTCTATCTTTAAGATGTAACTCAAATATTATGTGTTATAACTTAAGGTCTATTGCTCACCTTTAGGTGATGAAATCTGTAACTAACACCCCGACTCTACAATGATTACTGGTCCTGTCACTTGTATCTTCATAATGTAGCTGAAAGCTTACAATTAGATGTTGATATTTATTTTTTTACTTTCTTGGAACTACTCGATCTCAGGTATCTAATACATCATACTTTTAGAATTTGAATGTTTCTTCAATGTACACTTGTGTCCACTATGATATATGATCTGCTTATGCTCCTTGGAATTA
Source organism: Taxus chinensis (assembly GCA_019776745.2). Taxonomy (NCBI): domain Eukaryota; kingdom Viridiplantae; phylum Streptophyta; class Pinopsida; order Cupressales; family Taxaceae; genus Taxus; species Taxus chinensis. The sequence continues at coordinate 649,702,965 of CM034151.1, forward strand.
GTTAGCCTGATTTTGATAAAAGATGCACATGAGAATGGCTTACTTGGAACTCTATATTCTTTTCCTAACCTATGGAATGAGAACTTGAGGCTTGATCTTTATTGAATACTAGCACTTTTATGAATTTTTTCCATTTTTTAGAATCTGCAGTACTAAACTTGCATTTCTTTTATGGATTAGTATAGTTATATCTTTGTATATTCATCCTTTAGTCTAAACTGAAATAAATGTACTATTTGGGTTCAAATTGCATAATGTAATACTTCTGATATGTAAACAATAGTTAGTGTTTATTTCCTTCTTCTTACTTACACCTGCACATTTAGGTAAAATAGTTAGAAAACATTAGGCTTTTTGGCCTCTCTCATGTTCTATAGTTATCTGCTTTTATCTTTACTTTTTTGAAATGATTCTGGGAATCATATACGCTGATGTAGAATACTGCTCTTATCAATTTTGTATTTGTCTCTGATGTATCTTATGCATGTAATTCATACCTCCTTATGTCAGGAGATCCATTTACATGAAATTAGATATTACATGAATATGGATTAACCTTCAACTCGTGACTAGAAATCTTTCCCTTTTATTTTTCTCAAGTACAATTGTTACTATGGATAGAGAGGATGAAGACGAAGTAAAGCTAGAGCTGGAAGTGGAGAAATGGAGATGAAATAAACTCAAGGCAATGATGGGTTTGTTCATCCTCCTTTACTTTTATTTTCATGCACATGTACCTTCTACTTCAGTAGTTATGAATTTATTTTGAGTTACATCCCACAGATTGTGTGGGAAACATTTAAATCATTTATGAATAAAATATCAAATTTTGGAACTGAGTTGTGTACTTCTTTCTACATTTTCAGTTTGATGTATGGATAGTATAACAAACTAAACAATTCAATTACATAATTGGATGTACTTAATCATGAAGGAAAGAACTTTAAAATATCTGCAAATTTAATAATGAGCTTCCAATTACTATAATATGTAACTCTGGCTACTTTTCCAAAAGTTAACTCTCCACTTATTCTGTAATTATTGTTTTCATCAAGCTAATACATTTTTCCTTAGGGATTTTATGTTCTTTGGTTGAAGATAAACATGGAATTGTAGACTATGTGGTTTGTTACATTTGGTAACAACACACATATATGCAAATTAAGTGTAATCATCAATTTTTGCAACTGAAAACATAATAATACAATAATTTATTCCCCTAGTTAGGTTCACTTAACCAATGCCATCCATCGTAATGAAGTTTCGAGTTTCTGATTTTTGCACAAGTGCAAATATTGTCAGCAAATACCCTGTAAAAAAACTCAAGACTCCATTAATGGCTGTTATGGTAGTTCATGTCCGAAGCTTCACCAGACAATTTTTTTTTGTTTTATTTCTAAGCTTTCCAGTGAGTGAAACCAAGTGAAATTTGAAACACGAGATCGTGATGACAAGCCAAATCCAAAAATGTATTTCCTGTCGCAAAGTGAGGCTATTTTTTCCACTTTATAAAAATAAATTATTTTTTTCTCTTCTTCATGCTAAAAATAGTGAATCCGATGAATTGAAAGATCTGATCACATAAGACAATCAAAGGTGTAAAATGGTAAACATGGTAAAAATGACAATTTTCACAAAATAGCAAGTCTTAAAAAATCAACCTGCTAAAAATAGAAATGTGCTAAAAGTAACATTGCATCTATAATATGAAAGGATTGAGTGTGTTATAATATTTAGAAGGTGAAATTTAGAACCCAAAAAGAAGCATTTCCCAAAATAGCAGCTCCAGGATCCCGATGGCTAAAAAAAGAAAGTTCCAGTTTCAGGTATAAAAAAAGTTGTAGAAGACTTTGGTTTTAGCTATCTTGCTACTTTTTATCATATTCACAAAGTTTCAAGATGTTTTTATAGCCAAAACAAGTTATTTTATCCTTCTCAGAGGTCTTGAGGCATCAAATTTATGTTTAGAAGCAAGACTAAGCATCGCAAGGCACAATAGGTGGATCTATCACCATAACTCACTAAGTTGGTTGAGGTGATCTCAATGAGCTAAATAGGTTCATAAAAAAATTGTCAAGGAGGATCGTCCATGGGTGTGTTGTGCAAAAAAATTATGTCAAGCTTCCACAGATTGTTAAGCAGGAGTTTTTCTCATGGTTTAAAGGTTCGCAAGTAGCGTTTCACTAACTCATCAGTGGAGATAATTTTCATCAAATATGGAGTGTTCTTCATCCATGCTGAAAATCATCTTCTTCCCTCTCCTTATCCTTTTCTCCCCCTCTCTTTTCTCTCTCCTTTCTAATTATTCATTGAGCATAATCATTGTATTTCATCCTACTCACTTAAGTGACCTATTTAAGATTCGTAAAAGTATTTTATCAAAATTATAAGAGAAGTTCTTAATTCATGGAAAACAAAAGGTCAAAAATGGAATATGGAAATGAAAACTCATATGAGGGATGTGAAGGGTCAAGTTCAAAGTGTCAAAATTGGGATGGCTTCTTCATTCCAAGGGATTCAAATTTTGAATTTTTGCAGAACTTTTACTCTGGTAGCATTGTGAATTGGAGTAGCTTGATTGCAACAAAGCTTTGTATTCATCACTAAACATGCAATAAAGATAAAATTTCTTCCACTTATCCCCTTCTTGCATATGTTTCCTTTTTTCCCATACTATGCAAAATGTTATTGAAGTACTAATTAAGGAAAAAAATTATGTTTTCTCAGATATGTGTGTGGTGTGTGTGTGTGTGGGTGGGATTGGGTGTCTTCATTAACTAAAAGAAGAGCTGGGTGTCTTAATTATTGATCCATATCTATATCTATGGGTTTCTTTATTACTATTAGCATGCTTCATTAACTAAATGATGTATGAATGTGTGCATCTCTGTATGCATGGTTTTCTCTCATCGTTAATGTTGAAGCATTGTTTTTTTCTTCCTACAAATATTTGTGATGGTAACTTTTGGTTAACGGTTATAGGAATCTAATTTTACACCTGTAATTTTAATCCCTTTTTTCTTGCTTCCCACTCTCCTTTTCCCCCTTTCAAACAAGTTTCATATCTTGCAATAAATTGCAAGCCTTGCCATAGGATTAGTGGAGTTTTTCTATTAGCCCTCCCCAACCTTTTGGCCTCCCATAGAGCTTATTTAACCCACACATAATAACACGGAGCTGTACCGTTCAAGCAAAGGGATATAGAATCCCAAAGTGGTTGCAGGAAAGCTAGAGATTGGTCCACTCCATAAACTTTCTAGCCAATAGTTTTTGCTGACTCCGCTGGGGAGAGATTTTCCTAAGTGCACTTGAAAAGGATCTTTTCCCATAAAAAATACAATATATATATATATATATATATTATATATTAAAAGACACAAAAATTAAGATTCCAAAGAAAATCATTTTTGAAGGCTGTTGGTCGTCAAATAGGACTTTTAAGAAGAGCAACAGTCAGGGGACAAGAAGTCCCTCCTCTTTAATGGGAGAGGTTCCCTTATTTAGAAGTACAAAACATGATTTTTTTGGTTAAACTTGGATATCACGTAAGTGTTTTCTATGAAGATCATCAATTACAAAAGAACTGAGGAAAAAGAGCATGGGAAAGAGCAGAAAGGCAACATGTAGAATTATAGATATCAGAGTAATTCTTTATGTATGTGAAGTCACAGTAATTTGAAACAAGATCATTTGTATTGGATAAGTAAGATGGAATTCAGAGACACAAAGTTCTGTAAATAACATCTGCTAGAACACAAAGTTTCTTAACATAACACAGATTCATTAATCAAGGACACAAAGTTCCTTCTTGGTTATACAAGATCGCCGTGCTTGCAAGATTGAAAAAAATATGCAATCGGCAAGACTAACGAACTTGAGGCAAATGATCTTCACAAAGAAAATAAATGAAAGCTTAGGAATAACAGAGATAAGATAAACAAAGAATGGGAAATTCCTTCTGTATTGATTTCTTTATAGTCTGTTTACACTTTTCAGAAAATAAGCCAAGTTCTTCCTCTTTTTCTTGTTTTCTCATTTTGATATGTTTTCTTGATATCTAGAATAGTGTAAGGAAGGCCATTATATAGCTTACAAATCAGTTACTCTTCGTAACCGTTTCTTTAACCAAGAACAGTTAAGGACCTCCAATTGCAGTACCTCAATCCGTTGCAAAGAAAACGGCAAAAGAAATGGGAAGAAGAGAAAAGAATGAGGAGAAGAAGACAGGTGGCCAGTCACTGAGTGGGACCCACCGACTTAGAATCCGCTGCTCGAATTTCCTTAACGTCTCAGCCATGTCTCAGAAGTCTCGTCCTGAAGATGACAGTGTATGTCTTTGAAAACAGATATAACCAGCGTCTTGAAAGCTTCGCATCTCTGCCAACTGTTCCTTTAGTTCTCCCAAGCCTCCTCCAGGATCTTGATCTTCATATTGATAGTAACAGAGCTGCAAACCAGGCTCGGAAAGGAATTTCAGAGGGAGGGGACACGTGCAGGTTTTCAAATTGCAAGGGTTCGAGCAAGGGTAGCATGGAAACAATGTAAGAATTGCAAATGTGGCTTGCTCGTTACATAGCCGTTGAGGAGAGAGAAAGGTGATCAATGCGCATTTGATTCATAACTATTAGTTTGAAAAATAGCATATTCGGGTAGAGTGGAAAAAACTAAGTATGAATGGCATTAGGTTCACTTGGGACATGTGAGACGCGAATGCGCGAAACACGCGGCTTAGCCGATTCGGGCGAAACAGGGAGAAGATGCACAAATGCATTTTGGGACATTTGGGACGAAAATGCGCGAAGTACGCGGTTCAGGTGTTTCAGCCGAAAAAGGAACAGCTTGCACTTTTTGATTTGGGACATTTGGAACAAGAAAGCGCGAAGTACGCGGTTCGGGAGTTTCAGCCGAAAAAGGAACAACTTGCACTTTTTGATTTGGGACACTTGGAACACGAAAGTGCGAAGTACGCGGCTAGGGTGAATTGGCTGAAAATGGAACAATTTGCACAATCTGACTTGGGACATTTGAGACCAAAAGTTCCGAAATACGCGACTCGGGTACTTCGGCCGAAAATGGAACAGTTTGCACTTTTGAAATTGGGACAGTTGGGACATGAAAGAGCGAAGTACGCGGTTCGGGTGAATCGGCCGAAAATGGATCAACTTGCACAATAAGTTTTGGGACACTTGGGACAAAAAGGTGCGAAGTACGCAGTTCGGGTGTTTCGGCCGAAATTGGAACAACTCGCACTTTTGACTTTGGGACAGTTGGGACAAAATTGTCCGACAGGCCCGAAAATGGAACAACTTCGGGGATTTCGGCCGATCGGGGAACAGAGCGCACTTCGGCACTTGGGACAGTTGGGACAAAAATGTCCGACAGGCCGGAAATACATACAAAATGACCCAAAAACTGCAGACTTTTCTCAATCTCATGACTTTTAACTTTTTCACCACTAATAGAGACAGACACCATTTAAACTCAAAATTTTGAAATTTTTACTTTCATCAGAGCGGGGAATTTTGAGTGGACAACAGCTGGCTCCTTCTGGGGATGACTTGGCATAAATTCAAGGAATGAGACAAGGCAAGAATTTAGATGAACTCGGTGAAGCAGACCAGTACCTTATCCATTGGGCAACGTAGTCAAAAACAAACCAATACAGGGGACAACACACCAAAACAAAAGGAGAAAGGAAAACACACCCAAAAACAGAGAAGCAAGGAAAACCAGAACACTGTACAGAATATACAAAGGGACTCCCTAATCACCTAGGACTTGAACAACTTCAAATACTGCCCACTATAGGGAAGTGGGAGAGAAGAACCATCCATGTAATCAAGATAAAAGGAATTCTCACCAGCAAAGTGTCTGATCTTGAAAGGTCCGAGCCACAGGGAATCAAACTTTCCATGGCTGCCACGAGGTTCATGCCTTTTATCCCATAACAGCACGGTGTCTCCAACTTGGAAATCTCTGAACCTGGCTTTCTTGTCAAACAGGACCTTAACTTTCTGCTGGTGAACAGATATCCTATCAGCAACCTCCAATCTGTCCTCATTAGTTTGTGCATGTACATAATTCTCTTGTCCAAAGCATCTCTGAAACTAGTATCTTCAATGGCCTTCATTAGGTGCAAAGCTGGCAGTTCCACTATTACTGGCAGTTGAGCTTCTGCTCCATATACCACTTGAAAAGGAGACATTCCAATAGCTCTCTTTGGTGTAATTCTATCTACCCAAAGAGCATCATAGAGCTTCTTGTGCCAGTTTCGTTGAGACTCATTAACTAACTTCCTTATAATAGTCACCAGATTTTTGTTAGTGGATTCTGCTTGCCCATTTCCCTGAGGGTAATAATCTGAAGAATGAGCCAGGGAGATGCCATGTCCGTAGCAGAAATCCATTATCTCAGCTAAAGAGAAATTCGAAGCATTATCTGTTACAATCTTGTTAGGTACACCATACCTTACCAAGATGTTCTCTTTAATGAAGCTGCACACCACTTCAGAAGTAGTACTCTTGACTGGAATAGCTTCCACCCATTTGGTGAAATAGTCAGTGGCAGTTAGCACATGAGTGTGACCAGCACTAGAAGCAGGATTAAGTGTACCAATGAAGTCCAAACCCCACTGTTGAAATGGTTCCTCAATCACAACTGGCTTGAGAGGCAAAGAAGCCAATTTAGGTCTTCCCACAAAGGTCTGACAAGCCTCACATTTATCAACCCATTTGGATGCATCTCTCAACAAGGAAGGCTAGTAGTATCCTCCACAGAGTATCTTATGAGCTGTAACTGTTGATGAATAGTGCCCACCACATGCCTGATCATGAAAAGCTAAGAGCAACTTTCTCTGTTGTTCCTTGTCCACACACTTCAAAAATCTTCCATCTATGCCCCACTTGAACAAGGCGTTTTCCCACAACACATACTGTACTGACCTTAATTTAACAACCCTCTTTTCTTTGGCAGTCAAATGAGAGGGGCATTCTCCATAGGTGAGAAAATGGGTGATGTCAGCATACCATTCATCAACTGAACTAAGGAACAAAATAGTATGAAGGTCGACTTTCTCCTCCAGCAACTCATGTTTGGCTCCTTCAGCAATGAGCTCACAAAGACCTTTTCCACGAACCAGCTTGGTCGGCTTGATGTCAATGTCATACTCTTGGACCTTAGCAACCCAGTTCCCTCTCTTGGATCCAAATTCTTGCTGTGTGAGAATCGACTTGACAGATGTATCTGGGACCAATACCATGGAATGAGAGTTGAGGATGTAAAAGTGAAATTGCTTGACAACTTTAACTACTGCAAAAGCATGTTTCTCCATCATGGTGTATTTCAACTCGTGATCTTTTAGAATATAGCTCATGAACGCAATTGGGAGCTCATGCTCATTAGAGTCTTCTTGAGTCAAAACAACAGCTAAGGTATTATCTGTAGCATAGCAATAGTTGATGAAATCTTTGCTAAAATCAGGACATGCCAAAACTGGAGTTTTAGCGATAGCTCTCTTGATACCTTCAAAGGATTCCTTTCCTTCAGAAGACCAACCGAATGTTTGCTTCCCTTTCATCATCTGAGAAATATTCAAAGTTAACTCTGCAAAATCAGGGATGAATCTTCTAAAAAAATTGATCTTACCGAAGAAGGAGTGCATGCCCTTTTTACTTGTTGGGAGAGGGATTTGCTAGATAGCTTGTACTCGTTAAGGATCAATCTTAATACCATCTTTGGAAACGATGTGCCCTAATAACTTTCCCTCTATGACACAAAAGACAGATTTTTTAGGGTTCAGAGAGATCCCATGCTCTCTGCATCTCAGCAGAACTTTTTCCAAGTGGTCGAAATGATCTGCCCTTGTTTTAGAAAACACAGTCAAGTCATCAAGATATATGACAATACACTTCCCTTTCAAACTTCCAAAAGCCAGATCCATAGCTCTCTGGAAAGTGGCACCAGCATTAATAAGCCCAAAAGGCATTCTCTTGTAGGCAAAGGTACCCCAAGGGATAGTGAAAGCTGTCTTGTGTTGATCTGCAGTATCAACCTCTACCTGATTGTATCCCGAGAATCCATCAAGCATAGATAACATTTCACATCCTGTTACTGCTTGCAAGATCTGATCCATCATAGGCAAAGGATAATTATCCTTCAAGGAAGCCTGATTTAAATTTCTGAAATCAACACAGATGCGGATCTCACCATTCTTCTTCCTAACAGGCACAATATTTGCAATCCATGTTGAATGGTGAATGGGAAAAATGATTCTAGCCTTCAACAACTTCTAAATTTCTTGAAAGATGGTGTCAACTATTTTGGGATTGTACTGCCTCTGTTTCTGCTTAAAAGGTTTAATTCCTGGTTTGAGAGGAATAGAATGTTGCATATCTCTTGGCTTGAAAGCCTTTAAATCCTCATAGGAATAAGCAAGGACATCTTTATACCTCCTTAGAAGATCAATTGCTTTTCTTCTTTCATCTGTTGTGCAACATTTTCCAATATTCACTAGCTTAGGATCATTAGAACTCCCAATATCAATCTTATCATACTCAGCTGATTGTTGAGGCCCAGAAGAAGCTCTAGATTTCACATACCTGTCATGTTTGTCAAATAGTTCCTCTAAGCTTACCAATCCTTTAGGAATTTTATTCCCCTTGAGTCTAATGCACCCATCTTGATCTGTATCTTCTCCTTGGGTAACCGCCTTGTCAGAAGGCACATTTTCACGAGGCAGGTTGTCACTTCCTTCGAAATACAGCTGCTCGAAATTACCCTTGAGTTCCAAGAAAGAAAGCAAGTGTTGATCATCATTGAAAACTTGCCAGTTATGTGTGTTATCAGGTACACTAGGTCGATGTATCATCTCAATAGTGAACTTATCTTGAGAGAAATCAGGATGTGGAATAAGTAGTGACCTGGAGACTGCTAGTGAATCAACCCTGCTGTTCTTTTCCCTAGGTACTGCTTCGATAGAGAAAGCATCAAGGAATTCAATGGAATCCCAAACCTGATTCCGGTAATGTTTCAGCCTTCCATTTTTTACTTGAAAGAGGTTTCTGACCTTCTTTACAATCAACTCTGCATCACCACGAGCCAGAAGATTCTTTACACCTTGTTCTTTGGCCACTTGCAATCCGAGAATGAGAGCCTCATACTCTGCTGTATTATTAGTATTCTCGAACTGTACAACTTGAATGAAAAGGGGTGTAGGCTTCCTTCAGGTGACACCAGTAGGACACCAGCTCCAGAACCAGCCGAGGAACAACTTCCATCAAACTCTAAAATCCAAACACCATTAGGATCTTTAGGAGATACTTTGGGGGGTTGAATTTCATCAGGAGACATAATCATGTAGTTACCATGTCCCATATCCTCATAGAGTATTTGTGCTTTGGGATCATCCGTTTTCTTTACAATATACTCAGACTGCTTCTCAGGCAGCAGCTTCTTCATGTGTCCATTGACGGGTATGAGGGCATGTGACCAATCCATTTGAATTTCTCCACCCACATCTTTACAGAAGTTCCTACTTAGCAACATTCCATATGAAGGAGGAATGTCTGCTACTAAGATGGTAGCCAAAACTTTCTTCTCAGGAAAAGCAGCAAAAGCCACTTGTGCATCTTTAATTCTTCCAACCAGAGGCACTTCCTTACTCTCCATAGAGTAGCAAGATCCATAAGTACGAGTGAGGGTCAGGCCTAAGGCATGAGCTACTTTAGCAGGCATCACATTATCTGAGGCTCCAGAATCTATGACACAATTACTGAGCCTATGACCAGCTATAAGAAGTGTCACATAAAATGGCTTGATTTTGTCATTAGGCGAGGTGACAGTGGCTACCAGACTAGGTTGTGGTGTAGAAGGAGGAGTGGGCAAAAGGCCTTTAGAGGTGGTCTTAGAGTGGGAATTGACAAAGTGAATCATTTTAGCAAAGGCCTTAGGATGGGTTTGATAATATTCAGCTTCTGAGATTTGAACCTTAGTCTTTTTTAGGTGATCAATAATATCGAAAGACCCAGAAGTGGACGGGCCATCATCATTTGAAATCTTAGGTTTATCAACTTTAGGAGAAATGAAGAAATAACTTTAGTAGCAGAATTGACAGGACTCACCTTTGGTGTAGATGAAACGTAGGGATAGGAGATCCTCTTTTTGAAATTACGGGGATAGTTGTCGACTATTCTTTAGATTTCTTGGTGGGCTGTGTCACTTTCTCCCTCTGATTTTTCTACTCTCGAGTCATGACAGTGTATGATTCGCTATTCATGTCTGCTACTATTTCATCATAATCATCCTCCATCATTAATGCCCTCAGTGGTGAAGAAATTAACTCGAGATCCCTCAAGTTCATCTGCTTCATCATCAACCTCTTCAAAAAATTCTTCGTAATCTTCATTAACCTCTTCATCTTCAGGTTCCTCAACTTCACAGGTTGCATTGACAGGAACTTTAATAGGAGGTCCTTCAAGCACTAGCCTTGTTTGAGCAGCAGGCAAATGATTTCTGGGCTGAAAATTCCTCCTTGGAACGTCTGCATAGGGAGCATGCTGAGCCAGTTGTTTCTTAATGGCAACGAGATCATTTGCAAGTTTTTGTACCAATGGATTAATATTAGGTCCAGGGGTGGAAGAGGAGGAAGAAGCAGATTTATATTTAGAAGGGTCTCTCCTCAACTTCCCTGACATGATTAAATCATCTTCGACACTAACAGCAAGAGTCTTGATCTTCAGAGCTAATGTTGCGAGATTAGCCCTTCTTAGTGCATAGCTAACTTTAGGTGATTGAGCATTTAGGAAAGAAACATTTTTGAATTTGATCTACAGGTCGAGTATTTGTTGGAATTTTGTTAATCAACCTGTTGAATTAGGCCACAAATTCTCTCATGGGTTCTTGTGAATCTTTCTTTATTTGAGAGATTTGGGCTAGCAAGGCATGCACGTCTTCTACTGGTTTGAACCGGTTTTCAAACCTAGTTCTCATTATATCCCAGCTGGTGATAGCACCGAGCCGGAAGGTGATAGAACCAATCAGTAGCATTATCTTGTAAAGTCTCAATGAAAAGTCTTACGGAGACATCTTCATGTTCAACTCCCAGAACTACACATGCAACTATGAAGGCTGTGATGTGTTCATCAGGATGCACTTTACCATCACCTTTGAATTTAGGGAAGTTCTTCCGGTTACCTCTGGGTAACTCATGCAAAGGCTGAGGAAGGGCCAAGGGGCCCGACACGATGACCCCATGGCAGTGGTACCGCCATTCTTGGAAAAATGGCTTGAAGAGGAACTGCAACACCAGCAAGAATCAAAGCTCGAAGATTAGGACTGATTGATTCTGAAGGAATACCACCCGTAGGGATTCTATCTTGGACATGTGGAGTACTTGTTGAACGAGTCCTTCTATTTCTTGTTGAAGGGAAAGGAAAACCCTGCTGCTCCAAAAGCTGAAACTGAGAATCTTCGATACCAAGGGCCCTTCTCCCTCGAGTAAAATGTGGAGTCGCCAGATCAAAGGATGATCAATAATTACAGAACTGGAATATGATTTCCCCATTGGAGTCACCAAAAACTGTTGGTCGTCAAATAGGAATTCACGAAGAGCAACAGTCAGGGGACAAGAAGTCCCTCCTCTTTAATGGGAGAGGTTCCCTTATTCAGAAACGAACCTATTTACACATATACAAAACATGATTTTCTTGGTGGAACTTGGATATTTACGAAAGTGTTTTCTATGAAGGATCATCAATTACAAAAGGACTGAGGAATGAGAAAATGAGAATGAGCAGAAAGGCACCATTTAGAATTATAGATGATCAGAGTAATTCTTTATGCATGCGAAGGTCACAGTGAATTTGAAACAAGATCATTTGTATCATACTAAGTAAGATGAAATTTGAAAGACACAAAGTTCTATAAATAAAATCTGCTAGAATACAAAGCTTCTTAATATAATATAGACAAATGATCATTAATCAAGATTAAATGAAAAGTTCCTTCTTGGATATAAAGAGATCAGCTTGCAAGATTGAAAAATGAATAAGCCCTTCTGTATTGACTTTCTTTATGCAATTGATCTTACACTTTAAGAAAATAAGCGAAAGCTCAGGAATAATAGAGATCAGATAGACAAAGAATGGCGAGGAGAGGCCATCTATATAGATTTACAATTTAGTTACTCTCGGTAACTACTTATTTTAGCTAAAGATTAGTTAAGGATTGCTCAATTACAATATCTCAACTTATTACAATAAATCCAGGAAAAAGAATTGACGTAAGAGAAGACCAGGAATATAGCTTACAAATCAGTTACTCTTCGTAACCACTTTCTTTAACCAAGAACAGTTAAGGACTGCCAATGCCTCGGCTAGTACCTCAATCACGTTGTAAAACGGTCAAAAGAAATGGAAGAAGAGAAAAGAATGAGGAGAAGAAGACAGGTGGCCAGTGGGAAACCACTGAGTGGGACCCACCGACTTCAGAATCCACTGCATGAATTTCCTTAACGTCTCAGCCATGTCTCAGAAGTCTCATCCTGAAGATGACAGTGTATGTCTTTGAAAACAGATATGGCGAACTTCAGCTGTCCCCGATAGCTTCAGGATCTCTGCCAGACTCTAGTGGTCCTTTAGTTCTCCCAAGCCTCCTCCAGGATTTGATCTTCATATTGATAGTAACAGAGCTGCAAACTAGACTCGGGAAGGAATTGCAGAGGAAAGGGGATACACGCAGGAATTTCAGATTGCAAGGGTTCGAGCAAGGGTAGCATGGAAAGTAATGTAAGAATTGCAAAGGTGGCTTGCTCGTTACATAGCCATTGAGGAGAGAGAAAGGTGATCAATGCGCATTTGATTCATACCTATTAGTTTGAAAAGCAAGCATATTCGGGTAGAGTGGGAAAAAATAAGTATGAATGGCACTTGGTTCATTTGGGACATGTGAGACGCGAATGCGCGAAACATGCGGCTCGGCCGATTCGGGCGAAGCAGGGAGAAGACGCACAAATGCATTTTGGGACATTTGGGACGAAAATGCGTGAAGTACGCGGTTTGGGAGTTTCGGCCGAAAATGGAACAACTTGCACTTCGGGTGAACTTGGGACATTTGGGACAAGAAATTTCCGACGGGCCCGAAAAGAACAGACGGTTCGGGAGAACCGGCCGATCAGGGAACAACTTGCACCAATTGAACTTGGGACACGAGGGACAAAAATGTGCGAAGTACGCGGCTAACACACAAAATGACTGAAAAACGTACAATTTCTCACATTTCTTTGGCATTGGGACATTATCAGTACCAACAGAGAAAACGCGACTTAAACTTCGACCGAAAATGGAACAGTTCGCACTTTTTAAGAGCAGGGGACAGTTTTGAGATGGACAATAGGACATAATTTATCTCGGTTAATATGATCTTACAACGATTTTCTAAAGTGGAACAACTTAGCAGAAGGAGTTTTGGGACAAAATAGGACAATCATTTGGAGGAGAGTACTCGGTTCTAATGTTTCGAAATGAGCTCATTGATTCTCACACCCTCCTGAACAACTCGCACTTTTGACTTTGGAACTATTTGCATCAATCACAAAATACTTGTCCGAATTTTGGATCCACATCACAAAATGGTATGACAACTTATCAAAAGGGGATTTCGGCCGATCGGGGAACAGAGTGTGACTTCGGAACTTGGGACAGTTGGGACAAAAATGTCCGACAGGCCTGAGAAATACATACAAAATGACCCAAAAACTGCATTTTTTCTCAATGGTCACGACTTTTGACTCTCTTTCCTTCACATACAGAGAAGACACCTGGACAACTCAAGAAATTTTGAAATTTTTACTTTCATCAGATGAAGAATGTCTTCAGTGGACAATGTAAAAGGATTAATGGTGTCCCAGATACATGGACTGAACCGTATTTCAGGCTTCATTTGCTATTCCAAGGGAAGAAAGATGGCAGCTTGGAGTAGCCCAATTCATCAAGGAATTCACAGGAAAGAGGAACCTACCCCATTATATTGCCATCCATAATAAAAGATCGTTGATTCAGCCAAGGTTCATCTTAACAAGAGATTTATTCAACGGATGTGGAAATTCAAGAACCCTCTCCTTCTCCTATTTATCCCTCTCTCTTTTCTCTCCCCTTTGTAATTATTCATTGGGCATAATCATTGTATTTCATCTCTATTCACTTAAGTGACTTCATAAAGTAACATTCGTAAAAGTATCCCTTTAATTTATAATTATAAGGGAACTTATTTCTCACTTCCTAGGAAGGTGAAAAGGTCACGAGTTGAATGATGGACAACGAAGATTCATGTGAGGGCATTGTGCAAAGATTAAATCCAAAGTTTCTATAAATTGGGATGGCTTCTCCATTCCAAGTGATCCAAAAAATTGACATTTCTGCAGAAATTTTCTACTCTGGTAGCAATAGTGGGTTGTAATATGCTTGATTGGAAGCTTTGTATTCATCCACTATACATGAAATAAAGCTAACATTTATTCTACTGTATCCCTTTCTTGCATATGTTTCCTTTCTTTGTCCCATACTATGCAAAATGTTATTGAATGTACTAATCGAGGAAATATAGTATGTCTTTCTCAGAGATGTATGAATGTGTGCAACTGTGTGTATGTGTGGTGCGTGTGTGTGTGTGAAATGTGTGTGTGTGTATTTGCATGGGATTGGGTGTCTTCATTAACTAAAAGAAGAGTCTGGGTGTCTTAATTCCACTGATCCCTCTTCCATGCATCTTTGCAAGTATAGTGATGTAAGATTAGCATGCTATCATTTAACTAGATGAATATGATGAACTTGTGTGCATCTCTATATGCATTGTGCTCTCTCATTGTTAATGATGAAGCATTCATTATTCTCTTCCTACAACTATTTGTGATGTTGAACTACTCTAGTTATTGGGTGTGAGGATATTTAATTCTACACCTATGATAGTAATCCCTTAATTTCTTGCTTCCCACTCTCCTTTTCCCCCTTTCAAACAAGTTTCATATCTTGCAATAAATATCAAGCCTTGCCATAATTAGTAGAGTGTCCCTATTGGATCCCCAACCTTTTGACCTCCAATAGAGCTTATTTTACCCACACTTAATAACACGGAGCTGCACCATTCAATGTAGAGGGGTGTAGAATCCCGTGAAGCAATTGTAGGAGACACCCAGAGATTTGTCCACTCCATAAATTTTATCAGCCAAAATTTTTTGGTGACTCCACTGGGGAGAGATTTTCCCAAGTGCACCCAAAAAGGATCTCTTCCCATAAAAAATACAAAAAAATTATATATTATTAAAAGAACAAAAAAAATCATATTTCAAAGAAAATCATTTTTGAAGGCTACTCCATCAAGGAACGAATCCCTTTCACATCCATTTCCCATGCATAATGAAGAGATTTCTAGATTGGATTGAAGTACCAATGAGTGACAACGAAGAATAATAATAAGATATTTTTTGAGATAATACAAGATTGTTGTTTAGCCATGGTTCTGGACAAATTTCTTGTGAAATATAAGGGAATTCAAGAATGGTAAAATGGGTACTCCTACTTTAATTAATAACTCTATAATCTAGGAAAAGGAAAGAAAACATAACCTTCACTAATGAAAAAAAAAGTAGGGAGCTGTTGAGAAAAAATTCAAAGAAAATAGAAGATAAGGTGTGAAGATTAAGAATATGCCAAAGGTAATACTATCACTTCATTCAACAATAGAATGAAAATCTCATGGGGCAATGTATTTCATCACCCTCCCTTGGGATTATTTCCTTGCATATAGGAATGAAAAAATGACAACTTTAAAAATTGAGTATAAGGAAAGAATCACAAGCATTGTGTGAGGAAATTATAGTCTCCCAAATTTTCCTCAAAATTCTAAAATATGATAAATCCTTGCAAGAGATGTAAGAGGAATCTTTAAGCAGTCTCATACCAAGGAAGAATAAGACGATATTTTTCCTATGGAATAAGATCCCATGAGGATCATTCATACTATAGGTTTATTCATCTTCCATAACATTTCTTAAACATGTAGTTGAAGAATAGTATTATCCTTGAGCCTTCCGATGAAAATCAAGATCAACACTAGTGTTCAAGAAGACGATGAAGGACAAGGTTGTGTAGGATCCACTAAGGAGAATTTTTTTGTAACCTCACACAAGCTCATTATGAAATTGAGGACATTTTCCTTTTTATGTCAATATCTCTAGATGAATTCCTTACATACGGTGATGAAGAAATGAACATATTGAAAAGAGAATATGTGGAAATTATATAAATCATAATAGAAGGAAATTATGATCCTAAATTCTATCATGAAATCTAGGGGTATGATTTGGTTCTACAAAGAAGGTATGAACACCCTGAATCACTTTACATCATTAAGGAAGGAGAGACTCAAGAAGATCCTAATGGATGTCCATACTATGAGGTGTTCATCCCTAGGAAATTCTTGGATGCTCCTGAAGAAGATCTTATCCTTCAACCTTTGGACAAAAACCAAATAAAAATCATAGAGGTAGAAGACATGAAAATAGAAACTCCATTCATCAACTCATTTTGGCTTGAGGAACAACCCATAAGAGGAGTGATGAATTCAAGATAGGAAGGTACTTGTTTCATGATGGATGATTTAATATTTTCCAAAGACTCCAACAAACATTAGGAAGTACAAGACAATGAGTTTGAGGTAATCATGGAAAATCCCATTTCATATTTTGATTATTTTATTAATGATGGAATGGAGATATTTGAATAAGTGCAAGATATCGATCATGTATCCCAGACTCAAGAGGATGAATTCAAGATGGTTATGGATAGTCTGCCTTCCTATTTTGATTCTTCAAGCGAGGTGGAAATGTTGAATGAAGAAATAAAGACATTTGAAGAATAAAATTCCATTCTTTATTAAATCATGGATGATCGAATGGGAGATTCCCACTTACTTTTTAAATCTAAGGAGAATGAATAGATTGAGAAAAACCTCTTCTCAGCCAAAGAGAAGAATGAATAGCTCAAGAAAAACCTCTTCTCAACCAAAGAGAAAAATGATAATCACAGTGAGTATGAATTATTTTTTTGTCCAAATGAGAAAGAGGATTTAATAAAGGATGATCAAGATGTGGGTGAAAATTATTCCCATGCTACTGCCCCAACATGGTTCTTTTCTTCCTCCTAAGAGGAGGATGATATGGATTTTGAAATTGAAGGAGTACCCTTCCCGAAAAGGATGGACCTCTTCTCCTTGTTAGAAGGTGTCATGAATCAAGTATTCCTGTGCTTATAAGGAAGTGAACTTAGGAAACAAAAAGCGTGGAAGAATTGAAAAGGGATGTTTTGAATGAATTATGGGCATGTATGGATCATATTTTTAACCATCTCCTGGAATGACAATACATATATTTTTCAAATGAGGGAGATGATGAGTATATGGAAAAATTGGAAGAGCCATCAGTGCAAGACATCTTGAAGGCTATAGAAGAAAATGAAGATCCTCAGCTCACTATTGAACTCTTGACTCAAGATATGGAGATGCAAGATAAGTAAGAATTAATTTGTTCTCCCCTTTTTAATACACAATTTTTTGATACCAAGACAAAGCCAATGAATGAAATCGGTGTATTTATTAGCAAGAGTGAATATGAAAGGAATTTCTTTTTCTTTTACACATAGTATGAAGAGGTTCATGAGTGAAAAATAAGGAAGGTTATGGAATCTTATTTGAATATTATCAATCTTTAAGACAACATCCTTACCATAGAGAAAGATAACAGGGAAAATGTTGAGTGGGTTTGCATCAAAGATAATTGTTCCATAAAACAAAGTGAAAATGTGCATGATTCTTGTGAAAAGTTTCAAAATCATATTTCACTCACTATCAAATCTCCAATGTGTCTTAAACATGTTTCCATGTTGTATCAAACCCTCAAAGATGATGAGGAGCTCTGAGTCAATGATGTGGCAGCTATTCTAGAAATCATCTTTCTATAGAAACAAAGTGGGACATCTAAAGAAGTTATTAAATGCAAATAAAATAAGTTTTTTCTCTCTCCTTTTGAGTTTCTTGCTGATGTAGGAGATGATTTAAAGTATAAATTAAAAGAGGATAAATATTTTCCCACTCTTCAAGACATGGAAGAATGATGTCTCATAATCATAGAGTGTCAAGTGGAAGCATCAAGGTACAAGGGTTTTAATAAAGTGATGAAGTGTTCATTAGATGCAAGAATGTTCTTTGTACAATATGAGTACAAAGATGGAATCTTTGTGTGCATTCTTCTTCTCAATCCATGAAAGGCCATCACAAAATTATGGTAAATGATCAAATAACAATTTTTTGCATCAAAGGTCATACTTAAATATGTTGTTTCATGATGGCATGTAATTTTCTCAACCCATTGTCAAGTATGTGTATATTATTTCCCACATCTGTAAATATCTCTCCCCCTATATATAATTTCCCTTTCTTGTTGTGTGTTGTTTCCCCCTCTGGTGTGTTTCCCTTCAATTTGTTTGTTTGTGTGGGTGTGGGTGTTGAATAAGGAAAGTTGTGCAGCCTATCTTTCTAATGAATCCATAAAGCCCAATCGATAAGGTACTGATCAATATGTTAAAACTTGAGATTTTGGGATTCCTCATGTTATGTCCTCACTATGCTTAGTCCATGCCATGTCCCCAAGCTAGAGCTAAATGTTGTCATGAAAATGTGCAATAAGAAAATTTCCAATTTTTAAGCATGACAATGATACCCCTGTGTCAAATTTTTCCTTTCTAAGAAACCCAAGTCTACCTATACTTAACACCAAGCCTTACTCACTCCATGTAATGGTCCTCAATTAGATGTACATCTAATCCCCTTATGTGATTTAGGAAAGAAAATTCAGTCCCCCTAAGGTGATTTTATGAGCTCGTGATGAATGTCAATTTTGAGCAATTTTGGGAAGGGCTACCACTGGCCTTCCCAGGACTAATGCAACCCCTTGGATGTTGAGTTGTGGAGATCAATTACTTCAGTTTAGCATGCAATGTGAAACTTACTGGAAAATATAGTAATCGACATTGGTTAAGGGGAGTCGGCATCGGACAGGCAAGGAGGAACCGACATAGGTTACCTATACGAGAGTGTTTTAATTAACTCTCAGGAATTAGATCTATTTTTAGCATTAAAGTAGATCTATTGATTGTAATTGCATGCCTAAGTTCCCTAAGTTTATAAAAGGCTAAACATGCATGAAAGATAGGGTTTAGAATTAAGAATGAAAAAGAACTAAGAAGAACTTGTAAAATTTTGTGAGAGAGAATTCTTGGAGATGAAGCAAAAGCTTGAAAGAAAGAAAGTACTATACATCTGAGAGGTGTGGATGATTGTAAATCTTCATTGTATATATTATCAAATCTTCGGATAATAGATTGGCTTGTTTCTTGATGGACGTAGCCCACATTGGGTGAATCACGTTAAATCTAGTGTTTATTTATATCTCTTGTTTTGTATATTTCTTCTGGTAGAATATCCACTTTTATTTGCATGTATGCTTAGATCGGATATATTATCTGTACAACTGGTATGCTAACACCTACACTAGAGTGGAACAAATAATAAAAATTCAACATGGAGATGAATTAAAGTGCTAATAATATCAAGGAAATAATTTTGGAAGATTTAGGGAAGATTTGGAAGTTTCGGGGTAGGTTCATCAGAAAGGCTTAGGCAATTTACAATGTTAAGGAAGAAATTGATCTTCAAGAAGAAATTCTGAGAGTTATATAATGATTTTGGAGCAAAATAAAACATCATAAGAAATGAAATTAATATTTATACAAGATTGTGCAATCATATTTTTCAAAACACCTAAGTGTGATATGTTTATATCTAGTTTTTCACATGCTCAATCATGGAGCAAGAAAAAAATCCAATTTTTCAGGGAAAAATTGAGGAAGAAAGAGATGAGTCCCCTACCACTGGATTTAGATGGCCTTTTTTAGTCAAATTCATATAAAATTTAACCTTTAAACTTATCCAGGAGCTCAAGATAGCATCATTGTAAGTTGGCCTCAAGGTAAGCTCTCGCACATAACCAACTCTTGAAGTGGACACATGTCAGCTCCACAAGCCTATGGCATTTTACTGTACCATTCATCCCTTTGGAAAAGGGACATGAAAATGTTCCCAACCCTTTTTATCCATCAAATCACCCATAGTACCCTCCACATCACCAGTTCAACCCCTAGGAGCTAGTCGGAGCCATTCCTCTCACTGTGCAAATGATCACCAAGTGTCGCAACCTGGTGCGATGTGTAAATGTATGTCCCTTTCATACCTTTAGAAAAGGTACAAATGGGAATTTTTTTTCCCAAGTCCATGAAGCCAGGGATAATTTTAGTGGCGCATATTTGTAATATGGCGAATATTCCATTTTTGAAAAATTTGAAAAGGTGAATTTTCTTGCGTGGGTCAATGACCTATTCACCTAAAAATTATAGTTTAATTTTTTTTAGGGGTCAGCTTCACCTACCCTTGAAAATATCCCATATATAATCCTAGATTATTCACCAGCTAGAACACTACTAGCTCACTCATACCACCTGGGGGCATATGTATTATCAAGTACAATAAATGCGCGACAAGAGGGTGGAGGTTACAGATGCGCGACAAGAGGTTAGAGGCTTCAGACGTGTGACAAAGAGTTTGTTGATGTGTGACAGGGAGAATTTATTGATGCGCAATAGGAGTGTGGAGGAAATAGACGTATGACAAAGAGTTTGTTGATGTGTGAGATGGAGATTTTGTTGTCACACAAGCATAGGGAAAAAGCTGCAGACGCATGATAGAAGATTTGTTGTCACGCATCAACAAGGTTGTTGACGCGCATCAACGAACCTCGCTGATGCATGTTAATAACCTTGTTGATATGTATCAACAAGGTTATCGATCATGTCAGTGAGGTTCATTGACACACATCAACAACCTTGTTGACATGCAACATCAAATATCCTGTCACGTGTATGCAGCCTTATATCACACCACTTAAAAATCAGGTTAAAATTTTGCTGTCGGACCCCCAAAAAATTTTCCTTCCCATGAAACAGGTTCTGAGGATATTCACTAGTCTCTTAAAATGAACCTTGTATGAAGCTTTGGAAAGACAAAAATTACAAAAAACTAATTGTCGTGTTGTTTCTCCATTATTACCTGTGAAACTCACCACCAGAAGAAAGTTCTAGAGAACTTGCAAACCTCCATTACCCCTCCTGATTTATTCTTCCCTCCATTATTACTACAATTCAAGGACTGAAATAACATCAATAATATGTTATTTTATCTGCCACCATGTTTGTTCATTTCTATAAACCCTCATGAACCAAAACAATGAAATGTTCATATCTCACAATCCGGAGCACAAATTAAAGTGAGGTTTATTGCAGACTTCTCTATTTTCAAAGGCCATCAAGATGAAAAAAATATAAAATGATGACTTCTATTATTAAATAGAACAAAAACTCCATTTTGTTCCCTACCTTCTTATACTTTGATTTCCCATCAATGTGGTAAGCGAGTGAAGCTAAAATTTTACACGCAAAATCTAGGAGAAAAACATATCCCGATGGAGTTTGCTTTATTGCAATTGGAGGTGGAAAATACCCTGTCAAAAAACTCAAGACTACATTAATGGATTCCATGGTAGCTACGTGTTTGAATCTTCACCAGGAAAACATTTAGTTTTTTATTTCTAATCTTTTTGGTGAGTGAAACCAAGTGAAATCTGGAGCACAAGATTGTGACGACGAGCCAAATCCAAAAATGTATTTCCCATCGCAAACTGAGGCAATTTTTCCCAATTTCTAAAAATAGTGTATTTTTTCCTCTTCTTCATGATAAAAATAGTAAATCCGATGAATTGAAAGATCAGATCACTCAGGAAAATCAAAGAAGGTGTAAAATGGTAAACATGGCAAAAATGAAAATTTTTCCCAAAATAACAGGTCTCGAAAAATAAAACTGCTAAAAATATATATGTGCTAAAAATAACAATGCATCAACAACATAAGAGGATGGAATGTGCTATAAAGTTCAAAAGGTGAAATTCAGAACCCAAAAAGAAGCATTTCCCAAAATAGCAGCTCCTGGATCTCGATGACTAAAAATAGAAAGTTCTAATTTCAGGTACAAAAAATTGTAGTAAACTCATGTTTAAGCTATCTCGCTGATTTTTATCATCTTCATAGTTTTTAATATGGTTTCATATCCCAAACAATTTATTTTATCGTTCCCATAGGTATTAATGCATAATTTTTTTGATTAGAAGCAAGACTGAGCATCGCAAGGTGCAATAGGTGGATTCATCACCATAACTCAGTAAGTTGGGTGATTTGAAGTAAGTTGGTCGAGTTGAGCTCAATGAGATAAAGAGGTTTAGAAATCAGTTTTCAAGGATGACCATCATGGGTGCATTTTGTAAAGAATTGTGTCAATCTTTCATGGATTGTTAAGGAGGAGTTTTCTCATGGTTCAAAGGTTCGTAACCAGTGTTTCACCAACTAATTAGTGGAGCTAATTTTCATCAAAGATAGAGTGTTCTTCATCCATGCTGCAAAGCATATTCTTCCCTCTCCTTCTCCCTTTATCCCCCTCTTCTTTCTATCTCATTTCTAATTCTTCGTTGAGCATAATCATTGTATTTTGTCATATTCACTTAAGTGACCTATTTTAGATTTGTAAAATTATTTTCTCACAATTATAAGAGAAATTCTTAATTCATGGAGAACGAAAGGTCAAAAATGGAATATGGAAATGCAAATTCATATGAGGGATGTGAAGGGTCAAGTTCAAAGTGTAAAAATTGGGATGGCTTCTTCATTCCAAGGGATTAAAATTTTGAATTTTTGGAGAACTTCTACTCTAGTAACATTGTGAATTAGAGTAGATTAATTGAAGATTTTTATTAATCACTACACAGGAAATAAAGCTACATTTTCTTGCACTTCTCACCTTCTTGCACATGTTTCCTCTTTTCCCAAACTATGCACACATTTACTGAAATACTAATTAAGGAAAAAAAAATCATTTTCTCATATGTATGAATGTGTGCATCTTTGTATGCATGGTTTCCTCTCATCGTTAGTGTTGAAGAATTACTTTTCGTCCTACAAATATGTGTGATGGTAAATTTTGGTTAATAGTTGTAGGAATCTCATTTTCTACCTACAACGTTAATCCCTCTTTTCTTTCTTCCCACTCCCCTTTTCCCCCCTTTCAAGCAAGTTTCATCTCCTCTAAGAAATTGCAATCCTTTGCACATGATTAGTGGAGTGTTCTTGTTAGATCCTCGACCTTTTGGCCACTCACATAGTTTTTTTCACCCACACGTAATAACATGGAGCTACATTGTTAAAGTAAAGGGATTTTAGAATCCCATAGCGTTGGTAAGAAACCCACAGATTTGTTCACTCAACAATTTTTTTTGCGAACAAGTAGAATCCAATTCTTGTTTACTTCTTGTCAGTCAAATAACTTTTCAATTTGAGTTCCCTGGTGATTTCATGGAAAGGATTAACCAAAAAGGAGTAATTGGAGAATATAGGTATTTATTTTTCCATTATTTGAATTCTCTTTCCACCTTTTTTCAACCTTGCATTTTTTATTATTGTTCTCATCAAAAAAATCTCTTCTTTTGGAAATTAAAATGAACTTGCATTTTCATCTCTTCTTGATCATTTATCCTAAGTAGGGGTTAAAATCTACGTTAACCATTTCCCCCCTACATACTAGAAAACTATTTATAATCAATATTCCATATTAAACATCCCCTCCCATGTCTACCTACTTGGATTTTATCACCAAGGAGGAATCCGACTTGGTGTTTTGGATGAGTATAAATAATTGGTGTATGATATATTGGCTAAGAACCTAACACCCTTATCACTGTGGGACTGTGAAATTAAGGGATAGACCCCCATATCATACCTTTTACCGAAACCAACACAAATATGGGCCTCATGCACCTTCGAGTATCTCAATGAATCCAACCTAAACACACTTAAAACTAACCTTAGCAAGTCCAATTATTAGTAGCTTCTATAAGCCAATTTTTCTTTTCACATATTTCTCAAGCTAATCAACATAATAAATAACTTCTTATTGATTGTGTGATTTCTAATAAACAACTATCTTTTTCTCATCATTTGTTTGTTATCTCATTTTATGACTCAAAAATAGTCTCGAATCTAGAATATTATAGATATGTCAGACTCGTTACAATAATCCATAGATACAACCCAAGGACCACCACAATCTCTTAATGTTAGATTACACATGTTAGAAACTCCCAAACCACCCATCCCATAGTTCTTTACTAGCGGAGATCCTACCTTCAAAGAAATTATGAACACAACTCCTATCGCCCTTAGTAATTATCTTATTTTGTGATCCATCTATATCCCCCATTACAATTTGGAACTCCAACTAGATCCTAATATCACTATTAATAACCCCACCTGACACGTCGATCCAAATTACAAACCGGTCATTGAATAAATGGTCCCTTATTCTACCCCTCTTCACGTATAAACATCCAAAATTATCTCATCAACTACTTTAATCATATTTTTCCTTAATACCTTTGCCTACAAAAATAGTTAGCCAGGAGGGGACCTTGTAATCTACCTCTTCAACCAAGTCTCATAGTTCACCACATATGATCAAGCAAGCTCCTTGGTCACATCCTCAAACAATACCCCATGTTGGCATGTGGTCCTATACATTTTGTTATTGATTAAGATAAACATGCACACTAATATTATGCAGAAATTACTAAATTTGCAGCAAGGTAAGATGATTAATTAGGGAATTTGACATTCACAAGAAATAATAAGGTATATAAAGCACTGGAAAAATAATTGCAAAGGCATAAATTAATTCTCATTCAAAGGGAAAAACTTGTAAAATCTTCTTCATCACTCCTGTCGCAAAATAATTCCTCCCGCTTATGCCTTACAATTTACACACAATATTTAACGAGTTTATTCATCTGATCCATCCTAAAAATATGTTAAAATTGTATTTTCGCATGCATCTTATTTTTATCCTTTATCCTGAATAAATAAAGGAATAAAATATAAATATGCTAATACAATGAGGCATAGTAACCTTGATTACAAAAATACATCCCAGTCAAACTGCAGTTGACAGTTCTTTTTTTATTAAGTAGGATTAATAATTTGGCTAATAATAGCCCTTGATTCCTATGTAAGTCTTCTCTAATGTGCATGTAATTTGTTTTATGTAACACTTTCAACTTGATCCACTTACAAAGATAAATTTGACATTCTTTAATTATGTCCCTTTGTATACACATGCAAAAATAAATCCTTTATTTGCAATACTTGGCGAAATAATTCACCCATGCATCCATCTTGATAGGGACACCTTTGGTTCTGATGTTGACATTTGTTTTATCTTCTTGTGGTCACATGTGAAATAGACTCATGTGCTAATGAAAATAATGCTTTGTTCCACGCTACATCATGTTGTTGACAACATTTCATGCATTTTTTTCTCTGACCATAGCATACAATATGATTAAGAAATCATTACCATTGGTTTGATTATAATCACCTTTGATTTGGTTACACTCGGCACTTTTATTTGATTATTGGCATGCATCATAGCTTTGACTAATGAAGGTGATTAATAATTTCCCTTCTCAATTAGTCGTCACCTTTATCATGGTCTTTGGTCCATTTTGTCTAAAACTATTGCTAATGATATAGTTTTCAGGCCTTTGATTAATGATTATCACCACTTTTTCACATATTGAAATTATATGGTTTAAGACCTTAGTAAGGTCAATGCGATGATTTGGATTGTTATGGGGTTGGTCCCCCCTCCATGATGATTCGACCCATTGTGATTTTGGTGAAGATCAAATTTAACCCTGATTAGGGTTTATTGTGATTTCTAACACACGTACATTATGTTGACCATGGTAAAGTTTCTAACAATTGTGGTAAGTTGGTGGTTTTTCAATGTTCACCATTTGATCTTGTACTTTTGGATTTCTACCATCAATTCCTTTAACTATGGATGAGTTAGGTAAAAGTTTCTGAGTTTAGGGTCGAGTAAAATAACTCAAAAACCCTATTATCCATTCAAAATTATTTTTGAATAACAAGGGGTGAAGCCTTGGAAAAATGTTTCCTTGACGCCATGAATGATGCTTTTGAGCTTGGTTCCTTGTATTTAAAAGCTTTATTTAGCATAAATAGATTGGTTCATTGTGAAGGGTATTCGGTTTCTCCATGTACAATGCTATCAAAATGAACCTGTGAGTTTTTTTAGCCCTTTATCGCTTTCTCCAAGGGTCTTCATTTTTTGAAAATTGGTAAGAAATTGTAAAAACTTGAGCTCCATTATTTCTCTATTTTACGCTGAAAATTTCACAGAGCTTGGTTTGAAGCTTTGAGCCTATTTCTTATTTGTGCTTCTGAGATTTTGTTTTACTATTTCTGTGATCTTACTACCATCTTTGTTGTTATTTGAAGATTAGGGTTTTGATAATATTGCTCAGATTTTATTATATTCAAGCTATGCTTATGTTCAAATTGGTGCCATGAGTTGAAGATCTCTAGAAAATTTGGGGAGGCCTTGACTTTTCCTTTAGCCTTGATGGATGAAGATCATGGTTTTCCTTATTCTGATGACTTTCATAATTTTGAGCTGGTTGTTGTTATCGATATAAGATTTTGGGTTCAGCGTTCTCATTGTTATCTACTTTTGTTATTGTATGGCCAAAATGGGTATATCTAAAACCCTTGTTTTTGTGCAAAAACCATTTTTGATTTTCTTGTGTTTATGTTTCGTAATTTTAGGTTGTAATTATTCTCAACCACGATGATGAAAAACAATCTGTTGTAAATTATTTTTTGTACTTTAGTGTAGAATTATATGATTCGTGACAAGTAAGTTGGCCATTAATATAGTCCGAGCTTCTTCGTTCTCAGTTTAGCCCTGTTTTGATTTCTTATTCTAACATCCTCACAACCTTTAGAGAAGAATATAACCTTTCATGTATATCCTTTCTAACTCGATCGTAGATCTGGGAGTTCTCAATCGTGATTTACATTCACTATATTTTCCCATTATTTTGGGTTCGTGCTTGAGTTGTGTCATTTCTTTGTATTTCATGTTACTGCACTTAATAGGATATGTGTTCACATGACACTATTTTTGTTATTTTGAACTGTTAAAGACTCCATCTGGGTTGCTTATTTCTATCATAATAATTCTATGTAGACCTTCTCCTGAATGTATTGAATCCTTAATACTCTGGAAGATTACTTTGTCTTTGATCGATAATCTTTCAGATATGGGTCTCTGTAATTTTGTCGTTTATCATTCCTTCTCTATTCACATAACAAATGGCTATGATGGCACTCAATTTGGGTATTTGGTAACTCCACTATTTCTTAAAATTGCTTGGTTTATAACACAAATTTGGGAACTTATGAATAGAAGATAATTTACATTTTAACTCTTTGAGAACTCCTTTTATTGTTGGTGTATGGATGTTCTCTGTAGTTTTTGGAACAGTAACTATCTTTAGCTGTATACCCATTTATACCTTGATGTATGTCTATAATTGTTTGCTTAGAACTTTGTGATTCATTGTAGCTTACATTAATGGCATTTTTATATAGTATCATAACTCAAATCCTTTTGTACTCAAACTAGCATCTTGTTGTAGAATGTTGAGGAAATGTTTTTTGTTCTTGAAATCCTATAGACTTTTTCCATAATTCTATAATTTATTTCCACTATATGTTATATCATTGCTTCTATCTTAAGATGTAACTCAAATATTATGTGCTATAACTTAAGGTCTAATGCTCACCTTCAAGTGATGAAATTTGTAATTAACACCCTGATTATACAATGATTACTGGTCATGTCACTTGTATCTTCATAATGTAGATGAAAGCTTACAATAGGATATTAATATTTTTTTTTTGCTTTCTTGGCACTGCTCGAGCTCAAGTCTCTAGTACATCATACTTTCTGATTTTGAATGTTTCTTTAATGTACAGTTGTGTCCACTATGATATATGATCTGCTTCTGCTCCTTGGATTTAGTTAGCCTGATTTTGATAAAATCTACACATGAGAATGGCTTACTTGGAACTCTATATTCTTTTCCTAACCTATGGAATAAGAACCTGAGGCTTGATCTTTATTGAATATTGACACTTTTATGAATGTTTTCCATTTGTTAGAATTTGTAGTACAAGACTTGCATTTCTTTTATGGATTAGTACAACTATATATTTGTATATTCATCCTTTAGTCTGAATTGAAATAAACATACTTTTCTTATTCAAATTGCATAATGTAATACTTCTGATATGTAAACACAATAGTTAGTGTTTATTTACTTCTTCTTACATGTACCTGCACATTTAGATAAACTAGTTAGAAAACATTAGGCTTTTTGGCCTCTCTCATGCTCTATAGTTTTCTTCTTTTATCTTTACTTTTTTGAAATGATTATGGGAATCATATACACTGATGTAGAATACTACTCTTTTCAATTTCGTATCTATCTCTGATGTATCTTATGCATATAACTCATACCTCTTGATGTCAGGAGATCTATTTACATGAAATTATATAGTACAGGAATATAGACTAAACTTGGGCTCATGACAGTCAGTCTTTCCCTTTTATTTTTCTCAAGTATAATTGTTACTGTGGATATAGAGGATGAAGATGAAGTAAAGCTGCAGCTGGAAGTGGAGAAATGGAGATGAAATAAAATCAAGGCAATGATGGGTTTTTTCATCCTCCTTTACTTCTATTTTCATGCACATATACCTTCTACTTCAGTAGTTAAGAATTGCTTTTGAGTTACATCCCACGGCTTGTGTGGGAAACATTTAAATCATTTATGAATAAAATATCAAATTCTGGAACTGAGTTGTGTACTTCTTTCTACATTTTTAGTTTGATGTATGGATTTTATAATGAACTAAAAAAATCAATTACGTAATTGGATGTACTTAATCATGAAGGGAAGAACTTTAAAATATCTGCAACTTTAATAATGAACTCCCAATTACTATAATCTATAACTCTGTATAATTTTTGAAAAATTAACTCTCCGCCTATTCTATAATTCTATTTTTCATCAAGATAATACATCTTTCCTTAGGGATTTTATGTTCTTTTGTTGAAGATAAACATGGAATTATAGACTATGTGGTTTGTTACATTTGTAACAACACACATATATGTAAATTAAGTGTAATCATCAATGTTGCAACTAAAAACATAATAATACAGTAATTTATTCCCCTAGTCAGGTTCACTTAACCAATGCCATCCATCGTAATGAAGTTTCGAGTTTCCAATTTTTGCACAATTGCAAATATTGTCAACAAATACCCTGTAAAAAAACTCAAGACTCCATTAATGGCTGCTATGGTAGTTCATGTCTGAAGCTTCACCAGAATTTTTTTTGTGTGTTTTATTTATGAGCTTTTCGGTGAGTGAAACCAAGTGAAATTTTAAACACGAGATCGTGAAGACGAGTGAAATCCAAAAATGTATTTCCTGTTGCAAACCGAGGCCATTTTTTCCACTTTATAAAAACAACTTATTTTTTTCTCTTCTTCATGGTAAAAATAGTAAATCCAATGAATTGAAAGATCAGATCACACAAGATAGTCTAAAAATGTGTAAAATGGTAAACATGGTAAAAATGACAATTTTCACAAAATAACAAGTCTTAAAAAATCAACCTGCTAAAAATAGAAATGTGCTAAAAATAACATTGCATCTATAATATGAAAGGATTGAGTGTGGTAGAATATTTAGAAGGTGAAATTTAGAACCCAAAAAGAAGCATTTCCCAAAATAGCAGCTCCAGGATCCCGATGGCTAAAAAAAGAAAGTTCCAGTTTCAGGTATAAAAAGTTGTAGAAGACTTAGGTTTTAGCTATCTCGCTAATTTTTATCATATTCACAAAGTTTCAAGATGTTTTTATAGCCAAAAAAAGTTATTTTATCCTTCTCAGAGGTCTTGAGGCATCAAATTTATGTTTAGAAGCAAGACTAAGCATCGCAAGGCGCAGTAGGTGGATCTATCACCATAACTCACTAAGTTGGGTGATTTTAAGTAAGTTGGTCAAGGTGAGCTCAATGAGCTAAATAGGTTCATAAAACAATTTTCAAGGAGGACCGTCATGGGTTTATTGTGCAAACAATTATGTCATGCTTTGATGGATTGTTAAGGATGACTTTTATCATGGTTCAAAGGTTCGCAACTAGCATTTCACTAACTCATCAGTGGAGATAATTTTCATCAAAGATGGAGTGTTCTTCATCCATGCTGTAAAGCATCTTATTTCATCTCCTTATCCTTTTCTCCCCCTCTCCTTTCTCTCTCCTTTCTAATTCATCGTTGAGCATAATCATTGTATTTCGTCCTACTCACTTAAGTGACCTATTTAAGATTCGTAAAAGTATTTTCTCAAAATTATAAGAGAAATTCTTAATTCATGGAAAAAGAAAGGTCAAAAATGGAATATGGAAATAAAAATTCGTATGAAGGATGTGAAGGGTCAAGTTTTAAGTTTAAAAATTTGGATGGCTTCTTCATTCCAGGGGATAAGAATTTTGAATTTTTGTAGAACTTTTACTCTGGTACAATTGTGAATCGGAGTAGCTTGATTGAAGCTTTGCATTCATCACTACACATGAAATAAAGCTAAATTTTCTTCCAATTATCCCCTTCTTATATATGTTTCCTTTTTCCCATACTATGCACGACTTTATTGAATTGCTAATTAAGGAAAAAAAATTGTTTTGTCAGATATATTTATGGGTGGGATTGGGTGTCTTCATTAAGTAAACAAAGAGTTGGGTGTCTTCATTATCGATCCCTATCTATATCTTTGGGTTTCTTCATTACCATTAGCATATTTCATTAACTAAATGATGTATGGATGTGTGCATATTTGTATGCACGGTTTTCTCTCATTGTTAATGTTGAAGCATTGTTTTTTTCTTCCTACAACTATGTGTGATGGTAACTTTTGGTTAACAGTTGTACGACTATGATTTTACACCTACAATTATAATCCCTATTTTCTTGCTTCCCACTCTCCTTTTCCCCCCTTTCAAACAAGTTTAATCTCTTGTAAAAAATTACAAGCCTTTCCACAGGATTAATGGGGTGTTCTTATTAGATCCCAAACCTTTTTGCCTCCCATAGAGCTTATTTCACTCGCACATAATAACACAGAACTGCACCGTGTAAGTAAAGGGATCTAGAATCCCAAAGCAGTTGCAAGAAAGCTACATATTTGTCCACTCAACAAATTTTCTAGCAAATAGTATTTGGTGACTCCGCTGGGGAGAGATTTGCCTAAGTGTGCCTAAAAAGGATCTTTTCCCATAAAAAAATACAAAAAAAATTATATGTTAAAACAAAACAAAAAAAATCTGATTTTAAAGAAAATCATTTTTGAAGGAAAATCCATCAAGGAATGTTCAACACCAGTCATGTTCGATTCCTGCACCATGAAGAAATTTCTACCATTGGAGTGATGTATCAATTTTTGACAACAAAGAAGAAGAATTATATTGTGACCAATAAAACAAGATCGTTGACCAACCATTGTTTTAGACAAGTGTTTGTGAAATAGAAAATTCAAGGATGGTAAAAGAGACTCCTACTTGAATCTATAATCTACATCTAGACAAAGGAAAGAAAAATAACATGCTGCCAATGAAGAATAAATAAGGGAGTTGATAGAAAGTATTCAAACAAAATACAAGATAAGGTGTGAAGCTTAAGAATATGCCAAATGTAACACTCTCACTTCTGCAACAATTTAATGAAAAGCTTGGGGCCATGTCTTTCATCATCCTCCCTTGGGATGATTTCCTTGCATATAGGAACTATAAAATGGGAATTTTAAAACTCAATTATATGGAAAGAATCATCAGCACTATGAAAGTAAATTCCAGTTCCCAAATCTACCTTGAAATTTTGAAATATGTTGAAGCCTTGCAAGAGATGTACGATCAACTTGAAGAAACTCATATCAAGGAAGAAGAAGAGGTTATTTTTCCTATGGAGGAAGATCCTAAAGATCACTTGTACCACAGAGTTTTCATCCTCAAAAGGTTTTTAAACATTGCTGAATAAAATCATATCCTCAAGCCTTCCGATGAAGATCAAATCAGCATTCAAGAAGATGATGAAAGATAGGACAGTGCAGGATCCACTAAAGAAGATTATTGTAATCTCTCACAACTCACTATAAAGTTGAGAACACTACCCTTTTTATGTTGATCTCTCGATGACCTCATTGCATATGGTGACAGAAAAATGACATTGTTGAAAATAGAATTTTTGGAAATACTTCAGAAGCATACATATATTGGAATCCCTTTAGCAATCGAGGCTCTATCCGTAAATATCTGGCTATATAATGTAGCCCTGAATATTAGGTACGAACACCTCGGATGAGTGTCAGGTTGTCAAATTTTATCACACTCAAGAAGTTATTTCAAATCATCTCTCCCCCACTACGATGTCATCGTTATTTTTCCAGAAGATTCCTATGGATACCCCGTTCATAAGAAGATCTTAATTACTATGGAACAAACAAAATTAAACGATGAAATCACTAAATCACATCGTACACATGGTATTATAGCGGTAAAAGCAATGAACCTAGAAGAATCATTCAATAATGTCTCATACTGGCACGAGGCACTAAAATTTTGGCAGAAGTAATACTATTCAATAAAGGAATTACTCAAATTAAAAAATGGACTGATACAAAAGATTCCTGCTAAAGACTTAAACAACTCTATGAAGAAATACAATACCATGAGGTCAAGGTAAGATTGATAATCACCTTTTTAACATTCTAATCTTGTGATAAAAGAAGAAATGGATGATGTGTGATAATTTATGCACGTGATGTGATGTAATGAACATACTATTTAAGGACCAAATTATGGAACATTGAAGGCGTTTTCCAAATAGGAATAGATTTTCCGTAATATTGTGGATCCTTCCAGTGACAAAGATAATGGAACTTGTATTCCTCATTTTATCAATGGAAAAATTAGTCCTTAAGCACCAGATAGTTTACGATCATTGTCAATCGTAGATGGCTTCGATGGAAGAATATTAATACCATCTGTAGATAATAATAGAAGAAGGAGCATGTTTATAATCAACAAATACCTTGTTTCCTACTTCCCATGGATAATCAAACCATTTAAAATTCACTGGTGAGTAAAAATGTGGTCTGATTGGGCCATTCATTTATAAAGATTCTTGTAACATAATGGATGATCAGGGAAATAATTTTGTGAAGTTTTCTTCTCTCATTTTTGACGTCAACATGCTCCCATCAAGAGGATGCTATAGATGTTGGATCTCGTTGGATTCCCATCCACAAAGCATAGACCTCTTATCATTGTTAGCTAAATTAATCATAATTTTACTAGCTAGGACACGTGCTTGCAAGCTGGGTGATAATATTTGGAAACACTTAAATTTTGTGAAGGAGGTTTCTAGAATTGAGTTATTTTCTTCATGAATTCCACTGGACATAGAATTGGATAAGATTTTGAATCGTTTCAATCTATGAGTAAGTACCATTATGATGCTCCCAATTAATAAAACAAGGAATGATCCTATGGTAAACTTAGAAGTACCATATGTACACTATATACTTTTATGGATGTGGATTAGTAAATGAATATCCTCCTTGCTAAATCATACAGAAATCTTGCACTCGGGCAATGGAGATACAAGAAAAGTGTGAGTATGGATTCTGTAGTTCCTCATTTTGACGTGCCAATGTTGGAAGTTTAAACATTCTACATGTCACTGTGTATGATCAACTATCCCTAGAGGGACATTAATTGGATCAGAGTGATTGTGAAAGGATATACCCTCTTTTCTTACAATTACTCAAGCTTAAAAATGAAAAAGGGGGATCTTAAAGTGCTAAAGTAAACAAACATTTTGGTTGGATTTTGAACTTGGAACCTATCCTGAATTTTCCCCATTTTTCATTTTGACCCTTATGGAGTGTAAGATTACACTCGTATGAATAATGTAAGTGAAATCACCATGATAAAGTGGAACACAAATGCCATATATTATTTGGGTGGGAAAGAATTTGAGCAATGAGATAGTTGCGAGGCATACTTGGTAATTTAATTCGTGAACATCGGTTTATTTCTAAATTTCCACCTCTATGTACTTCACCATTATGCAGAACAAGAGTTAAACGTTGTCCAATCAAAAACACTTGAAGTCGTAAAAAATGCCTATATGAAAAAATTTATGGTGGTCATTTTGAGAATGATTTCAGGATGAACCTCAACTAGATGGATACCCCTTCCTACACATTACACATGAATAATAAAGCGGGATGTTCATATGCAAGTTCACTACACCTAGGGATATCACTACATGCTCCCTCTCTTCTCTGAGATAATCAAAGTGCTAATGGTTTGGGAATGTTTGATTTCAAAGTACCAAAAATTCTAAAGAGGAAGAATATTGAGCAAGGTATTGATATGTTTGGAAATGATGATGATCCCATAAGAATCGTCAGGATGTCACATTTTTTTACCACTCCCACTAAGACATGAGTTATGAACTCTCCAACATTTGACATTGTCATTTCAATGTCGAGTGTAAAAACATACTAACGGTGCAATATCAATATGAAGATCCCCAATCTTGGTTAGTACCCACACCATCATCAACCAAACTGAATAAATCACAAATGATTATAAATTAGTCATGATAAATAAATCAAATTATTGTCTTCAAGCATCACACATCAGCCGATTTATTCCATGATGGCATGCACTTTTCCCAAACCATTACAATGTGTATGTGTATAATCTTTCAAACCAATTAATCAAATTATAATATTCAAACTATATATAGAGTTTCCTTAATTATAACCAAGTTGGATGCTAGATATATGTCATCAAAGGAAGCAACCAAGAAAATTGCATAATTAAGCATGAAAATGATACCCCTGTGTCAAAATTTTCAATTTTTTCCTTACCAAGACACCTCGGGTCTACATGTCATTAACACCAAGCCTTACTCATTTTGTGTAATGTTCCTCGAGGTTAGATGTACATCCAATCCCTGTAGGTGATTTAGGAAACCAAAATTCAGTCCCCCTTAAGTGATTTTAGGAGCTCGTGATGAACGTCAATTTTGAGCAGTATTGGGAAGGGATACCATTGGCCTTCCCAGGACTAATGCAACCCCCTGGATGTTGAGTTATGGAGCTCAGTTACTTAAGTTTAGCATGTAATGTGAAAATTACTTGAAAATACAATAACCGAAATCGGTTAGGGGGAATTAACATCGGTCACCCAGGACTGGCATCAGTCAGGCAAGGAGGAACTGACATCGGTTACCTATATGGGAGTGTTTTAATTAACTCTTGGGAATTTGATATATGTTGTTTGCATGGGAAAGCAGATGTATTGAATAAAATAAGATGTAAATGGTCCACTAAATATGGTGAAAAAAAACTATATAGGCATGAATTTTTTGGTTTATAAGTAAGATTTATCTATGAATTATCCTGAAGAATTTGCATGGGAAAATTCCATCCGAAAACAGGACAATTCTTGGACCCCTAGAAGTCAAGATTTTCCATGTCATAACCCAAAGGCACCCCCAGAGGTAGTGGAAGATCCCAAACATTCAACCTATATCTTATCAATCATTTTGGATCCAATAGACCCCCCAGTTGGATGGTCAACGTCAGTCCCACATTAGGTGATTTATGTTAAATCTGGTGTTCATTTATCCCCCTAAGTGATTTATATATTTCTTATTGTAGAATATGCAATATTTATGAGCATGTATGCTTGAGAAGGGCTATACCATCTGGCACTTCCTGGGGACTAATGCTAACCCCAAGACTAGAGCGGAATAGATGGAGAATAATTAAACATGGAGATGACAATAAATTTCTAAGAACATTGAGGAAAATATTTTGGAAGATTCAGGGAAGATTTTGAATTTTTCAGGGCATGTTCATCATAAATGAGTTCTCAGGCCTCAGGCAGGGCACAATGTTAAAAAAGCTAATCTGAGCTTTGAGAAGAAATTCTGGGAGTTCTATAAGGATTTAGGAGCTAAATAAGATATCATAAGACTTAAGGATATGATTAATAGAAATTTAATATGGTGGAATCATATTTTTCACAGCACCTAGGCGCAATATGTTTATATCCAGTTTTTCTCATGCTTAGTCATGGAGCCGGAACAAAAATCTAATATTTTCAGGAGATCAAATGGAGGAATAAATAGATTAGACCCATACCATTTGGATTAAGAAGTCATTTTTCAGTCAAATTCATATAAAATTTCACCTTTAAACTCATCCCGGAGCTCAAGATATCATAGATTACGAGTTGGTCTCAAGGTTAAGCTCTCGTACTTAGCCAAATTTTGAATTGGACAAGTGTCAGCTCCACGAAGCTTGAGTGCATTTTGATGTCCCTTTCATCACTTTATAAAATGGACATGAGGGACATGCAAATGTGTCCCAACCCTTTTTAGCCCTTTGATCACCCATAGGACCCTCTGCATCGTCAGTTCGGCCCCTAGGAGTTTGTCGGAGCCTATTCCTCACAATGTATGGATGATTGCCAAGCGTCACAACTTGGCGCGATGTGAAAATTGATTTCTCTTTCATCCCTTTAGCTAAAGGGTAAAAAGGGGACATAAAAATTTTCCTAAACCCATGTCTTCATGAATTTTTGGATGAAAGCCAACAATTACAAACCACTTTTTGTGCCTGCTTCTTCCCCCCACATCTTCATACCCTTGTCGGCACTCACTGCCGGAAGAAATTTTTCTAGAGCTTACAAACCACCATTACCCCTTGTAGATCGTACGGATCCACAAAGACCTTCACATAGTAATAATATAGATATCATTCAGAGGAAAACACTGATCGAAGAAGCATCAGAAAAAAAGAGATTTTTTTCTGCCACCATGTTTTTGCATTGCCATAAATCCTCGTTATAGTCAAAACATGGAGAAATGCTCGTTTCTCTCAATCTAGAGCACAAATCGAGAGTGCCAGGTTTATTTCAGAATTCCTATTTTTTCAAGATGCCATCAAGATGCAATAAATGGAATATCAAATGATGACATCTAGATCAGTTAACTAGCAATGAAAACTACCTTTTGTGCCCTAGCTTCAAATGTACGTTAGATTTCCCATCAATGTCGACAATGGAATTGAAGCTAAAATTTCGCACGCACAGAATCTAGGATGGAAAACCTATCCATCAATGGAGTTATGATTTCATCACAATCGAACATGGAAAATACCCAGACCTACAAATTTTGAAGAATCCATTAATGGCTGCCATGGAAGCTACATGTGCCCGAAGTCACTTCACCGGGTGAACATTTTCATTTTTTTATTCCCAAACATTTACAGTGGAGTGAAATCAAATGAGATATCGGGGGATAAGATTGCGACGACGAGCCAAATCTGAAAATATGTGTTTGATCACAAACGCAAGCACCAGAGACCCATTTTTCCAAAAATAGTAAGCTTTCCTACACATATTTCTATTTTTGGCTAGTCTTCGTGCGAAAAGCAGTGGTGGCAAAGACAGTGTGCATCGAAGATGAATCATGAGGTCAAAATGATTATTCAGAGAAAAGAACAATGAAAATGACCACTTACTATAAAATAGTAAGTTCCCTATATGGGTACTTACTAAAAATAACAAGTCATTTCCATAGAAGTGGTCGAGGTGAAGACAACATACAAAGGAGAAAATCAAAGAAGCTAACCTCATCAAGATGATGCTAAGAATGGCAGAAATGCACCATTTACTAACATATATTAAGTCTCTCATCTGGGCACTGTGCTAAAAATAGTAAGTCACATTCAAGGGGAAGTTTTGGAACCCAAATAAGACATACGTTGATAACCATTCAAGTCAATATCACCATTTGGGGTCTAGAGAGGTAAATTCTGATGACTTACCAAAGATAGTAAGTTGCTAGTTTCCAAATATAGTAAGTATCAAGGAAACATCAATGTTCAAGCTATGCAAGTTGGTCTAGTTTTTCAAGTGTGATCAATCGTGAAGAGATGGAATTTTTTTGTGGTTTGGATATGACCATATCATATTACATAACATGACATCCATCATAGGTCTCAATGCATGCACTCATCATTTTATTAGCAAGCATATACTGATCATTCCAAAGCGTAGTAAGTGGAACATAGCAGTGTCACCAGAGAATCATTGCAAGCATGGGTGATGTGAAGTCAGTCTGGTCGAATTTAGCTTCGCCTAAGTATCAAATAATGTTTTTAAATCACTTATCCAATGGATGACCATCAGTGGTCTGTGCATTTTTGCATAGATTTTGTGGGTCAATCACTGGATTGTTAAGGAAAAATATTCAAAGTTATTCAAAGGTTCAGCAACCAGTGTTTCATCAACATGGAGGATCACTAGTGTCAAGCTAATCTTCTCATCAAAGATTCAGTGTTACTACATCAAGGCATTTAAGTAGTTCATTGCGAGGAGTGGGTTCCCTCTGCCTCCTTCTCTCTCTTCCCTCTCTTCTTTCTCTCTCTATTTCTAATTCTTCATTGGGCCTCATCATTGTCTTTTTTCTTATTCACTTAAGTGAATTATTTTAGATATTGTAAAAGTATTTTCTCACAATTATAAGAAAAATACTCAATTGATGGAAAAGGTCAAAAAGTGGAATATGGAAACACAAAGAGTCATATGATGGAGGTATAGGGTCAAGTTCAAAGTGTATACATTGGGATGGCTTATCCATTCCAAGGGATTCAAATTCTGAATTTTTACAGAACTTCTAACTCTAGTTGCATTCTGAATTGGGGGGTAGCATTGATTGAAGCTTTATATTCATGAATGCACATGAAATAAATATAAAATATCTTCCACTTCTCCCCCTCTTACATATGTTTCCTCTTTTCCCATACTATGAACAACTTTGCTGAAATACTAATTAAGGAATTTTTTTTTTGTTTTCTCAGATGTATGAATGTGTGCATTTTTGTATGCATGGTTTCCTCTCACCGTTAGTGTTGAAGCATTAGTTTTTCTTCCTACAAATATGTGTGATGGTAACTTTTGGTTAATGATTTATAGGAATCTGACTTTCTACCTACAATGTTAATCCCTCTTTTCTTGTCTTTCCACTCCCCTTTTCCCCCCTTTCAAGTAAGTTTCATCTCTTCCAAGAAATTACAATCCTTTCCACAAGATCAGTGCAGTGTTCTTGTTAAATCCTCGGCCTTTTGGCCACCCACAAAGTTTATATCACCCACACATAATAACATGGAGCTTTATTGTTCAAGTAGAGGGTTCTAGAATCCCAGAGCATTGGCAAGAAACCCACAGATTTGTTCACTAAACAAATTTTCTAGCCAAAAAAGTAGAATCAATTTCTTGTTTACTTCTTATAAGTCGAATAAATTTTCAATTCGAGTTCCCTCATGATTTCATGGAAAGGATAAAGTAAAAAGGAGTAATTTACGAATATAGGTAATTTATTTTTCCATTATTTGAATTCTCTTTCCAACTTTTTTTCAGCCTTGTATTTTTTATGATTGTGCTCATCAAAAAAAGCTCTTCTATTGGAAATTAAAATGAACTTGCATTTTCATCTCTTCTTGATCATTTATCCTACAGTAGGGGTCGAAATCTACGTTGACCATTTCCCCCCTACATACTAGTAAACTGGTTATAAACAAACTTGCATATTAAACATCCCCTCCCATGTCTACCTACTTGGATTTTATCACCAAGGGGGAATTTGAATCGGTGTTTTGGATGAGTATAAATAATTGGTGTATGATATATTTGCTAAGAAACTAACACCCTTATCATTGTGGGACTGTGAACTTAGGGGATAGACCCCCATATCATACCTTTTACCGAAACCAACACAAATATGGGCCTCATGTACCTTCGAGTATCTCAATGACTCCAACCTAAACACACTTAAAACTAACCTTAGCATTTCCAATTCTTAGTAGCTTCTATAAGCCAATTTTTCTTTTCACAAATTTCTCAAGCTAATCAACATAATCAAGAATTTCTTATTGATTGTGTGATATTCAATAAACAACTATATTTCATTCATTGTTTGTTTGTTATGTCATGGTTATGACTCAAAAATAGTCTCAAATCTAGAATGTTATATATATGTCAAACTCGCTACAATTATCCATAGATACAACCCAAGAACCACTGCACTCTCCTAATGTTAGATTAGACATGTTAGAAAATCCCAAACCACCCATCCCATAGTTCTTTACTAGTGGAGATCCTACCTTCGAAGAAATTCTGAACACAACTCTTATCACCCTTAGTAATTACCTTGTTTTGCGATCCATCTATATCCCCCATTACAATTCAAAACTCCAACTAGATCCTAATATCACTATTCATAACCCCACCTGACACATCGCTCCCAATTACCAACCAGTCATTGAATAAATGGTCCTTTATTCTACCCCTCATCACGTAGAAACATCCAAACCTATCTCATCAACTACTTTAATCATCTTTTTTCATTATACCTTTGCCTAAAATATGGTTAGCTAGCAGGGGACCCTATAATCTGCCTCTTTGACTAGCTCTCATAGTTCACCACATATTATCACCCTCGTCACTTGTAGTAAGCCAGATGGTTTCCACTTCTCCTTTTCTCTTGATAGAATCCTTTGGTATGCCTCATTTTGTGAGCTCCTTGGTCACATCCCATCCCATGAGCTCAAGTAGTCCTCATCCACAATCTAAAACCTGGTTATATTCATCCCCACATCTTGACCACCTATTAATAGAAGTCTTATCACTATTTCTCATCCCTTCTCACAACCAGAACCTACGACTGGTGTCTTATAGTATGGTTACATTCCCCATCAATGAAATCCAGAACCCTTACAACCATTCCTCAACACTTCTATCACTCAATCCTACAATATATATATTCTTCATTATAATCATTAGGTTCCCAGGCAACTTATAGTGGACCAAGCAACCTTCCCCCTTTGAAAATCATGTTTTACCATACCAATAAAATAAATCAAATTCTTCTATATTTGGAAAACTAATCCTTCCATGAAAAATGTTCAACCTCAAAATGATCCCATGCAAGATTTGATGAATAGAATATATAGTCTATAAGTTGTTACCATGGGACTGAAAAATGTATTATCTTATAATAAAATTTACAAAAAACCCATCAATCAAGCAATACCCTTCAAACAATACCCCATGTTGGCATGTGGTCTTATATGTGTTGTTATTGATGAAAAAAAACATTAATGACAAATTGGATGATGGATTAGGGTTGAATGATGTTATGGATGATGTCTACGTAATGGTTCATATTTTTTTATGATGATACACCAATATTCAATGAGGATTGTTTGCTCTTATGATCATATTCATGTAACCTAGCTAGCCTAGGTGATGGTGCATGATGGTATGAGTTTCTTAGTAACTTGAGAAGCATGTTGACATGATGGATAACATAATTTGGGAGTACTTGATCACTCACATGATTTTCAAGGTGCATATACAGGTTGGTGACCATGTTTTAGGTGCTCATTTAGAGCAGGTATGGATGTTAAGAGGTATAAGGATGAGCTATGGAGATATATGAGATACATAATTATTATATTCAGGTGTATTATGATGTACCATGTATGTTAGGATAATTTTTTAGCTTTCATGTTGAGTTACAGTGTTATTTCAATTGACCTTAGCTTCTACAGTGCAAAATCCTAAGGGGTAGCTATGCAAGTCTCAGTGGCAGGAAATATTAAGAGGTAATAATGACATTATGATGATTGGATATTTTTTTATGGTGTGTACTTGTGATTTTATAAAATATTTAAGTTTCCATGATGATTATTTTTCTTGTTATGTTAGTTTTGGTAAAACAGGGTAAAAAACTAATGTCTTTCCACCTCGAATTATAACTTCTAATGATCACCTTGAATTGTGTGAGTTGCATGGTGAATTTTAGATTTTATGGATGTTTCTATATTTATTTTATAAGGTTTCACAAAAATAATGAGGTCATTTCATCATCACATTTTTATGAATGAATGTGAAGAAGGTAAATGATTTGCTATGAGTTTTAAACCCTAGCTTGAAAATGGTTTGTGAGATTTGTTTCCTAATTGGAAAGAATTTCTTCCTAGTGCAT
This sequence comes from Taxus chinensis, assembly GCA_019776745.2. Classification (NCBI taxonomy): domain Eukaryota; kingdom Viridiplantae; phylum Streptophyta; class Pinopsida; order Cupressales; family Taxaceae; genus Taxus; species Taxus chinensis. The sequence continues at coordinate 649,745,284 of CM034151.1, forward strand.
GGATGATTATTTTAACATGTAGAGAAATAATTCAGATTTCAAGAAAGGTATGGTATATGTTATGGTGATGAGTAGGCCCCACTCAAATAAGTTTGTTTCTGAAGAATTTTTTTTGGGGACAAGGTTGTCCAAAGGTTTTGCCCAGTAAATTGACATTTTTTTGAGCATGTGAGTTTTTATTAATGTAAAAATATTTTTTACGTCATGATAATGCAGTTACATGGTCAAGTATGATTCATTTAGATTCATTGGTCAAAGGGCAACTTTGAGGCGGTAAAAAGCAATCTTTAGTGAAATGGGCATAAGATGAGCTACAAGTGGATTTAGGAGGTGATTCAAGTTATGTTGGAAATATAATTAAGATATATTTCCAATGATATAATTTTTTATTCATGAAAATGAGTTTTTTATATGGTTTTCAGGTCAATTTTTGGATAAAAGATCTTTGCCTATCTAGGACAAAACTAGTTTTGCTATAGCATTGAGTTGGTTGGAGCATGAGATGGATTGGGTCATGCTTTCTATCACCTATAATGTGAAGAGGGATTAATTTTCATTCAATGAATCCATGTTGAGGTATTTAAAGTGTCAGGAAGGGTGTTAACTAGGTGCTTTTTGAAAGCAAATGTTTGGGCATCATGATTTGGTTAAGGCAAGCGTTGATGTCGTTTGAACCAGTGGTTGTTTCAAGACTTATGAATTTATTAGAAGTTTTATATAGGTTATTTCATTTCCATTTATTTTTAACATTCAATATTTGAGATGTTTTGGTGTGATCTTCTAGCCTAAAGGTGAAATCATGGTCTTGAAGGGTGTTAGAAACATGTGTTTTGAGAAGCATAAGAAGTAGTGGTCCCATTTAATGAAATAATCTGATTGGTTGATGAAAATTGTTACCATGTATGGTGTTTAAATTTTATTTTAAGCATGTGTTTTGAATTTTAAATCATGGATAAAAATATTTTTGGTTTTAGGAGATTTTTGACATTCCAATGCATGGATTTTGAGGATTTTTGGTGCATGGAAGAAGGGTTTTTATTAGGCCAACCCATATGGGTCATGTTATCTCTCAAAAGTGTAACCTTATTGAGAGATGAGAATAGGGTTTATAAGTTTGTTTTATCTCTCACTTCTGTAGATACAATGGAAACCCTCAGGTCTGTGGGTATATCTATTGTTGAGGCGAGTCTCCGGTATCAAGGTCGGTTCTTTATTGATGTATCCTACACTATTTTTTTTTGGGTTTTGAGGATAAAATATTGATATAGATGAATTGAAATGGGGTGATACACAAATATTATTGAGGGCTTTAACTGAGTACATGCACAATAAAATTGATAAAAAAATTACAGATGCACGAACCAATGGTTTTCAGCATAATCTTAAGGCAAAACACTTGTGTATTGAGGGATAGATCACAACAACACAACAAGTTAAACATGCACACTAAGACTATGTAGAAAATACCATATTTACAACAAGGTGAGATAATTAAATCAGGGAATTAACATTCACAATAATTAATGGAAAGATACACACCACTGCAAATAATTGGAAATGCAATAAATGGTTCTTATTCAAGGAAAAAATGGAAAAAATATCCTTCAGCACTCCTGTGTCCAACAAGTCCTCCTTGTGCCATACTAGTGCATACAAAATATAGCCAAAATAATTCACCTAACCCCTCCTAAACAATTTAATCCTTACATCAAGCTTTTGAAGGCTTCTTCACATCTGTCTACTCATATTTTGTGTATTTTTCCTTCATGAATTCTCCAATCTTGGAAACTGGATCTCCTCTTTAGTGTGTTGTAACTTGTTTGCATCTTACTCATTTAACCATGATTTTCCTACTAGTACTGCATATGATACACTCTATGAACAAAATTTTTCCTTACATTTAAGAAATTAGAACTTCATGGATGCAACATATTTTATTCTATTGAAGTCTGTAATAGTCTTGTTGTTCTGTTACTTGAATCATGCTTCCTCACTTTTGATTCAATGTCCCAATTCCTTTCTTCTATACATTTTATGTTTTCATTTTCCTTTTCTTAAAAAAAATCATAACTTGTATCATGCATATTTCTTCAGCAAGTGTTTCCTTTCTGTACAATAATCATTTAGGCAAAATATTTCTACTTTTCATTTGTTATTTGTACCTGCATACTTAAGAAAATAGTTAGAAAATATTTAGGCTTGTTGGCCTCTCTTATGTTCCATAGTTTTTCTTTTCTATTTCTTCCTTTGTAATGATTCTGGGAATCATATGTGTTGTTGAAGAATATTGTTCTTATCAATTATATGTAATTGTATCTGATGTACCTTATACTTCTACTTTTTATAAATCCATCTACATGTAGTTAAATAGTAGATGGGTATAGATCAAACCTTGAGCTCAATATTGATGCCTTCTTTTTTCATTTTTCAAGTACATTGTGACTGCTAGGAGAGCTAGATAAAAGATGGAGTTGGAGCTCAAGTAAATAAGACTAGAAGATAACCCAAGGCAATGATGTGTTTCTTCTATACTCTTTTACTTTTAACTTCATGCATATGTACTTATTTCTTCAGTAGTTATGTGTTACATCCCACGACTTGTGTGGGAAATATTGTACTTCTTCATGAATAAATAACATTTAATTTATGTACTTGAGTTATATAATTATTTATGTTCTTTCACCTGATTCTTAGAGGTTTTCTTTTAATGTGACGAAAAAGATAAGGGTAAAAGGTCTAGGAGGAATACTTGTTAAAGCTGGTTGAAGGTTCTTGCGCACGTATGACTTCTTGATCCATAGTTGATCATGAGAGCTTCCTTTTGGCTAGGAGGAACTACCTGAAATGAACAACAAGACCAAAAAAAAGAGATTAAATAGCATATGATAGTGGACTGCCTAGCGTATGCTAGTTCCGGTAAGCGCGATACTCCCTAGAAGGTTATAAATCCACTATTTAAAACAATTCAATGTTAACAATAAATGAAATCCTACTGTAGTTAAAATGATTTAGGTATCTCATTCGACTACAATAAGCAAATTCATTCACAACAAGCTAAGCTATGATTGAATCTGAAGGGAAAGGTCTCTATCAGAGTACTGGTACTGGACAGGGTATGGTTTTGGGATGTTTTACGTATTTTGTGGGGAATTTAGGCTCTATTCTTGTTCTGAGGGTAGAACACAGAGACCACCACTGGTCTGGTGTAACCGATGACGGTTTAGGCTAGACCAACGATGGTCATGGGTAACCGGTGTTGGAATAGTTGGGTGAAAGAAACTTATTAAAACCTTGTTGTAAGGACATATCTAAGGCTAAATGGAAATGAAGCGGTTAATGAAATGGTTTATGGAAATATTAGGTATACGCAAAGGTATTTAATAGTCAATTATGGGAAATTTAATGGTGTGGATGAAGGAATGATCAAGTTTGCATGAAGGTAAATGATGGGAGAATGGGAATGTAAGTAGAAACTGATAATAGAGGTAACAGATCTTACTAAAATGAAAGTAGATGAATGTTGGTTAACAAAATACTTACTGTTGTATGAGCTTGATGGCTGGATGGAAATGGCGATTGATCAGATGGATGGAGTTGTATGTGGTGATGGTGTTTCCCAGGATGCTCTTGTGGATGCAAGTGGCTTTATGATTGCTTTTGATGCTGGTTCTGGATGTTCGGATGCGTGTGCAAATGTTGGTTTTGTTTGCACGCAGCTCTAGTCTAGTTTCTTGCTCTTTGAATGTGTCAACCTCGAAATAATGTTGTTTAAGGGAATAAAAGGTGACCGACGATAGTTCTAGGTTGACCGACGGTAGTTTAGGGTGACCAGCGTCAGTTAGGGTGGGGTTTTCTAGGTTTACTAAAATGCGAAGATCTTGCTTGATTTCTTGGATCTTATTTGTTTTCTTCATGGATTAGAATGGAATCTTCTTTTCTAATGGGCAGGAATGTGGTTAGAGGGAATGGCTTTGACTTTTAAGGTTTAGGTAGGTCTTATTTAGTTATGGCAACATATCAAGAATAGATTTGGGGTGAGGTGGCTAGGTGAGGTGGTGGTGTGATAATTAAATAATAAATATTGTGAGGACATGGATTAATTTAATTAATTTAATTGAATTAATATTAGAATGGGGTGAAAGTGGCCATGGTTAGGTGAGTGTGTTTGAGTTGGTTATTTGTCAGGGGATTGAGGGGAGTGTGACCCACTTTTGGTGTCTACATTTTACCCCTTTTTGTTGCGTAGCTTGTATTGGTAAGTGGCGCTGACAAAAATAAGATGTAGTTGCCCCATGTGTGCGTGAAGGTGATCCCCCTCAAACTAGGAACTGATGAGGCAGAAGGTAGAATCCATGAGTGGTTTGATAAAAGGTGAATGTGATGAAGATAAATGTGGGAAATGGGGGTCAAGGGGTAAAGGTTTAATCGGGTAATATAGGTAATGGGTCAAGGTCAAAGGTAGTAATAGTCAAATGCACACACACATATAAACCATAACATGATACCAGGTTGAAGATCATGCAAAATCTACATTTTCTAAGGTCAATAGGTTTATCCAAACAAGGTTGAGGTGATTCCGGTATCTAAGGTATATGATATGGTCAGGAAACACATCATAGGTTAGGTTCATGAATGTTTAGGTATGTTCCGGTACACCAAAGGTATAGCGAGCACATGAGGTCACAGTTCACTAGCAATGGTCCAGGTCCAAATAGCTAGGTCATAGCACGGGAAGGGCCAAGGTATGGGTAAAATAACAAGTCCCCAAATGATGAAGAGGGTAGGTGGAAAATGATGAGGTTGGGAGGGTAAAGGGAAATGTCCAAGTCATGTATGGGAGAGGTAAAAAGGATTCAAGTCAGTAAATGAGGGGTATTGGGTATTAATAAGACTAAGCAGGATAATCAACAATGGTCAGAATTAATCGATTTCGGTCTCCATGAACTGACCATGGTAGGCTAGGGTACAGGACTGATGTCGATCAAGGTAAAACCACCCTATAGGCACAGGTGACAGGTTTGCAGGGCCAGTTGGCCACGGCGCAGGGACAGGTCACAGGTTTGCAGGTCCAGTTGGCCGCTGCATAGGCACAGATAGCGGCCCTTCAGGCCCAGGTACAGGCGTAGGCTCTGGGGTTGATGGCACCACCACAGGGGTATGGACAACATCAGAGGTAAATGGTACCACCATAGATAGTACCCGCTACTAGATTGAGATATGTCCATGGGTGAGGTGAGATACTACCAAGATCATTTGATGGTAGTGGGGATATGTGTCTTATCATATGTCAAGCACAGAGCACAGTAAGCCTTGAGTGAGAGGAGAAAATCCCGTACACATAGTGTGGAGAGCACAAGGGGCCAGCAAACCTAGGGGCTGGGATAGGGTGAGGCCACTAGTGCATGGAGGCCAACTCCAGAGGTAGGGCCATCAGGAGCTCATCCAGGGTGAGGTGGAGGGAGGTCAGTTGGATGCCAAGCTAGAGGAGCAGAGGAGGAGACAGATGAAATATGCTTGGATATAAGAGGGGGAGATAATTGAGCTCCATGCATGGTTATTTTAGTTTTGACATCATGTTTTTGACATATATACCGTCTTGCATGCCAAAGATAGTGAGGATGTACATGAGAGTTTTTGATATGTTGTTATATACACTGGCTTGCATGCCAAAGATTTATGAGAGTCATGTCTATGGATACACATGTTTAGATGATTGATTTATAGAGATGATGGTGATTATGACATGATGTGTACATGGTTGTGTTTAAATTACTAGTTTGATTTATATATGTGGTGGAAACCAAGTAGTGTAGGCATGATAGAGCCAGGTCATAGGCATGGATCGAGTCAGGTTTTCAGTGTAGGCATGGATGGATTCAGGTCATAGGCATTGATTGAGTCAGGTTGGATGGTTTAGGCATGGATTGAGTCATGTTAGGCATGGATGAAGTCAGGTCATAGGCATGGATTGAGTCAGGTCGAATTAGTTATGATGAAGTTTAGGTTTGGTTTAGGTACGGTTGAGTTACGATTGGTTGAGTTTGTAATGCATTAATTTGTGTAATTAATGATGATATGGGTCACGTTGAGATGTTTTGTAGTAAAATGTATGATAATGGTAAAGAAATGGTAGACATAATGAATGTATGAATGATGATGATAAAGATGTGAAGCAAGTGTTGTTTGTTTGGTTTAATTTCCAATTATTGATATAAAAAGGAAACTAACTAAGGTAGGATGTGACTAGGAAGGGGGAGAGGGAATTGATTAGGGTATAGAGTGGCTGAGCTAACCTCAAAGGGCCCCATGCCCTCAAAAATTTTCCTACATAGTCCTGGCGAATAGGGACCTCAGGTCGAAGTAGTTCTCCCATAAGCTATGGAAAATGTGAGGAGGTTTGAGAATGGGTTGGTAGGTTATATGCACGATTGAGTAGAGGGATTTTAGGTATGGTTGAATTGTGGGAACATTGGTATGGGTGATTTTAAGTTGATTGTGGTGAAAGAGGAAAATTTTCCTAGAGATAGGCGTTGTGGGTCTAGTCCTATATAGGATGATCAATACGTAATGAAGAAGGTGAAAGATAAGAGGAGGCAAGAGAGCCACCTGATTGGTGAGGATCATAACTAGTGGACCATACCTTAGGTATGCTAATGAACATAAGACCCTAAAGACATTACATGATTGATTATCCTAAATGTGAAGAATAGTCACATGATCACCAAATGTCATGGTTCTAGCAAGTCCCTTGAGGTGGTAGGAAATGAAGGTGCAAACGATGAGAAGGTAAAAAGTGGTTAGTTTATATGGTATGAGGTAGCATGCCTTTAGGAAAGAGATCCAAGACCACAATGAGAAAGTCCATGATGAAATTTTTTTATTTTTAACTTGTATTTTAGATAGAATGATCGATGCATGAAGTCTATATGGGATGAGGGAATTATCTCCTTGAGGTCTTCGCGAAGTTGATCGATGCAGGAAGCTTCAAATTCTCATTTTTTTTGAAGTAGGCTTTACATAGTTGTCCTATGAGGGAGAGTCTATTTATAGTAGCGATGTAGAGAGAAAGATGTCCCTTTTGAGGGAGGCATCTTTTTATTGGAATTTTGACTCAAGGATTTGGATCCCATGTGAGGGATTTTAAGTCATGGATAAGATTAAGGTGACGAATCGGATTCTTGTTCAGAAAGAAAGGTGAAACGACCATGGGATCTCATCTGAAAGCAGATGAAAAGTATCCATGAGAATCACGCCAAGTGCAGAGCCGTGGTACACATATTTAAGACAGGGTAAAAGAGTGACGAGTATGCACATAATTCTTGTTTAATCATTAGGGATGGCATAGTTAAAGGAGGAAAGTAAATAGCGCTCAAGGGATGAGCATGAAAAGAGGCAGAAGGTGAGGTAGGACTAAAATTCAATAGTAGAATGGTTGAAGATGCAAGGAATTAAGGGGCTCAGGTTTGGGATTACCTTCTAGTGAAGATAAACGATAAGCACTTGATCCGTAAGCATGAGTCATGATGTATGGTCCAAGCCAATTAGGAGAAAATTTACCCCGTTTACTTTTTCCGCTTTGGTTACATGTTGATTTTCCTTTAGGACAAGGTCACCGATTTGGAAGGTTCGTTCATGAACATGTTTTTCATAGGCACGTTTGATACGTTTTTGGTAAACTTGGAGATGGTCAAGAGCATTAAGATGACATTCGTCTGATAACTCAAGTTGTGGTAAATGGTCCTAGTGAAATTCATCATCATTGAGCATGTCATGGAGAGAAATATGAAGAGATGGAATCTGGACCTCGAGAGGTAGAATAACCTTTGTACCGTAGACCAACGAAAAAGGATTAGCAGTAGTGGAAGTGTGAATACTAGTATAGTACGCCCATAGGGTGAAAGGAATGTGCATATGCTAGTCCTTCCCAGTATCATTAACCACTTTCATGAGAATTTTGTTCAGGGTTTTATTAGTGGATTTGGCTTGGATGTTGGTTTTTGGGTAATATGGTGACGAGAAACTTAGTTGAATACTGAAGGTGTCACAAAGCTTTTGCAAGGTTTTATTTTTGAATTTTTTTCCATTATCAGTGATGAGGCGATGTGGAACACCAAAGTGACAAATAATGTGATGATTGATGAACTCATATATTTTCTCGGTTTTTTTTTTGGAGATGAGAGGTATGGATTCAACCCATTTGGTGTAATATTTGGTAGCGGTGATTATCCATTGATGTCTCTAGGGAGAATGGGGATTGATTTATCTGATAAGATCCAAACCCCATTGAGAGAAGGGCCAAAGGTCATGGGTAACCAGTAAGGCATGACTGGGTGCATGATGAATGTTGGCATGTTGTTGGAATTTTACACAGTGCTTAACATAGTCACAACAATCATGGTTAAGGTTTGGCTAGTAATAGCGTAGGCAAACAATACATTTGGAAACCATGAGACCATTGAAGTTACCTCCACATATGCCATCTTGAAATTCCTTAATGGTATAGGGAATCTCAGAACTTGTAGGGCACTGTAAGAGAATACCATCAAAGCCATGTTTATAGAGGAGGCCACCCATGATGACGTAACAAGAGACCCTTTTAAGAAATGCGCGTTGTCCATTACGAGTGAGGTCAGGAGGTAAGATGGAGAGGGAAAGATAGTTTGAGTATTGTTTATACTAAAGGTCACTTGGGTCAGGAGTTACGGTTCTGATAGAGTAAAATTCATGAGGTAAATAAGAGGGTGATTGGAGTCTTTGTATGGTGACAAATATTTTAGAGTTGGTGGGTGAAGCAGGTATTTGAGAAGCCAAGCAAGCCATGGTATCTGCAAATTTTTTGGTAGAACCTGGGACGGTTTGAAGGGCATAACAGTCAAAGGTGGTCAAAAGTATGTCCACATGATGCTTATACTTTTGAAGTATCTCATTATGAACACTGGTATATACCATTGACTTGGTTTATGACCAATTGAGAATCACCAAATATGTTGATTGACTTAACATCTAAGGCGTAAGTTTCCTGAAGACCCAATATGAGTGCTTCGTATTTAGCAATATTGTTTGTACAATAAAAATTGAGTTTGAAAGATAAAGGCATGGGTTCACTGTCAAGTGGAATGAGGATAACACCAGACCCACCCCCACGCTGACACTTGGAACCATCGAAGAAGAGTGTCATTTGGTAAGTGGGTTCATCCAGGGAAAGGGTAGTAATTGACTCATCTAGGAAAGTCAAAGTTAGAGGGTTGATCCCGGAAATAGGTGCATCGGCCAATTGGTCAGCGATATCTTGGCCCTTGATGGAATTTTGATGGATGAATTCAAGGTCGAGGTCAGCCAGAAGCATAAGCCAGCGTGTAGCCCGTTGATTTTGGTAAGGTTTGGCATACATGAAGTGTAAGGGGTCAGTGTTGGTCACAACATAGGTTTTGTGGTTAAGTAGGTAATGGCGGAGTTTGGTGTCAACGAAAACTAAGGCTAAGTAAAGTTTTTTGGCATGGGTGTATCGGGTTTCATATTCCAGAATAGTATGGATTATGTAATAAACTACTTGCTCCCTATGTTGTTCATCGCGATGAGCGAGCATGGCCCCTAAGGAGTGATCGGTAGCAGATATGTATAGATATAAGGGTTGATACTCTTTAGGTGGAATGAGTATGGGTGGTTGGAGAAGGTATTGTTTCAAGGCCTCAAAATATTTGTGGTAGTCATCATCCCATTTAAAGGAGACATCCTTTTTGAGAAGATGATGAAATGGCTGACATCAATCAGAAAGTTGAGAAATGAAATGGGTGAATAGACTGAACTTACCTTGCAGGCTACATAGTTAGTTAGTGGTGTGGAGGCATTTCGAGAATGGCCTTGACCTTAGCAGGGTCAACCTCTATACCATGTAAGGAAATGATAAATCCAGGAGCTTTCCCGAGAGAACCGTGAAGACACACTTCTTGGGCTAAAGGTGAACACAATACTTAATGAGGTGGTCAAAGATGGTTTTTAGGATGGCGAGGTGCTCGGAGCTGTGTTTAGATTTGGAAAGGATATTTTCTACGTAATCTTCCAATATACGGTGCATGATGTCATGGAAAATGTAAGTCATAGCCCGTTGATATGTGGCACCAGTGTTTTAAAGGTTGAAAGGCATAAATCGATAGCAGAAGGTTCCCCAAGGGGTGATGAATGTGGTTTTGTGTTGATCCTTTAGGGAAAGCAATATTTGGTTATAACCCGAGAAACCATCCATGAGTGATAGCATCTCATGACTAGTAGTAAGGTCAACCAGCTGGTCAATACCGGGTAGAGGAAAGTCATTTTTGGGGCAAGCTAAGTTGAGGTCATGAAAATATGTGCAAATACAAAGTCCCCCTATCACCTTAGTGATAAGGACAATGTTAGAAATCCATCGGGGATAATCAATGGTAAGATGAAGGAAATGCAAAGAAGGCGTTGAAGTTCTTCTTTGACCAGAAGAGAAATGTGAGGGTGCATTTTCCTCAGCTTTTGTTTGACAGGTTTGGCATTGGAATGGTCACGATATTGTGGACCACTATGGTGGGTCAATACAAGGCATGTCAGCGTAAGACCAAGCAAAATCATGGTTATGATTTTTGAGAAAAGAAGTGATGGCTTCATGTTCAGCAGCATCTAAATATTGGCCGATCTTTAGAATGTGCAGGTCATCCTGAGTATGGATGTTGATCTCGATAGTTGATTCATTCAACATGGTTTGCATCTTAGATGGTAACGACCAATGAATATATGAGTCTTCTACACCAATATAGGTGAGTATAGATTCATCATCCTGACATTGAACGACATTAATAGAAGGTGTATCGTCATCGATCATTTCAGGATATAGGAAGGGAAGAGAAGAAGGGGCCTTGCCCTCGCATTGATAAGTCAGAGGCCCCAAGGAAATGGTGTTTATAAAAAAAATTAGGAGGGATGGATTCTGGATCCATCGACTTTGTCGGTGAAGGTGGTGAAGGTGGTGAAGAAGGTGGAGTAGGTGAAGAAGGTGATGAAGGGTCGATATCTTCAACGAGTTCAATGCGAGCCTTCTTGGTAGGTAGTTCAGCAAAGCCGATACCACTACGGTCGTTATGTTTGTAAGTAGTACATGGAATAATAGTGTGATGACATTGCTCGTAAAATCCAAAACCAAAACCATTCCATGAACATCAGTGCAGGAAGGTGTGGGTGAAATGGCAATTGGTGAGTGACTGGAGATTGGCAGAAAATGGGCGGGTTTGTGATGGTGGTTTAGGTGTATAAGTGGAAACATCAAGTCCCCCATAGGTGAGATTGGTATGAAGGTGGGGAGGACCGTAAAGGAGATTCTCTCCTATGCGGTGATCATAGTGAGGGTGTTAGTGAAGGCTTCCATACTCTTGTGGAGTAAGGAATGTGTTGACATTATATAGGTGATACTCCCCCAGAGTGAGGCATTTAAAAACACCTTCCAAGGGATCAGTGGTCAGTATGTGGGTAGCTGGGATAGATGCAATGTGTTAGAGATTGGATCAGAGGTGGTGTTAACTAATTGGGAGGCTGATGATTTGGTAGGGGAGGTCGTGGCAGTGGTAGGGATGGAGGATTTAGGTGTGGTTGAGGTAGCGGCAACATTGGTGAGCGGAGGTGTAGGTGAAGAGGAAGTGGCCATGGACGTAGATGCCTTAATGGGTACAAGCACATCATTGGGTTGATAAAGCATGTTGCAGGTTTTAAAAGGTGATGGGTCAGCCTGAATGGTATAAGTGTGTCCTTCATGCTCAAACTTCACACAACGATGTAAAGTAGAAGGAACACAACCCATGACATGAATCCAGGGTCTACCAAGTAAAATGTTATATTGAAATTTCCCCTCCAAGATGTAAAATAACTCTGGAACAGTATGGGGGCCCACACAAACATGGAGGATGATGGTGCCAAGTGTAGAGGTGATAACATCATTAAATGAATACAACATGATAGGATGTTTATGCATGTAATTTTCAAGTATGCGCATTTGGTTGAATGCATGGGAGGAGATGATATTAATGCTAGCATCCCCATTGATCATAACATGTTGTACATGTATATTATCAATATGGATAGAGATGAAAAGGGTTGGATAAGGGTCATCAGTATGGTGTGGTGCGATCTCTTCATCTGAGAAGCTGAGGGTGGCTACTTGGTGAGTAGGTGGAGATGTAGAAGAAGGTGGTAATTTGGTGAGAGAGGTTGCATGATGGGGTGTGATAATGGAGGCTACGGGTGTGGGGTCATTGGCTAAAACCTCAATAGATTGAAGAACCTCTATGAGATCTTGACGATGGGATTCAGAGGTTTTGATGAGGTCATATAGGGAAATTTTGAGGGAGGATTGGTGTAATTTTTTGAGCATCACATGATGTGTAACCCCATTAGAGATAGGATATGTGGGGCTAAAGATAGTGACTTTAGGTGTGGGTCCAGATGGTATGTTGGGTATGGGGTTGGTTGGTGGGTAACTTGCTTTCTCCTTGCCCTTGTCTTTATGAGCACGGGTGGCAATGTTGATCATGTTAATCTGAGGGGAGGGGGTAAATGGAGAAGGTGTAGGATGACTGGTATAATGGCATGACAATAGGAAACCTACCAGGGGAGAAAATCCTTGTGAAGTGAGTTTGGTGTAACGACATTTGGGTGGTGATTTGGAAAACTCTCTTATATGAACCATGTTAAATTTGAATCTCGGAGGATGGATCAAAGAGTTTTGATGGTGGAGGTTTTGGTTGTTTAGTAGGCAATGAGGGAAGAACTGTGGAAAATGGTGCTGGAAAAATGGGGTCCTCATCGAGAAGGTCATCATCGTCAAAATTTTCTTCAAGAAGACACAGCTGGAAAAGAGTAGCTTTTAAAGCCTTACAGTCCTCTACATCGTGCCCTAGCACACAATGGTAGGTGTAAATTTTGGTTTCATCAAACCCCTTTGGTTTGGGTTTGTGTGGGACGTAAGGTCTAAGAGGTGGTAATGTGATGATGGAAGTTTTAGGAGGTTGGATTTTGGCATAGGACCCCACTTGTGGATCACAATGGGAGGTGAATGTGGGTTTGGGTGCAGGTGTGGCTGATTGTATAGGAAAAGTATTTGCAAGAAGGGGAATGGGTTGGGCTACTAACTTGGTGTGTGGTGTTGTCTTAGGTTTTAGTCATGTCTGATTAGGTAGGGGCATGGTAGATGAACTGGCAATAGAGTGTGTGGTTGGTCTAACTACATTATTGGAAGGTAGCAAATTTTTGCCTTTGGGTTGCACCTTCTTGGGTAAAGGTGATATGGGTGCATGAGATATAGAGGGAAGAGTGGATGGTGGAAGAGGTTAGGTTACCCATGGGGGTAACTGAGGTGCTGTGGAGGTAGATGGTGTAGGTTAGGCATGAGGTGTGAGGGAAAGGGAAGGAAGTTTCATGGGTAGTGAAGAAGTTATTGATGGTATTGGAGGTATGGGTGGTAAAAAGGTTACAGGTGTGGGTAGAGGTTGTGTGGGGCGCTTGGGTATATTAGAGGTCTGCGAGGGAGAAATGGGCTGTTTTGATTCTTGGTTTACCAGTGGGTGGAGGTTTCTTAGCCAGGGTCGAGAGGTGAGGTCCTATGATGGATGAAAGGGGTGAAGGTGATGAGGATGTGATTGGCGAGGTTTGGGTATGAAATCTATGGGATTGGTTCTTTTGTTTAGGGGCTGTGTTAAATTTGGTGTTAGTTTTGGAGGATGTAGCTAAATCTAATTTGATGGGTGGATGAGTAAGGCTAGCCTTTGCGATGACCCCCAAAGTAGTAATAGGTTTAGGAAAGGAAGATGATGTAGGTGTGGATTGGGATGTAGATGCATGTTGGGTTATGGGTAGAGGCGTAAGTTGAGCCATGAGTGGTATCATGGGAGAATTTGTGATGGTTGTGGTTATGTTTGGTTTGGTCAGCTGAATTTTTTTTGGATAGATAGTGGAGGTGTCAATGAGTGACATCTGCATTTGTGTTGAGACAGGAAGTAGAAGACGTCCCCAAAGTAAGGCTCTATCAACATAATCTAGGTGATTGGATAAGCACGAGAATGGAACTTCTGTGGGTGAGGTCGATGTGGATCCAATGGAGATTCCCATAAAATGTGTTTTAGAAATGGGGAATTTTCTAGCTTCAGCCTCTGTGGGTAAGAGAGTTGAAAGTAAGTCAACAGGATCTTGGGTGGCTGATAGAGAATGGTCACCTAGAGGTAATGACATTTCTACTGGATCTTTGATAATTGGAGGAGATGATGGGTACTCCTTTGTGGGTGGAGGAGATGAACAAGCATCTCCCATGGGTTGGAGAGGTACTGTTGGTGACAGTTCTCTAGGTGGAGAAGCCAAAGGTGAAGTGGTCTTGATGTTAACAGAAGGCTCCTTCACATGTGAGGGAGGAGACAAAGGGTGTTCCTCTATGGGTGGAGGAATAGGTGAAGTGGGTTCATGTGTAGGTGGAAGACCTCAGGCTAGGATTTCCTCTATGGAAGGAATATGAGGCAATTGGGAAGCAATTGGTGCATCACTGAAAAATAGCATGGACCTCGCGGGTATGACTATCATTAGTTGAGGTCTCTCCAGTTTGATCAGAAGAAGGGACATGATTAGGAAATGGTTTCTTGAAGATGTGTAGGTTTTGGTTGGCAGGTGCGTTTGGATTATCCAAGACTAACTCTCCATTCTTTAGCATTTCCTAGACAATGTTCTTGAAAGTGATGCAATTACCATCATTATGACCTTTTACCTGATGATAGTTGGAGAATTCGTGCTCTTTGTACCACGTAGGTGTGGGGCGAGCAGGATCAAAACCAGTGTGTGGTTTTATAGGTGGAAGGGTGATGACCCCAAATTTAATGATATTTTCTAAAATAGAAGAATAAGGCTCGCCAATTGGGGTGTATTTCCGTTATTCTCATCTGAATTGAAAAGTATGGACAGGGGAAGGATTAGATGAGGGCTTAGCCTAATTTGATGGATGAGCTGGGCTGGCCTTGAGTACCACTACATTAGCGGTTCCCTTGGCTTTTGAATAATTATTTTTTGGTTTCGAATAAGAAGAGGTATCATTTGACTTAAATGTTTTATTCTTATTTCGTAGTTGGATTTTCTTTTCTTCGATGGCACGAATCTCTAGCTTTTGTGCCATGGTGAATGCCTCATCAAAGGTTTGAAAAATCTACACCTGTAGGGTCGGTGAAATATGTCTATCACAAGCCCACATGAAGAGCTCTATGAGTTCGATATTTGGTAGTTGGAATGTGTGTTGATTGATCAAGCTACGCTGATGAGCAACAAAATCTGTGATAGACTCGTTGTCATATTGACGCGTAGAGTAGAGGTCAGTCATGGTAACCTTCTTAACAACGTTGATGGAGAAGTGATCCAAGAAGGCTTGGGCTACCTGATTAAATGAGTAGATAGAATGTCTAGGTAACCCACTATACCAGTCCAATGCAGGCTCGGTCAGAGACATGGGAAAGGTCCTCAGAAGAAAAGCGTCATCATGGGCAATAAGATAACACCCATGTTTGAAAGACCACAAATGTTGTTGTGGGTCCTCTTTGCTGTTGAATTAGTTAAATTTAGGCATCTCCCAATGTATGGGATATGGAATGAATAGGAATGGAGGGGTGTATGGGATCATTGCAAATTTCATTTTAAGTGAGAGAGTTACACGAGCCAGAAACCAATGCCTCCAATGTCTGCATCTTTTCCATCATCAACTTGATGAGGTCATTGGTAGGTGGTGATGGATGGGTACCTCCTGTAGTGTAAGAGGGTTGGTGTTGGACATATAATGGAGGTGGCATTCCAGTATATGGAAATGCCACATAGGTAGGTTGAGAATGAGGGAGTGAGATAGGGGATACGTACCCAGAATGAATGATAGATGAAACGGGAGGCTTCTGATAGTACGTATATGGAGGTGGAAGGGTTGAGGTAACTCTAGTAGTGATGGGGGATAAGGACTGTGGAAGAGAAAGGACAATGTTGTGAAATGGGGTAGGGGTCATCATCACTGGGGGTGGTTGTGTTGCTATGGGTATGTGTGAGACAATAGGCACGGATGAGGTTATGTTTTGGGTGGTCACAGAAGGTATAGTGGACATTGCGGGTGTGATAGATGTGGTAGAAATAGAGGTCATAGCAGGTATAGGGCCTAGCTATGAAATGAATGGGGAAGGTAGGTACGGGTAGCGCGGAGCTAGAAGGGACTGACACAGAAGTAGGAACGAGATTCAAGGGGATAGATATGGGCATGCCGTATATCAACTAACCCAAGGCATCTCGAGTGGATGAGTGGGAAAGATAAAACTATAATGTGGTAGGGTTCTAGTCAAGGAGTTGTATCAACTCCTCGTCACCTGTGGTGATAGTGATAGGTTGGGTAGGATCCATGGGTGATAGAATGGAAGGTGGTGAAGGACTAGGTAGGAGTGGTTGACAACTAGCATGGAATATGAGGGTGTTTTCTTGGCTATGAACTTCAGTACCATGTGAACAAGTACTTATTTGGTGGGACTTATTTCTTTAAATGACACAAAAATACAACCAAAAATAGGAAAAACAAGCAGTGGTAGGTGGATTGGGTAAAAATATCAGCTAAAAAATTTAACAGGCTAACCGATGTCCGGTTAGGGTAAACCGACGTAGGTCACAGGTAACTGTGGTCAGTCACTGTGGAAGAAGAACAATTTTCCAAAACAAGGTAAAAGGCTAATAATCTATCAGGTAGATAAGATGTAGATGGATTTTATCTGGACAGAGAAGATGATGAGAGTTACAGAGACTCTGAATAACAAAGAATATGAAACAGGTGTCCTTTTGGGTAGGTTAACCAAAAGAATAGTAAACCGACACCGATTGGGTAAAACTGGTGACGGTCAGAGGGTAACTAACGACGGTAACTGGACCGACACCGGTTACTGTGAAATTGAAATAGAGATGAAGAAAAGGTGGTTGTGATTTAAAATCAAGTGTGGAATCAAACCCATAATTTTGAGAATGATGAAAATGGGGTCTAGGCACACTCAAATGAAGTTGGAATACATAAACTATGATGAGGAGCGTGCAAGGAAAAATAACAAAATGAAGAATGTGTCCTCTCACCTCAAAACACAAGCCAAGCAGAAACACTAAGAAAAATACAATCCTAAGAGTGCTCTTTCCTTTATGTTTGTTCAACTTACATTATTAAGGACTAACTGTGTGTATTTAGAACAGAATGTTTTTGTTGGGAAGGCGTCCTACGAAGAAGGATATCTAAAAGGAGAGGTTTCAGGTATGTTATGGTGGGGGTGGGCCATCTCCTGAGATAATGTCTCGACAGGAGAAACGAGTTGGGGAGTACCTGCCAATCGGACCATGTGATCACTGATAGATGTTCCTGGGTAAGATGTTGTTTAAGAAAGATGTGTTAATTTGAATTTGTGCAGTTTGGTAAGACTCGGAGAGAAAGAGAACATGTTTTCTATGATTCTTTTGTCAACCATCAGTTGGGCATGACTTCTAGCATATATGTTGCTCTCATTTAATGTGAGCTAATGCACTCAAGAAGAATGAAATGTTGTTTATTTTAAAGCCTCAAATTGAAATATTGAATTCGATGACACAAAAAGATGAACACAAGAGAGTATGATCTTTCACTAATGCAGTACAAATGAAAGAGAAGAAGAATTATTTTTATAGCACCAAAACATGATTACTTTGAGACAATAGAAAGGAGAGAAGATTCTAGGGGAGAATTTTAATGTGAGAACCTTTCAGAAAGGAAACAAACATACAACTTTTCACCTAGAAATGAAGAAATGCAAGGAACCTCGAATGGGTCCCACCGGGTGTGCCAAAATGTTTCACCTGATTCTTAGAGCATTTCTTTGAATGTGATGAAACATAGATAAGGGTAAAAGGGCTAGGAGGAATACCTATTAAAGTTGGTTGAAGGTTGTTGCACGTGTATGACTTCTTGATCCACAGTTGATCATGAGAGCTTCCTTTTGGCTAGGAGGAACTACCTGAAATGAACAACAAGACCACCAAAAGAGATTAAATAGCATATGACAGTGGACTGCCTAGCGTATGTGAGTTCTAGGAAGCGTGATACTCCCTAGAAAGACTGTCAATCCACTGTTTAAAAAAATTCAATGTTAATAATAAATGAAATCCTACTATAGTTAAAATTATTTAGGTATCTCATTCAACTACAATAAGAAAATTTATTCACAACAGACTAAGCTATGATTGAATCTGAAGGGCAAGGTCTCTGTTAGAGTACTGGTACTAGTCAAGGTCTGGTTTTGGGATGTTTTGGGTATTTGGTGGGGAATTTAGGCTATGTTCTTGGTCTGAGGGTAGAACACAGAGACTGGAGTCGGTCTAGTGTAACCGATGATGGTTTAGGCTAGACCGATGATGGTCATGGGTAACCGGCGTCGGTACAGTCAGGTGATTGAAACTTATTAAAACCTTGTTGTAAGGACAGATCTAAGGCTAAATGGAAATAAAGAGGGAAATGAAATGGTTTATGGAAATCTTAGGTATACTCAAGGATCTTTAACAGTCGAGTATGCATAATTTAATGGTTTGGGTGAAGGAATGATCAAGTTTGCATGAAGGTAAATGATGGGAGAATGGGAATGCAAGTAGAAACTGATAATAGAGGTAACAAAGCTTACTAAAATTAAAGTAAATGAATTTTGGTTAACAAAATACTTACTGTTGTATGAGCTTGATAGATGGATGGCAATGGCGGTTGATTATATGGATTGAGTTTGATGTGGTGATGGTGCTTCTGAGGATGCTCCCGTGAATGAAAGTGGCTTTATGATTGCTTTTGATGCTGGATGTGGATGTTTGGATGCATGTGTGAATGCTTGTTCTTCTTGCATGTAACTCTGGTCTCATTTCTTACTCTCTGAATGTGCCAACCTTGAAATAAGGTTGTTTAGGGTAATAAAGGTGACTGATGACGGTTCCAGGTTGACCGGCGGTGGTTGAGGGTGACCGGCATCGGTTACGGTGGGATTTTCTAGGTTTACTAAAATGGGTAGATCTTGCTTGATTTCTTGGATCTTGTTTGTTTTCTTCATGGATTAGAACAAAAGCTTCTTTTATAACATGCGGGAATGTTGTTAGAGGGAATGTAGGATTTGATTTTTAGGGTTTAGGTAGGTCTTAGTTAGTAATGGAAACATACTAAGAATAGATTTGGGGTGAGGTGGCTAGGTGAGGTGGTGGTGTGATAATTAAATAATAAATATTGTGAGGACATGGATTAATTTAATTAATTTAATTGAATTAATATTAGAGTGGGGTGAAAGGGGCCATGGTTAGGTGAGTGTGTTCGAGTTGGTTATTTATCAGGGGATCGAGGGGAGTGTGACCCAATTTTGGTGTCTACATATGCTTTCAACTTTATAAAATGTATATTGATTGTATAATGAAATAAATAACTTAATGACATAATTAAATGTATTTACATGCAGAAATAATGAGTTTTGAAATACATGTAACTTTAATAATGAACTCTCTTTCTTGTAAATTGAAACTCTATTTGTTGTTCCCAAATTTAGCATTTCACATAAATATTTATTCTCGCCTTCATCAGGGCAATGCATTAGTCCTTCATGGATTTTGTGTTTCCTCACTGAAGAAAAACATGGAATGGCATTCTATGTGAGGGGTTACATTTGGTAAAAACACACATAGCTGCAGATTACATGTAGTTAATCAATTGCTGCAACTGAAAAACATAGTAAAACTATAATGCATTCCCCTAGTTAGGTCCACTTCATCAATGTCGTCCATCGTGACAAAGTTTTGAGTTGCCCAGTTTTTCATAATTACAAAAATTGTCAACAGTTTTGGTGATCCTGCAGGGAGAGCTGCCTGCTAGCTTGTAGACTAGTCCCTTTCTCTCGTCCATTGGGCATGGAGTTAAATCATATAACCAAAATTGAATTTCTGAAAAAAATTAAAGCTGGGAAAGGATTTGGAAACCATATCATGTGCACGAATGCACTTTATTAAATTGAAAAAACATTGCAATGTGCATGAAATCACTTATTGAAAGGGAAATCCTACTCTAACAAAATAGTATAGGATTTTCAATAACATTGTTTTAGAAACATACCATTCATAGGAATGGGAAGTTCCTCTTTATTCAGCCTTGAAAGTTGAAATGAATTGTGTTCTTTGCAAGATGAAATCATGTAAGGACCACTCTAGATTGTATCAAACTTTGTGTGGTTTCTTGGCTTTGCATGATCATCATCCCATTTTAACACAATGTCTCCTTCATTGAAGACTCCAAAATTAGCCTTCTTATCAAATGTTTTCTTTATCTATTTTTTATTCTCTTCCATGTTTAGATGAGCTTGATGTCTTAGCTCCTGCAAATTCATTAATTCTACATAACAAACGTATAATGGTTCATTCTCAAGTAATTCCATCTGATGTAGCAAATCCAATGCAGGAAACTTAACTGAGATGGGCATTCTTGCCTCTCTTCCATAAGAAATCTTGTACGGTGAATTGCCAACTAATCTTTTAGGAGTCACTATGTCAACCCAAAGTGTTGAAGTTAACATCAGATGTCAAGCTCTTTGGTTGTCCTTGAGTTTTCTTATGATGATCCTCAAAATAATTTTGTTAGTACTTTCAGCTAATCCATTACCTCGTAGGTAATAATTGGATGATGTAATTAAATAAATTTCATGCTTAATAGCCCAATCTATTACCTTTGCACCAATAAATGCTAAGGCATTATCTGAAATGATAGTTGCTGGAACACCAAATATATAAATTATACCTTTGTAAAAGGATAGTATTGAAGTCCCGTTAGCTTCTTTCAAGGCTATTTCTTTTGTCCAACATGTAGATAATCTGTAGAATTCAAGATTCACTTGTGTCCTTGTGACGAAGGTTGATTTATCATGCCAATAAATTCAAAACCCCACTACATGAATGTATGATCTACTGAAATAGGTTATAGGGGAAGTGAAGCTAAATGTTTTGTCATCACCAATCTGGCACTATGATAATTTTCCACCGGGAACTCCTTGTGCTATGATTATTTACTAATGTACAACCTTTAGTTTGGTGGATGTAATTTGGAAACACAACAACAAACATAACACAAGAATACCATAGACTATGATACGAAGGAATGATGAAAAATCTGAAATCTAAGTGTAAATTATAATATCAACATGAAATTGTTATAATCTCACCCATGAAGTACTTCAAGTGTTACTGACTTCACTTTCCTTCCAACAATAACTATGGGAGAAACTTCACAATGGATTATTTAACACACCTTCTAAATGATGGCTTCCTTTACACACTTACTCATACAATATTTCTCACTACTTCTCTCTATGCTAAATGAGGGGGGTGGCCTCTTTATTTATAGGAATTCAGGCTTATCCACCCTATATCTAAGATAGGATAGGAAATCTCTTCCGGCCAATCATATTCCATGCCTAAACTCTTGCCTTTACATGTAGGCTTATCTTCTAAGATAAGATAAACCTTATCATCTCACATGGGTTCCACCTTTTTAGACTTTTCCACAAATAAAATACACAAAATATTTATGACATCACTCTTTGTCCTTATTACAAATATAATATTTCTAATTCCTAATCATGTAGACCCTGCTTCTCTACTTACCCCAACTTTGACATTTTAACATTACCGGACCACTTACAAAAAATATTTACTTTTTACCACAACATTCCTATTGTACTTTGACTATTACCATACTCTACTTTATTGGTGGCACCATACCGACGGTGACATTATCTTCTATCAAACGCCACTACTAATCATACTTAACAACATCCTATTCCTAATACATACATAATAAAATAGAAATTACAGAGGAAAATTTTAATGTCAACATTTTCCCCTTCCTATCCTCTACTCTGTCCTCGGAGTAGACTATTCTGGTGCTTGGAAAATATTTAAATTTTCGTGGTTGACCCATTCTGTAATGGGAGTGCCATCAAATTCCTCCAGTCGATATGTACCATTTTCATGCACAGCTGCTATTTTGCAGGGGCCCATCCGTTTAGGAAGAAATTTTCTCTACCTTCTTTTTTTGTATCTGGAATCATATACTATAACTAAGTCATTCACATGAAATGGATACCAATAGATCTTTTGATTAAAGTATTCCTTCTGCTTCATTTTCTTCTTATATCTTGTATCCTTTGCTATTTCCCTCATTTCCTCTAGCAAATGAAGATACACCAACCTTTCTTTTACTTAATCACTTTCATCCATCTTTTCCTTTTTCATAAATATCATAGTGGGAATATCAAACTCAATAAGAAGAACTGGATCAATGCCATAAGCCAACCGAAATGGGGAGTATCATGTTGTTGACTTTGATGTTTCCCTATATGCCCACAATGCTGCATGAATCCTTTTATCCCACTTATGTACCTGCAAGGCTGCATCTTTTGCTAGAATTTGATAAAACACAATAATTGTTCATTCCACCTGTCCATTTGTGCTTCGCTTGTATGTTGTTGCCTTCATGTGCTTAATAGAAAACTTGTTGACTAGGGCTTCTACCACCTCATTAATGAAGTGGATTTCTTGATCTGTTACAATTTCTAATGGGCAACCAAATCTAGTGATAATGCGTTCATATATGAACCTTGTCACTTCATCCATGGAAGTTGTTTTCAATGGCCTAGCTTTAACCCACTTGGTTAAATAATCTATGGCAACTACAATACACTTATTTTGGCGTGGGGTAGTTGGAATTGGACCTACAATATCTATTCACCACTTTTCAAAGGGACCAAGTGAAAGAATAGGGCATAATGGAGCTGATGAAGTATTACGGTTACCATGTGTTTGACAAATATCACATGTCTTACAATAATTATAACAATCTCTAAAAAGAGTGGGCCAGTGATAACCTGCATCTAAGATCTTTCTTATTGTAAGTTGTCCAGAGAAGTGTCCTCCACATGTACCATTATGGAATTCTTCTATCAGCTCCTTCTCTTGATCACGTCCAACTTCCCTCTTGTACTATCCATCAGGTCCTATTCGAAATAATACTCCATGCAAAATGGAATATGGACAACTGGCTTGAGTAATCTTCCTCTTAGTCTTTGCATTGGCACCATCAGGAAACTTGAATTCATTCAGATAATTCCAAATATCTATGTATTCACTAGGGATTGTGTCAAGGATAACAATGTTGCATCTGGGAAATCATCATCATCACAAGATGATCCTAAACCATCATAGGCTCGAGAGAGTGCATCTGCATTGACATGCTTCTTTCCTGGCCTATCTATAATATCAAATTCAAATTCTTGTAGCAAAATTATCCATCTTTCTATCCTCCCTGATGGGTTAGGCTTATTTACAATATATTTCAGAGCCTGATGATCTTTTACAACTCTAAATTTCTGCCCTAGAAAGTAATTTCTAAACTTCTTTACAGCAAAAATGATAGCTAGAGCCTCTTTTTTAGCTACAGTATAATTTACCTCAGCACTTCTCATTTTTCTACTCCCAAAGTAAACGGTATGATCATTCCCATTTTCATCTTTTTTGCTCAAAGTACTTCCTAGTGCTGCATCCGAGGCATCAATATACACAATGAATGGCTTGCTCCAATCTAGATTCTTTAAAACAGGTGAAGACACCAGGGCTTCCTTCAGTTGTTCAAAAGCTTCATGTGCCTTATTTCCTGGTTCATAAGTAACATCTTTCTTCAAGAACTGGGTTAGTGGCTGTACAATCTCTGAGAAATTATTGATGAACCTTCTATAGTAACCCACATGGCCTAAAAATGATCTCAACTTACTTCTATTCCTAGGAAATGGTAACTCTTTGATTTTTGAAACTTTATCAGGATCAGTACCAATACCATCTCTGGATACAACATGCCCTAACAAAACACCTTTATAACATCCAAAGACACACTTTATAGGGTTTAGTGAGGCTTGTGCTTCATCTAACCTTTGAAATATCATCTCCATCTGGTGCAGGTGGTCCATCTTACTCCCATGGATGTAAAAATCATCCAGAAATTCAAACACCCTATTCATCAAGCGCTGGAACGTTGCTGGAGCATTACACAACCCAAAAGGCATAACTCTATAAGAAAGCATTCCCCAACGAGTGGTGAACATGGTCTTCAGCTGATATTTCTCTACTATACGAACTTGGTTGTATCCACTATATCCATCAGCAAAACTATAGCACTCCTGGCCAGCTACTTTGTCCAAGATTTGATCTAAGAATGGAAGAGGGTAATGATCCTTTTTTTTTGCCTTGTTGAGCTTCCTATAATGAACACAAATGCATAGTTTCCCATTCTTTTTTATTAAGATCACAATGGGAGAAACCCATTCTGAATTCTCCACAGCAAATATGAATCCTGCATCAAGCAACTTATCTATTTCTTCTTTTACAGTCTTGGAAAAATTAGGATTCGTTCTATATGGCATTTGCTTTATGGGATTAGCACCATCTACCAGCTCAATTGAATGTTCTACCCAACTTACTTGACAGAGTTCCTTATAATCAAAAGTGAATAGGTGTATGTACCTTCGAAAGAGCTGGAGGTAGGATTCCTTCTCACTCTCCATCACAACATCACCAATCTTTATTTGTTAGAGACGATCAACAATTTATTCTTCAGATAATCTTATGGGTTCATGAGTCGATGTGATTGGAAGGATATCCATGACCAAAACATCAACCTCACTTTCTTCATCTTCTGTGTCCACTTCACTAGTACTAGAGTAATCAGAGGATGTCCAATCATCAGTTTCATCACTTGAATCCACAGGTTCTGCCTTATGATGCCAAGGGATCACGTTTATCTTCACCCTCTCTCTACCACGTCTAAGTATCATGAAGCCTTCATTCTAGTAGTTTCTTGCATGAAATATCCTTAGCCATGGTCTTCCCAATAACATTGGGTACGCAACAGTACCATTTTTCATCCCCTGAAAGTCTACCACACATACAACACCCATAACAGATATTGCCACATTTGAAACTACATCTCCTGGTTTACTTTTTCCCTTATTTGATGACCTTAACATAAGTGTTGAGGGGCTATCAATTTTTAAACCCAACATATTCATTACAGACTCGTTCATTACATTAACTACAAAACCTCCATTAACTAATACATATGAATTGAAATGCCATTACATAATACCTCAGCTTGTGGAGCGTAGGGATCCGCCTCTGCCTCAAAAATAGGGACCTCAACCTCCTTCCTTCGTCGAGCATTGAGTCCACTCTGCAGCTCTTGCCTCTTCTCAGAAGACATAGCCAAGAGTTGACCATATGTAATATTTGCAGGCCTTTTGGACAGATCTTCCAAGATGGAGGTTGGTCCTTGTCCCTGTGAAATAAGAAAATCCTACACACCCAACTTTCTTCTCCTATGTTTCTTACTAGTTTCTCCTTTCATCTTCTTAGGATCATTTCCATCTTAGTTATATTTTTCTTTTTCTTTTTGTTACAAACACATCTACTTCATTATTTATGCTCTTATCTACTACATAAAAAGAATTCACAGGTGCTTTTCCTTTATCATTATCTCTTGTACTAGATGTAGAAGATCTATCTGGACAATTATACTTATAATGACCCTTTTTATAACAACCATAACATACAACTTCAAAAATATTTCTTTTTGGACCTCTATCTCCTCCCTGAGAACTAAATTCTTTTCCTTGAAGAAGATTAATAGTTAACTGGCCCATCTTCCTGAGTAGATCTTCATACTCAGTAGATGTACTAGGAGAAATATTTGTGCTCACCGAGAGTGGTTGTGGATTCTGGACCAAAGGTGCTGGTTTAGGCTCTACTTTAGCAAAAATTTCTTTGGGCTCCTCTTCCATGCTTTCTTCTTGCCTTCTTGAAATCTCCTTTGCTTTTTCAATGGTAGCTGGGCGGTCATAATTCACTCATTTTCTGATCTCTTGCTCCATTCCAAGAATGATTTTCTTACAGAGGATATTATCCACGCCATTCATCAACCCATCTACTAATCCTTCCTTCCAAATATGGGCATCGAGCTTCCTCCTTAGCTTTAGAACACGAGCATGATAATCCATTATCTTCTCCTTCTCTCCTTGGGATAGCTTTCAGATATCAATCATGAGATCTACATATTTCTGTTGTTCACCAAATTTTTCAAGAAAACTTTTAGTTAATAAATCCCATGAATTTTTCACATTATCAACTAGTGTTTCAAACCACCTAAGAGCTGAACCATCCAAAAAGGTAGGAGAAAATTCAATCCATTGTTCCCTTCTTATAAGGCCATTACAAATACAAGATCGTTTAAACTCTTGAATGAAAGAGGAAGCATCTTCATTAGATTAGGCTGAAAAAACATGAATCTTCCCCATTTTCAAAAGTAACCACCGTGAAATACCAACCCACAAGTACAATCAACAAGACTTATATACACAAATAATTGGAATCACTATAATAGAAATAGAAATTACCACGGTTAACTATGGTAAAAATTGACTTACTGCGGTAAAAAAATGACTTTACTGTGGTAAACACTATTCACGATAAAAAGTGAAGTTACTGCAGTAAATACTATTCACGATAAAAAGTGACTTTACTACAATAAATACTATTCACGGTAAAAAGTGACTTTACCATGGTAACTACTATGCACAGTAAAAACAAGGTTACCCTCCAAATGATTTCTGACTAATGGGGAATATTTCTTTAGAAAATCCACCAACAAGGAATGGTCCTGGCAACGGAACCAAAATGTCATCACTAATCTGGCACTATGATAATTCTCTACCAGGAACTACTCGTGCTATGATTATTTACTAATGCACAGCCTTTAGTTTGGTGGATGTAATTTGGAAACACAACAACAAACATAACACAAGAATACCATAGACTATAATACGAATGAATGATGACAAATATGAAATATAAGTGTAAATTATAATATCAACATGAAATTGTTACAATCTCACCCATGAGGTACTTCAAGTGTTACTAACTTCACTTGCCTTCCAACAATAACTATGGGAGAAACTTCACAATGGATTCTTTAACACACCTTCTAAATGATGGCTTCCTTTACACACTTACTCATACAATATTTCTCACTACTTCTCTCTATGCTAAATGAGGGGGGTGGCCTCTTTATTTATAAGAATTCAAGCTTATCCACCCTATCTCTAAGATAGGATAGGAAATCTCTTCCGGCCAATCATATTCCATGCCTAAACTCTTGCCTTTACATGTAGGCTTATCTTCTAAGATAAGATAAACCTTATCATTTCACATGGGCTCCACCTTTTTAGACTTTTCCACAAATAAAATACACAAATTATTTATGACATCACTCTTTTTCCTTATTACAAATATAATATTTCTAATTCGTAATCATGTAGACCCTACTTCTCTACTTACCCCAACTTTGACATTTTAACATTACCGGACCACTTACGACAAATATTTACTCTTTACCACAACATTCCTATTATACTTTGACTATTACCGTACTCTAATTTATTGGCAGCTCCGTACTGACGGCGCCGTTATCTTCTATCAGACGCCACTACTAATCATACTTAACAACATCCTATTCCTAATACATACATAATAAAATAGAAATTACGGAGGAAAATTTTAATGTCGACAATTCATTTCCAACAAAGAAAACACACTTACACTTTCTGATCCATTCGAAGCAGTCCTTGAATATGTTATGCCAATAGTAAATGGCTTTCACAATTTTTAAAGTTGTAGTACATTTTGAAAAGTGAGATCTTACAGGTTCTTCATGAAATTCAGATAATAGTTGCTAAATTCTATCATAATCAATACATCGTACAAAAATTCCATTTATATATTTTTTAAACAACATACCATCAATGAAAAAAGAAGGTATAACTTGTAACCTGAAATATCTTCACTTATAATTGTCCATACTTTTTGGATAAGTACCGTGTTGTAAGTAATTAACCAAATCATTCATCCATCTTGATTCTTGAACTTTTTGACTGAGTTTGGGTTTCTGATTTTCTGGTTGTACCATGATATCTAACTGATGATGCATAATTTCATGATGTTTTTCTAAATTTTCTAATTCTGTAGCCTGTTTTTTCATATCAGTAATTATATGTTCACACAAACCTTTTCCTTGAATTTTTTTAGCAACATGGATGTCAACATCATATTCCATAACCTTCGTAATCCAACCTGCTCTCTTCTCATTCAGCTCTTTGTTCAACAAGAATGCTTTAACACTTGGATGAGAGACTAAGACATTTATCTTATTATTGGAAAGCATGTACTTGAATTTCTTCAATCCTATAAGTACTGAATGTACTTGTTTCTCAAGAATAGTGTACCTTGTCTTGTAGTCATGCAAAATTTGTCAAAAGAAAGCAATTGGTTACTTGGTGTTTTCATCATTGAATTGAGTTAATATAGCTGAAATAGTCTCAACTCCTGCAAGTGCATACATTGTAAAATCTTTATCAAAATTTGGATTTACAAGAGTAGAAGCTTGTGAAATTGCTGACTTGATGTCCTCAAATCCTTTTCTCTCTTCGTTGGTCCAAGAGAAATTCTTATCTTTCTTTAACATGGTTTTTAATGGCTTGACTAATGATGTAAAATATGGAATAAATCTCCTAACAAAGTTTATTTTTCTGAGAAAACTTTGTAATGCTTTCTTGTGGTGAGGCAAGGATAACTGTGAAATAGCTTTGATTCTAAAATGATGGATACCTAAACCCTGTTTAGAAACAATATGACTAAGCAATTTACCTTGATGTACTAAAAAATTAGAATTTTTGGGATTCAAATATATTCCAAACTGTCTGCAAAGCTGAAAATTTTGCCTCAAATGTATAAATGTTCATCATAATCCTTTGAAAATATGGTGACATTGTCTAAATAAACCAATATGCATTTATTTAATAGTCTGTGAAAATTCATGTCCATTGCACATTAAAACGTTGCCCCAGTATTTGAAAGTTCGAAAGGCATTCTTTTGTAAGCATAAGTACCCCAATTTATGGTGAAGGTTGTTTTGTATCTATCTTCTTCACACATAAGGATCTGATTGTATCCACTGTAACCATCTAAAAGAAATAATTTGTCTGAACCTGAAACTACTCTTAAAATCTAATCCATATTGGGCAATGGATAGTGATCTTTTAATGAAGCTTTATTAAGATCTCTAAAATCCACACATAGCCTAATTTCTCCATTCTTATTTGAAATAGGAACAAGATTAGCTACCCAACTTGAATGCTTAACTAGAAAGATAATACCTAATTCGATCAATTTAGATAATTGTTTTCTCATTAATGGATCAATCTTCAGATTTTTAGGCCTTTGTTTCTGCCTAATTGGCTTGGAATTTGGTGGTAAATCTATTGTATGCTCAGCTAAAATGGGATCAAATCCTCTCAAATATTGGTATTTCCCAGCGAAAATATCTCTAAATTATTTACATAACTTGATAAATGATTGTTTTTCAGCTGAGGAACATACCTTTCCAATAGATAATTTCTTTTCATCATCCACCAAGTTCTCCTCATAGTTATCTATGTGGGTTGAAATATTTCCTTTGTATTTTCTTAATTGGTGATCATAACTGAAAAATGTCTTCTAGTGTGACCAATCCTTGAGGCAACTTATTTGTCTTCAACTGAACAATCTCGTCACCATAGAAGTGATGCATTTTTTCAAGATTTACTGCAGAAAATTTAGCTTCTTGCTGCAAAAATATGTAGACATTTTCTTCAACTTCGAAAACTTGTCAATTTTCTTCCTTATCAAGTACTGAAGGTCTAATAATAAACTTTATATGTGGCTATAATTTATTGTTTTCGATTTTTTTTAGTATATCAAAGCTAGCACCAACTACTGCAAGTCTGTCTACATGCTTGTTTTGAGCTCTTAGGATAGATTGTATGTTAATAGCATCAAAATCATCTATTAAGTCTAAAAATCTATGTTTGTAAGATTTCAAAAATGAATTCTTACACACGTTAAAAATTTTCACTTGATTAATAACTAACTCTGAATCACCAAAAACTTGTAAAGTACTGATACCTCTCTTTCTGGCCTATTACAAGCCATGTATTAATGCTTTGTATTTATCTACATTAAAAATAAAAGAGAACTACATACTTAAAGATGAAAATTACCTTTTTTTAAGGGGAAATAAGCATTAAACCTACACCTTGTCCTTTCTTTTTTTTAGCTCCATCAAAGTGAAGCTTCCATAGCCATTCTGTTGTGTTTTCTGCTTTAGACAACAAGGGAATTGGTGCATTTTCTTCATGCAAGAAATAGACACCAAAAAAATCTTCTTCTACTTCTTTGAAAGGATCATAAGCATGTTCTTCTTGAGTCTTTTCATCCAGAAAAATATTAGAGACACCGTATAGTGTAGAAACATGTGTTGTAACATTAAAATCAGACTGATCTAAAGCTGCATAATTTGTTGTAGCATTTAAAGCATGAAGCTCAATATGAAATCTAGCTAGAGGCTCTGAATTTATGGTAACTTTAGTTCCATATCTTGTAGTAAAGAACACAAATGACCAATTTGAAGAAAGATAACCTCATATCTTTGCTATAAAATCTCTTGATAAACATAGGGAAAAGTAGGGACGTAAATCTACAACTATCACATCTTGTAAAATAGTAACATTGGTCCAAGCATGTAAGGTTACCTCCAGATATTTGATAATGCCAATTGTGTTAGTTGTTGTTCTGTCTAGTTGCAACATGCCCTTTTCTATAGGCTCATACTGTAGGCCCAATTTTTATGCAATTGCTTTTGGCATAATTGTGCTACTTTCCCACTTTCAACCATGCAATTATAAACTAAATGATCTCCAATAATCAAAGATAAATAAAATGGTTGTGGATTCTTGATATCATGAGTATTTAATACCTTTTAAACCATCCATTTAACCACTTTAATTTAGTCTTGCTCCATTGTTCCAAGGACCATGTCCATTTTATAGGCTTCCTTTTCTGTTGGTTTTGATGAAATCTATAACTTAGTAAGCTCATGAGAAAGTAACTCATGTTGTCCTGGAATACTTAGAGAATCCCATAGTGAAATATTAATATTATGTTTCTTCATGTCCTCAACAATATTAAAAGAAGCAACCATTTTTTAAACAACTTCTACTATTTTAGCATAATCTTTAGCAAAAACTGACTCTGCTTCAGCATCTTTTGAAATATGAGGTATGAAGAGTCTTCTGGGATCAGGCTGTAATTGTTTTTGTTGGTCCTTTTGAGCTAAACTGCTTGTTGTTTTTTGAGGAACACCAGAATTGTTAGTTGTTTCTTGACCTACACTTGTTGTTTTATTAGTTACTGTGGGCAAAACAAGTCTGTTTTGTTATTTTTCTCTCTTGATCCTTTCCCTGAGACCTAGTTGTGACTGCAATAAAATCTTCCTCTCCAAAGTTGACTAGATCTTGTTCTAGTGATTTCTGACTATGAGCATTTTGCTACCCACCCTCCATTTGAGGCATAAATAATGTTTTGGGTTGAGGTTGTTCAACAAGGGTTATGTTTAGGAATGCATTTGGACAATTGGTAGCATAATGAGGTTGATTACAAGGTTGACACCATTCTTCTGAAACCATCTTAACTGGAACAAGAGCACTAGATGAACTAGGGGCTTTTGGGTCAAAATGCCTTGGCTGATATAAATGTCTATAATTATGATTTTGTTGATAAGGCTACATATTCTATTGATTTTGATGATAAGGCCTGCTAGGCTGAGCTAAATTTTTTTCAATTGATGTCCATTTATTACCCATAATCTACAGAGCTTTGAATACATTGTCTGATGGAGCTAAAATAGTAGGTTATATAATGGTAATAGGTTGCGGAATAGGTGAAAAAATATCTATAAGAGGAATTGAAGGCCTTGGTGCTAATTTTCCAATTTGAAAAAGGTTGTTTGAAGACCTAATGGCAATATCATAAGCTGTTGGGATCCCATAGACTGAATCATGGTTGAAAGATCACTATTTAAGGCTATGAGATAATATAGAAAATCATGATTAGCTTGAGGCTTAACACTATCTGGAATTCTTTCCCAAGTTATAGAAAAATTGATGTTTAAGTTATACATAAACTCATGAGGGGATATTTTAATTGTAGACAACTGCTCTAAGGGATAAATGATCAGAATGGTCTTAAAATTGCTTATGTAGTTTCTCCCCTAACTCATCCCAAGTTTTTATACTCCCAATTTCTAAGGTTCTATACCATTCCAAGGCTTTTCATTTAAAGGATGCAACTAGAAGTCTTAAGGCTACATCTTCATGAGTTATGTTATGGACAACACAAAGGGCTACAACATATTTAATATGTTCTATAGGAGTAATCTGATTTTCACCATTGAATGAAGGTAAACTTTTCAAGGCTGCATTTGGAGTATCATGATAAATTGGAATTACTAAAGGGGTGCCATTAGTAAAGGTCACAAAATTTGTGGGTGGTTGAATATCCATAAGAATATCTGTGATTTGGACAACAAGATTAATACGTGGTGAAGGAAGATTAGGAGGAGGGTTGCCAAAACCAGGTCTATTATAAGGTAAGGTATTGCCAACTCTTCTTCTTGTTGCAAAATTCAAAGGCAAAGAAATAAACTCAAAAGGAATACCTCTTACCAATGATCTTGAGTCACTTTAGGCATGGAACATGCTGTAAAACTAGTCTTAAATCATCCTTATGGAGTCACCAAATAAATCTTTTGATCTTTAGAATAAATTGTTCTAGCTTGTTGCTCCAAAAGTGACTTTCTTTCGCTGTAAATCTAATGTAAAGTATTGTAATCTGTTACAAATCTAATTTTTGGTCCCACAAGACATGCCATAAACTATTATCTCTCGAAAGTGCACCCTATCAAGAGATGATTGTAGGTGTTCTAATCTTGCTATATATCCTTCACTTTCGTAAATATAATGGAAATACCTTAGGTCTGTGAGTCTACCTATTGTTGAGGTGAGTCTCTAGTATTTTTGGCAAGAAAATTTATCGGGTGGACAAACTTGTGGATTTCTTGCCAATGCTCTCAAAATCTAAGTCCCTCTACTTAATGAGTGCAGCTGTTGTATGTGCATGCGTGAGAAAATGTGGGTTTCTGTTGTGGACTTTCGACTGGGGATCCAACAGGGGCACTCCACTAACCTTGTAGAAAAGCTAGCAATATTTTGATAGGGAAGAATTTTTTTGAAGAGTGGGAAAGGGAGTGAGAAAAGACGTAGGAGAGCTAATGTTGTAGGTAGGAAATCAAATTCCTTCACACACTAGTTAGAAGTATCATCACATGCATTTATGAGAAGAAACAACCCTTCAAATGGCAACAAGATGAGACAAGATTGTGAACTCATATTTTTTAAAAATTCCTCATCAAAAAGCCTACAAAATCCTTTTTCTTGTATTGATGCTTAAATAGAAGTTGTACATAATGTGAGAATGGAAGAAATTTGAGAGTGGAGGAAAGTAGAAGAAAATGGCTATCTCCTTTTCTTTCTCTAGGTACAATGCACTCTTAATTGTACAAGATCAATTGCCAACCCTTTGAAATGGGAATGGTGTTACAATTTATAGAGTATAATATGACTCTTCATCTACCCCCCAATGCCTTTTCATATGTCCTCACATAACTTAAAAATTTTCAACTTCCTAGGAAACTTTTAAGTCCCTTTTTATAACATAAAGGTGACTTATTACATTAGGAACATTAGAACATATAAAAAAGTGCAATCCCAACGTGAAATTAGAATATTGGAAAGTGAGAGAAACTTGGGGGAAGAGGAGAGAGAAAGAGAGAGAGAAGAAGAAGAGGAGATGTCATTTACGATGAAGTTTGTTGATCCTCCTTGATGGAAAGCTCCAAATGCAGTGAAACTTTGAATCTTCAAACTCCTTGCACACTGTGAATCTCTTTCAAATCAGCTCGTGAATGCTTGCAAAGTTGAGTGAATTGTTCCGTTGATGACCACAACTCCCATCCTGTGTATGATATACTATTTTTAGTGAGAGGTGATTTTTTCCTCTTCTCAACCATCGTGATGTGATGAACTCCCTCATTCGATCATGTGCACTCTAACCTTGCCTCAGCTGCTTCTTTGGGGTGACTTACTATTTTTAGTAAGCACCCATATAAGGGACTTGCTATTTTTAGTGAGTGTTCATTTTCACTATCTTCTACTCTGAACACTTATTATGGCTTCCTCGCGATCTTCAATTCCCACTTCCTTTGTCTTCACTGCTTTTGATAATGACTTTCCAAACATAACAAATCTATATAGGAAAACCTACTAATTTTAGAACGTGTGTTTCTAGTGCTCGATTTGTGACGGAACATAATTTTTTGAACTCGTCTTTCCTTTTCGATCACACCCTCTGAATTTCACATAGTTTTACCCACTAGAATGATTAGAAATAATTTTTGAAATTTTGACTTGGTAGTGGCTTTAGGCACAGAGCTACCATATTGACCATTAATGGAGCTTGAAATTTACAGGTCTTGTTTTTGTCTCTATTTGCAATGAAAAAAACTCCATTGCAATAGGTTTTTTATTTAGAGCCCATGTGCAAGTTTTTAGTTCATTTCTATCGCCAAAGTGATGGGAAATCTGACAAATGTGAGCTGGTACATGAAGTGAGGATTTTGTTCAAGAAAATGATTTTGGGCAGAATTTGACCTCTTGTTTGTTGCATCTTGACATTCTTGAAAAATGTGAAAGTCTGAAAAATACGGCATCTTGATCTGACTTGGATTTCGCAAGATATGAGGATTTTTTTATCAGGTGACTCCATGGTTATCTGGCAAAAAACCTTCATTTTCTCCCCATTCTTTATCATTTCACTCCATTTTTCTTTGAGGCCTGCATATTTCTATGTATTCATGGTGTGGATAGTTTATGTGGCCATGGAGGAGCTGGCTTGGATCAGAAGTGGTGGACTGGGTGTCTAGATAAGCTTGAACCAAACCATGACATGGTGAGGAGCTGTGGAGGAGAAATAAGAGGAAGAAAACGACTAAGTGCCGGATTTAAATTTTCAAAAAAAAATGCACTTGGAGGGGCTGGGAACATTTTTGTATCCTTGATGTCCCTCACCTCAGGGATGTGAGGGACATCAATTTCCACGGTGGTCAAGAGGACGACACGTGTCCACGATCCGACAACAAGGGATTTACTTGAAAAATACATCTGGGGGCTGAAATCCAGTCACGTGGGTGACCAAAAGACTCCCCATAGGGGATGGGTGCATTTTTCCATATTTAGTGTCCCTCACCTCAAAGGGACATGAGGGACATCAAATTCCACCATTGTTTAGGAGCTGACACGTGTCCTCGATCCGACAGCAGGGATTTTTAGCTCCAAAAATGCACTTGGGGGCTGAAAGTCAGTCATGTGAGTGACCAAAAGACTCCCCATAGGGGCTTGGATCATTTTTAAAGGGCTGATGTACCTAACCTTAGGGACGTTGGGGAAAAAATCTTGCTAGGCTCCTAGTGCTGACACGTGTCCTCCCGAAAATTGACTAACTCCTCAACTGTCTCCAAGAGGGTGACTTAGAATGATGATAACGTGATCTCCTGATGGAATTTATTACCGAAATTTATATTATCTTAACTGGAAATGCTATTTCAAATCTAATGGTGGGGATATAATGTCTTGATTCATCCATTTTATCCCTAAAAAATTATAATTTTGATCTAAGACTCCACTTGTACCTGAGAAAAGATGCTTGAAAATCCCATGCACCAAGGTGTTGTGAAAAATATTATTACACCATCATATAGGTCTTGGAATCCTATTTCTGTATATGTTTATTTTAACTTCTAACTCCATCTAGAGCTCCCAGAATCACCTTCTAAATCTCAGTACTTGTTTTAGGCTTGTGTACTGCCTAGGTTTGTGAGCCCTATTTTTACACAGACTACTCCAGGTCTTTCAGAACTTCCCCAAATCTTCCAAAATAATTTTCATGATGTTTTAAGGTCTTCATTTCACCTCCATTTTGAATTAGGACCTTCCGTTCCACTCCAGGAGGGGTTGATCCAGTCCTAGGAAGGCCAGCAATAGCCCTTCCCAATACTGCCAAAAGATAACATCTTTTCAAAACTCCCTAAAATCACCTAGGGGGAATGAATAGACTTTCCTAAATCACCTAGGGGAATAATTTGACATCAAATATGGGGTGACTAGACTGACGGATTTGACCTGGGGTGCTTAGGAATGATAAAACATGATAATTTCAACACAGGGGTATAGTTGTCATGCTTGGAAATTTCTAATTTCCCTATTGCACATTTGCCCAACAATAGTTGGTTCTAGCTTGGGGACATGGCATGGACTGATTATAGCGAAGATATGACATGGGGATCTAGAATTTCAATTTTAAACCGTATAATTTGTTGACCAATGCCTTATCCATTGGGCCTTGTGGAGTCATGTATAACTTACAACAAGAGAGAGAGAGAGAGAGAGAGAGAGAGAAAGTGAGAGAGGAAGGAAAATACACACACACGACACACAAGAGAAAGGGAAACACGCCTATGGTACAAGGTGGGGGACAACCCACTTTTACTGGATCTCTTTCCAGTTCTCAAAAGTTACCTGTGAGTGGGCAACACTAAGACTCTGTTGTTATGGGAAGACGTTGACTAGTTCTAGAAAGTAGCATCCTCTCCTCAGTTGTTTATGAAATCCAAGTGCTTTCACAATTATCTATGTACTTGGTAGAAGTGAGTCTACATGAGCTTTTTGATGTTCATTCCTCCGCTTAGAAATTCCATTGCCTTTATCCTCTCTGAAATCGGTTTTATCATGCCAGTTCCCTTCCATGTTTATCCATATAGTTGATTCTCCATCAAGCATCTCATTGCTGCCCCAAAGCTGATTTTCCTTCCAGTTCCTTGAATCTTTTGAGTTACTTTATTTCCCAGTTCTATGATCATTGACATCTTCTCCATGAGAAACATTTGATTTATGCTTTATCTCTACTCCATTGTGAGGTTCTTGAGTACTAAGGGAAGGATTGGACACGACCTCATACTTGTCTTGTAAGTCCATGCCATGAGTGAAGAGATCAAGAATCATCTCAGGGTATTTCAAAACTTCTATTGCATCCAAGATTTATTGCATGGAGTTATGCTTCGTCATTTCCTGCAAATCCTCTTTGTATGCCTTTGAAGAATCTTTATTTTGTATCTCAAGGAAAATATCTAGAGGGATTACTTCATCATCTTAGGAATCACTACATTTTATCACTCCTTTATCCAGAGGAGCTTCAGCTTTAAAGGCCTCAAAACTTCCTGCTTTAATTTTTTTCATCATAGAAATATTCTTCCTCTTCAAATGGGAAAGAAAATATCTCCATTTCAGTATTGTATCCATTAACGATTATCTCAAGAGCGGCATCATATTTTTTTTCTTTCCTTATCTCAATATAGCCAACCTTCACATTGGTTAAGGCTTCCAAATTAGCTTGATGCTTGTCTTGTAGATTCATGGATTGTATCAGGAGTTTGAGACTGATCTTGGGGTCCTCAGTTTCTTCTGTGGATCTCAACAGTCCTTGTATGGAGATTTCTTTCGAATCTTTCATAGGCTCATCACAAGCTGATTTTGTCTCTCCATAGATGGCCTGACTAAGATCATCTTCATCCCCAAATTGGAATGAGAATAACTCCTCATCTTGGATAAGAACATAAGCTGAATTTTCTTCTTGAAACTCATCAAGAACCATCTCCTCTTCCTCATGGTTCGCATCATCTGGTAATTCAGAGCTGCCCTCTTGTAACTTGAATATCCTCAATGCTTCTTCAAAATCTAAATCTATCTGGGAAGGCATGTCTATACCTATCAAGATGGGGATACCCTCTTCCTCCTCGGTTGTCACAAAGTGATTCATCCGCCTACTACCTTAGTACAAAATGTTTGCTTCTAGGATTCTAGACTTTCATACCGTATACCTCATATTCTTCTCGAGAAGTAATTTCTCCATGTCTCCCTTCACTAGTATCATTGCAGAAGAACAATTCATCTGAATCTTACCTCCCAAGTCACGGAAAAAAAATTTGACTCAGCAACATTCCAAACGAGGATTGGATGTCTACTACCAAAATCATCGCTGAAACTTTCTTGCTTAGAAATCTAGAAAGACCCACCTGTGCATCTTTGACCTTCCCTACAAGTGGGACGTATTTTGATTCCAAAGAGTAATAAGAGCCACTGGGTGGAGTCATAGTAAGTTTGAGAGCCTTCGCAAACTTACAAGGCATCACGTTGTATGAGGCACCATAATCTATTATGCAATTGTTCAGTACATAGTCTCTAACAAGAAAGGAGATGTAGAAAGGTTAAAATTTATCAATCTTTGATGCACTCAGAGAAATCATGTTCTGTGAGGGAGGTGTTGGTGATTTTGGTAGCATGCCTTTAGAACTAGAAGTAATAACATTGGGTGTTATACTACCACTCCTGATATATTGCACGAACCTCTCAAATTGTTCAGGATGAGTCCGTAAATATTCAATTTAAGTAATTTTGGACTTTGGCTTTGTTCACATATTCTATGAAATCAAAAGGAGCATATGCAAACAAGGGGGGTAAGGGGACTAATTTTGGGGTTTGGATAGGCTTAGGAGTAGGATTTGATGTTTGAGGAATTTTAACTACACACTAGAAGATTTCAAGGTATTAGATTTTGTAGGATCAGATTTGGGTTTAGAATTGGAAGAGGTATCAAAAGACTTACTTGGAATAGCAGGAGCCTTCTTACTCACAACAGGATAAATCTCTAACAATGTGGACTTCATGGAAGGAGGAAGTGGTGATCCTTGACTGATTTTTTGTTACAAAGTCACCACAGGAGGATCATTAACCTTATTTTTCTTAGTAGTAATAGAGGAAGAGGATCCTTTCTCAGACTGAGAACAAGTGAGTACCACACATGAGAAATTGGGTGGATCTCCTTCATCACCTCCAGAATACTCATAGAATCTGATTTGTGTATCATTCTCAAGCTCATACACTTCTATGAGATCATTATCTTCACCTTTTTGGATTCGTAAACTTACGTTGATGGGTGGGACCTCTAAGGCAAGCCTTCGAGGTGCTCCTACAATTTTATTTGTGTTGTTTCTTTAAGAATATACCTCTTCAAATAATTCCCTCTTCAAAGATGTCATCTCATTTTCCAATTTTTGCATCAATGTATTGGTTCTCTCATCTCCAAGATTTTGGGTATTTCCCTTTGATGGATTCTTGATCTTTCTAGATAGGATGAGATCATCATCAAGTTCATTGGCCAATCTTTGTGCTTCTGCAATTACACCTTGGTTTAACTCTTCATAGGAGAAATCTTATCTTTGATGATTGAGTGTTGGTGAAGAATCTCTTGACATTATTTTCAGATGGTGAATCCTCTTCAAATATCCTATAAAGCAACCATTCAAAACAAGGCACAAAGTATTTCATGGTTTCATTTTCTCCTTTCTTTATTTGAGCCAACTGCACCAAGAGCCTAGTCATCCAACAACAATCTTCAGTTGAAATAAATCTTTCCTCAAAGGTAGTCTTGGTGTCATTCCAACCATTGATGGATCGGGTAGTCACAAGGTAGAACCATTCTGCTAATTTTTCTTAGAGGTGTTGGTATCCAAATTGATTCTCCCTTGGAAACCAAGTAGCATCAAAGATTTAGCAAGACACTGAGAGACAGACATATCTTATTTTGAGTCATTTTGTAGTTGGGGATAGGATTTGTCTGACTCTTTTTCACTCGGGCATCAGAGAAATGGATAGCACCTTCATTAAGGATTTGATCTATCCTCACTACTTTAGGTCGTGCCTTTCGACTAGGGTGAGAGGACCCATTTTGTAACCTCTTTCGGTGAAGGAGAATGAAGATATCCTTCTTTGCACAAATTTGAAAGGAGACCCTGAGAAAATATGATCAATGCACCATAATTTAACTCTCACGAGTTGTCACTTCTAAAGAATGGTGATATTTCCTAGACATGGTCTAAGGTTACTAAAGACATTATGGAATCTTGATTGCTTCTGCATATTTTGGCAGTAGAATTTATACATTTGTGGACACACAGGGAAAACAGGGGTAGTTTAGGATGGATTCATTGTTTTTGAATAATTTTGGTGGGAGAATAAGCAAGATAAAATTAATTATACCAGATATTTGAGAGACTTCACAACAATTGGAAAGCTAAATGATAGAAAGCTTTGGAATAGCTAAAATATTCCTTCAACAGAAGGTGTGCATCAATGGAGGCCCAGATTTGCACGGTTTCACATAATCTCCAAGAATTTAACACGAAGGATCAAGCTAAAGACTTAATAAAACATCAAAGACCCCTGGTTCCTCACGCCTAAGATACACTCGAAGGCTTACAGACAATATTTATCAACAAATGATAGTGAAGTGATTTTAAATTTGTTTATCTCATCACAGGATGAAGTCTCTTCTTGAAATGAACTTGCAAATGCCACTAAGGTTGCATCAATGGAGGCCAATATTTGCATGGTTTCACAAAATCTCCAAGAATTCAACACAAAGGATCGAGCTAAACACTTAATAAAACATTAAAGACCCCTGGTTCCTAACACCTAAGATACACTTGAAGGCTTACAGATTTATCAACAAATGTTAGTCAATTGATTTTAAATTTGTTTATCTCATCACAAGATGAAGTCTATTCTTGAGACGAAATTGCAAATGCCACTAAACTATCACGGGGATGAGATCCTATGTGATTTGGAGGGACTTTAACACAATATTGCAATAAGAATAAGAAAAACTACTTGCAGACATTCTGAAACAAAGTCAGACACAAATTTCTCCAAGATTGACACAAATTAACTCAAAATTGATTAGATTCATTAGCAGGGGAAATTTTCTTCGAACATAGTCTCAGAGCTTGTCAATGGTTGTACACTCATAACCAACTTGACGTGATTGAGATCTAATACACAGGAAATTAACAGGTTTCTCAGATTGGTCTCTCAGGAAGATGGGCTCTCTCAAATTTTCTCTTAAGAATTCAACCCCAAACCTTTTGCAAGAGTATTCTCATTACATTTATACATTTCACTTGCTCACTCATCCCAAATTTTCCCCCCAAAAAGAAGAATATTCGAGGGACCTTTGCTTGTTACCAATTTTCCTCAGAAAGTGACGTTTAACAAATTCACATCCGAAAGCTGCCAGGTGGACCAATTATGAACTGATCATGTTTCTTAGACCCTCGACTAATGACTAGGATGCCATGCCAAAACTTTTTGGCAGTCCTTCTAATCATTCTGATTCTGTCATGTGAGAAATCCCCGTTTTAATCATTTTCCAGAGGCTCTGTACAGCTGGATCTGACAGGTAATCCTTTTCACCCTCGAGGCAACACCTTTTTCATCCTTTGCACTTGCAACCTCCATCATTTCATCCTTTTCCCTCTCTTTCCTCTGCAACTTTGTCCCACATCCATCTTCTCTGGTAATTCACGTTTTTTGCAAGTGCCTGAGCAATTCCAACTTCAAAATATCAACCTTAACAATCCTTGGACTCACAAATTAAGTTTTAAATCCATTCAATGGCACTTTGTAGACAAAAATGACAAGGAATTTCATAAAAAAAAATGATGAAAAACAGTGCGTATTCACATCTCCAGGAGTCTTGGAGCAAAAATGGCAGAAAAATAGATGCAATGCATAAACCATTGATTCTTCCCCTTCTCAACTTTAGATTAGAGTCCGTCCACGTGTTTCCTTGGCACAACTACAAAGGTGAGGTACAGTGGAAAGTTTCTAAATAAGCGTGGGCCTTCCACGTGCCCTGGGCCCAAGAAAAATGCCTTTTGGCCTTTGAAAAAGTCTCAGTAAAAAAGGAGCCAGCGGAAGCCTCCACGTGTCTCAATGGCGCACTTTGAGATGGTCCCTAAAAGTGGAGACCCCAAACAAGTGTAGGCTCACCACATGTCTCAGTCTGGCAGAGTTGTTAAAAATTTGAAGGACCAGTGGAAGCGTCCATGTGTCTAGGGTCTGAGACAGTTTTCCTTTGCTATTGAAAAGTCCAAGCAAGGGTAGGTGAGCGGAAGCCTCCAAGTGTCCTCCTAACGCTTCTTCAAAATAAAATTTAGGGGCCGGTCCCCAAACAGGCCCGGTCCCTGCATATGTCCTAGGCCTTTAGAAATTTACTTGAAATTTTTAAGTATAAAGAGGAACCAATGGAAGCCTCCACGTGTCTCCCCGATGCAACTTTGAGATGGTCCCCAAAAGTAGAGACCTTGAACAAGCGTGGGCTCACCTACATGTCCTCTTGGCATAATTGTTAAGGTGGGACCCTGAAGCGGATCCTCAAATGAGCATCGGCCCTCCACGTGTCTATGGTCCAACAAAGTTGTACAGGCCACATGAAAAAAATGTCTAAGTCTAGGAAAGGTAGCGGATACCTCCATGTGTCTCCCTGGCGCAACTCCAAGGTCAAACCAAAAGGTGAATTTTTAGATGAGCGTCGGCCCTCCACGTGGACAAGTTTTGAGTTGAAGCGGGCCTTAGAGTTTCAAAGTGCCCTTCCAAGCTGCATCCAACTAGAAAGGGCCACGTTTCCACAGATGCTGAGATATAAATTTGACGGGAAAAAACACACCCGTCAACCCGTAAAATGTAGGAAAATCACCATTTGCACCCAAAAATGAATCTTTCTTTAAGGACAGAGATTTTGGAAATGATATAAGGCCCAAATGTGATCCACTAAGCTGCATACAATCCAGATAAGACCACGTTTCCATAGATATTGGGACAAAAATTGACAAGGAAAACAAAACGTGACTGTGGAAAATGGAAGGAAGGGAAAAAACCTGATTTTTCGCCCAAGTTACAAATTCTTTTCACATGGATAGAGGAACAGAAAACAAACTCTAGATTTAAAGTGATCCTCGACCAAAGGAAGGGACTGATCATGGTAACCAAATGGAGGACAAAGTTTTCATGCATCAATATGGGGAGATAGAAAAGATGACAGAGCCTGCAAATTGAAGAATTTCAAGGACAAACAAGGTGAGATCAAATTGAGCACCAACATCATCTCCGACTCAGGGATGGGCACTCCCTGTGAGTGCCACAAGAACAAATAGAAGACCAAGTGCCAAAAACAAACCATTGGGAAACGGAGTCAAAGAATAAGCTTATAGAGTAGAACAATAATAACCAACTCCCCCAAGGATGAACCAAGAAACCAACAAAATAGCCACCAAGGACCAGGACAAACAAAAATTAGAAAAACATGAAAGCAGAAAGAAACCAAAAGACTATACACTGTACAATGGAGTATACCTTGATTCTAAGAAATCAATCAAGGAAATGTTTCAAATGCTTGCCATTAAGAGGAAATTCAAGCAATTCCCCATCTAAGTCTTTTAAGAAGAAAGTATGTTCACCAATTCAAATGTCAATTGAATAAGGGCCCATCCACAATGCATCAAACTTTCCATGTTTTCCCTTATCCTCATGCCTTTTTTCCCATAATAACACAAGATCTCCCACACTGAAAGCTCTTGGAGTCACTTTTTTATCAAATAACTTCTTCAACTTTTCTCTGAACTTCACATGCCACTGATGGGATGCCCTTCTTTCTTCATCTAACTCAATAATCTGATTGATTCGAGCATCATATGGACTAACTTCTTGATCTTCAATTTGTTGAACAAACTGAAATGAAGACAATTGCAAATGAAGGGGCAGCAAAGCTTGAGTTCCATATACCAACTCAAATGGGATTTTACCAATAGCTCTTTTGACAGTGATTCTATCAGCCCAAACAAAAAACTTCAGTTTCTCACCCCACTTCTTTTTGTTTAGCTCCAAGGTTCTTCTAATGATCTTCAACAAGTTTTTATTGTTGGACTCAGCTTGTCCATTTCCTTTGGGATTGTAGTTAGAAGCATATGTCAAATTGATTCCATACCCTTTGCACATTGCCA
Source organism: Taxus chinensis (assembly GCA_019776745.2). NCBI lineage: Eukaryota > Viridiplantae > Streptophyta > Pinopsida > Cupressales > Taxaceae > Taxus > Taxus chinensis. The sequence goes on from CM034151.1 coordinate 649,789,349, forward strand.
CCAAAGGTTTGGCTCTAAAAATCATGGCATTATCAGCAACAATCTTAGCTGGCACTCCAAATCTACATATGATTTGATTCAACATGAAGTCCATGATGACTTGGTGTGTTTCTTTCTTGGTGGGGATTGCTTCCACCCACTTAGTGAAATAATCAGTGGCTACAAGAATCCATTTATGACCAGCACTGGAAGGATCTGAAATCTCCATCAATGAAATCCATTCCCCATTGCTTAAATGGGGCTTCAATTGACATAGGTTGTAAAGGAAGGGAACTTGAAGCTTTCAGTCTTCCAGAAAAATGCTGGAAACTTTCACATTTCCTAACCAATAGAGTTGTATCCTTGAAAAGAGTTGGCCACCAATAACCAGCCCTCAAGATTTTATGTGTTGTAACTCTTCCATAAAAATGTCCCCACAAACTCCTCCATGGAGATCAGAAATTATTTTGGGGGCCTCATCTTCAGTGATGCATCTCAAGAGCACTCCCTCGGGGTTCTTCCAAGCTAACCCAAAATCAGTAATGACATATTTTTGGGAGGCTAACTTAAGAGCTCTTTTCTATTTTTAGTCAAATGTTTAGGGCAGCATAGATGTCTGAGATAAAATATTATATCTTTGTACCATTCAGAGCTTACCAAATTTTCAAGGACATCCACCCTTTCTCCTTCTACTTCATTCACCTCAATAGTTCGCAAGTTTCTCTCAGCCATAAGCTTAGCTAGGCCCAAACCTCTTATCAATTTCATGGTTTGGATATCCATGTCATATTCCTGCAACTTGTTTACCCATCTACATCTTTTTCTTGAGACCTCCATCTCTGATAAGATATCTTTCACCATGGTGTGGGGAACATAAGCAACAACTTTAGAGCTCAAGATGTAAGGTCTGAAAACCTTTGTTGCTTTCACCAAGGAAAATGCTTGCTTCTCCATGATGGTGTACTTCAACTCAGCTCCTTGCAATGCCTTACTGAAAAAGGCAATTGGTCTCTCAGCCCTTCATCATCCTTCTGCAACAAGACAGATGCAATGGTGTTTTCTGAAGCAAAAGAAAACATTTGAAAAGGCTTCTTGTAATTTGGAGCTGCCAAAATAGGGGCATGCTTTAATGCTTCTTTGATCCCATTGAAAGCTTGAATGGAAGCTTCTTCCCATTTGATAACTTGGTCCTTCTTCAGCATGCTAGTAATGGGGATGGTCAACTCAGCAAAGTTAGACACAAATCTTCTGATAAATTTTATTTGTCCAAAGAAGGATTGAACTCCCTTCTTAGTTCTCAGGAATTGGAACCTTGCTGATGGCTTCCACTCTCTCGGGATCAATCATGACCCCTTCCTTTGATACAATGTGACCAAGCTGAGCTTTTCCTTTTGCACTCCAAAATGGCACTTCTTGGGATTCAATGATATGCCATACTCTCTACACCTTAACAACATTCTCTCCAAGTGTTGCAAGTGATCATTTATTTTTCTGGAAAACACAGTTACATCATCTTGATAAATAGCAATGAAATCATTAATATAACCAACAAACGCTACATCCATTGCTCTTTGGAAAGTTGCTCCAACATTCATTAAGCCAAAAGGCATCCTAACATAGACATAAGTTCCCCAAGGAGTGGTAAAGGTAGTCTTTATTCTTTCTGACTCCTTCACAACAACTTGATTATAGCCAGAGAAACCATCCAAAGTGGATAACAATTCAGAACCAGTTACCAATTGTAGCATATTCTCCATGTTTGGCAGAGGGTAATTATCTTTCAATGATGCTTTATTCAAGTTCCTAAAGTCTACGTACAACCTTATATCACCATTCCTTTTTCTGACAGGTACTAAATTTGCAACCCAAGATGAGTACCTTGTGGGCTGAATGATCCCTCCATCCCTCAACTTCTTCAATTATTCTTGCATCTTCAAAGAAAGGAGAAGATTGATCGGCCTCTATTTTTGCTTGAAAGGCTTGGCATTAGATTCAAGAGGAATTTCATGTTGGAACAAATCTTCCCTGTATGCCTTCAACTCAGAGTAAGACCAAGCTAGGCAGTCTTGATATTTCTTCAACAATTGAACATAGGACTGCTTCTCTTCCTTTGCTCAGATTGCTTCCTAACCAGATTTTACGTGGTTTTTCCTTTGTGCCCAGGTCATGCTCTTCCACATCTCTTGAAACTGACATACTTCTGTTAATAATGCAATCAACATTATCAAAGTTTGATTCAAGTGCCACCAAACCTCTGGGAATCGTGTTTGTCTTCAGCTGGATGATGTCTTTGCCAAATAAAGTTTCCTTTCCTTTAGTAGCACACACCATTGGTTCCCAATCTATATTTTGGCCAGTAAAATCACCTTGGTTCTACATAAACCATTTCACCTAGGCATCATCATCGAACACTTGCCAATTTTTAACGTTGTCAAGGATAGATGGCCTTGTTAGTATTTCAACATCATACTCACAAAATTGAGATACTGTAAAATTTCCAAATATGGATCCTAGCACTGCTAACTTATCCGCAAACAGCATTAAAATTTCTATCATGGTGCACAATATTAAATGAGTCAAACATTTCAATCAAATCCCAGACTGCATGCTTGTATTGTTTCATTCTCTAGTTTTTAGTAGCATACAGTTTTCTAATCTGCTTGACAATCAGTTCTAAATCTCCTTTGACAATGATATCCTTTACACCATATTTTCATGCAATTCTCAAACCCAATAAAAGTGCTTCATATTCATAAATGTTGTTAGTGCATTCAAAGTTGAGTTTGAAAGAAAAAACAAACTCTTCCTAGCCTGGAGAAATCAGAACAATACCAGCACCATTTCCAAACTTGGAACAAGCTCCATCGAATAACAAGGTCCAAGGAAAACCTACTTGTTCAAGACATTTACATTGATCAATCTTGTGCTCTTTACCATTAGCAAATCCAACAAAGTTATCAGCATCTACATCAGCATACAACACTTCATAAGAAGCATTATTGGGATCTTCAATGAGGTGCAACATCTTCTTCTCTCCATACAACTTTACAAGGCTGCCTTCAATTGGAATGGTGGAAAAAGACATATCCATCTGAACACTTCCACCAACACTTACAACCCACTTTCTTGATAACAACATGCCCCATTGATTAGGGCAATCAACAATAACAACATCAAGTTTCAAGTTCTTACCCAGATAAGTTGCAAGTTGTACCACCAAACCTTTTACACATCCTACAACTGGCACCTCTCTAGAATCCATTGTAGTACACTTGCCATAAGCTGTTGTCACTTTAATGTTCAATTCATTCATGACCTCTAGAGGCATAACATTACATGATGCTCTATAATCAAACATACAATTATGCATCAGTATGTCCTTAATAATCAGCGTTGTAAAAAATGGATCAACATTTAATTGAGACTCAACCAAAGATGTTCCCAAGTAAACTTTAGGTGGTTCACCTATCTCCTCCAATACTTGTGTTTTTTCTAGGTCCAAATGGTTGGAGGAGGAGTGTCTAGCATAATTTATATTTCTGTCTTGGGTACTCCTATCTTCTTCCAATCCCAAATACTCAAAGGCCCTCTTCTTGTGCTCAGGAATCCTAAGCAGTTCAACAATTGGAACAGAAAATCTTGATCTAACTCAAGACTTGGGCAATGTCATAAGGAATGTATTTGGGCAAAGCAACATTTGGAGAAATATTGACAAACTCATCGGATGACACAAGATTTTTCACATTTTGGGCATGGGTGGGAACACCAGTTCTACTTGAGACAACAAGGCTTTTTCCAGATGCATCTTTCTTTGGAGTTTCTTTTGGGATATTGGTTAGAACTAGGTTTTTGGTTTGTCTTGAGGCCCTGCCCCTTTGACAGCTTTACTTCTTGTGTTATACTCTTTTTCTTGGGCAAAAACAACATTCATTAACAGTTGTCTATCCTCTTCTGATGGGATTCCTCCATCATACTTCTTAATCATTAGAGATCTTAGGTACTCAAAATCATTATTAGGAAGTTTAAATGCTTGTACCATATCTATTTCTAAAGTATGAGAGGGAGGAAGAAGAGGTACCCGGTGAATGTAATCCCAAAAAATTACAATAGTTCTTGCACTTATTACTTCAGTTGAAGTTTCTCCTTTCTGTGAGCTTGTAGAGAAATCCACCATGCATGCATCATCATCAGTGTTATCATCATCATCAACTTCTTCAAATTTCTGATCTACTTCACATGGCGGGTGGGGTAAGAAACATTTGTCACACCAATCAATTTCATTTGTCTCTTCAACAAAATCTAACATTTAGAGGATCATGCACTACTCTATTTTCCCTAGCTTGGGGTTTTCTAGCTCCCATGGGTCCTTTACCTCTGTCATCAGATATCTGATCATTTCTAGGATGATTTGTAAATCTGTCTTGTCCTTTTTGCCTATGCTGACCTTGGGAACCTTGTCCAATTCCTTTCTCTACCCTGGCTAGCTTGTAAGAGATTTCTTTGATAGCTCCGGCCAAAGTCTTTACAACTTCCTCAAGATCCATAACCTTACTTGATTGAGGCTTCTCTGGGTTGATCAGTTTAACACCCTCCCTCTTAGGAGGTTTTCCAACTACTTTAATGTTGTTCTCAATTTACAGAGCCATGGTAAAGGCTTACCTCAAAGTTCCAGGGTTCTTATCCCTTAAATAGTAAGAAACTTTCTTATCAAATGCATCAAATACTTTATCAAACATGATTCATCACATGGCTCAAATTAACATAGAAGTCTTCTCAATGTTTTGTTAAACCTTGTATTGAAATCATGCACTGATTCATTAGGATTCTTCTTTATATTTTAAAATTATGATAAAAGAAACCTAGGGTCTGTTTTATCTCCATACTGCAATCTAAAACATTATTCATTTCTATCCAAGAATCAATGGAATTATCTGGCAAATATTTATACCAGTCCCTTGCATCTTCTTCTAGAGTATGGATAAACAATTTAATGTACACATCCTCAAATTCTATTTCAAATTCCTCCATCATATTGACAAAGAGCTTCAAGTGTTGATCACCAGTGATTGCATTATTTCCTTGAAACTTAGGCAATCTATTTCTTACATCTTGTGGCACAACATTTGGATAGCCAGCCATACCTCTAAAATTGATGGGACCAAAAGTATTAACAACAAATGGAGGTCTGGGTGGAGGTTAAGCCATATTATTTTGAGGAGGTGACCTTGGAGGAGATGCAAAATGATGAGGAGTGAGAAGTCTGTGTGGTACAAGGATGTAATTCTCATAATGACTGCCCTCTAAAGGCTCTGTTTCTTAGAAAACTCTATCAGATTTGGAAAATACAGGGGCAGATTGAGAAGAAAATTTTTCAAATACAAATGAAGGCCCCTCTCCAGATGGAGAATTCAATTCAACAAAGAGACTACCTGATTCAGATTCACTTGAGGAAGTATTGCAATCTTCAATCATAGGCTGATCAGTTTCACCAATGGAGATCTCTTTTCTTGATGCTTGATCTCCAACAACCTTCCAAATTCTTCTTCCTTCTGAATTAGACTTTCCCAACTCTAGAAACAACCTTCTACTAGGGTCCTTGGCAAAGAAATATCTTCTTCCTTCCAGATTTGTAGAGATTAATGACAAATCTTACTTGATATATGTTAAGACACTGGTATTTATTAAGAATTTAAACAACACGGAGTCACCACTAAGGATTTTCACCTTAGTTTGTGCAAATGCACTATGAAAGACCTATCAAATGTCTGTCAATACTAGATTCATGCAAATCTTACAAGATCTACTCTTCTTCTACCCAAATTTGTCAATGATGATACAAACTTTAGTGCAATAATTGTATAAGTTGGAAATATTGCACTCAGAACTTACAAATTTGAACAATTCTTATAGATCTGAACAAATAATGATGTTTCAGCAATGTATTAGCACACAACATGTGTAAGAAGTATTACTAGGGTCTGTATGTACTGCATTTGTAAAATACTTCAAAGAGTTCCCTGGAAATGGTGCCATTCTGGTGTTGTTGTCGGGCCAAAAATATGAACTCAAAACTAATCAACAAATCATCCACGGAAATGGTGCCATTCTAGTGTTGTTACTGGCCAAATAAATATGAGCTCAAATAATCCCAAATAACAACCAATAATCCACCATATAAATCTCGGAGCTCATAATCCCCGACAACGGTGGTGTTGGTATCCAAATGGCACCATTCGGGGTGTTGATTCCCCCTTGATTCTCCTTTGCAAACCGAGCAGCATCACAGATTTAACAAGACACTGAGAGATAGATAGATCTTATTATGAGTCATTTTGTAGCTGGGGAGAGGATTTGTCTAACTCTTTTTCACTCAGGCATCAGAGAAATGGATAGCACCTTCATTAAGGATTTGATCTATCCTCACTGCTTTAGGCTGTGCCTTTCGACCAGGGTGAGAGGACCCATTTTGTAACTTCTATGTCGGTGAAGGAGAATGAAGATATCCTTCTTTGCACAAATTTAAAGGAGACCCTGAGAAAATATGATCAATGCACCACAATTTAACTCTCATGAGTTGTCACTTCTAAAGAATGGTGATATTTCCTAGATAGGGTCTAAGGTTACTAAAGACATTATGGAATCTTGATTGCTTCTGCATATTTTGGCAGTAGAATTTATACATTTGTGGACACACAGGGAAAACAGGGGTAGTTCAGGATGGATTCATTGTTTTTGAATAATTTTGGTGGGAGATTAAGTAGGATAAAATTGATTATACCAGATCTTTGAGAGACTTCACAACAATTGGAAAGCTAAATGACAAAAAGCTTCAGAATAGCTAAAATATTCCTTCAACTAGAAGGTGTGCATCAATGGAGGCCCAAATTTACACGGTTTCACACAATCTCCAAGAATTTAACACGAAGGCTCGAGCTAAAGACTCAATAAAACATCAAATAACCCTTGTTCCTCATGCCTAAGATACACTCGAAGGCTTACAGACAATATTTATCAACAAATGACAGTGAATTGATTTTAAATTTGTTTATCTCATCACAGGATGAAGTCTCTTCTTGAAATGAAATTGCAAATGCCACTAAACTGTCATAGGGATGAGATCGTGTGTGATTCAGAGGGAATTTAACACAAGATTGCAATAGGAATAAGAAAAACTACTTGCAGACATTCTGAAACAAAGCAAACACAAATTGCTCCAAGATTGACACAAATAACTTGAAATTGATTAGATTCATCAGCAGGGGAAAGTTTCTTTGAACAGTCTCAAAGCTTGTCAATGGTTGTACACTCACAACCAACTTGACGTGATTGAAATCTAAAACACAGGAAATTAACAAGTTTCTCAGATTGGTCTCTCAGGAAGATGGGCTCTCTCAAATTTTCTCTTAAGAATTCAACCCGTGACCTTTTACAAGAGTATTCTCATTGCATTTATACATTTCACTTGCTCACTCATCCCAAATTTCCCCCCAAAAAGAAGAATATTCGAGGGACCTTTGCTTGTTACCAATTTTCCTCAGAAAGTGACGTTTAACAAATTCACATCTGAAAGCTTGTCAGGTGGACCAATTATGAACTGATCACGTTTCTCAGACCCTCAACTAATGACTAGGATGCATGGCAGAACTTTTTGGTATTCCTTCTAATCATTCTGATTTCTGTCATGTGAGAAATCCCCATTTTAATCATTTTCCAGAGGCTTTGTACAAGTGGATCTGATAGGTAATCCTTTTCTCCCTCAAGGCAACACCTTTTTCATCCTTTGCACCTACAACATCCATCATTTCATCCTTTTCCCTCTCTTTCCTCTGCAACTCTATCCTGCATCAACTTCTCTAGTAATTCACATTTTTGCAAGTGCCCAAGCAATTCCAAATTCAAAATATCAACCTTAACAATCCTTGGACTCACAAATTAAGTTCTAAATCCATTCAATGGCACTTTATAGACAAAAATGACAAGGAATTTCATCAAAAAAAGATGAAAAATAGTGCGTATTTACATCTCCAGGAGTCTTGGAGAAAAAATGGTGGAAAAACAAATGCAATGCATAGCAACCATTGATTCTTCCCATTCTCAACTTTAGATTAGAGCTCGTCCATGTGTTTTCTTGGAAAAAATACAAAGGAGAAGTATAGGGTAAAGTTTCCAAACAAGTGTGGGCCTTCCATGTGCCCTAGGCCCAAGAAAAATGCCTTTTGGCCTTTGAAAAAGTCTTAGTAAAAAAGGAGCCAACGGAAGCCTCCACGTGTCTCAATGGCATGCACTTTGAGATGGTCCCCAAAAGAGGAGACCCCAAACAAGCGTGGGCTCACCATGTTCTCAGTTCTAGCAGAGTTTGCTGAAAAATTTAAAGGACCAGTAGAAGGCACCATGTGTCTAGGGTCCGAGACAGTTTTCCTTGGTTTTCGAAAAGTCCAAACAAGGGTAGAGTGAGCAGAAGCCTCCAAGTGTCCTCCTGACACTTATTTAAAATAAAATTTAAGGGTTGGTCCCCAAACAAGCGTGGTCCCTCCACATGTCCCAGGCCTTTAAAAAGTTTCTAGAAAAGTTAAAGTATAAAGAGGAGCCGACGGAAGCCTCCACATGTCTCCCCGGCGCAACTTTGAGATGGTCCCCAAAAACGGAGACCCTAAACAAGTACGGGCTCACCACGTGTCCTCCTTGGCATAACTGATAAGGTGGGACCCTGAGGCAGATCCTCAAATGAGCGTCGGTCCTCCACATGTCTATGGTCCGACCAAGTTGCACTGGTCGCATGACAAAAATGTCTAAGTCTGGGAAAGGTAGCGAATATCTCCACGTGTCTCCCTGGCGCAACTCCAAGGTCAAACCAAAAGGAAAATTTTCAGATGAGTGCCAACCCTCCACGTGGACAAGTTTTGAGTTGAAGCGGGCCTTAGAGTTTCAAAGTGCCCCATCGAGATGCATCCAACTAGAAAGGGCCATGTTTCCACAGATGCTAAGATGTAAATTTGATGGGGAAAAACACACCCGTCAAACTGTAAAATGCAGGAAAATCACCATTTGTGCCCAAAAATGAATCTTTCTTTAAGTATATAGATTTTGGAAATGATATAAGGCCCAAATGTGATCCACCAAGCCACATCCAATCAGAGAATACCACGTTTCCATAGATATTAGGACAAAAATTGACAGGGAAAATAAAACGTGACTGTGGAAAATGGAAGGAAGGGAAAAAACTCGAGTTTTCACCCAAGTTACAAATTCTTTCACATGGATAGAGGAACAAAAAACAAACTCTAGATTTAAATTGATCCTCAACCAAAGGAAGGGATTGATCATGGCAACCAAATGGAGGATAGAGTTTTCATACATCAATATGGGGAGATAAAAGAGATGACAGAGCTCGCAAGTTGAATAATTTCAAGGACAAACGGGGGTGAGATAAAATTGAGCACCAACAAGAGGGACTCCACAAATATTATCATGGAAATGTATTCATGTTGGACACCAAGAATCCCACATGATGTGGTGAAGGTGGATATGTTCTCTTCAGGGAGTTGTGTGCCATCACCTTTTAACTTTAGAAAGTTATTTCAGTAACTTGTTGGTAGATCATGAAGAGGAGGTTCAAGAGCAAGAGAGCCTATATTTATTCCCCATGGAACAATAGGTTGGGGTCTTTCTACTTCATCTTCCATTTTTGTTTCTGCTTCTTCTTTAGCTCTTACTTCTACGAATTCTTCTTCAAATTCTTCTTCTTTCGGGAACTCAATGCTCAAGGGTGATTGAAAGATGAGATAATTTGATTTGGGGTATCAAAAGGAGTTTGGATAGGATTTCTAGGTGAACTTCTTGAAGATCCAGATGAAGAGGAGTATTGAGAGAATAAGTATGGATTATCTCTAATTTGTTCTTGCTGATTTTACAAAGCCTCAAAATTGGAATCAGCAACACCTCTCGACTTTCTCAACCTGGTATATCTTCCTTCAGCCAACTTTTAGAAATTATTGAAGTGAGAACATGAAAGGAAACTATGGAGTATGAAGGGTCACTTGCAAGAAATTTACATTGTATATTTTGGCAACAGAATTTCATGAACTCTTTTTTCTTTTTGGTTTTTTCAATATTTCATTTTTTTGTATTTTAAGACCTTGGGGTCTTACTTTGGGTGTAGATGCTGCTAAATCTGCCCCACAGCAGGTGCCAAAAATTGTTGGTGAGAATTTTTTTCAAGTGGACAAACTTTTGGATTTCTTTCCGATGCTCTCGGAATCTAATTCCCTCTACTTAATAGGCGTATCTATTGTATGTGCATGCATAACAAAATGTGGATTTCTGTGGTGGCCTTTCGACCTGGGATCCAATAGGGGCACTCCATTGACCCTGTGGAAAAACTAGAAATCTTTTTCTAGGGAAGAATTTGTCTAAAGAGTGGGAAAGGGGAGTGAGAAAAGACATAGGAGAGCTAATTCTGTAGGTAGAAAATCATATTCCTACACACACTAGTTAGAAGTATCATCACATGCATTTATGAGAAGAAACAACCCTTCAAATGGCAATAAGACAAGATATTATTGCGAATTCATAGTTTCTAAAATATCCTCATCAAAAAGGATACAAAATCCTTCTTCTTGTATTGATGCTTAAAAAAAATTGTACATAATGTGAGAATGGAAGAAATTTGAGAGTGGAGGAAAGTAGAAGAAAAATGGCTATCTCCTTTTCTTTCTCTAGGTACAATGCACTCTTAATTGTACAAGATCAATTGCCAACCCTTTGAAATGGGAATGGCGTTACAATTTATGGAGAATAATATGACTCTTCATCTACCCCCCAATGCCTTTTCATATGTCCTCACACAACTTAAAACTTTTCAACTTCCTAGGAAACTTTTAATTCCCTTTTTATAACATAAAGGTGACTTATTACATTAGGAACATTAGAACATATAAAAAAGTGCAATCCCAACGTGAAATTAGAATATTGGAAAGTGAGAGAAACTTGGGGGAAGAGGAGAGAGAGAGAGAGAGAGAGAGAGAGAAGAATAGGATATGTCATTTACGATGAAGTTCGTTGATCCTCCTTAATGGAAAGCTATAAATGTAGTGAAACTCTGAATCTTCGAACTCTTTGCACACTGTGAATCTCTTTCAGATCAGCTCGTGAATGCTTTTCAAGTTGAGTGAATTATTTCATTGATGAACACAACTCCCATCCTACGTATGATATATTATTTTTAGTTAGAGGTGATTTTTTCCTCTTCTTGATGATCGCGATGTGATGAACTCCCTCATTCGATCTTGCACACACTACCCTTTCCTCAGCTACTTCTTTGGGGTGACTTATTATTTTTAGTAAGCACTCATATAAGGGACTTAATATTTTTATTAAGTGGTCACTTTAACTATTTTCTACTCTTAACACTCATTTTGAATTCCTCGTGATCTTCAATGCCTGTTGCCTTTGTCTCGGTTGCTTTTGATAATGACTTTCCAAACATAGCAAGTTTATATAGGAAAACTTACTAATTTTAGAACGTGTGTTTCTAGTGCGTGATTTGTGATGGAACATAATTTTTTAGACTAGTCTTGTCCTTATGATCACACCCTATGAATTTCACATAGTTTTTCCCACTAGAATGGTTGGAAATAAATTTTAAAATTTTGACCTAGCAGTGGCTTCGGGCACAAAGCTACCATGGCGGCCATTAATGGAGTTTTAAATTTAAAGGTATGGTTTTTGTCTTTGTTGGCGATGAAAAAAACTCCATTTCAATAGGTTTTTTATTTGTAGCCCATGTGTAATATTTTAGTTCGTTTCCATTGCCGGAGTGATGGGAAATCCGACGAATGTGAGCCAGTGCACTAAGTAAGGATTTTGTTGGAGCAAATGATTTTGGGCACCATTTGGCATCTTGTTTGTTTCATCTTGATTTTCTTGCAAAATTTGAAAGTATGCAAAAGATGGCATCTCAATCCAACTTGTATTTTGCAAGATATGATGATTTTTTTATCGGGTGACTTCACGGTTATTTGGCAAAAAACCTTCATTTTATCCACATTCTTCATCATTTCACTCCATTTTTCTTGGAGGCCTACATATTTATGTGTATTCATGGTGTGGAGAGTTTATGTGGCTATGGCATAGCTGGTTTGGATCAGAAATGGCATACTAGGTGTTTAGACAAGCTTGAGCAAAAACATGGCATGATGAGGAGCTGTGGAGGAGAAATGAGAGGAAGAAAACGGCTAAGTGCCGGATTTACATTTTAAAAAAAATGCACATGTAGATGTTGGGTGAATTTTTTTTCCATGATGTCCCTCACCTCAGGGATGTGAGAGACATCAGTTTCCATGGTGGTCAAGACGATGACATGTGTCCTCGATCTAACGTTAGGGAATTTACTTGAAAAATGCACCTGGGGGCTTAAAGCATGTCACGTGGGTGACCAAAAGACTTCCCATAGGGGCTGGGTGCATTTTTCCATGTTTGGTGTCCCTCACCTCAAAGGGACATGAGGGACATCAAATTCCATGGTGGTCCTTGAGCTGACATGTGTCCTCGATCAAATAGTAGGGAGTTTGAGCTCCAAAAATGCACTTGGGGGCTGAAAGTTGGTCACGTGGGTGACCAAAAGACTCCCCATAGGGTCTGGGAAATTTTTGCAAGGGATAATTTACTTAACCTCAAGGACATTAGGAACATAATATCCCACCAGGCTCTTAGTGTTGACTCGTGTCCTCCCAAAAATTGACTAACTCCTAGACTGTCTCCAAGAGGGTGACTTGGATCGATGATAACTTGATCTCTCAGTGGAATTTATTGGTGAAATTTTATACTATCCTAATTGGAAATGGAATTTTTAATCCAATTGTGGTAGTCTCATGTCTTGATTCATACGTTTGATCCTTTAAAAATTGGAATTTGGATCAAAGACTCCACTTGTACTTGAGAAAAGCTTCTTGAAAATCCTATGCGCCAAGGTGTTGTGAAAAATATTTTTTCACCATCATATAGGTATTGGAATCCTATTTCCTTATATGTTTTGTTTTACTTATAAATCCATCCAGAGCTCCCAAAATCACCTTCTAAAGCTCAGCAACTGTTTTAGGCATGTGTACTGCCTAGGCTTGTGAACCTTGTTTTTACTCAGACTGCTCCAAGTCTTTCAGAACTTACCCAAATCTTCCAAAATAATTTCCATTATGTTATAAGGTCTTCAATTCACTTCCATGTTGAATTAGGCCCTTTTGTTCTCCTCCACAAGGGGTCGATCTAGTCCTGGGAAGGCCAACGATAGCCCTTCCGGATACTGCCAGAAGATAGAATCTTTTCAAAAATCCCTAAAATCACCTAGGGGGAATGAATAGACTTTCCTAAATCACCTTGGGTAAAAATTTGACATCAAATAGGGGGTGACTAGACTGGCAGATTTGACCTAGGGTGCCTAGGAATGATAAAACATGAAAAATTCGGCACAGGGGTATAGTTGTCGTGCTTGGAAATTCACAATTTCCCTGTTACACATTTGCACGACAATAAGTATCGAGGATGGTTCCTTTTTGATGTATCTTAAACTAATTTTTAGGGGGTTTTGAGGTGAAAAAGATGATTGTAAATGAATTGAAAATGGGGGCAATACACCAAACTTGTTGAGGTCTTTGACTAAGCATATGCACAATCAATTTGAGAATGAAATTTGGATGCACAAACCAATAGTTTTCAGCAAAAAATTAAGGAAAAACACTTTGTGTATTGAGGTAATGAGTCATAACAATACAATAAGATAAATATGCACACTAATATTGTGCAGAAATTACTAAATTTACAGCAAGGTAAGACGATTATTAAGGGAATTTGATATTCACAAGAATTAAAGAGATATACACACCAGTGCAAATAATTGGAAAGGCAGAAATCCATTCTCATTCATGGGGAAAAAATGGAAAAATTCACTTCAGCACTCCTATGTCCAAAAAGTCCTCTCTTGTGCCTTAGAATTGGACATAATATATAACAAGATTATTCACCCAACCCATCCCAAAAATATACTAAATTTGTACTCACCCATGCATGCTAATTTTACCCCTTTATCATGAATAAATAAAGGAATAAAAATAGACATGCTAATTACAAAGAGGCATTAATAGCCTTGGTTGCAAAAATAAAAATTCAGTCTAAGTGTAGTTGATTGATCTATTTTAATAAAATAGGATGAATAATTCAGCTAAAAATAGCCCATGCTTGTTGTGTAAGTCTCCTCCAATGTGCATGAAATCTATGTCTTCTAGTGATTGATGTGACATTTACAACCTGATCCACTTGCAATGATATTTTAGACATTCTTTAATTTTTCCCCCTTGGATGCACATGAAAAAATTTAATCCCCTTGTGTGAGAAAAAATAATTCCTTTACCTTTAACTACCTTGTAAAGTATTCACACAATGTGTGGGGACCACCTACAGGCTCTGATGTTGACATTTGTGCACATACTCCATTTTGTATCAAACGGAATGATGAGGTGATCATCTATTTTATGTCTCTAATAGATGACATGCAAAATATACCCTCAAGAAAAATAATGTATTTGATTTCCTTTACTTGGCATAATAATTCATGTTTACCATGTGGGTAACACCTATTGTTTGACCATTTTGAGGGTACGGGTTTCTTTTGCAAATAAAAAAATTAAAAAAACTTAACGTCAGGTTTTGATTCTTCTTAATAACATGTGGCTAACCCATCATTGGCCCTTTTTTGATATTTTTTGTTGGCATATTCTAATCATGTCATAGTGGCCTCCTTTAATCATTCTGCACTATATCATCATCTACCCCTTCATATTGATTTGGGATGGACATAAGTTGTAATGTTGTCGGTTTTGAGAAATATTTTGCTAATCATTGTTTTATCGGCATTTGGCATATGGTTTGTAGACATTAAAAAAGTTCATTTCTCAAAAACTATTTGAATGGGGATGGTCCCCTTCCTCATGATACTCAAACCCTTTAAAAACTTTTTTGGTGGTATTTAACAGATTAACAACTACAGTTAGTTTTTTGTGAACTCAGGTCGAGTTGTTCCCTTTTAACGGGGATCGTTAATCCTTGTACTATCAATCTTCAACCGTTGATCTTTTTGAACTCTTGGTTAGGGTTATGGCCCTATAATAAATATTATCAGTGCTCTTTGATCCGTTGATTTGCATACCTCCATTTGTAGATCATTGATTTTCTTATGCTAATAAATATAAATTTACGTAGGAGATAGAAGAGGTCTTACATCGTTGGTTCTCTGTCATCTTCGATCTGAGCCATTGATGTTTCATTTGGTAGTTGGATTTGGTTTTACATTCACGTCGTCTTTAATCTTTCAACCATTGATATTTTACTCTGGTGAAGTTACGTGGAGGAGGTTGAGTTTAGAGTTGGGTAAAATCAAATCAACCCTAATCATTTGATCCATTTGCACTCTAAAGTTTTGGGATAAGCCCTAGAAAATTTGTTCCAAACCGTCAGTAACGATATTTTCTAACTCTCTGTTTGATTGTGTTTTCTCTAGTTCTAGGATGTTTTGCATTTTGAAAACTCTCTAAACTTATTATTTGTGATCTTTAGACATTTGTGAGATAACGACCACCATTTTTTATTATTTGAATTCTGATTCATTCTTTGCAAAAATGACTGTGAGAGTTCCTAGTATGGATATTTGTATTAAATTTGATTGTATCTCAGTTGAAGCTTCGTTGTAGACTATTCTTTTTATGTTGATATGGAGGCACACTTTGATTTTCTAGGTAAGTTTTTATGAACTCGATGTCTTGGAAATTTACTTTGAAGCTTTAATTTAGATGCGTCAAGCTGGTATTTTCTTCTATCTGCTAGAATAAATTTGTTTTCTATATTTTCAATCTCCTTTCAGTCTATGATTTTAGAGATTTATCCCTGGGTTTGTATCTCTTCGCGAGTTTGACCCTGAACCTATTGTGTTTTTACAAAATTGAGTCATTCTTTTGAAAATTACTTGCTTTTGTTGACACATGTATGATCATCATTGTTTTCTGTGTTATTTCTTTGTTGTGGATATTTGGCACTAATATGTCCTAATGACACCAACTCAAGAAAAATGTATCATAACTGTGTACATCAGATTTTCAGTATGACTTGATGTTCCTATATACTTCCTTTTCTTCCTTGAAACCATCGAGCTCAACCCATGAGCTTACCCTACTGGGTTTTGAGCCTATACATGTAATTCAGATATTCCTTTGTTTCTCCTTTCATGACCTTGTGTATGATCCATTGATGAGCTTAGGGAGTTCTGAATTTCTTGTTTTTAGATTGAAGTGATACGGTTTCTGTAAACCCACGAGTTTGGTCATTGTCTTTCTTTGGGTCTGTATTAAAGAACTAAACCATTATTTCTGAATTAAAGGTTTGTGATCATACAGGATAGATTTGAAACTTGTTAATCCTATTACTTTATAGATACAATATCTATATAGATTGTAGTTGTAAAAATATGCAATGTTTTGGTTTTTTAGACCAGCTATAGCCACCGTGAAATCCTCCCTGGGTTTTCTCTACCTTGAATGATACAAAAACAATGATTGAATTTTCTTTCCTTTGGCTGGTTTCATCTTGTTTCTATTTTCTTGAAAATATGCCTTTTGATATCATGAAACGAGAGTGATTTCATTGGCTCTATCATAATTCGATGAAGTTTTGAACAATAAAACTTGATGCATCAATCCACTAGCTCTTGTTACTAAAAGCTCTATTCGCTGTTTTATTTTGTAGCTATATTTCAAAATATGAGGTTCTGTATTTTTCTATCCAGCATATATATTTGGGTTTTCTTATTTTTTATTTAACTGAAGCTCATTCCATTGCAATTTCATTAGGTTTTCTTGCAAATTTTATTCAACTCTTGCATCTTTAACCGAGCCATGTATTTTAATCTTTCAGCCATTGATATTTTAGTTTGTATATGTTTTGAGCATCTGAAATATCAATTACATGCTTGAAAAATAGATTATGTGCTTCATAATTTCTTGAGCTAAAACTATTTCTTCATTTGATACAATCTAAATCTGCACTTCATCTCAATTCTTACATAAGGATGGCTTTTCTAGTTTGATATTTGGAAGTGAAAACTACTTCGTTACTTGATGAGATGTCCCATTTCAGTAAGCATATAACTGAACCTTTGCATTACTTCTTTATTTCCTAAAAATTAATGTAGTTGGGCCCTTAGGGAAACATGAATAAATTTCTTCCTCATGAAGCATGCTAAATATTGAAATTGAGCATCTATACTTGCTTCTGTGTCAAACCTACTTCTTGCAACTTATTGTAATTTCTGATACTCATTGTACTTTATTCCTGACTGTTTATGAAATATTGTATACAATGAATTTGAGGTTTACTATGAATTCATCTTTCTCTCAATATGTAATCTCCTGATAAGCTATGGTATTTACATCATTTATGTACTTTTTTTACTTATAATCTGTACTTTTTGAAATACATTCGTTGTTTTATTTAATTCTGACATCAGGCCTTTGAAGCCTTCTTCACAGTTGTTTACTCATATTTGGTGTATTTGTCCTTCATGAATTCTCCAATCTTGGAAATTGATTCTCCTCTTTAGTGTGTTGTAACTTTTTTTGCATCTTACTCATTCAACCATGATTGTCCTACAAGTCTTGCATATGATACAATCTTTGTACAGAAGGTTTCTTTACATTTAAGAAATTATAACTTCATGGATTAAACATATTTTATTCTATTGAAGTCTGTAATAGTCTTGTTGTTATGTTACTTCAATCCTACTTCCTCACTTCTGATTCAGTGTCCCAATGCCTTTCTTTTATACATTTTCTATTTGCATTTTCCTTTTCTTAAAATAACTCATAACTTATATCATGTAGATTTATTCAGCAAGTGTTTCATTTCTGTATAGTAATCAATTATGCAAAATATTTTTTCTTTTCATCTGCTACCTGTACCTACACACTTAAGAAAATAGTTATAAAATATTTAGGCTTTTTGGCCTCTCTTATGTTCCATAGTTTTTCTTTTCTCTTTCTTCCTCTGTAATGATTTTGGGAATCATATGTGTTGCTGAAGAATATTGTTATCATCAATTGTGTATTTGTATCTGATGTACCTTATGCTTCTACTTTTTAGAAATCCATCTGCATGTAGCTAAATAGTCCATGGGTACATATCAAACCCTGAGCTCAATATTGATACCTTCTTTTTTTATTTTTTAGGTACATAGTAACTACTAGGAGACATGGATAAAAGATGGAGCTGCAGCTGAAGTGAAGAATACTAGAAGAGAACCCAAGAAAATGATGGGTTTCTTCTATACTCTTTTACTTTTAACTTCATGCATATGTACTTCTTTCTTCAGTAGTTATGAGTTACATCCCACTACTTGTGTGGGAAATATTGTACTTCTTCATGAATAAATAACATTTAATTTTTGTACTTGAGTTATATACTTCTTTCTGCTTTCAGTTTTATGACATGTATATTAATTGTATAATGAAATAAATAACTCAATCACATAATTAAATGTATTTACATGCAGAAATAATGAGTTTTGAAATACTAGTAACTTTAATAATGAACTCTCTTTCTTGTAAACTGAAACTTTGTTTGATTTTCCCAAATTTAGCATTTCACCTAAACTGTGATTCCCACCTTCATCAAGGAAATGCATTAGTCCTTCAGGGCTTTTGGGTTTCCTTGTTAAAGACAAACATGGAATGGAATTCTATGTGAGGTGGTACATTTGGTAACATAACACATAGCTACAGATTGCATGTAGTTAATCAATTTCTGCAACTGAAAACATAGTTAAATTGTAATGCATAGTTAGGTCCACATTATCAATGTCGTTCATCGCAACAAAGTTTGGAGTTGCCCTTTTTTACATAATTACAAAAATTGTCAACAGACCATTGAGCATCATCATGTCTATTTATAATATATCAAATGATCCTATAATAAGCATATCAATCAACATGACTTTAATAATTGTGATCTTGTTTGCAAAAAAAATCAAAATGTCACTACTTTATAAAGGATTAAACGTGGGAATTTTACTCTGAATCATCCTAGACCATATATAATCACACACAATTATGGATCCAAAGCTTATCACTTAGCTTCCTTTAATGGTAAACCTGAAGTGGAGCCTCTTAATTCCTGACAGACATAGCCATTTTATTTCTAACCTTTTTACTCTCATGGATTTAGTCATCTAGAATTTTTTTTATTCCTTCATTTGAACTTCCCATGACCATAATGATTTAGAATCATGTGGTCTTTCATCACTTTCAAATTACAACCTTAAATATGGGTATCATGGCTTTGCCTATAACATCTTCTACATGGACAAGCTCCCTTTCTTTTTTTCGAGAACCCCGCAATCATTAATCCCATTATGACTTTGATAAGTGTGTGTGTAGTGTACATACTTACTTCATCCCTTCCTAAGTGGTCTCCTATGACTACCATTGTATTTTAAAAATAAAAAATAAAAATGCCCATGAGATGGTCAAAATCACAATATAGACTTCTCCCTCGAAGGATGGTTATCAAACTATCAAAAGAGTATACCAGTCCCTCGAAGGATGGTTACCTATATGAAATCATAGACATAGATTGATCCCTTAAAGGATAGCTATCTTATCTAAAAAATCTAACAAGAAAAAGGTAGATCACTCCCTCGAATGATAGCTATACAATGAGATATCAAATATACTCAAGCAAAAGAGCTTTCCATCTTTATCATCTCCTATATATATCCATCTCTGGAATGCTTCCCGTATTGAACAAATTTACCGTAAAATGCAAGCTTCCCTCATCATTAAACTCAAGCATTGAATAAAATTTGGGCAAGATACTGGGTACTTTCATCACCAATCTGGCACTATGATAATTCTTCACCGGGTACTCCTCATGCTATGATTATTTACTAATGCACATCTTTTAGTTTGGTTGATGTAATCTGGAAACACAACAACAAACATAACACAAGAATACCATAGACTATGATAAGAAAGAATGATGATAAATTTGAAATATAAGTGTAAATTATAATATCAACATGAAATTGTTACAATCTCACCCATGAGGTACTTCAAGTGTTACTGACTTCACTTGCCTTCCAATCATAACTATGGGAGAAACTTCACAATTACACCTCTTAATGGCTTCTTTAACACACCTTAAAAATTATGGTTTCCTTTACACACTTACTCATACAATATTTATCACTACTTCCTTCTATGCTAAATGAGGGGGGTGGCCTCTCTATTTATAGAATTTTCAGGCTTATCCATCTTATCTCTAAGATAGGATAAGAAATCTACTCTGACGAATCATATTCCATACCTTAACTCTTATCTGTACATGTAAGCTTAACTTTTAAGATAAGATAAACCTTATCATTTCACATGGGTTCCACATTTTTAGACTTTTTAAAAATAAAATACACAAAATATTTATGACCTCACTCCTTGTCCTTATTACCAACATAATATTTCTAATTCCTAATCATGTAGACCCTACTTCTCTACTTGCCCTAACTTTGACATTTTAACATTACCGAACCACTTACGACAAATATTTACTTTTTACCACAACATTCCTATTATACTTTTAACTATTACCATACTATACATTATTGGTGGCATCGTACCTGTAGCATTGTTATCTTCTATCGGACGCTACTACTAATTATACTTAACAACATCCTATTCCTAATACACACATTAATGAAATAGAAATTACAGAGGAAAATTATAGTGTCGACAGTACCATTTCGGAAAACCCATTTTCTCATGTACATTATATGTTAACTATTCATAAATACATCCCTTTTATCCCACTTAGTCTTAATATGACCAAATATTTTTAGTTATATGTTATCTATGATAATGTGTTGCATGTGCATCACCATCCTATCTCATATATATATGACAAGTCATAATAAGAAACAAAAATCCCATAAAAGACTCCAATAAAGTGTGCATTATATACAAATAAGATACATCCATTCAAGTCACATCTACACTATCACATACATGCGTAGACGAAATAAAATACAATATATATATATATATATATCAAAATACATAACACATATATTCATGACATCAATCAGATCAATAAACAGTAAGTATAAAACATAATCACATTTTGAGTACGCAAATATCATGTGTGTGTATATCAAACATTTTTATACATCATTCGTTGGCCTCTAAATGGGTTCTATCCAATCAGAATCATATATACAATGGATCCACTCACTATATGGTGAAATCAAAGTCACACACCCTATCTCCGGGAGCTTCGCCGTGTCTATCTCCTTATACTCCATCTAGCTTTCAGACTCATCCAAGAAAATATACATATACGTTGCATGTACTGGTTGAAGTTACCCACCTCACGTCAATAATATTACTCGCTTCATGCACCACATAGCACAGTACATTCAGGAGCCTTATAATCATTGTATATTGGTAACAATGTTCCTCCTCTCAAATATCTTGAAACCGCTCCACCGTGATAAATCCATGTGGTGTCATCTCTCCTTCGATTGTAGCTGCTACTAGTCCTATCGGTACAACAACTCCCTAGTATCCTCCACCTGTCACCTCTGATGTTTTCCACACATCTCTGTATCTGGTCCACAATTCCTCCACTTGTAAATGATATCTATCTCTAGATTCTCTCATCTGAGCTAACTTTGTCTAGGACACTGTTGGTGGATCCCTGAGAGCATCTCTCTCATGTCAGAGAGTATCCTTGTCTATAATCAACCTAGTCCTCTTTGTAACCCATAGGACTTAATCGTTATCCAGACTAGCGACTGTAGCCTCTAACACATATAGTCTTTCATCATCATCCTTTTAAGCCTCTACTCGGGCTCACAATCTCCTATCTAATCTATCATCCTTCTCTTCCCACCACTTTGCATATGCCATAGGAATCATCTACTCCCTCCTCATCTGGTATTGCCATAGGGTCTGTGACCTCAAAGACTGGTGTGTCCATGTCTTCATCCTCTCTCCTATATGGCATAGGTTCTTATGGCACATCCTCTATCAAACCAAACTATTTCCTTATGTGACTAAATATCACCATCCCCCACTCCCTTGGCCATTGGCCCTATACCCATATATCCTATTGGGTGGCCCTGATATCACCCTACCATGACGGAAATCTTGTTTATGGCCTCCATACCATGTCCCCATTCTTTAATCCCACAAGGAGTCTTTGTAATTCTCCTCACTCCTCACTAGCCCATCACTTTTCTCTTATATCTCCATCTCACAAAGTTGAGAGTGTCCTCTAGCTATGCCTGAAATCCCCATGGTAGTCCCCTCATCTGAGCCACTGCGATATGCTCAAAATCTCATCATTGTATCAATAATCCCACATCGATACCAAATCTCTTACATATCCTCCATGACCATATCTCTCTATGTATATGAGCCATGAATATAAGAGCCCATGTAAATATGGTCATCTCATCCATCATGTATACTAACACCCATGTCAGCATCCAAGGAAATTGACATCTAGAAGAATTAGGAAAAGAGTAAAAAGTGATGCCTATCATTATTATAGTCAATAATGCTCACCCCTGTACCTCTAAAATGTATAATGGCCTATAGTAGATTACCCCTAAAATAATCTCCGCATCCTCCACCTCATCACCATATAATCTTTGCATCATATCATCTCTTCCTACCTCATCAAATAGGTTTATCAGATCTTCCTGCACATATAACCTGAGAATCATGTGCATGTCCTCTATGGTGATGTCATCTCTCCCTTTGGCATCCAGATGGTACCTATCTAGTAGTACCATCTATCTAAAAAAGCAAACAATAAGACTCTGTCTTTGGAGATACACCTATAATATCTCATCCCTCCCAATCTAACATCCTCTAAATGTGCCCAATCATCATCACTCATAGTTGAGTGCACATCATCCAAACTATTTGGGAGCTTGTCTCGTATAGATTATCTCTCCCTTACCTGCATCCATGATGACATAAAAACCCATTATTAAACATTCAATTAAAATTTAGCCAATCAAATCAATCAACCATTCAACAACATTTTAACAAATTAAAACCCTAAATAACTAGCTATTTTCCTATAATCTTTGGCATTTTACCAAATCATGGGTGATTCATTGAATCGCTAGCATTTTTCCAAATCACGAGTGATTCCATTGAATCGCCGGTGATTCCTGTGTCAATTTCAACATGCCCTAATACGGGTGCTAAAAACAAACAAATTGAAAACAAAGAAAAAATAAATAAAAATTCAAAATAACAATGCCTACCACACTATTTTTTGGTCTTCATTACCTCCTAGTCTGACCACCTGCATCCATTTGTCTCAAAGCTCATGAAATAACACAATCTAAAGCCCAAAGGATATTTTCTAGCTTGTAAAAATGAGCCCCAAATTCACTCTTTGGCCTATTTATAGAGCCCCAAATTATCCTGTGTCCTAATTGCCAACGATTTCCTTTTAATCACGCATGATTTTACCTTCATCCACTTTAACCCACATTTAATAATTTACCACTTTTTATAATTTACAAATTGGACCATTATTAACATACTATTTATCTCTGTTTACTAATTCCATGGTCCCATAGACCTATTATCTCTCGAAAGTGCACCCTATAGAGAGATGGTTGCAGGTGTTCTAAGCTTGCAAAATTAATCTCTCTTTCATATATACAATGGAAACACCTCAGGTCTATCGGTATACCTATTTTAAGGTGAGTATTTGGTATCAAGGCTAGTTCCCTATTGATGTATCCTAAACTAATTTTTTGGGTTTGAGGGTAAAAATGATTGTGAATGGATTTAAAACTGGGGTAATACACCAAATTTCTGTGAGGTACTTGACTAAGCACATGTATAATTGATATGAGAATGAGTTCTAGATGCACAAGTCAATAGATTTCTGTAGAATATTAGGGCAAACACTTTGATGTATTAAGGGAAAGTATCACAACAATACTGTTAAGTTACACATGCACATTAATATCATGCCGAAATTATTGAATTTGTAATAGGGTAAGATGATTAATCAGGGAATTCAACATTCAAAAGGAATAATAAAACATACACAAGACTACAAATAATTGGAAAGACAGAAAATACTTCTCATTCAGAGGGCAAAACTTGTAAAATCTGCTTTAGCACTCCTGTGTCCAATAACTCCCCCTTTGTGCTTGCAATTGCACACAATATATAGAAAAAAATATTCATCCCATCCTTCCTAAAAATAGGATAAAACTATACTCACCCATGCATCTTTTTTTACCCTTTATTTATTAAAACATAAAGGAAAAAATAATCATGTTATTACAAGGAGGCATTCATAGCCTTTGGTTACATAAATACCATTCAGTCAAACTGCAGTTGACTGCTCTATTTTTAAAAAATCATGGGTGAATAATTTTGCTAATAATAAATCTTGCTTAATGATCAAGTCTCCTTCTAGGTGCATGCAATTTATGTCTTCTTGTGCTTGATGTGACCTCTACAACTTTCCCCTCTTGTAATTGTAAGAAAAACACTCTAATATTTTCCCTTTGGATGCAAAATTAATTTCCTATGTGAGCAAGAGAATAAATATTTTTTACTTTTAATACCTTGCAAAAATCAGCCAATGTGTGGGGACCATTGTGAGCACATGTGCAATCATAATCAACTCTTATTTGTGGAAAACGAGGTGACAAGTCTTCAAAAGGTTCTTTGCATTCTTATGTTGACGTCTATTCATTTCCTTGTGATCAAATGAATAATTGCATTATGAGTCACCTCCAACCCTCCCGCTGTGGGGACCACCTGTGTTTTTGAGCACTTGTCTTCATTTTTATTGTCCACCCTTGTGGACTTGACACATTATTATTTCTTAAAATAAAACAAATGGTCACTTTTAAAAGAATGACATCCTATGTAATCGACCACCTTTTGGTTATCATTTACATAGTATATACTTGTCGGCTTTTTTTTTGTGATAATAAGGTTTTTCGACCTTAGAAAATGTCAAAATCAATGATTTGACTTAATGATGACGTGGGTTGTCCCGCTTCCCATGGTGACTCGCCCCTAAGAATTTTTTTTGTGGCATTCGCTAACTCAGGTCGAGTTATTCATTTTTGATGAAAACCATCGATCTGCTCTGATTGATTCTTGGCCTTTGATCTTGGAGTACCCACAGGTAGGGTCTCAACCTGGCATTTAATGTGGCACTGTCATCGTAACCATCGTGGTTTGCATTGATTTTGGGGATCTTTTCTTAGCCTTTGATCTTTGCATGGCTTGATCTTGGAACATTGATTTCTAACTCTTGGTTGAGTTAGGTTTTACCAAAGTTAGTTAGGTGAATTGAAAAATACTTGAGCTCTATCATGTGGTCATTCTTTTTCTCACTTTGAGTGGTGAAGCCCTGAAAAAATGTTTCAGACCACCATTTTTATTGTCTTGAGCTTGCTAAATGGCCTCTATGGATGATTTTTGTGCATAAATATATGGTTCTCCTCCATTAATGGAGACTTTGAGATTTACTGTAGAAGGTTTTTAGGTGTTTTTTTTGGGATTTTCGCTTCATTTTGAGTTCTGGGTCTTCATTTCTAAGCCATGTGAGTTTTAATAACCGCCATTAAAGTTGAAGGTGAGCCTCTTGTTTGTGTACACTGTAACTGTTTCTTTAATAATTTTAGCTTTATTAGCATTGACACTTTGAAAAACCTTGGTTTCTTGTGATCTCTGGCACAACTTGATATTCTAAGCTTAAATAAGCTTATGGGTCTTTGATTTTCCAACTCTACCTTTGAGGGTTTCATGGATTTCATTCAAACATAAGCTTGTCATTTTTTGTTTGGGTGACATTTCTGTAACTAAAATTGGTAGTATGTTGCTTCCCCTATGCATTTATTATCTATTTAACAAAGGCAGTTGTTATTGAGCATGAATCTCTACATTTTCAACCCAGATTTACCTTGCTGAATGAGAATTTGATTGTATTACCCCCCACGAATTGGGGTTTCAGTTCTTACATGGGGAAAATTCTTTAAAACAGTAATGGCTTCTTTTTTCTCATTCTGATTTAGCTCATTTTAGATCCTGTATCTTACGATCAATCTATGCCTTTTGAATTTAAGGTTTCCATTATTTTATCTGGGAATTTTATATTATTTTATTGTGCATACCAAGTCTTCTTTATTCTACTTTTCAAGACTCGTAGGGATCTACTTGTAGTACGAGCTCGGCCATTATTTAGTAAAGGCAAAACTCTTGACGCGTTTAACTTCATTCACCCTATATTGGGGTTTCACTTCTTCTTTAAATTGGGTTTTACTATTTCTCATGCTTGGCCACCATTAGAGTTTGTATCGAAGCTCTACTCAGATACATGGTCATCATTTTCTAATCTCCTTCTTATGTGTACTTGTTTGGCGTTGTTTTGTTGATCTCTATTTGCATTATTCAATTGTAATCTTATCTGTTTTTTCATTTTTAGAGCTCTATGTTCAATAAGCTACTTATATGATGATTTACGTTCCATTTGTTACAAAACCATCTTGTTGTTAACTCAACCATTCTGAAACTTAATGGCTTAGCTTGTATTACAAAATCCATGGTCTGTGTTGATTTGAAGAACTATAATACACAATTTGTTTAGTGATTCAGATAGCGTGAGTTCATGCAACAGAAAATTGTTCTTTTCCACTTGTCAATTTGTAGTTTTCACTAGAAGTTTTTCAAACTCAGTCATTCCATACCAACTCATTGTTAGATATGACTTGTTCTTCCATAACATCCACCCTGTATAATATTGATTTGGGTAAAAATCTTGGAAAATTTGTATAATATAACTCTTTTGCAGTTGTGATTAATGGTCCTAAAGCCTTGTTCTTCTCCATTCAAGCTTTATTTGATGAGATGATACCTGTTAGAACATGAAAACTGAAATATAAATTTGATTATGCTTTGCAAATTTTTTTGAGGTCTGCTGCTGGAATTTGAAGCATGGTTAAAAAATTTGTATTACATATTTATCGAAACTTGATAGATTTCATAGCAACTATCTATTCTGGGGCATGGGAAAATGATCTTTTAGAACATGATATCCATCTTTTCTTATGTGCTTGGGAATTTATATGTCGAAAATCTGAGCCTATGCTTCTGAAGTTGCTACTCTACTTTTGAATACAAATTGTTTTTTAAGCAATGAGAACCTACTCTTTGACATTGCAAATTGTATTCTGAATTTGTACCTAATGAGCTAACTAAAAATATGTGACCTCTTTTGATTTTGATCTTGGATATATTGCTTAATGATGTTGGTCTAGAACCATGTAGCTAGTTGTTTGTTGCATTAAGCTTCTTCTGGTCATGGCAATTCCAAAACTCTATATATTTATTTGTATCTATATTTTGCAATCTACAAAGCTTATCCAAAATGTATCAACTTTGTATCAACCTTGTATATTGAATATTACTTTGATTGCATGGTGTTTATGACTATATACTTAGAAGAGTGACTCTAATTTTCTTGTCATATATGTACTTCATTGGTATTGTAGCATTTTTGTATCATTTCTATATCTGTTATGATGCAATCTGAAAGAGTGCACTTGTAACTTAATCTGGCACTGTAACAGTTCATTTATATGCTTCATGGCTTGTTTTTGGGGCTGAAATCTGATAACTGTTATCTTTGATCATGTCATGCATTATCTACTTTCTGCATTACTGTTTGATTTATAAAGCTTTTAAAGCATGTATTAGTTTGAAATAACATGATAGAAAGATGTAAAATGTCCATTTTACATGGTGAAGCCCTGTCAATATTTCCTCAAATTTTCTTTTTTCATTTTGTTTTAGCTATAATCTTTTCTTTCCAGTTAACTTTATCCTTTATATTATGATTCTTCTGCTTCACCTACTTGAAAATTTGAAACATGTACTGTTATCTTTGAATGGAAGTAAGCATGCAAGTGTCTCCTTTGATCTGCAATGTAACTCCTATTTCTAGAATAGCTACTGAACTTTGAGTTACATTCTTCTTTCATACCATATGTACTTGTGATTTATTCCAACTTGATGTACCATAGGATGAAAGTCATTGAACTCTGTTTTTATGCAATCTTTATCTAACAGTGAGGACTGTAAGACATGATTTTATTTTCTTCTTCACTGCAACATGTACCTACACACTTAAGAAAACAATTAGAAATTATTTAAGATTTTTGGCCTATCTTATGTTCCATAGTTTTTTTTTCTTCTCTCTCCTTATTTCTTAGTGAGTAAATCTTGTATGATGTTACAGAAAAGTACTTGTATTAGTTGTGCCTTTGATCCTCATTTAATTTATACCTCCTATTGTTAAAAGATCCACCTACATGAATTTGGATAGTATAGGAATATGAATTAACCCTAAGCTCAATTTTGACAGTCTTTCCTTTTCTGTTTTCAGGTACAGTGCCATTTTCCAAGTAACAAAGATGATTATGGAACAAGGCTGGAGTTGGAGATACATCGGCTGAAATGAAAGAAACCCCCAAGGCAATGATGGGTTCATTCATACTCTTCTACTTTTTTTTTCATTCATACGTACCTCTTACTTCAATAGTTGTAATTTACTCTTCAGTAGTTGTATCTTGCTTTTGAGTTACATCCCAGGGCTTGTGTGGGAACATTTGAAATTCCTTATGAATAAAGCATTGAATTCTGAAACTGAGTTGTGTATTTCTTTCTGCATTTCAGTTTTCTAAATGGATTGTATGATGAATTAAAAAACTCAATAATATAATTGAATGTCTTAATCATGAAGGAAATAACCTTAAATATACATGTAACATTTAGCAGTGAACTCTGACTGCTGCAATATGCAATTATGATTGATGTTCCAAAACTTAACACTTCATATATTCTACAGTTTCATGTCTTCATCAAGACAACACATATTTCCTTTGGGGCTTTGTGTTCTTTTGTTGAAGATAATTATGAAATTGCAGATTATGTGATTTGTTATGTTTTGTAACAACACACATAGAATCATATTTCATGTAATCATTAATTAATTCAAAGAAACAACATTGAACTAAAAGAATCTCCCTTAGCTTAGGTCCACTTCACCAATTTCATCCATTGTAAAGAAGTTTTGAGTTGCCTATTTTTGCACAAGTGCAAAAATTTTCAACAAGACCATATAAGGTTCTCATTGGATCCTTCGCTGTAGTTATCTTTCTAACACAAACCATCTGTAGGTTGTCAACAATCACATCACTCTTTGGCCATGTGTTCCCTACCATTTTTTTCTAGGTAGCTACCCCTTGTTTCATGCATGCTATTGTTGCATGGTTCTTTGTAAGCTCCTCATTAGTACATTCCACATCCTTTTTGCCGAACATTATTGTTTCACCTTGTGAATCACTCTTTTTAGTAAGATCTTTGGTACTGATTTGAAGGGGAATCATACTTAATCATACATTTCATCAATTATTAGGGTAGTCATCTTTTTCCTCACACCCAATTACATGCCTTTGCATAATTAGTCCAAATTCTCCTCTCACTTAGAGAATATTATCTTATCTCTCATTTTTATCTCGTAAGTTTTCCAAGTCAACCTACTAAACAAAAAGGGGAAATTTTAGACACTAAAAACTTGCACACTAATTTATTCCCCCTTTTATTTAAACTCACTCCTAATTCTAATTCGAACATGTTTCCCCCCAAAATATTAGCCTAACCTCTTTTTACACCCTACAAATATTTTAATCGCTATCTTAACTTCGCATTTACCTTTATCCTTTCTAAAAACCCAAATTATCTAGGTGGTTATCATCCTTATCCATGAGGACATGCTTTCTGAAATATCCCTTGTGGGATACCACTTAAAAATGCACAAAATATTGAAAACTTGCAGCAAAATAAAATACTAATTTTTGCAGATTTTTACAGTAGCAACAGCGAACTAAAGAAAGTTAATATCTCCCAAAATATCCACACGAATTACTTGAAAATTTAAAGATAGCTTGATATTATTATAAAGGACATGATAAAACTATTTTTGGAGTTTTACAAAAATTAAAATGCAGCCATAAAAAGCACAGCGTGCCCTAGACAGCTGGAAAGCTTCAGAGGTTCATAACTCTTCACATACAGGAGCCAAAATTTATGAGTCTTTGGAAATAACATTAACAAATATAGGAAATGACATTTCAAACTTTATATCTAAAAGGGGCCAACTAGAAACCCTCCAAATAAAGGTTGCAAGTCACCTAGCATGGAAAATGGTTAGAAATGGCTGAAGATGCCTTAAAAGTGATTTTGAACCCTGCCCAAATGGCTGCCATAAATCTGATCTGAAAGCCCTATGTTATCCTCCCCAAATGCCCCCAAAAACCCTCAAAATCTGTCCTCTGAAACCTCTGATAATATCTCTATAACACAACCCTGAAAGCGGCTCCAAAATGACAAACTAGGGTAGATCTATCACTACCGAAGAGTGCCCTGCTAGCTAGGGACGAGTCTCTCACCACCAAAGCTAGGGTCCCTGTGGGATTTCACTCCACAAGGTGTAGATGTGCAAACAACAGTTGCAAGTGAAGGGTCAATAAAATGTATGCCAAAAAAATATCTCCTTTCTCTCTCAGCTGCTTATATACTTTCTAAGGAAAAAGAGCCCCAATAGACCTAGACGTGTTTCATTCCACGGAATGATCAATAAAATAAAAATAGCTTAAGTTAATTTTCCCCTTTAAGTCTCCATGGTCGAAAAGTGACCCTCGATGCAAAATTAGAATATTAGAATAATGTGGCCCCTTCACAATAGCTCCCAGCGTCCACAACCCCTTAGGTCTAACCACGGCTTGGACTCAACCTGGCCCTAAGGCCTTTGGCACAGGAAAAGGGGACATTACACTTTATTATCCTTAAACTCACATCATCATCTAAGTCCACCTCATTTTTAGGTGGTCTAAAACCACTTACAATAGGGTGTTCTTATCCCGCCTGAATCGCTAGTGATTCAGGTAATCGCTAGAAAACCTATAAATATGGCCCTTCCTCGGTTTGGGATCATCAAATATGTGCAAAAAAAATTGACTCTCTGAGATTCGAAGAACAATATAATGACACACTCAACCACTTTCAAAAATTTAGAGTAGCCACATTTTATTTGTAATCATGTTTTACATCCATCAAGCATTTCATGTTTTCTCCTTGCACATATATTGATATACTCATTTCTATATTGATTTGTATAACCAAGAAAATTATCAATTATTATTGACAATTAGGATTTAGAAACCAGATCACATGCATGAATGCACTTTATTGAATTGAAAAACATTGCAATGTGCATGAACTGCACTTATTGAAAGGGAAATCCTACTTTAACCAAACACTGTAGGATTTTCAATAACAATGTTTAAGAAACATACCATTCATAGGAATGGGAAGTTCTTCTCCATTCAGCCTTGAAATATTAAATACATTGTGTTCTTTACAAGGTAAAATCATGTAGGGACCACTCTAGATTGTATCAAACTTCATGTGGTTTCCTGGCTTTGCATGATCAACATCCCATTTTAACAAATGTCTCCTTCATTGAAGACTCTAAACTTAGCCTTCTAATCAAATGTTTTCTTGATCTATTTTTGATTATTTTCCATGTTCATATGAGATTGATTTCTTATCTCTTGCAGCTCCATTAATTCCACATAATGAACCTAAAAATTTTCATTCTCAAGTAATTCCATTTGATGCAGTAAATCTAATGTAGGAAACTCAACTGAGATAAGCATTCTTTCCTCTCTTCTATAAACAAGATTGTACGATGAATTGTCAAATAATATTTTAGGAATCACTCTGTCACCCCAAAGTGTTGAATTTAACATCTGATGCCAAGCTCTTTGGTTTTCCTTGAGTGTTCTTTTGATGATCCTCAAAAGATTTTTGTTAGTACTTATTATCCAAAATAAGCCCATGCTTATTTTTGGTTAACTGCACCCATCTTCCTCCTTTAGTGCTTCAATCCATTTTTTTAGATATTCTAAGCACTTAAGGTTTCCTGAAAACATCTTCATCAGGTGGGAAATTTCTTCCCCTTTCCAAAAATATAAATAAGTCCTTCTAACTCTTCATATTTTGCAAGTTATGGGCCGACGAGCATTGTAAGGAATTTTTGCCCAAAAGCAGACCGTCGGGAGTTGTTAAGGATTTTTTCCAAAGGTGGGCTGATAGACTTGGGGAATAATTTTCACCAAGTGGAAAATTGCAGTTGCGGGGCCGTAGTGGAAAAATTTGCCAAGTGAATTTCAAGCCAGCGGGTCTATGTAGAGTTTTGGAACTTTTGCACTTTTTTGTAAATAGGGCGCAAAGTGAATTTCAGGCCCGCAAGCCCCCCGGGGGACATTAAAGCCAAATGAAGAAAAATTCCTAAGGCCTGCAAAGGGACACGTGGCCGTGTTTCAATTCAAGGCGGGAAGGCGGGTCGTTGGAGGAATTTTGGAATTTTTGGCTTTTGTTTTGAAAGGCATAAAGTAGAAAAGTAATTCGTACCTCCACCGACACCCAAAGAAGCCATGTGTTAGGTCTTTGTCAGCTGTGGGGAAGCAGGCAGTCAAGGGAAACTTTGGAAATTTTCCAACTTTTGCAAAAGGTGCATTTTCAATTTCAGGCCCGTGGAGGAAATTTTTCCCAAAGTGCATTTTGGTCCTGTGGGCCGTTGGGGGAAACTTTAGAAATTTTATAACTTTTGCAAAAGGTGCCAAAGTGAATTTCGGGTCCGCGGATCCATTTTGCAAAATTGCATTGTCACCATTTTTGCAGAGTCTTGATGTAAAAATCTTCAGACGGCCATATATTTTAACCGGGTGCTCAAAATTTAACAAATTTAGTTCCATTGGAAAGGTCTCAACCTCCACTATGCCATGGAAACATAAACTATTATTTTCAGTAGTATTTGGTGGGTGAAAATATGGAAAGCATATTTTACCCCATTAATGTGGGATCTGATTACTTCTACTATCAGGATTTTCGATTTTGGTTGGCCATTCTTCCTTCTTCAACATGAAAAATAAGCATGGGGAACCAAAATAGACAGATTGTAGGTGGATTTGCAGGAGCATTAGTGGCTGGTGGTGGAGCTTTCAATTAGATTTCTCACCTCCTTTTATTATTCTCTCTTCACTAGATCTATAAAAATGAGAGTTTAGCTCATTATAAAGGGTTGGACGTTTTTGTTTTGCACCCTCCCTTCTTCCCTTGCCTATGAGTGAATTTTTGGAGTTTTAAAACCTCCCATTTGAGTTATGATGTAATCTGGCATCTTGGCCATTGTAATGGACTATATCAACTTCTTGGAGCAATATAAGAAGTTTGTGGATGATTTCAACCCTCTCTTATGTTCATTATATCTTCTTTATCTTTTATTGCAATTTTGGTTATCTGTGTATGGATATTGTATTGCATTTTTTTGGTTTTTGTTTATTGCAAAGAAAATGTTCATCATTCCTCAGTGCATCACCTTTGATAGATTAGGCTTTATTTCTTATATTCCCTTACCCATGTCTCCTTGGAAATTTAGCATAGGTTTTAATAGTGGATCCTCTGCAATTTTATGTGTGCATCTAAATAGAGGAATAGGAACCGGCCTTCATCTGGAGAGATATCTCCATTTCAAAGTCCCCACACTTTGAGAGATACTCCATGTTATGCTATCACACTGAATGTTCCAACCCATCAGGTTGCAAAACATTCAGGGGTGTTGTGATTTGACATCAACAATACTTTCAGCTAATCCATTACCTTGTGGTTAATAATTAGACAAGGTACTAAAATAAATTCCATGTTTAATAACCTATTTTGTTACCTTTGCACCAAGAAATGATAAGTCATTATCTAAAATGATAGTTGTTGGAACACCAATTATGAAAACTATACCTTCGTAAAATGATAAGATAGAAGTCTCGTTAGCTTCTTTCAAGGATATTACTTCAATCCAACGTGTAAAGTAATCTGTAATAGTCAAGATCCACTTGTGTGCTTGTGATGAAGGTGGATTTATCATGCCAATGAAGTCAATACCCCATTACATGAATGGTTGCTCCATTGAAATACGTTGCAGGGGCAGCGAAGCTAAACATTCCTTTCCAAAAAAGAAAGCACACTTCTTACACTTTCCAATCCACTCAAAGTAGTCCTTGAATATGTTGGGCAAATAGTAACGAGCTTTCATAATTTTTAAGGCTGCAGTGCATGCTGAAAAAGTGACCTCCTACAGGTCCTTCATGGAATTCAAATAATAGCTGTTGAATTCTATCATAATCAATACATCGCATCAAAATTCCATTTATATCTCTTTTAAACAACATACCATCAATGAAAACATAAGGTACAAATTGTAACCTAAAATATCTTCATTTATTCTATTCCATACCTTCCGGATAAGTTCCTTGTTGTAAGTAGTTAACCAAATCAGTCATCCATCTAGATTCTTGAACTTCTTGATTAAGTTTGAGTTGCTGATTTTCTAGTTGTACCATGATATCTGACTATTGATACGTAATGTTAGCATGTCATTCTAAATCTTCTAATTTTGTAGCCTTTTGTTTTTCCATATCAGCAATTAGATGTTCACATAAACCTTTTCCTTAAATTTTTTTTGCAACACAGATGTTAACATCATATTCTATAACCTTTGTAATCTAGCCTGCTCTCTTCTCATTCAGCTCTTTGTTCAACAAGAATGCTTTAACACTTGGATGAGAAACGAAGACATGTACCTTGTTATTGGAAAGCATGTACTTGAAGTTATTTAATCCTCTAACTACTGAAAGTACTTGTTTTTCAAGGAAAGTGTACCTTTTCTTGTAGTCATGCAAACTCTATCCAAAGAAAACAATTGGATGCTCAACATTCTCTTCATTAACCTGAGTTAATAGAGCTAAAATAGTCTCAACTCCTACAAGTGCATACATTTTAAAATCCTTATCAAAATTTGGATTTGCAAGAGTAGGAGCTTGTGAAATAGTTGACTTGATAGCCTCAAATCCTTTTCTCCCTTTGTTGGTCTTGTTGGTATCCAAGTTTGTTCTCCCTTTCAAGTCAAGCAACAACACAGATTGGAAATGGAGCTTAGAGACAAATAGATCATGGTGTGTGTTGTTTTGTAGCTGGGGAGGAGATCTAACTTGCCCTTTGTTACTTAGATTTGTGGAGAGATGGATATCAGCTTTAAGAGGATTTAACTTGTCCTCACTACTTTAGGTCGTGCCTCTTCGACCAGGGTGAGAGGAACCTTAGTGTAACCTTTGTTTGATGAAGGAGATGGAGACATCCTTCTTTTTGCACAAATTCTATGAAGAAAACCTTGGAAAAATACTGTAAATACTATATTATTTAACTCTTAAGAGTTTTCACTTTTAAACTATGGAGATACTTTCAACAAAGGCTAAGGTTACTGAAGACATTAAGAAATC
The DNA here is from genome assembly GCA_019776745.2 of Taxus chinensis. NCBI lineage: Eukaryota > Viridiplantae > Streptophyta > Pinopsida > Cupressales > Taxaceae > Taxus > Taxus chinensis. The sequence goes on from CM034151.1 coordinate 649,824,867, forward strand.
TTGATTGTTCTGCATATTTTAGTAAGTAGATTTTATTCCTTTGTTGATACACAAGGCAAACATGGGTAGTTCAGGGTGGATTCATGGTTTTTGAATAATTTTGATGGGAGATGAAGCAAGATAAAGTTGATTATACTAGATCTTCGAAGGGACTTCACAAAAATGAAGAACTCAACAACAGAAAGATTCAGAATAGTTAAGACGTTTCTTCAACTAGAAGGTGTAATTCAATGGAGACCCAGATCAACACGTTTTCACATAATCTTTGAGACTCCAAAATGAAGGATCAAATTGAAAGACTCAAGTAAACACCAAATTTTTGATTAATCACGCCTAAGGTACACCGAAGACTTATAGACAATATTTATCAACAAATGATAGTGAATTGATTTTAAATTTGATTATCTCATCCAAGATGAAGGCTATTCTTGAAATGAAAATGCAAATACCATTAAACTATCACAGGGATGAGATCCTATGTGATTTCACAAATATTTCAATGTAATATTGCAATAGGAATGAAAGAAAATATTTACAGACATTTTGAAACAAAGTAGACATAAATTGCTAGACATTGGACACAAATTAATTTCAAAATTGCTTAGATTCATCAGCAGGGTAAATCTTCCAGATAAATCTCAGTGCTCATCAATGGCTATACATCTGCAACCAACTTGACATGATAAAAAAATATAACACAGAAGAAAATAACAGATTATCTTGGCTTGGTCTCTTAGGGAGATAGTTTTCTCAATTTTTCTCTTAATAATTCAACCTCCGACCTATTACAAGAGTATTCTCATTGCATTTATAGATTTTACTCACTCAATTTCCCCCCCAAAAAGAAAGAATATTCGAGGGACCTTTGCTTGTTAAAATTTTTCTTCAAAAAGTGATGTTTAACAAATTCAGATCCAAAAGCTGTTAGGTGGACCAATTGTGAACTGATCAGGTTTCTTGGGCCCTCGACTAATGACTAGGATGCCATGCCACAACTTTTTGGCAATCCTTCTAATCATTATAATTATGTCATGCAAGAAATCCCCTTTTTAATCATTTTCTGGAGACTCTGCATAGCTGGATATGACAGGTAATATTTTCAGGTATCGAGGCAACACCTTTTTCATCTTTTACACATGTGCTTTCATCATTTCATCCCCTTTCCCTCTCTTTCATCATTAATTATGCCCCACATCCATTTCCTCTAGTAATTCCCATATTTGTGAGTGCCTGAGAAATTCCCACTTCAAAATATCGACCTTAAAAATCCTTGGAATCAAAATTTAAGTTTCAAATCCATTTAATGGCACCTTACAGACAGAGACGACAAGGAATTTAATCAAAGAATGATGAAAAAGTGTGTATTTGCGTCTCCATGAGTCTTGGAGCAAAAATGGTGGCAAAACAGGTGAAATGTATAGCAACCATTGATGTTGCCTTTTTTCCACTTTATATCATATCCATCCACGTGTTTCCTTGGCGCAACTGCAAAGGGGAAGCACAGAGGCAAGTCCCAAACAAGCGTGAGCCTTCCACGTACCCTGGGCCCAAAAAAATATCTTTTGGCCTTTGAAAATTCTTGGTGTAAAAAGGAGTCAGTGAAAGCCTCCACATGTCTTAATGGTGAATTTTGAGATGGTCCCCAAAAGTAGATACCCCTAAAAAGCGCGGGCTCAACACGTGTCTCAGTCTAACAGAGTTTGTTAAAAATTTTGAAGGCTCAGAGGAAGGTGCCATGTGTCTAGGGTTCAAGACTTTTTTCTTTGGCTGTTGAAAAGTCCAAGCAAAGGGAAAAGTGAGCAGAAGCCTCCAAGTTTCCTCCTAGCGCTTCTTCAAAATAAAACTTAGGGGTTGATCCCCAAATAGGCGCGGTCCCTCAATGTGTTCCAAGCCTTTAGAAAGTTACTTGAAAAGTCTAAGTATGGGAAGACCCGAAGGAAGCCTCCACGTGTCTTCATGGCGCAAATTTGAGATGGTTCCTAAGAGCGGAGACCCTAAACAAGCGCAGGCTCACCACATGTCCCATGCCTTAGAAAATTGCTTTGAAAAGTTTAAGTACAAAGCGAAGCTGACGGAAGCCTCCACATGTCTCACTGTCACAATTTTTAAGGTGGGACCTTGAGGTGGGTCCTCAAATGAGCGCCAACCCTCCACATGTCCATGGTCTGCCAAAATTGTACTGGCTTCATGAAAACTTTGTCTAAGTCTAGGAAAAGTAGCAGAAACCTCCACGTGTACTCCCTCGACACAACTCCAAGGCCAAACCAAAATGTGAACTTTCAAATGAGTGTCATTCCTCCACGTGGAAAAGTTTTGGGTTGAAGCAAGCCTTAAAGTTTTTAAAGTGCCCCGCCAAGCCACATCCAACCAAAAATGGCCATGTTTCCACTGATGCTGAGATGTAAATTTGACTGGGAAAAATACACATGTCAAACCATAAAATGGAGGAAAATTGCCATTTGAGCCCAGAAATGAAGTTTTCTTCAAGGACAGAGAATTTGGAAATGTTATAAGGCTCAAATTTGATCCTTTGAGCTACATCTAATCACGTTTCCATAGGTGACAGCGACAACAAAACGTGACTGTGGAAAATGGAAGGAAAGGAAAAAACCGATTTTACGCCCAAGTTACAGAATCTTTTAGATGGACAGAGGAACGAAAAACAAATTTTGGACCTTTAAGTGATCCTCGACCAAGGAAGGGACTGATCATAGCAACCAAATGGAGGATAGAGTCTTCAAGCATCAATACGGGGAGATAGAAAACATGACAGAGCCCGCAAACTGAAGCATTTCAATGAAAAATGGGGCGAGACTAATTTGAGCACCAATATGTCTAAGAGAAGGTCTTATCATTCTTTAACATAGTTGTTAATGGCATGAATAATGCTACAAAATTTGGAACAAATCCTCTAACAAAGTTGATTTTTCTAAGAAATAATTCTAGTGCTTTCTTATGATGAGGAAAAGATAGTTGTGAAATAGCTTCAATTCTGAAAGGATTAAAAGTTTAAACCTTGTCTAGAAATGATATGACTAAACAATTTACCTTGATGTAATGAAAATATGGACTTTTTTGGATTCAATGATATTCCAAACTATCTGCAAAGCTGAAAAGTTTGCCTCAAATGATTTATATGTTCATCAAAATTCTTTGAAAATATGCTAACATCATCTAAGTAAATCAATATGTATTTATTTAATAAGTTGTGAAAATCCATGTCTATTGCACGTTGAAACGTTACACCGGCATTTGAAAGTCCCAACGACATTCTTTTATAAGCATAAATACCCCACTTTGTGGTGAAGGTTGTTTTGTATATGTCTTCTTCACACACAAGGATCTAATTGTATCCGTTATAATCATCCAAAAGAGATAGTCTGTCTGAACTTGAAAATGTTCTTAAAATCTGATCCATATTGGGTTGCGGATAATGATCTTTTAATGAAGCTTATTGAGGTCTCTAAAATCCACACATAACCTAATTTCTCAATTCTTTTTCCAAACAAGAACAAGATTAGCCTCCCAACTTGAATGCTTAACTAAAAAGATAATACCTAATTTGATCAGTTTGGACAACTGTTTTCTCATTAATGACTCAATCTTCATATTTACAGGCCTTTGTTTCTGCCTAACTGGCTTGGAATTTGGTTGTAACTCTATTGTATGCTGAGCTAAACTAGGATCAAAACCTCTCATATCTTGGTATTTCCTAGCAAACAAATCTTTTAATTCTTTACATAAATTCATAAATGATTTTTTTTCAACTGAGGAACTGTCATCACCAATCCGGCACTATGATAATTCTTCACTGGGAACTCCTCGTGCTATGATTATTTACTAATGCACAGCCTTTAGTTTGGTGGATGTAATTTGGAAACACAACAACAAACATAACACAAGAATACCATAGACTATGATAAGAAGGAATGATGATAAATCTGAAATATCAGAGTAAATTATAATATTAACATGAAATTGTTACAATCTCACCCATGAGGTACTTCAAGTGTTATTGACTTCACTTGCCTTTCACCAAGACTATGGGAGAAACTTTACAATTACACCTCTTAATGGCTTCTTCAACACACCTTTAAACTGATGGCTTCCTTTACACACTTCCTACAATATTTCTCACTACTTCCTTCTATGCTAAATGAGGGGGGTGACCTCTTTATTTATAGAACTTCTAGGCTTATCCACCTTATCTATAAGATAGGATAAGAAATCCACTCTGACGAATCATATTCCATACCTTAACTCTTATCTGTACATGTAAGCTTATCTTTTAAGATAAGATAAACCTTATCATTTCACATGGGTTCCACATTTTTAGACTTTTTACAAATAAAATACACAAAATATTTATGACCTCACTCCTTGTCCTTATTACCAATATAATATTTCTAATTCCTAATCATGTAGACCTTACTTCTCTACTTACCCCAACTTTGACATTTTAACATTACTGGACAACTTACGACAACTATTTACTTTTTACCACAACATTCCTATTGTACTTTTGACTATTGCCGTACTATACATTATTGGCGGCGTCGTACTGACAGTGTCGTTATCTTCTATCGGACGCTACTACTAATTATACTTAACAACATCCTATTCCTAATACATACATTAATGAAATAGAAATTACGGAGGAACATTTTAGTGTCAACATCTTCCCCCTTCCTAGCTTCTACTTCTTCCTCGGAGTAGACTATTCTGGTGCTTGGAAAATCTTCAACTTGTCATGGTTGACCCATTTCGTAATGGGGGTGCCATCCAATTCCTCCAGTCGGTACGTACCATTTTCATGCACAGCTACTATTTTGTAGGGCCCCATCCATTTTGGAAGAAATTTTCTTTGTCTTCTTTTTTTGTATCTTGAATCATATACTAGGACCAAGTCATTCACATGAAATGGAGACCAACGGATCTTTTGATCAAAGTATTACTTCTGCTTCATTTTCTTATTATAGCTTGTATTCTTCACTATTTCCCTCATTTCCTCTAGCAAATGAAGATGTACCAACCTTTCTTTTACTGAATCACTTTCATCCATCCTTTCATTTTTCATAACTCTCACGGTGGGAATATCAAACTCAATAGGAAGAACTGGATCAATGCCATAATCCAACTAAAATGGGGAGTATCATGTTGCTGATTTTGATGTTGCCCCATATGCCCACAATGCTGCATGAATCCTTTTATCCCATTTATGTACCTGCAAGGCTGCATCTTTTGTTAGAATTTGACACAACACAAAATTTGTTCGTTCCACCTGTCCATTTGTGCTTGGCTTGTATGTTGTTGCCTTCCTGTGCTTAATGGAAAACTTATTGACTAGGGCTTCTAGCACCTCATTAATGAAGTGGCTTCCTTGATTTGTTACAATTTCTAATGGACAACCAAATCTGGTGATAATGCGTTCATATATGAACCTTGCCACTTCATCCATGGAAGTTGTTTTCAATGGCCTAGCTTCAACCCACTTGGTTAAATAATCTGTGGCAACTACAATATACTTATTTTGGCGTGAGGTAGTTGGAAGTGGACCTACAATGTCTATTCCCCACTTTTCAAAGGGACCAAGTGGAAGAATAGGGCATAATGGAGCTGATGAAGTATTACGGTTACCATGTGTTTGACAAATATCACATGTCTTACAATAATTATAACAATCTTTAAAAAGAGTGGGCCAGTGATAACCTGCATCCAAGATCCTTCTTGCTGTAAGTTGTCCAGAGAAGTGCCCTCCACATGTACCATTATGGAATTCTTCTAGCAGCTCCTTCCCTTGATCACGTCCAACTGCCCTCTTGTATTGTCCATCGGGTCCTATTCGAAATAATACTCCATGTAGAATAGAATATGGACGACTGGCTTGAGTAATCTTTCTCTTAGTCTTTGCATTGGCACCATCAGGAAACTTGAATTCATTCAGATAATTCCAAATATTTATGTATTCACTAGGGATTGTGTCAAGGGATAACAATGTTGCATCTGGGAAATCATCATCATCACAAGATGAACCTAAACCATCATAGGCTTGAAAGAGTGTATCTGCATTGACATGTGTCTTTCCTGGCCTATCTATAATATCAAATTCAAATTCTTGTAGAAAAATTATCCATCTTGCTATCCTCCCTGATGGGTTAGGCTTATTTACAATATATTTTAGAGCCTGATGATCTGTTACAACTAGAATTTTTTGCCCTAGCAAGTAATTCCTAAACTTCTTTATAGCAAAAATGATAGCCAGAGCCTCTTTTTCAGTTACAGTATAATTTACCTCAACACTTCTCATTTGTCTGCTCCCAAAGTAAATTGCATGTTCATTCCCATTTTCATCCTTTTGGCTCAAAGTACTTCCTAGTGCTGCATCTGAGGCATCATTGTACACAATGAATGGCTTGCTCCAATCTGGATTCTTTAAAACAGGTGAAGACACCAGGGCTTCCTTCAGTTGTCCAAAAGCTTCATGTGCCTTATTTCCTGGTTCATAAGTAACATCCTTCTTCAAGAACTGGGTTAGTGGCTGTGCAATCTTTGAGAAATTCTTGATGAACCTTCTATAGTACCCCACATGGCCTAAAAATGATCTCAACTTACTTCTATTCATAGGAAATGGTAACTCTTTGATTTTTAAAACTTTATCAGGATCAGTACCAATACCATCTCTGGATACAACATGCCCTAACAAAACGCCTTTAGAACATCCAAAGACACACTTTGTAGGGTTTAGTGAGGCTTGTGCTTCATCTAACCTTTGAAATGATGTCTCCATTTGGTGCAGGTGGTCCAACTTGCTCCCATAGATGCAAAAATCATCCAGAAATACTCTGATGAAGGTCCCAATGTAGGGTTCGAACACCCTATTCATCAAATGTTGGAATGTTTCTGGAGCATTACACAACCCAAAAGGCATAACTCTATAAAAAAAACGTTCCCCAAGGAGTGGTGAACGTGGTCTTCAGCTGATCTTTCTCTGCTATACGAACTTGGTTGTAGCCACTATATCCATCAGCAAAACTAGAGCACTCCTGGCCAGCTACTTCGTCCAAGATCTGATCTGAAAATGGAAGAGGGTAATGATCCTTCTTTGTTGCCTTATTGAGCTTCCTGTAATCAACACAAATGTGTAGCTTCCCATTCTTTTTTATTGAGGTCACAATGGGAGAAACCCATTTTGAATTCTCCGTAGAAAATATGAATCCTGCATCAAGCAACTTATATATTTCTTCTTTTACAGTCTTGGAAAAATTAGGATTCATTCTATATGGCATTTGCTTTATGGGCTTAGCACCATCTACCAGCTCAATAGAATTTTCTACCCAACTTACTTGATGGAGTTCCTTGTAAACAAAAGTGAATATGTGTATGTACCTTCGAAAGAGATGGAGGTAGGATTCCTTCTCACTCTCCATCACAGCATCACCAATCTTTATTTGTTGGAGACGATCATCAACTTCTTCTTCAAATAATTTTATGGGGTCATGAGTTGGTGTGACTGGAAGGATATCCATGACTGAAACATCAACCTCACTTTCTTCATCTTTTGTGTCCACTTCACTAGTACTAGAGTAATCAGAGGATGTCCAATCATCAGTTTCATCACTTGAATCCACAGGTTCTGCTTTATGATGCCGAGGGATCATGTTTATCTTCACCCTCTCTCTACCACGTCAAAGTCTCATGAAACCTTCATTCCAGTAGTTTCTTGCATGAACTCTCCTTAGCCATGGTCTTCCCAGCAAAATTAGGTACGCAACAGGACCATTTTTCATCACCTGAAAGTCTACCACACATACAACACCCATAACAGATATTGCCACATTTGAAACTACACCAGGGTTCATTTTAAGAGACCTCTTGGAAATCGAAGGTGGAGAATACCTGGCGAATATCCCTGGAACCAGTTTCGCGGGAAGGTGAATATTTTGGGGGTTGTATGAAAAAATTTCACCTAATTGTCAAGTGCTGCGACAGAAGGCTGCAGACGTGCGACGGGAAATTTTGCTGTCACGCGTCAAAAAAATGCAGTGACGCGCGTCATTAGACCTCAGTGACGCGCGTCAACACGGTAGTTGACGCGCGTCACTGAGGTCTAATGACGCGCGTCACTGCATTTTTTTTTATGCACGACAACAAAATTTCCTGTCGCGCGTCAATAGACCTCAGTGACGCTCATCAACAGACCTCAATGACGCGCGTCAACAGACCTCAGTGACGCGCGTCATTACAGTTGTTGACGCGTGTCACTGAGTTCTGTTGACGCGTGTCAATGCATTTTTTAACGCGCGACAGCAAATATCCTGTCGCGCGTCTGCAGCCTCTGCCCTCTTCTTGCTCATCGAAAAAATCTCCATGTCGCTCGTCAACAAACTCTTTGTCATGCGTTTACTATGCGTCAATATCTGTAGTATCTCCTTGTCTGCAAACCCTCCTTATCGCGCGTCAATAACTTGCCCCCTTGTCGCACGTCTATAATACGGGATATATCATATTGTTGAAAAATGTGAAGTAGAAGTGTTCTACCTGGCGAATAATCTAGGTTTATAGAGGGGATATTTTTCAAGGGTAGGCAAAGCCGACCCCTAAAAAAATTAAAGTGTAATTTTTAGACGAATAGGTCACTGACCCGTGCCAAAAAATTCACCTTTTCAAAATTTTCAAAAATTGAATATTCGCCATATTACGAATATTCACCATATTACGAATATTCGCCGCTAAAATTATCCCTAAACTACACCTTCTGGTTTAGTTTTTCCCTTATTTAATGACCTTAACATAAGTGTTGAAAGGCGATCAATTTTTAAACCCAACATATTCATTACAGACTCGGTCATTACATTAACTGCAGCACCTCCATCAACTAAGACATCATGAATTGAAATACCATTACATAATACCTCAGCTTGTGGAGCATAGGGATCTGCCTCTGCCTCCAAAACAGGGACCTCAACCTCCTTCCTTCGTCAAGCATTGAGTCCACTTCGCAGCTCCCGCCTCTTCTCAGAAGACATAGCCAAGAGTTGACCATATGTAATATTTGCAGGCCTTTTGGACAGATCTTCCAAGATGGAGTATGGTCCTTGCCCCTGTGAAATCAGAAAATCCTGCACACCCAACTTTCTTCTCCTATGTTTCTTACTAGTTTCTCCTTTCATCTTCTTAGGATCATTTCCATCTTGATTATCTTTTTCTTTCTTTCTTTTTGTTACAAACACATCTACTTCATTATTTCTGCTCTTATCTACTACATCAAAAGAATTCACATGTGCTTTTCCTTTATCATTATCTCCTTTACCAGATGTAGAAGCTCTATCTAGACAATTATACTTATAATGACCCTTTTTATAACAACCATAACATACAACTTCAAAAATATTTCTTTTTGGACCTCTATCTCCTCCCTGAGAACTAAATTATTTTCCTTGAAGAAGATTAATAGTTAACTGACCCATCTTTTTGAGCAGATCTTCATACTCAGTAGATGTACTAGGAGAAAGATTTGTGCTCACCGAGAGTGGTTGTGGATTCTGGACCAAAGGTGTTGGTGTAGGCTCTACTTTAGCAACAATTTCTTTGGGCTCCTCTTCCATGCTTTCTTCTTGCCTTCTTGCAATCTCCTTTGCTTGTTCAATGGTAGTTTGGCGGTCATACTTCACTCGTTATCTGAGCTCTGGCTTCATCCCAAGAATGAAGTGCTTACATAGGAGATTATCCACGCCATTCATCAACCCATCCGCTAATCCTTTCTTCCGGATCTGGGCATTGAGCTTCCTCCTTAGCTCTAGAACACAAGCATGATAATCCCTTATCTTCTCCTTCTCTCCTTGGGATAGCTTTGTGATATCGATCATGAGATCTGCATATTTCTGTTGTTCACCAAATTCTTCAAGAAAACTTTCAGTTAATAAATCCCATTAATTTTTCACATTTTCACCTAGTGTTTCAAACCACCTAAGTGCTGAACCATCCAAAAATTTAGGAAAAAATTCAATCCATTGTTCCCTTCTTATAAGGCCATTACAAATACAAGATCGTTTAAACTCTTGAAAGAAAGAGGAAGCATATTCATTAGATTGGGCTGAAAAAAATAGGAATCTTCCCCATTTTCAAAAGTAACCACCGTAAAATACCAACCCATAAGTACAATCAACAAGACTTATGTGCACAAATAATTAGAATCACTGTAATAGAAAGTGACTTTACACCTTTCTACAGTAAAAGAGAAATGACCACGGTAAATATGGTAAAACTTGACTTACTGCGGTAAAAACTGACTTTACTGTGGTAAACACTATTCACAGTAAAAAGTGAAGTTACTGCGGTAAATACTATTCACGGTAAAAAGTGAATTTACTGTGATAAATACTATTCACAGTAAAAAGTGAAGTTACTGCGGTAAATACTATTCACGATAAAAAGTGACTTTACTGTGATAAATACTATTCACAGCAAAAATGACTTTACCATGGTAACTACTATTCACGGCAAAAATGACTTTACCATGGTAACTACTATGGACAGTAAAAATAAGGTTACCCTCCAATTGATTTTTGACTAAGTGGGAATATCTCTCCATAAAATCCACCAACGAGGAATGGTCCCGGCAACGGAACCAAAATGTCATCACCAATCCAGCACTATGATAATTCTTCACCGGGAACTCCTCGTGCTATGATTATTTACTAATGCACAGCCTTTAGTTTGGTGGATGTAATCTAGAAACACAACAACAAACATAACACAAGAATACCATAGACTATGATAAGAAGGAATGATGATAAATCTGAAATATCAGAGTAAATTATAATATTAACATGAAATTGTTATAATCTCACCCATGAGGTACTTCAAGTGTTATTGACTTCACTTGCCTTTCACCAAGACTATGGGAGAAACTTTACAATTACACCTCTTAATGGCTTCTTCAACACACCTTTAAACTGATGGCTTCATTTACACACTTCCTACAATATTTCTCACTACTTCCTTCTATGTTAAATGAGGGGGGTGACCTCTTTATTTATAGAACTTCCAGGGTTATTCACCTTATCTGTAAGATAGGATAAGAAATTCACTCCGACGAATCATATTCCATACCTTAACTCTTATCTGTACATGTAAGCTTATCTTTTAAGATAAGATAAACCTTATCATTTCACATGGGTTCCACATTTTTAGACTTTTTACAAATAAAATACACAAAATATTTATGACCTCACTCCTTGTCCTTATTACCAATATAATATTTCTAATTCCTAATCATGTAGACCCTACTTCTCTACTTACCCCAACTTTGACATTTTAACATTACTGGACCACTTACGACAACTATTTACTTTTTACCACAACATTCCTATTGTACTTTTGACTATTTCTGTACTATACATTATTGGCGGCGTCGTACTGGCAGCGCCGTTATCTTCTATCGGATGCTACTACTAATTATACTTAACAACATCCTATTCCTAATACATACATTAATGAAATAGAAATTACGGAGGAAAATTTTAGTGTCGACAGAACATACCTTTCCGATAAAAAGTTTTTTTTCATCATCCACCAAGATATCTTCGTAGTTATCTATGTGAGTTAAAATCTTTCCTTTGTCCTTTCTTAATTGATCATCAGAACTAAAAATATCTTCTACTATGACCAATCCTTGAGGTAACTTATTTGTCTTCAATTGAACAATCTGGTCACTGTTAGTGTAAATTCACTGCACCCCTAGATGTTTATCAGATTTCTAGTTTGATATTTGAACACCCAGTGTGATTGCACAACGTTGAATCTTTTCCCCAAGTGTGGGACTTGTAAAAATGGGAAAAGATTCTCTAGATTATAGGTTGGTACTTCAACTCCTCTGATCAAATGTATTTCTTGAAAATAGCAGAGGTTTAAACTCAAAATTCTATTCTAAATTCCAAGGAGACAGATAGAGAATGCAAAATAAATAAAACTAAGACTAACAAGGTGATACACCGAAGGAGTGGTGAACATTTGCTTCTGAAAATTGACATAGATCACAGAAATGTAACAAAACATCATGCACAAACTGATAAAATGTAATGAAATATCCGAAATGAAGCAAACAACACAAGTAAAGGACTAAAACTCATTCACAGAGCTTGCATTGTCATTTCCAATATCAAAAATACATGCATTACAACAACAGAGAGGTAGAAAACATGTTTTAGTATTGGAAGAGGTCTGATTTTCCCCAAAATCACTTTTCAAGGTGAAAGAGGGAGCCTGCAAAACATAAAAAATGTCCAACCCTTTACAAATGAACCAAATCTGGCTTTTAACAATGAAAATTCGAGACCAGGAAGGAGAAAACACAGGAAAGCATCCAACCACAAACTAAACTCATCAAATGGGCCTGAAATATGATGGGTTTCCATAAGCAAGCCCATACTTTGAAGTACATTGCTTTACAGAGAAAACAGAGGCCGATACTTCATTAATTTTGGTGTTTGGAGTCATTTTTTGTGTTCCTTGCATGCCAGAGGAATTTTTTGATTTTCTCTCTCCAAACCCCACCAAAACACAAAATTGATCCCTCCATCATGTATAGAATTTGACCAACTTTCCAATGATATCAAGATTGATAAAATCTGAGCTCTGGATCAAAATTTAAACCCTCCTGAAGATTTAGGGCAAAACTAGGGAAAAATTGAATCTTGGTGGGCCTGAAATTTAAAATTTTCCCTCTTTTTGAATTTTGAAAATTTTCCCCAAAAATATCCACCTCCCATCGGTCCAATTCCACGTGGCACTTTTTGATTGGACATAGGCCTTCCTATGGTCTTTTTACACCTTTTCGGTCTTTGGAAAATTTTCCAAAAATTCTCCACCGGCCCGAAGCTCCGATGCCATGTGTCACCCTCTGATTGGTTAGCGGGCCATCGCTACCGACCGCTCCCCCGAATGGGACATGTGGTGCCTTCTTATTGGCATGGGCCTGAACTCCAAATTTCCTTCTGTGGACCCACCTTAAGATTTTCACCGGCCACATGGACACGTGGCAGCTTGTGATTGACATAGGCCATCGCAGGCGGGCTTTAATTCTATATTTTTCCCCACTTTGGCCCCTCCACCTTCCGATGCCCCAGGGACACATGGCATGCTGTGATTAGCTGGCGGAACTTTGCTCCAAAATTTCCCATTGTGTCAACTTTGGAATTTTTTCCAACTTCTCCCTGCCGAGCCGACATCTGACAGTCCTGAGGACACGTGGCACATTCCTATTGGCTGGCGGGCCTTCGGGCCAAAAAAATTCTTTGTGCGCCCCGCCAATATTTGATGAGAATTTTCTAAGTTGCCTCCTCCCCCACCATTTTGATGCCACACGGCACTTTTTGATTGGTTGACGGGCCTCCCACGGGAAAATTTCCCTCCAAAACTTCGTCGAGCCATAACCTAAAAAATACAAGGAGTTAGAAGGTAAACTTTACCATTTTGGAAAGCTGAGAAGATGCTCTATCCAATGAAACCATTTCCAAAAGGTTTTGAGTGCTTTAAAGGTAAAAAATTCTGACTGAGACACAAGGAAGGAAGGAATAAAGAGAGTTAGCCAAAAAATAAGCAAGGAGCTTATTTTGGATAACAGTCACCATAGAAGTGTTGCAGGTTTTTCCTGATTTACTATAGAAAATTCAGCTTCTTGCTGCAGATAATCTACAAATGTTGTTCATCATCTTCAAAAACTTTCCAATTTTCATCACTGTCAGGTACTGAAGGTATGATAATCAGCTTTATATGTGGCTATATTTTATTGTTTTTTATCTTTTCTATTACATCGAAGCTAGCACCAACTGCTACAACTATGTCTGCATGCTTTTTTTCTGCTCTTGGAATAGATTGATATGTTAATAGCATCAAAATCATCCATTAAGTCTCAAACTCTATGTTTGTAAGATTTCAGCAATGAATTCTTACACACATTAAATTTTTTTCACTTGATTAATAACTAACTTTGAATCACCAAAAAACTTGTAAAGTACTGATACCTCTCTTTCTAGCCCATTGTAAGCCATAAATTAATGCTTTCATATTCAGCTACATTACAAGTACAAGAAAACTGCAGACTTAAAGCCAAAAAGTACCTTTCATTTGAAGGGGAAGTAAGCATCAAACCTACACCTTGTCCTTTCTTATTTTTAGCTCCATCAAAGTGAAGCTTCCATAGCCCTTCTGTTATTTTTTCTACTTTTGGACAGCAAGGGAATTGGTGCATTTTCTTCATGCAAGCAATAAACACCAAAAAAATCTTCTTCTACTTCTTTGAAAGGGTCATAAGTACATGTTCTTCTTGATTCAGTCTTTTCATCCATAAACAGATTAGAAACATTGTCTAGTGTAGAAACATGTGTTATAACATCAAAATCATATTGATCTAAAGTTGTATAATTTTTTTCAGTGTTTGAAGCATGAGGTTCAATATGAAATCTAGCTAAGAGATCTCTAAATTTAGGGTAACTTTAGTTTCACATCTTTTAGTAAAGAAAAAAATGACCAATCTAAAGAGAGATAACCTCTTATTTTTGTTGTAAAATCTCTGTGATAAACATAAGCAAAATAGGGAGGTAAATCTACAACAGTCCACATCTTGTAAAATAGTAACATTGGGGAAAGCATGTAAGGTTACCTCCATATTTCTGATAATACTAATGTATTGTTAGTTGTTCCTGTCTAGTTGCAATGCACACTTTTTCTGTAGGCTCATACTGCAGGCTCTAATTTTTTCTGCAATTGTCTTTTGGCATAAATGTGTTACTTGCACCACTGTCAACCATGCAGTTATGAACTAAATGATCTCCAATAATCAGAGATAGATAAAATGGTGGTGGTTTCTTGATATCATGAGCATTTAAGACCTTTTTAAACCATCCATTTAACCTCTTTCATGTGGTCTTGCTCCATTGTTCCAAGAACCATGTCTACTTTCTGAGCTTCCTTTTCTACTAGTTTTGATGAAATCTGCAACTTAGCAAGCTCATGAGAAAGTAACTCTTATTGTCCTAGAATACTTAGACCATCCCACAGTGAAATATTAATATTATGCTTTTTCATTACCTCAACAATATTAAAAGAAGCAACCATTTTTTAAACAACTTCTACCATTTTAGCATAAGCTTTAGCAAAAACTAAGTCTTCTTCAGCAACTTTTGAAATATGAGATATGAAGAGTTTTCTGGGATCAGGATTGCAATTATTTTTTGTTGTTCCTTTTTGAGCTGAACTGCTTTTATTTTTTTAGGAACAACAAAACTATTTTCTATTTTTTGACATGCACTTGTTGTTTTATCAGTGAATTGTGGGTAGAACATAGGTCTATTTTGTTGTTTTTCTTAATCCTGAGCCTTTTCCTGAGACCTAGTTGTGACTTCAATAAAATCTTCCTCTCTGAAGCAGACTAGATTTTGTTCTGGTGATTTCTAACTATGAGCTTCTTGCTGCCCACCCTCCATTTGAGGCATGAATAATGCTTCAGGTTGAGGTTGTGCAACAAGGCTTATATTCAGGAATGCATTTGGATAATTGGCAGCTGAATGAGGTTGACTACAAGGTTGAGACCATTCTTCTGAAACCATATTAACTAGAACAAGAGCACTAGATGAACTAGGAGATTTTGGGTCGAATTTTCTTGGTTGATATGGCTGTCTATAGTTCTGATTTTGCTGATAAGGCTTCCTATTTTGTTGATTTTGCTAGATTTTTCTGATAAGGAACTTGATAAGGCCTGCTAGGTTGAGCTAATTTATTCTCAATTGAAGTCAATTTATTACCCATAGTCTTTAAAGCCTTAAAAACATCATATGATGGAGCTAAAATAGTAGGCTCTATAATGGTAATAGGCTATGGAATAGGTGAACAAATCTCCTATAAGAGGCATTGAATGCCTTGGTGCAAATTTCCCAGCTTGAATAAGGTTGTTTTCAACCCTAATGAAATGTCATAAGCTTTTGGGAGAGTATCTCCTCCCATAGACTGAATCATGGTTGAAATATCACTATTTAAGGCTCTGAGGTAGTATAGAAAAGCATGATCAGCTTGAGGCTTAACACTAGCTGGAATTCTTTCCCAAGTTCTAGCAAAATGAATATTGAAACTAGCCATAAATTCATGAGGGGATCTCTTTTAATTGTAGACATCTTCTCTATGACAGATAAATGATCAGAATGATCTTGAAATTGCTTAAAGTAATTTCTCTCCTAACTCATCCCAAGTTCTTATGCTCCCAATTTCTAAGATTCTATACCATTGCAAGGCTTGTCCTTTAAATGATGCAGCTAAAATTCTTAAGGCTACATCTTCATGAGTTATGTTATGGACAACACAAAGGGATACAACATATTTAATGTGTTCTGTAGGAGTAATATGATTTTCACTAGTGAATGAAGGTAAAATTTTCATGGCAGTTGTTGGGAATCATCATGATAAATTTATGTAACTCTAAAAATATCAGTATGATTGCATAGCATGGATTCCCCAAATTATGGGACTTTGCAATCGAGAAAGCTCTCGGATAAAGGTTGGTCCTATTCCTCTGTTCTGATGCACTCATACATATTGTAGAGGATATAATAAAACCTAGTCTAACTTGCCAAGGAGACAAAGTTAATATTGCTGATTGTGAAGGAAATAAACCTAAAATAACAGAGGTGATGCACCAAAGGAATGTCTGAACACCTGCTTTGCAATTCAAACAAAAACCATTAAAAGAAGGAATACAACCACCATACACAGATAACCAAGGTTGTCAATGAGAGACCATGGAGAATGCAATGAACACAAGAGAGGGTTGAAATCATCCACAAATTATATTATTTTTATCCAAATATTTATACAGCGCATTGCTCAATGACCAATAAAAAATATTGCATTTACAACTTGAATGGGAGGTTTGGACTCCAGAAATCCACTTTTAGAAAGAGAAGAAGGGAGGGTGTAAACAAAAAGTATTGACAAACTAAATTTTTGACAAAATGCCCCTCCTTACAATATATAGGAAGAATATGAGAGAAAGGGGAGATCAGAAGAATTCTAAATTCTTTCTCCAACCACCCTAGAAGCATTGAATTCACCTTAACAACAATGATGGGTGCCACTGTAAAACCCATGGCTATCCATTCACTAGTTTCCTTTTGTGCAAGAAAGGAAGCCCATACTTCATTATTTTGGTAGGTGAGAAGTACACTTTGTGAAATTTCCTAGAAAATGGTGGACTATAGGTTATCAACTCATTTTGAATAATTTAGTGGCACTAATTTTAAGAGGAGACTGTAAGCTTCCCAAAAAGTCATTTCTTGTGTAGCAAACATATACATGAGCTCCCAATCAAAAGTTATGACCATCTTAAGCTAAAGAAAAGTGTCATTCTGTAGAAATTAGGAACCCATTGATTTCCTTTTTTATCTTCTGAAACTGCTTAGCAACCTTCCAAATATCTTGAAATTCCAGGACTTCCATCTTCCGCTTCCATCTCCATTTCTTAACACCTGCAAGACAATGTTCAGAAGCTTTACTCGAGAGATTCCAAACTTGAAACCTCAGTCTGTACAATCTGAAATTTCATTTTCTTAGAAGCAAGATTTCCAAATCCTGATTTTTCGATGTATCCAAATGGTACTTAAAACTTGTGAAACATCTGAAACATGGCATGGGAAAACCCGACAGATCAAGGAAATTTTTCAGAGATTTTTCCCAGAAGATTTCTTACTTTTGCTATGACCTAAATCTCCGCACCTTCTGTCTAGAAATTTCACTCTGAGTGTGAATTATTCCTTGTCTTTGGGTTATTCTGAAAGGCTTTTGTATCCCAGTAAATTAATCTTGTGAATTCAATATTCCCTGATTAGTCACTTTACCCTACAAAATCAAAAGTACAAATTTTTGCTAAATTTCCTTGTGCATGTTTTCATTTACTAGTTTGTTGTGATTTTGAAGCCCCAAAACTCTGAAGAGTTTTTTCCCTTAAATTTCAGAAAGTCTAAAATTGGTTCGTGCAAACATAAAGAATTTTTTAGTTGTGTATTCCACTTCAAGTCAAGTTCTTTCTTCAAATTTGGTCATCACCTTGTAATTATTTCATTTTCAGTCACTTCCTAACCCTAAAATGATAAGCAGTCTAGTGAACACCAATAAGTAAACCGACCTTTTAAACCCAGAGGTTCACCTCAAAATAGGTATACCCATTTTCTCTGAGGAGTCCCCATTATATCTACGCTAGAGAGAAGAGAAGAGATCTCATGTAGACTTAGAACACCTGCATGCCATCTCTCTGCCAAGTTACTTTTGAGAGAAAGGGCTACCATTATTAAAGGTCAAAAAATTCCTAGGTGGTTGAATAGCCATTGGAATAACTGGGATTTGAACAACAAGATTAATACGTGGTGAAGGAATATTATGAGGATGGTTTCCAAAATCAGGCCTATTATAAGGTAAGGTATTGCTAACTCTTCTTTTTCTTGCAGAATTCAAAGGTAAAGAAATAAACTCAAAAGGAATTCCTCTTACTGATGATCTTGTAGTCACTTTAGGCATGGAACATGATACAAAATGGTCTGAAATCAGCATTATGAAGTCAAACAAATAAATCTTTTGATCTTTAGAATAAATTGTTGTAGCTTGTTGCTCCAAAAATGACTTTCTTTTGTTGTAAATCTACTGTAAATTGTTGTAATCTATAACTGCAGATCTGATTCGTCATCCCACCGGGGATGCCAAAAATAATTATCTCTCGAAATTGCACCCTTATTGAGATATGATTGCAGGGGTTCTAATATTTCTCTGAATCTCACTTTCGTAGATACAATGGAAACACCTCAGGTCTGTGGGTATACCTATTGTTGAGGTGAGTCTCCCGTATAAAGGCCAGTTCCTTTTTGATGTATCCTAAACTATTTTTTTTTTTCAGGGGGGGGGGGGGGGGGGGGTTTTGAGGGTAAAAAGATGACTGTAAATGAATTGAAAATGGGGTGATACATCAAACTTGTTGAGGGCTTTGACTGAGTACATGCACAATCAAATTGAGAATGAATTTTAGATACACAAACCAATATTTTTCAGCTGAAATATTAAGGAAAAACACTTTGTGTATTGAGGGAATGAGTCACAACAACACAATAAGATAAACATGCACACTAATATTATGTAGAAATTACTAAGATTTTCAGCAAGGTAAGATGATTAATTATGTAATTTAGCATTCACAAGAATTAATGAGATATACACACCACTGCAAATAATTGGAAAGGTAGAAATCCATTCTCATTCATGGGGAAAAACTGGAAAAAAATTGCTTCAGCACTCTTATGTCCAAAAATTCCTCCTTTGTGCCTTGCAATTGCACACAATATATAGCAAGATTATTCACCCATCCCATCCTAAAAATAGGATAAAATTTTCACTCGCCCATGCATGTTAATTTTACCCCTTTATCATGAATAAATAAAGGGAATAAAAATAGCCATGTTAGTACAATGAGGCATTAATAGCCTTACTTACAAAAATAAAATTCAGTCCAAGTGCAGTTGACTGATCTATTTTTAATAAAATTGGATGAATAATTTGGCTAATAATATCCCTTTGCTTGTTGTGTAAGTATTCCTCCAATGTGCATACAATATTTATCTTCTTCTTCTTGATGTGACACTTTTAACTTGATCCACTTGGAAAGATATTTTAGGAATTCTCTAATTAGTGCAAAATTACATCACCCCTAGTTGCTTGTGGTTTTGTGTACGAGGAAACCAGTGCAGCCTACATAACAAGGGATTTTCCTACAGTGTGGAACCTTGTAAATAAGATAATCCTCCAGAGAAATTTGAGTTATTCTTTTAACATAGTGTCAAATTCTCCAAAGATAAGAGAATTCCAAGCTAAACTAATCCTATTCTAATGTTTTCTAAGGACAGAAGGATAGAAAATTAATGACATAAAACTACTCTAAGTGAAGGTGATGCACCAAGAAATGGTGAGACAATCCAAGTGAGTTAAGGATGGGAAGAAAACTAAACAAGAGAGGGCTGGTAGAAACACCACAACCGTAGACAACATTAAATTCTCTATATCATAAAGCACAATGAATTATAGACACTGCAAAGAGATATATACATGCACAATATACTTATACATAGAATGGAAGGAAAAACATGCAATTCATACAAGTTAGGGTGAAAATGGCCACAAAACATGAATTTTATTGCTCAGAAACATGCACAATCCATTATATCATAAGCACAAGACAAAATCCTTTACAATAAGCCCAAATTCAAGGCCTTTAGCTCACAATAACTCTAGAAAAAATTTGATAAAGTTCCTTTTCTTTCTAGAAAAATCCCCCTCAAAATGAGGCAAATTTTACAATATATAGGCCATTTGGGTCACCAACCGGTAGGATGCATTAAAGAGGTATGGAAAACCATTCATTTTGTTACTTTTCCTGCATGGGCGGTCATGGGTGCCATGCCTCATTAATTTTGATTATTGGGATGTCATTCATTCACCTACCCTCATCTGGCTTGTAACACATCCATCCTTTGGGTCATCTAACTACGTTGGGTTGGATGATGTCTATCTTCATAAATGTACATGCCTCTAGTCATCGACCAACCAGGATTTTCCATCTTCACAGTGTGGGTCATCTAACCTAGGAGATTAGATGACCTTCTACCTTTTCTCGTATGACACACTACCTGTCCATCTGTGCAACCAATGATCCAACCATCTTGGTGACTCACCCAACCACGTTGTACAACTATAAATCGACCATCTGCATTGGTCGTCAAACCCCCAAGAGTTGGGTGATGTTCACATATGTCGACCAACCTCTCCTTAAGTTGTCTATCTGACACAAAATCTAGCCAACAAACTACCCATCCATCTGCGCAGCCATACCAGGGTTGGACATTGTCCAACCCATCACCCAACCAACCATGCTGACTAAGCATCAGCCAACACACATGTCTGACCAACCATGATCCGACCAACCCTCCCAACCAACCATGAGGTGACATACATTTCTAACCAACCATGCCAACCAACCATCGACTAACATACCATTTTGACCAACCATGTCAAATAACCATCATTTGACACACCTATCTAACCAACCATGCTGACCAACCATCAGCTGCCACACCTTGCCCGACCAACCATGAACTGACCAACCCTGCCGACCAACCATCATCTGACACACCTTGCCGACCAACCATGTTGACCAATCCTCATCTGACACACCTGACATAAGCTCAATTTCCAATTCCAAGATTCTCCTCAGCCAAGCCAAAACACAAGCTACCCTGCATGCTGCAAAAGAATTTTCCTTTTTCCATCAACTACCAATGTTTCAACCTGCTAGGTTGTCCATTTTGCAAGGGTGCAGAAAATGGATAACAATTGGCGACTTATGGGATGACCCGATACTTTAGGGGATCCATTGGGAATGGATTCATATGATTGTTAGAACTAGCCCGTCACTTGAAAATCTATCTTCCAAACTCTGGAGTACTACTGGATATTTTCATTTCAAAAGAAACCCCTAGTTGAGGACTGGTTATTTCTTCACCAAATTTTTCATGAAACTGGAAAGTGCAAGAGCAACAAGGGCATAACTATATACAAATAGAAAAGTTCATACATATTCCAAATATAATATGGAGAGAATACACAAACACTTATTACAAAATCAACCTAAACTATAATAGAGCAATGTGCTACAAGCACTTGGAGGAATTATAACTCCTAAACTAATATGTGCAAGAAGTATCTTTCACTCAATAACAATGCTTGAGATAGATTCCATTAAATGGAATCTGCAGTCCTTCTTCGTCCAAATTTGATAGCTAGAAAGCATTATTTTCTTTGTAGCCGTAAATCATAAAAGGGCCACTTTATATAGCATCAAACTTGGAGCGCCTCCCCAGCTTTTCCCTGTCTGCATTCCATTTAAGGAAAAAATCTCCCTCCTGGAAGTCTCTAACCTTTTCCTTCTTGTAAAATCACCTCTTGATCAATGTTTGATCCTTCTCCATGATGTACATGGCTTGGTTCTTCATCTCCTTCAACTCCATGAGCTCTACATATCTTGCTTCCATGGGTTCAAACTCGGATAGCTCTAGTTACTTAATGAGTTCCAATGTGGGAAATTCGAGGGAGATAGAAAGTCTTGCCTCCCTTCGATAGAATAACCTGTAAGAGGAATTCCCTGTTGACCTCTTAGGAGTAATCCTATCAGCTCATAAGGTCGATTTCAACTTGGTATGCCAGGTTCTCTGGTTCTCATCTAGAGTTATCTTTATAATCTTCAAAATATATTTTTTTGTGAACTCGGTCTACCCATTACCCTGTGGGTAGTAATTTGACAAGGTTCTCAAGTATATCCCATTTTTTACTTCCCACTCTATGATCCTGGCACTTAGGAATGCGAAATCATTATCTGATATAGTGGTGGCCAAAACTCCGAACCTCGTTGTTATCCCTTCGTAAAAATCTAGTATATTCACCTCATTTGCTTCTTTGAGTGCAATTGCCTCCATCCACTTGGTGAAATAATGTGTGGCTATGATAATCCACTTGTGGCCCAAGCTATAATTTTGATTAATCATCCTAATGAAATCAAACCCCCATTACATGAATGGTTCATTTACAGAAATGGGGTGGAGTGGAAGGGCTTATAAACTCTCTTTGCATGTGAAGAAGGCACGCTTTTTACACTTCCTAATCCATGCATAAAAATCATGAAAAAGATTAGGCCAATAATAACTTGCCTTCATAATTCTAAGAGTTTTCACCCTTGCGGAAAAATGGCCACCTATTTCTTTGTCATGAAATTCATGTAGCACCTTATTTATCTGATCTACCTTTAGGCACCCTAGGAGGACACCATTTACATCTTTCTTGAATAAGATACCATCGACCAAACCAAAGGGGGATACAATGAAGCCTAAAATATATTATTTTGGCCTTGCTCATCCCTTGAGGAATTTGACCTATTTGAAGGAAATTGACTATATCTCAAGTCTAACAAGGATCAACTGAGGCATCAGCTGATTGCTCTTGATCGCCGCATAGCACCAAAACAACCTCTCCTTTATCACTTGATTTGGTATGCAGTCTTGAAGCTAGATGTTCACATAATACCTTCCCCCTGACCAGCTTGGTCACCTTAATATTAATGTCATATTCCATGACCTTGGTTATCTAGCCAACCGTTTTCATTGAGGTCCTTGTTTAAAAGAAAATATTTTATACCAGCATGTGTGACTAGTAGATGAATCCTATTATTTAACACTAAATGTTTGAACTTCTTCAAGCTTCTAATCATGGTAAGGAAATGTTTCTCAATGAATGAATATCTTACCTCATAGTCCATAAGGCCTTGGATAAATTATGTAATAGGCTAGTCCATTCCCTCCTTATTCTGTTGCACCAAGATTGCGGAGATGGTGTTCGAACCACCGAAGTCATATAGAAAGAAGTCTTTGGAGAAGTTTGGATTAATGAGAGTTAGAGCTTAATATATAACCTTCTTGATAGCTACAAAACTTTTCTTTCCCTCTGCTATCCATTTGAATGCCAAATTATTTTTTAGCATCATTGTTAATGGCTTCACAAGAGCAAAAAAATTTGGTACAAACCTTCAAAAAAAATTATCCTCCCCAAGAAGCTTTGGAGAGCCTTCTTATGACTTGGAAATGGTAGAGTGCGGATTGCTTCTACCCTCTCTAGGTCAATTATGAATCCTTCCTTTGACTCAATATGGCATAGAGGTTACCCTCATGTGCCATGAATAACACTTTTTCAGGTTCAAAGACACTCTAAACCTCATGCACCTTTGGAAGACATGTCTGAGATGAAAGAGGTGACTTTATGTATATTTAGAAAATACATTGATGTCGTCAAGACATACAAGCACTATTTTAATTAACATCCCCTTAAACGCCATATCCATTTCTCATTGAAATGTTGCCCCAACATTTGATAACCCGGATGGCATCTTCATGTATGCATAAGTGCCCCATTTTATGGTGAAGTTTTTCTTGAATCGATTTTCCTCTTTCACCATAGTCTTATTATAGATTGAATATCCATCTAAGAGGGAGAATCTCTTTGAATCAGCCACTACCTGCATAATTTTCTCCATGGAGGGAAGTGGATAGTGATCCTTAAGGGAGGCCTTGTTTAAATCCTGAAAATTCATGCACAGCTTGATTTACCCATTCCTTTTCCTAACCGGCACTAGATTTACCACCCAACTTGAGTGCTTGATCAGGAAAATGATACTTGCCTCAATGAGCTTATTCATCTCCTTCTTCATCAGAGGTTGTATAAGAGGGTTAACCGACCTTTGTTTTTGCTTGAATGGCTTAACCTCTAGATGTAACTCAATGGTGTGTTGTGCCAATTTTAGGTTAAAACCCTTCAAATCCTCATAGCTCCACATGAAAACATCTGGGAATTTTCAACAAAGCTGCACAAGGTCGTAAATTTTTCGTTCATTGATCCTCTTTCCTATTTAGAGTGTCTTACCTTCTCCAATCGGAATGGGTTCAGAATCCTCCTTTTTGACTTGAATGTTTGCCTTATCTTTTTGAAATTGATCATTTGGATTGAATATTGACTCTAAAGTCACTAAAACCTTTGGTAATTTTTTTTTCCGTAGATACACTACTTGATCCCCGTACTGCTGCTCCAATTTATCTTAATTTTTGGCTGAGAACTCAGCCTCCTGTAAAAAGATTAATGATCTATTGATCATTATAAAAAATCTGTCATATTTTGTTGTTATCTAGCACATATGTTCTTACAACCACTTTGATATGAGGCTAATATTTCTCACTTTTGATACTTTCTATAACGTCAAATGCTGCCCCAATTTTTGCTAGTCTGTCTGCTGCTTCACTCTTCTTTCTTAGGGTGGAATTAATTCTAAAATCTTTGAAATCTTCAATGAGATCCCATACCCGTATTTTATATTTCTTCAATAGATCATTCTTAGCAGTATTTTTTCCTCCAACTTGGTTCATGATTAACTCACTATCTCCAAACACTTACAAGTTTTTAATACCTCTCTTTCTTGCCCAATGCAATCCATGGATCAAGGCTTCATACTCAGTTGTGTTGTTTGAGCAAGCGAACTGAAAATGGAAAGTTGAGTAAAATTTTGTACCTTTTGGTGAAACAAGCATAGCTCCTCCTCTAGCACCTTACCTAATCCTTTAGCCATCAAAGAATAAGTTCCATACCTCATTATCATCTTTAGCATTTGACTTAGTGATACTAAGAAGCAGTGAATTTATTTGTGCAAAATATAGACCCCTAATTCAACTTCTTCCATTTCCTTATAAGTTTTGAATGCATGTATCTTATCGGCCCAATCATCAAGGGTTAAGTATAGAATGCTTCTGAATTTGGTATTTGTTTCATAAGTGCTTGGACAATCTTCTTAATCAAGAGTCGAGAAAATTACATTGATTGGACTCGATGTATGAGGATCAATATGACAGTTTGCAATGGGCTCAGATCTGATTGTAGCCTTAACTCCATACTTTGTTCTGAATAACATGTGTGACCAGTCAGAAAACAAATAGCCTCCAATTTTATTGGTGAAGCCCCTTGATAAACACAATACAAAGAGTGGTGACAGGTCTATAATTGATACATCTTACAAGATGGTCACTTTTGGACATACATGTCATGTAAGGTTCAATCCATTGATTACTCCAACTGTTGTTATCTCTATCCGTCTAATTGCACCACACCTCTTTAAATGACTTCATGTTGAAGACCCAACTGATTGGCTATTTTTTGGCATTACAAAGCTACTTGATCCTAAATCAATCATGCAATTATGCACCAACTTATCTTCGATTATTAATGAGATATATAATTGTGGGGGCTTTAAAATTTTACCTTGTTGGCCTCCTTGCTGAGATGTATTGGTGATTACTTTCTCTTGCACTTTGGATAATTGATTTGATGCCACCTAATTCGCCATAGCAACTTACAATAGGTTTCTTTATCCTGGGATAACTAATGAATCCCAAATTGAGATGTTTACATTTTTTTTCTTCATCTGATCAATAATGTTGAATGGAGATGAGTTTTCTCTTTGCTTCCCCTTGATTTCCATAGTTTTATCTTGCACATGGGATGCTACAACTAGTACTTGAGCTGGTCTTGAATGTGGTTAGGCTAACCTTGCACATTAGGAGCTGCATTGTGGTTACTGATACCTTGTTATATGATAGAGGATTGTGGATAATTTGAGTTGGATGAGTTTCCTTCCCTAATATTTCTCTTATTATGCCATGTATTGACTGCTACACTTTGAGAAGGGGCTTGATTTATACCAGAAAAATATTTGGCCTGCCAATTGACAAGTGTGGTCTCATTTATAGGTGTTTCCTGATTTGCTTCATGCTGTTGATTTCCTTCTTGGCTCATATCTTATTTAACACCCATTGTTGTCACCATAAGATCTTGTTTTAAAGCACCATTGAAACACGTTGACTTGTTATGAGGTTGATTGCATGGGAAACACCAGTCATATTCTTGAGCCATGCTATTTTGCATTGGAACCAAGGCTCTAGATTTGGATGCAACACTAGGATTGTAAGGCTGAAATGACCTACTCACAGGAGGCTTTGTTTGGTTTTGATTTTTAGCTTGAGCGGGTGATCTATTAGGTTGATACAGTGGCATATTGGGTTGGGATTAATGCTAATATGACATGAAAGTTTGAGCTTGTTGCCTCTTAATTATCACTAGCTCAATTCCTAAGTTTTACAGTTGCTTCATGACTTCTTAGAGCTCATTCGAAGGGCTAGAAGAAGTGGAAGTTTCATTTGAACTCTGATTTCCTGGAGCAAGGATAGGGGCTATTTCAAGTGTTTGACTAGTAAAGGGTTTCCCCAAATCCTGATATAGAGGCATAGATGGCCTAGGCACTAGCTTACCCACTTGAATTAAGCAGTTCTTTGCTCTGATAGTTATATCATATGCCCCTGATAGTGTTGTTCCTCCCATCAATTGTATCATCATAACTATGTCATAACTTGGAGCCCTAAAAAATTAGAGGAATGCACCTTCCACTACTAGCCTCATGGAAATCAGGATCCAGTCCCACATCCACTGGAACCTAAAGTTGAAGTTAGTAATTTTCTTGTTCGGGGCCCTCTTGATTGTGGTTAATTATTCCAACAAAGATAGATTATCTTCCTTCTCTCTAAACAAGTTACACATGGCTGAACACAATGAATCCCAGATTATAATTGATCATATTGTTAGGCTCCTAAACCATTTCAAAGCCTTACCTCTAAGAGAAGAAGCAAGGAACCTAACTGCAACATCCATCTCATTGATCTTGTGAATGGCGCAGACATTTATAATATCTTGAATATGATCAATGGGAGTTGTATGATTCTCCCCATTTAAGTAACGAATGATCTTCAATACTACCATAAAAATAGAATTATGTGTATTGAGGGCGAGTGGACTTCCACTTGTGAAGTTGACAAATGGGTTTGTCCGTGGCGGTGGTTACTGTAGATGTGCCATTATGATTGGCCTAAGAACCCTGGTCAATTGAAGGAAGGGTCTACCTAGTGGAGGTTTTGATAAGGTTTTGTTTGGTGGATATAGAGACCTTTGAGCTCTTTTTTCCCTTCTTCCTCTACCTGGGGATAAGTGTAGGTAAACAAATAGTCCTTGTTCTCTAGTTCTCACCCTCGTTTGAATTCTTCTCATAAATCTTCCAAGCTTGGACTGCTGAAACCAATGGATTATGACATTTTGGAGTCGTCGAATGTTCTATTTCAAAACCTCTTACAAGATGGAAATTCACAACAAGATCACATCAAACTTACTGCAACAAAATAAAAAAACTTCTTTGTCCCACCCGGCATTGCAAAACTATTAGTGTGAAATTACAACACCACTGATTACTTGTGATTTTGTGTGTGAGGCAACGAGTGCAACCTGCATAAGATGGGATTATCCTACATTGTGGGACCTTGCAAGTAAGATAATCCTCTGGAGAAAGATGACTTCTTATTCTAACCTAGTGCCAGCTTCTCCAAAGAATAGAGAATGGAAAGCTAAACTAATCCTATTCTAATGCTTTCCAATGAGATAGGGATGGAAAATGCATGGAATAAAACTACTCTAAGTGAAGGTGATGCACCAAGAAAGGGTGAGATAATCCACATGAGTGAAAGATGGGAAGAAAAATGAATAGGAGAGGGCTGGTAGAAATGTCATAGTCCAAGACAACATTCAATTCCCTGTATCGTAAAGCACAACGACCTATAAACCATACAAATAGATAGATACATGCACAATATACTTATACATAAAATGAAACATAAAATATGTAATTCATACAAGTTAGGGTGAAAATATCCACAAAACATTAAATTTATTGCTCAAAAACATGCACAATCCAGCATATCATAAGCACAAGAAAAAATCCTTTACAATAAGCCCAAATGTAAGGCCTTTAGCTCACAATAAGTCTGGAACAAATTTGACAGAGTTATTTTCCTTTCTGGAAAAATCTCCCTCAGAATGAGGTGAATTTTTCAATATATAGGCCATTTGGGTCACCAACCAGTAGGATACTGTACGCTGGAAAAGTGACAAGCGAGCGTGGGAATCTACAGGTAACTCTTCCGCGTACTCGACCTTCCGAGGTCATGCCGGGATAGCCGGTGTGGATGGAATACGTGTGGTATATAGACCGACTAGTTAGGCAGTCTGATGTCTTCGACACGCACTAATGGAACCTACAAATCTAAGGAAAAGAAGGCCCTTCTAACCTGGACTAGTGTGATAGATCAGCCAGCAAGGATGAGTGCTCGAAGGCTCCAATCAATATCGAGCTCTGGCATGATTTGATCTATGGGTTGTGGAATGCATGAAAAATAACCCAGTATAGTTTCGCGTATTTCTTCGGATAGGGTCATATGGTGGATGGTAAATACAGTCAACTCTATGGACGATTCTCTGGCCTAGTCCAGAATTCTCTAGCTTTGTTAGCTGTTGTGTCCAGCAAGGATAATTGTTTGATGATAATAGGTGGAAGTGGAGTAGACTGAAATACTAGTTTGCGTAGGCCAATGTTTATGTCTAATTCTCTTATGGATTCATTGGGCTGCAGGATTTGTGGGTCACAACCGTAGATTCGTGTTTGTTGTGGACCAGCTATAGTCATACGTGGAATCAAGTCCCGATCCCTAGTATCCAATAATCATACACTTTTTCAGCTTCTATGTTTAGAATCAACAGTTGTGCGATCTTCTCAGAATACCTCACATTTGTTCTTGCAACCTGGATTCTTAGGCCAGTATCTATGTCTGTGAGGGTGTCTCCTACGTCTGGTTGTGGAACTAAAGGATCACACCCGAATGTTTGTTCTCTTTCAAACCCTTCTACAGTCATGTGGATGTTTTTCTAGGGTAATCTGTAGTTTGGCTGATTTGACCAAAACGTATGTGCTTGGTCGTCTTCTATGTTTAATCCTCTTAACTGAGATCTGATCTGCTAGAAATCTGCTATTGTTTGGAAGACTTGGATTCTGAGATTCTTGTCAATATCAGTTATTGCTGTTATTAGATTGGGCTGAGGCACGATTGGCTCGAAAACGTATTCTCTGGGCTCCCTGGGTCCCATAATTGTCATGCAAAAGCAAAAATATAAACAAACTGTAATAAAGTGAACTCTAGAGTATACGAAATATATTTATAGCATATATGACTTATTTTTGTATTTTCTGATGATTTATATGAATTTAAGAAGGCAGCTATTTAAAATATTTAGAATTGACAGCTAAACTAATAATTAAAACAAACAAAATAACCGAGTGTAGCCATTTGTCTGTGCAGTGTGTAGATCTATTCTAAACAATGAAATAACTAATTTATTTGCAAGATTCTCGATCCTACCTCAGAAGTGAGGAGTGAATCATAGTTTCTCAAAAACTATCAATCCCCACAACTTCCCTGGCAATATCGAGAATAGAATTAACTGAAATAAAGCAATTAACTACTTTATTTGATATGATTCTAACTAAAACTTTGAAAGATGGAACCTGGATTCCGCAGAACAATGGCGAATCTGATGGTGTGTGTGATCTTGCCCCCTCAGTGTGATCTCCTCGTTCTTTCGTGTTCACGTGAATCTAGAAAAGCGTGTAATGCTAGTATCAACAAAAGTAGATATTGGGATAAAGGCAGCTTGGAACATTGACTGACTAAAGCGCGGGTAGGAGAGGGATAGTGCAAGAGTACAGAGCTTGGCTTGTGCAATTCCTAGCGGGATCTATTGCAAGTCATGTAACATGAAGCATCCAGAACCTGAAAACTATCTTGTTTAAGGAGCAAAACCTGCAACTTTAATGGCTTCCTAAGCTATTCTACTCCAATGGATTAGATAGAACAGCAACATTGTTTGCACAAGCTGGATATGTGGCTTACCAACAGCTGAACAATGCTAACTAAGCATGCAGAGAACCAAAACTATGGCTTCTAAATAGAATAAAAGAGTAAACTATGAAAGGAGAGCATGAAAGTGAATGAGGGGCAGACCTGAGGGGTTGAAGCAATGATAGCACTTGCACAAGATGAGTATGTGGCTTACTAGCTACAAATACAATGCTAACCAAGCATGAAATAAACTACACTATCAATCCTAAGCAAACTAACAGACCAAAGCATTGAAAATGAGAAGATTGGAGTAAAAAATGGTGGCCTGAAGTAATGACTGCACTTGCACAAGATGGATATGTGGCTTACTAACTGCAAAGCAATGCTACCTGAGCATGAGATGAATTAAACTAAGAACTCTAAGCAAAAATGAAAACTAAATCTATTGCAAAGAGAAAATGAGATTCAATTTGGAGGCCATTTGTTTAAGCACAAGCCATTCATTTATAGGAATTCAAACACCCAAAGATCAAAACCAAACTGAACTCCTAAACAATAAACAAAGGAAAAACACTATTCCAGGGGACCAAAAACATAAATGCAAGCTTAAGTCGGTAAGGAAAGCTGGTGAAACGTTGATTTTTATGTGAGTTACGTCAAAAGAACGTTCTGGAAAACGCGTAAAGGACTGCCGCCCTGCTCAGGGCGGCGGTTTCATTACTAAAGAGAAAAGGGGCAAGAAAAGAGGGGAAAAGGGGAAAACAAAGCACGCGGGGGCTAGGCGGGGCATGTGAGATGTTAACGCATATTTGGAGAGCTTTTCTGGATCCCGAACACCTTGCGAAGAGACCTGTATCATCATTGGGGCATTTATTACGCTGTTCCGCAATACAGTACCTTACAATTTTGGGTACGTGTAGATACATTCAAGAGGTATGGGCAACCATTCATTTTAATACTTTTCCTACATGGGCGGTCATGGGTGTCATGCCTCATTAATTTTGGTTATTGGTATGTCATTCATTCACCCACCCTCATCCAGTTTGTAACTCGTACATCCTATAATTTTTCCAACTACGTTGGGTTAGACAATGTTTATCTTTGTGACCATGCATGCCTCTAGTAGCCGACCAATCAGGAGTTGCCATCTTCACATCATGGCTTGTCTGACCCAGGACATTAGACATCCATCTACCTCTTCCCGTATGACACACTACCTGTCCATCCATGTAGGTGAAAAACCAATGAGTTGACCAACCTAGTGACTTTCACAACCATGTTGTACAATTGTAATCCAACCATCCGCATTGGTCATCAAACCCCCAAGGGGTTGGACAATATCTACGTATGTTGACTAACCTCTTCGTATGCTTTCTACCCAACACAACAGCTAGTCGACACACTACCCATCTATCCATACAGCTGTACCAAGGTTGGACACCGTCCAACCCATCACCCAAATAACCTTGCTGACTTACCATCACCTGACTAACCATGAGCCGATATACCTATATGACCAACCATGAACCGACTAACCCTATCAACCAACCATGAACTGACACACTTATCTGACCAACCATGTCGACTAACCATCAATTGACCAACCATTCTGACCAATCATGAGCTGACACACCTTTTCGACTAACCATGAACCGAAAAACCATGCCGACCAACCATAAGCTAACACACCCTTCCCGACCAACCATGTCGATCAACCATTAGCCGACACACCTTACCGACCAACCATGTCGACCAATCCTCAGCAGACACACCTGGCATAAGCTCAATTTCCAACTCCAAGATTTTTTGAGGCATCGTCTGAGCCAACACAAAAGCTACCCTACATGCTGCAAAATAATTTCACTTTTCCATCAACTACTAATGTTCCGACCTGCTAAGTTGTCCATTTCACAGTGGTGCAAAAATTGGATAACATGAAACACGTGGGCACGTAGAGTTAATTATACTGGTAGTAACAAAGCACGATGCGTTTTAAGCTTCCTAAATCCTACATAAGGAAATAATAAAAGAAATTAGGAAAATCATCATGAAGAGGATGGATATAATGGAGGGAATGGTCTTGAGCATGGCTAATATTCTAAGGGTCTTACAGAATGAAGCTGAAAGGATGACTCTTGATGAGATAGAAGTTGTAGTTATAGAAATTTTGGATAAATAAATAAAGCACTAAGTGATTGGAATACATTGGAGGAAAATATTAAGAATGAATATCTAAATTTTATCTTTTCTATAGAAGAGCAAGGAGCCAAGTAGACTAATATTATTTTTGTGCAAGTAGTTCATTTATTCTATCATTCATTATTCATTATTCTTGGAGAGATAAGTTCAGTTACCCATTTCCAGGGATGACAATGAAATTAGTGTGGGGTAATGTTCATTTGATGAAATACAACTCAATAATGAAAGAGCTGGAGAATTGGGTGTGTGGAATCAGGGTGCGTAGGAGAGCGCAGAAGTATAGCAAAACAAGGTGTGCCCAAAATAGTTTGAAATCGGGACTTATCCGTTTTGCAGATTGTGCTTAATTTTAGACATGGAGTGCGGAGCACATTTTGTAGAAGACTTGTAGAATACACAAAGCTATTTTCGGACTAGTATAAGATTGAGCGCCATGCAGAGTTTTGGATCTAATATTAAGATTATACTATAATTGTATTATTAGATGATCTATTATTAGTGCTTGCATGCTTTTATATTATCATGTAAGGGCGCATGGCTATTATTAGTGTGTAGCCTATTTTTGAAAGGTGCATAATTAGTGAAGGGAAAATCCCCACCCCTATAAATATGTATTGATTTGCACAATTTAGGGATAAGTTATTATTGTAGTGTTGTGTTACGAATTTGTTAGGCGTATGACTATGGAGACTGTGATAAGTATGTATAAAGTTATTATTTTTTGTATTACTTAATGGAATGGATCTTATTGGTTTGATATTGGTGTTGAATGTAACTGAACATGGATATTATATGGTAAATCTTATTATATTTATTGTTTAGTTATTCTCTCATATGGTTAAGATATAGATTTGGTTTATGCACTGTGGAATACTTTATTATTTGTTATGGATTTGAAACATGCATTCAATCATGCTAACATCTTGAAAAATATTCTCTAAAGAGGGACTTGGTACCCTTGCATTTTTTGGGTAAGCGCTCAGTTTAGGTTGAGTGATGTGTCAGCGCACCTTGGGCTGTTGGAGGTAAATTCTAGGTCGCATCAATTTTGTGGATGAAACTTCCAAGTAAAACAATATTGGCCTATCCAATGTAGGGAGAGATGGATAATATTACTATTAAAGGGTGTGAGGACCTTGCAACACTAATTTACCAATCACAACAATTTTAACTAGAAATGGAAACAACTGGAAGCAAATAAATCAAGCAAAAGAACTTGAAATGATACTTCAAATAACTCAGAATGATATTGAATCGTATGCCTCTTCAAGGGGGTATCCTCCTTTCAGCAAGCTTAATAGTGGTATTATTAAAATATGTTGAAGGGATGACTTATAAAGTATATGCATCCAAAGTAAATAATCTACTATAAAGCAAATAGAAGGGTAGGAACACGGGTTCCTAACATCCCCTCCCTTTTGGAATTGTCCTCAAAGCTTTAGATGTGGAAATTGGTGTTGAATCTGGAGAAGTGGTTTTAATATTCTGTCTTCTGTTTGCATGCCATGTCATTAGATTAGGACTTCTCTGATGGAGCGGGAGTAAATTTGGTGGGTCCACTTTTCTAGGATGGCTTCTAGTTTGAGAAGGATGGATCCTTCATTATTGAGTTGTGGTAATGTGGTTTGTTCTTTGACATTGGTTCTCAGAACTTTCTTTAAACAAGAGACATGGAAAATTGGGTGAATTTTGGAGGGAGGTGGAATCTCCAACTTATAAGCAACCGAACCAATTTTCTAGAGACCCTACATGGCTTGAAAAACATTAGAGAAATCTTATGACACCATTTGAGCTTCGAGGGTGATTTCTTGTAAGGTTGGAGACAAAGGAAGGCCATATTTCTTGGTTAGAAGGTGTGCTTTGAGTAGTTCTGATCAGCCTACTACTTCATACGGTTATGTGCTGTGTGGATATTGTCTTGTAGAGTGCTGAGAATCTGATCTTGAGTGTGGAGACTAGTGTCAACTACATGAAGTCTCGAACTGTCATGGTTATATGGAAGAAGGGTTGGTGGATTTTGACAATAGACTACTTCATATGGGATCATTTTAGTAGAAGTGTGGTATGAGGTATTATACCACTACTCTGCAAAGGGAAGTCACTTTTTCCACTAGTGTTGTTTTTCTAAAACAAAATAACAAAGGAAAGTTTCTAAACACTTGTTGACAAATTTTTTTTGGCCATCCGTCTAGGGGTGATACCTGGAGCTCATCTTCAGTTGGGTTCCTATGTGTTGCAAAATATTTTTCCAAAAATTTTAGGTGAAATTTGTATCACGATCAGAGACAATGGAGGAAGGGATGCCATGTAGATGGAAAATATGATCCACGAAAGTTTGGGTGACCATGGAGAATTTATATAGATGGGTGGGGAAATAGAAATGACTATATTTGGAGAGGTGGTTGACCAAAACCAATATCACTTATTTACCTTCCAACTTAGGAAGACCCTTGTTAAAATCCATAGAGATATCTATCGAGATCCTAGTCAGAATTGGAAAGGGCTCTAACAAACTAGGAATTGTTGTTGTCTCACCTTGTTGCATTGGCAGGTATCACATTATACCACCATATGTTTAATAACACCCTTCATTCCTTTCCAAAATACATTTCTTTGTGCTTGCTCATAGGTTTTTATAAATTGGGAGTGTCATACTGATGGAGAAGCATGGATTTCATAGAATACAACTTGATAAATTTTTGTGTAATGGGGAAGCACCAAATGGCCCTTGTGTCATAGAAATGCACCATCCCATGACTAATGCGGTATGGATACGGGGTCAGTGGTCAATCACTGGATGAGGTGGTGTGAGAAGGGATCAAGTGAATACCCCTTTTTTATAGATTCCAACTAGTTTGGGATGAGAATGGATATGGCCGATAGGGATTCTTAGTCCTCGAATGCACATGAGAGAACATCAACCACAATATTGTCTTTACCCTTCTTATCAGTTATCTCATAATCATACCCCATGAGTTTGTTGACTAATTTATATTTTATTGGGGATGATACCCATTATTCTAGGAAATATTTCAAACTCTGGTGATCTTTTATGATGCAAAAATGATTCTCCAGTAGGTATGGCCACCATTTTTATATTGCATGGAAAATTTCCATCATATCCTTCTCATTTGTAGAAAAGGATAAGTTTTGGCATGAAATAGATTTAATAGTGAAGGTAATTAGACAACCCACTTGGAGAAGGACAACACCCAATCCATTCCCACATGCATCACTTTCAATGGTGAATGTTTGAGTGAATTATTACATGGAAAAATCTAGTGTCCTACACATAGCTTGTTGAAGAGACAATAATGCCTAGTCAGCTATTGTGTTTTAGGTGAAGGCATCCTCCTTCAATAAGGCATTCAAGGGGCTCATGATCTTTCCATAGTCCTTCACAAACTTGTGTTAGTACCTAGTAAGGCCTAGGAAACCATGAAGGCTCTTGAGATTTGTTGGACGAGGCCACTCCTACATTGCTTTAATCTTGTTTGGATCTACATGGACCCCGTCGACAAAGACAATGTGCCCTAGATATTTCACTTCTTCAACGGCTAAGGAATACTTGGATTGTTTGGCACATAATTTATTATCTGTCAAAATTTGTAATGCCCTCTCAATATGCTATAGGTACTCAGCCCTTGTGTGGCTATACATCAGGATATCGTCATAAAAAAATAAGGAAAATTTGGCAGAGCAAAGGTTGACTGATTTTATTCATGAGTGATTAAAAGGTGGAAGGAGCATTTGTAAGGTCAAATGGCATGACCAAAAAATCATAGTGATAATCATGAGTGTGAAAGGATGTTTTTGGAATGTCTTTAGGATGCACTCAAATCTAGTGATGGCTGGAGCGAAGGTTCCATTTTGAGACAAATTTTGACCCATGGAGCTCATCCAGAAGGTCATCAATGACTAGAATATGGAATTTATCCTTGATCGTGAGGAGGTTAAGGGCACGAATGTAAATGTAGAGCCACCATGATCTATCCTTTTTGTGGACAAGAAGTAGTGGAGATGAGTATGGGCTGGTGTTGGGGTGAATGATGCCAGATTTGAGGAGGTCCTAGACTAGGTTTTTAATTTCAATCTTTTTTAGATATGGATAGCGGTAGGGACAGATGTTGGTGGGGGATGTTTCCTATGAGGAGTGGGATGTGGTGATCTTTAGGCTGTAAAGGGGGAAAAACCATTGGTTTAATAAAAATAGTAGCATGTTTGGTGAGAATGGCTTGTAAGTCTGCAAGGTTACTAGTGGTAGTGGGGGGTTGGAGTTGTATGGAGTGCAATTGGTCAATTATTCCATGGGAGCCTTTCTTAAAAATATTTTCCATGTGAGGGAATCTGATGATGGAAGAATATCCTGACAATAATCCCGTTAAGGTGTGATTCTAGCCATTATCTGTGAACTACATCCAAAGCTCAGAAAAATCCCATAGAATGGGTCCCAAGTTGCGGAGCCATTGAGCACCTAAAAACACATCACATCTTCCTAGAGGTAGGGAAAACATATCTAATCATAGAGTGTAGTTACATATCGCAATGCGTACATTTTGAAATTTCCCTTTACAAGGCAATGTTCCCCCATTAGTAAATATTACTTCAAATCTAGAACAAGGGTACACAAAACAGTCTTCCTGCTCTAGCAATGCGAGGATCAATGAAATTGTGTGTGCTACCCGAGTCAATGAGGATTGTGAGAGAAATATTTTTAAAGCACCCCTTCACCTTCATAGTTTGCAGGGTGGTAGAACTAGCTATTATGTGTAGGGAGATCTTTGGTTGATCCTCCTGGGGTGCGGAATCCTCTACGGGGTTTGGTTCATCTGGAACATCTTGGAAGCTCTAGCTATCGGCCTCATTCTCTTGCTCTGGTGGTGATTCCAAATCTAGTAGATAAATCTTTTATGTGAAGCACCTATGACCCTTAACCCATTTATCATCACATTTGTAACATAATTCCTTCTCCTAATGTGCCCACATCTCAGCCTCAGTGATATGATCGATCTAGGTGGTGGACGTTCACCATTGGATGGTTGGGTTCTTGGTTGTGGATGATAGTGGGGGTTAATGCTGCACTAAGATTTTATCTTCAGCCAACTTATCTAGGCCCAAGGATTCCATCATGTTGGTGGGGAAAAAAAATTCACCTCTGAGTGGATTTCCTCCTTGAGGCCACTAACAAAACAAATCTTGAAGAAGTATTATGTTAGCCATTTTGTGTGATTAGTCAATTTCTCAAACTCTTGTTGATACTGCAAATAGTACTGGTCTAGCGGAGTTTGGTGAGAGCTCCGGTGAAGTCCTCGAATTTAAAGGGACCAAATCTTCCCAAAATGAGGGATGTAAATTTCTTCCAATTGGGTTCATCATTTGTTATGAGATACCAATGGTACCATTGTAGTGTGTCCTTTTCCAAGTGGTAGAAGGTGATTGGAACTTGATTAACAGAATAAGTGTCATGAGTATTGAAGAATTGCTCGGCCTGATAAATCCATCCTATAGGATCTGTACAATTAAAATTGGGAAAGTCCAGCTTGGGCCTACGATATTATTTGGAGAAGGATATTTGTGAGGACTCCTCCTTTTGTCTTTGTTTGATCAAAATACTATTCCATTGATTCAATCCTTGCAGTCTTTGAGCTAGCTCAATGACATGGGATTTCAATGTTTCAAGTTCTTCATCCATGACTTTTTTGCATGTACGGGTGACAACCATAACCAAGGTTCTTTTTTTTGGCAATGGATAGAAAAAATATTTCTAAAAAAAAAATTGTAAATAAAATTTGGGATTTGAGCTCAAGAAAATGGGGATGATGGACTTGGAAAGGGTTTTTGGCACTCTCTAGCAAATTTGACGGAGGTAAAATGTAATTTGGGGGCCCTAATGGTAAGGACTGAACACTTTTTCATTGAGGAAAAAAGGAATAGAATAGTGAAAGGAAAATGTGTGTGAATTTCAGGGCAATCGGGTAAAAAATGAAGTTATGGCAAACCCTAAAAAAATGAAAAATGATAATTTCTGAGTGATAGAAGTGGAATTGGGTCTCAAAACCTCAACGTATGCAATGTGCAGACTGGTATTTTGGGTGTTCAAGGAATATTTCAAGGAAAAATAATCTATAATACAAAAGATATTGCTAAAAAACAAATTTTCCAATGTTTTATTCCATTTGTGAGTAGGAGAATTGCAAAGCACCCACCGAAGACCCTAAGACAAACCAGAAATGAAACCATACCTTAAATTGATAGAAAAAAATTATTTTGTCCTGATTTGGTTTTGCATAGAGAAGAATGGTCTCAAGAAAATTATGAAGGATGGCTTCTGAAGCTGGTGGTTTGGAAATGGAGAACTACCTAGAAATTTCAAGGTTTCCTGGCTCTAGCTAATGCCCATGTCAGGTTTCCGTGTCAAATTTAAGCAGTTCCTATGGAATGTGCTTCTCTTTCATCTGGCTCTGGATGTCTGGGATATTTTTTTAACTAGTTACTTGGATAGGTGGCTATCAGGGGATAGTTTTAAAAATGTGAATGGAATGCAATATTGATGGAAATAGCACAACTCAAAGCTTTTACCCAGATCTTCAGAATAAAATGCAATAGTGTGAACAAAATGCAAATAGGATCTGGACCACTTTTTTTTTACCAAGTTCATGTTTGCATGAGGTGAGAGCATACGATGGGGATAATTAGATCATCACAATTTACTACAGGGAGAAAAAAATTGTCCCTTAAAAGTGCTCTGAAACAAGATATGAGGACCCTACACTATTTTACCAATCATAACAATTTTTAACTAGAAATGGAAACAACTGGTAGTAAATAACTCAAGAAAAAGAACTCGATATGATATTGCAAATAACTCGAAATGATATTGAATTGAAGGCCTATTCAAGGGGGAAACCTCCTTTGAGAAAGCTCAATACAATATATTTGTTTATGCCTCATTGAGCCTCAACACCTTCTTATATACTAATTCCTATCCAAGAAACTACTACTTCCTACAAATTTGGGATTATTCAAATATGCTAAAGGGATGACTTATAAAGCATATACATCCAAAGTAACTATTCTACTATAAAGAAAATAGAAGGGTATGAACACAAGTTCCTAACAAAGGGAATATTAGTAAAAGAAGGAGAGAAAGGATCCAAGTTGAAGATGCAAGAAATAGGAGAATGATTAGAGAGGAAAGTATCACTAAGGTTCAAAACATAAGGAAAGGAAAAAAGTGACTTAACAAACACATTAACACGGAACCAGTCTAGTATTCTTGACTATAATTTATTTCTAACTTGATAATTGTACCTAGTAACCAAATTTCCTGTTCATGAGTTGGGACATCCAAAAAGGGGATAAAAATTTGAGCTAGTTAGGCAATTGGGCCATATTTTTCTTACATATATATATGCAGAATTTGAAGTAGGTTTTATTTATTTTCAACTCAAAATCAAGTCCTTCACAACTAGAAAAATAATTCTAATGTTCTTGATCTATGGTTCCTAATAAGCAATATATATTTCTATTATAATTTTAAATCATAACAATTGTATGTTTTGCATATCAAAGAGCATTGTTAATTATTTAATTACAAGTTCTTGTGTTAAATTAATTCCTTAATAATATATATTAGGTACTAAATATATCATTAAAGATGACTATGTACTTGTACGAAAAATATATCATGATTCATTAATTCTTTATTATGCCACCATGATTTCATGATTACACTCTTACTCCCTTAATGATATATATTAGGTACTAAATATATCATTAAGGATGAATATGTACTTATAAAAAAAA
This sequence comes from Taxus chinensis, assembly GCA_019776745.2. Taxonomy (NCBI): domain Eukaryota; kingdom Viridiplantae; phylum Streptophyta; class Pinopsida; order Cupressales; family Taxaceae; genus Taxus; species Taxus chinensis. Next base: position 649,865,315 of record CM034151.1, read on the forward strand.
TATTTCATGATTAATTAATTATTAATTGTGTCACCAGTATTATCGGTCGTATATTACTGCAAAAAATAAATAAAGTGGCTCTTGTTTCCCCTTAACTTATGAATGGACGTTGCCATTAGCTTTGATATTATTAATGCACAAATCATTGCAATACCTATTACAACCTTGAAAATTGATGGGATGTGGGAAGTTATTTTTTTAATTTTAGCCATATATACCATTACTAAAATTTGTTAGACATAAAGAATGATAAGGTGAAAATTTACAAGACCATATAATTTTTAAAGTAGCCCTATAGAAATATATAAATCTAAAATAAGAAATTATAGAAATTATATAATTTGGAATTTACAGTTAGATGAAAAAGATAGGTCGTCAAAAAATATTCATTTGAGAGGCAGAAATAAATTGAAATTCCAAGCTGGCTTGCACGCATGAGGAGTATAGTTTAATGCAAGTTCAATAACCTTAAACAAATGTTATCTACTTATATAGGCTGCTATAAAATTATAATTTAGGAGGTCAAAAATATATGTAAATGAAATGCAAAAATTAATCTTTTCGATCAAAAGGAAAAGAATATGAACTTTTATGGAGAATACTTGCTGAAGGATTCAAGGAGACGGAGGGGATAAAACAATCACATAAACTCGTGCACCATATTACAGTTTCACCATTTTATACATAGGGAGAAAAATGAATACCAAACATGATACCTAAGTAATGGGTAATCTTTCAGTGGAGGATGATAATATAGGATGAAAGAATCCATGTCAAATTTGGTCATTTTTAATGAATATGAAATAATAGCACACCACATTAGATTTGCAAAGCAGAAGAGCTAAAATACCATATATGGAAATCCATCATAATCCATAATGCTCAATACATTACAATAGAATGACTTCAATTATTCAATAAGAAAGATGTACATATAGGAGGAGGGAACTGTAACTACTACCTACATCAGTGATGAAGAACTCCCACAAACAGATACTGGTAGTTAAGTTAACTCCAAAAGACTAGTAAACTAACTCCACACAACTAGTACACCTAAGCAAGCTAACCCAACAAGTGTAGGGATAACACAAGTTTAAGAATTATCCTGATAAATAAATAAAAGGATAAATAATAACCTACACTAACACCCTCCTATAAGCATATCTTAGGTGGGTGGAAAATAAGGTGGGTCCCAGAAACAAGCCCTGATGAGGTACCCACATACAACAACTGGGAAAAATGGACACCGCAAGGTACCCAAAACCGGTAATAACAAAGTAGAGAGCAAAATCCTGCTACAAGATATCCTCAGAAGCTCGACTCCAAAAACTTGTACAATGCTGAAGAAGTGTGGTGCACACTATGGTCTGAATCCACTACTCGATCATATAACTCAAAAACAATTGACACTGGGCTTCACCAGAATAGATCCATGCAAGGAGACTGTCAATGGAGTGATGTTGAAAAGTGAAAAACAAACACCAAACATAATTTGATCAACTGCTACAAATAGGTGTGCCACAATCCAAGCAAAACCAAGGCAACAAGGTAATGACACAAGATCCAAATAAATAGGAGTACCACGATCCAAGAAAAAGCCAAGGTAACAAGGCAAGGGCACGAAACCTGAAGAAGCAGTATCAACACCACACCCTCCCATACTGCAGAATGGGTAGATTGACACCACAGATATGTATGAGTTGTCAAAATCAACTACTCGAACACTAACAAACTAACACTGGGCTCCACTAGAATGGCTCCCCCACAAGAGAGACTGTCAACATGCCAAAAAAAAGTGTCGAAAATACAGATCCAAAATATCTCAACAAATAAGAGAGATATAAATGTATACACCCATAGATACAAGAATGTAATACCCAAAATTTTAGGACGTCGAGCTCAACCGAAAATGCATCCACAAGTGATCACAACACCCTCCCAAATTTGGCACTTTATAATTGAGTGCATGTAAATATTACAATGAGTAACAATATCTTTTACATTTAAACTGTGTATAAAAATGTCACCAATGCGTAGATCTCAAAAAAATACACAATTTCAAAAAAAATATCACCTTAATCCGAGCTACGGATCAAAATTTATAAGCTCTGCAAGGTTTTGCTATTAAAATAATATTTTAATGTTGATCTTTTTAAAAGGTACACGTGACACCCAAATGTCCAAAGGGTAAAAGAGTGCATCCATATGATACATGGTTGCGACCAAAGGATAAAAGTCTACACCCAAAACCTAAAATGTCCAGAGGGTAAATCATTGCGTCCAGAGGGTACACGCTTATATCCAATGGATAAAAGAATGCACCCAGAGGGTACAGATCTGTGTCCAGTGGATAAAAAACTGCATCCAAAACCAAAATACCTAGAGGGTAAAAGAATGCATCCGGAAGGTACATGCTTATATCCAATGGATAAAATAATACACCCATAGGGTACAAATCTACGTCCAGTGGATAAAAAACTACATCCAAAACCAAAATACCCAGAAGGTAAAAGAATGAGTCCAGAAGGTACACACTTATATTCAATGGATAAAAGAATGCACCCAAATTTGACTGTCTCAAAACATGGTCGAGTTTACAGTCGATTCTAGGGTTTTGGCACCTTCCAAATCCAATTCCGCACTCCATTTTGCATAAAAATGCATGCTGCAAAAAATTGCTAACAAATTCCATATACATGAAAAAAATAAACCCTTGCTTGCAAAAAAACTTACTATATGTCTACATCATCTATCGCTCTGATACCATGAAAGGAACGATAAGAATATTGTTCCAAGCCATGATCTCAGATGATAATAGCACACCACATTAGATTTGCAAAGCAGAAGAGCTAAAATACCATATATGGAAATCCATCATAATCTATAATGATCAATAAATTACAATAGAATGAATTGAATTATTCAATAGGAAAGATGTACATATAGGAGGAGGGAAGTGCAACTACTACCTACATCAGTGGTGAAGAACTCCCACTAACATATACTGGTAGTTAAGTTAACTCCAAAAAACTAGTAGGCTAACTCCACATAATTGAGAAACTAACTCAACACAACTAGTAAGCTAACTCCACACAAATAGTACACATAAGCAAGCTAACCCAACAAGTGTAGGGATAACACAAGTGTAAGAATTATCCTGATAAATAAATAAAAGGATAAATAATAACCTACACTAACAGAGACGGAGGGGATAAAACAATCACATAAATTCATGCACCATATTACAGTTTCACCATTTAATACATAGGGAGAAAAATGAATACCAAACATGATACCTAAGTAATGGGTAATCTTTCACTGGAGGATGGTAATATATGATGAAAGAATCCATGTCAAATTTGGTCATTTTTAATGAAGCTGAATTCGTCTTTGTGAATACACAACTTGGAACTAGATATGTCACAATAAATATCAAGAATTTATTGCACATTTTCAATCTCATGTTCATAATTTTGTAAAAAGAGGAGAGAGTCATCAGAAAAATAAGAATCAAGAACATAAAACTCTTATGGAAGAGTAATTACTTTTAGATTTTTTTGATGATGAGTTTGCTAGATCATATAATGAAGAGCATCGAAAATTAAGATAAACAAGAAGGGGATGAGTGGAAAAACTTGTTGAATGGAGCATTGAAATTAAAACAACATTGTGATGTTATCACTAGCCATGACTTTATCTTGTGCTTTGATCAAAAGGATTTCAATGAATTGTCTAAAGTGGGGACCAAGTCCTAGCCACTCAAGTATTTTGTGGATAAACTATTGTTAGAGCTCAAATTTGCACTCGTACCAAATCACAAGAATTTGGTGCTTTGAGGAAACATGGGACTGTCTCCAAGTTGTGGGATTCAAATTGAGATAGACCTCTAAAGAAGGCTAGCCTCCTCTACTTACTTTTAATGCTAAACTACACCTAGGAATTGAAATGCAACTGTCTAGCTCTACTCTAAATTTCCAAGGGACCAGGATGAGAAGGATATGCATTAAACATAAACCTAAACTAGAGAAGGTGATAACACCAAAAATAAGGGGATGAATACTCCGTTAAGAGAGAAAATGGGAAAGAGAGATGATAAAGAGGGTAGAAAGGAGATTCGTTGTTCAAAACTACTTCCAAAATCCCATTTTCATGATGCACAATAGAAACGGGTTTTGAAGAAAAACATACAACATGCCTATGAGTGAATGAAAGGAAAGGAAATGTAATAAAACAATAGCTAATTTAAAACCAATCCACAAAACCTGAGATTTAATTGCTTAAAAATTATGTACAAATCATTACAACATAGGAGGAAGATGTGAAACATTTATAGAAACCGAGTCCAAAGCATGGGACCCTTAGAATACTTTTGTAACATAAAATGATGCCCTTACATTCCCAAAGTATCCAACATTAAAAATAGGCATCACTTTACAATATATAGAGAAAATGGAAGAAGAAAGAAGAAGAAAAGAGAGGGAAATTTTAATTCCTCCAACCAACCAACCAACTTCATTGATTCTATGAAAAGATCTGCATGCCTGTTAAAATATCATTTCCACACGCTATTTTCCTTGTTGAAGAAGGAACGACGCCCATACTGCATTTAATTTAGGTGGTTACACTGTCTTGAGTAGACCCTTTGCATACTGGAGATGCTTTTCTTTGTTTCGCCCACCTACCTCTATTAAATTCATGAAATCTATATTTGTTGCATGGAGGAGGTTAAGATTTCTTCAAATAGTATCAAATTTGTAAAGATCTGATCATTAAGTCCAAAATCACATTCATTTTAGCTCTTTGCGGAGAATTGTGGTTCTTCCTTGATACATGAATTTTATGTTTTAGTTCTACATGAATTTTTACCTCCATGGCTTTGTCTTCTTCATTATGTGGCTCTATAATCTCCTATATTTGACCCATGGTTTATCCACTTGTCACACAGCTTCGTGTCAACATCTACGGACTTCTTTTCCTTCATCCCACAACCTTTCCCATTTTCTTTTATCTATAGCTCTTGTTTCAGTGTGTCACGTCTTGCTAAAATTCCCATGACACATTATGATTCCTCTATGGTCCATTTAAGACTTTCGTGACATGTTCAAACACTCAACGAATTTACCAATTTGAACATATAAATACCACCAAGTCCATATCTATCCAAGTTACTTAATTTTTGCAAGGGAGTGCAACAATAGACAACATTTTTGGTGACAAATAGGGGTCATTTTCCTGCTAGATGAATTAAATGGTATCCTTGGCATCCGTTAGGTATGGAGTCAACCTGATGATTTGAAAACTTGATCTCAACATTGAAATTCTTCTTTCAGCAACCCTAGGGAAACGATGAAATTATACACAAGAGCATATTTAAGGAACAAAATTGTGTAAATAACTTAGGTAAATAAACCTACACTAATAGCAAAATAATGTGTTAAAAATCACTTGGAGGAATTGAAATTCTAAACTACTATATATAAGATGCAATGAAGCTATCTTAATGAGAGGGTTTTAGATGAATCCTATTGATTGGGATTTGAAGCACATACCCATCAATATCAGATAACTCAAATGAGTTATCTACCTTTCAAGCGGAGATGGTGTATTTTCCGCTCCAAATAACATCAAATTTGGAGTGTCTTCCTAGTTTAGCTTTGTATGCATCCCACTTCATAACTAGATCTCCAACCTTGAATGTATGATCTCTAGCCTTCCTCTCAAACCACTGTTTAGTTGAAACTTATGTTGTTCCATCCTGATCATGACAATATTTATGTTTTTTCTAAGTTCTACTAATTCTGACATTTTGATCTCCCTTTGATCCGCACCTTCAAATTCTAGTTATTAAGCTAATTCAAGTTAAGGCAATTCCAATGAAAATGAAAATCTTGACTCTTTTCCATATGCCAATTTGTAAGGGGGAGTGACAATAGCTTTCTTTAATGTTATCATATCTACCCGAAGAGCATTTATCATTTTTGTGTGTCACTGTATTTGATTAACATCCATTGTTCTCTTCATGATTCTAATTATATTCTTATTAGTAGATTCTACCAAACATTACCTTAGGGGTAGTAATTGGAAAAAGTTTTAAGATAAATCCCAAGTTCCAAAACCCATTTAAAAATTATATATCCCAAGAAAGTGTTTGCATTATCTAAAATGATAATCTGAGGGAAACCAAACCTTGTAAAAATTTCTTGAAGAAATTCCAAGATGGCTGATTTAGTAGCTTTCTTTAATGCGCGACTTCAGTCCACCTGGTGAAATAGTCTGTTGTTGTGAGAACCCATTTGTGACTACCACTAGATGGAGGATTGATCATCCCAATTAATTCAAGAACCCATTGTGCAAATGGTTTATCCATCTGGAATGGATGAAGAGGGAGAGCTGCCAATCTTTTCTTCCAATGAAGAGCACACATTCTTTACATTTTCTCACCTAGCTGTGAGCATCCACGAACAACGTGGGAAAAAAGTATCATTATTTTATGATTTTCATGGATGTATATTTAGCAGAGAAATTTCCACCCGAGAAACCATCATGGAACTCAGTCAAGACCTTGTCACATTGCTCACCTTCAATGCATCTGACCAACACTCCATCAATATTCCTTTTAAACAATCCACCATTAATTAATACATAAGGAATGGATCCCAGCCTTAAATTCCTTTTTTTTTGTGTTCAAACCAAAAGGATATGCACCAATAGACAAAAAACTAGTAATATCAGCAATCCATCTGCGATCATTGAATACATTTCTTTCATCTTGTTGCCATTCAATATCATTTGAAGGTTCTTCATTCACGAGGGAAATCTCTTAGTGTTTATGGGTATCTTAATCCAACTACTCACATAGTGCCCTTCCTCTTATCAATTTTGTGGCCTTGATGGTCACATCATATTCCATGACCTTACTTATCCATCTAGCTCTCTTCTCATTGATTTCTTCTCGCATAATGAAGTCTCTGGCATTGGAAGGTGGTACCAAAACCTTTATGCAGTTAGAAACAATAATGCTTTTAATTTTTTCAAGGATCTCATGATGGAAAAAACATGATTCTCGATATGTTTGTACTTGAGCTCATAATTATTCAGTGTTTGAGTGAATAAGGCCACATTCTTTTCCATTCCTTGGTCATTTTTCTAAGTCAAATCCATGCAATACTGGATTCCACCCTATAAGCATATAAAATGAAATATTTGGTATACTTAGGGTTGACCAATGTGGGAGCCTAAGCAATATCTTATTTTATCTTCTCAAATTTGTCCTTCTCCTTTTTGGTCCATTTGAATGGTGAATCCTTAGGTCTTATCAAACCTGCAAAGTTAGGAATGAAATGCCAACAAATTTTATCTTTCTAAGGAAAGACTACAACGCCTTATTATGAGGTGGAAAGGAAATAGCCACAATGGCTGAAATTCTTTCTAGATTAATAGCAAATCCCTCCTTTGAGACAATATGTCCAAAAATATTTCCCCTAGGGACTGCAAAGTTACATTTTGGGGATTGATGGATGTAGACACATGTTTCTTGGTACCCTATATTATCCATCCACACCCCTCAAATTTTCATTCAAAATATTAAACTTATCATATAAACCATGTCCTCACCCCCGTAAAATCACATTTCACCAGCAATAAAAACATATTTTACCCATCCTAAGTTGTTAAAAGCTCCCGAACCACCCATAACTCATCCTAGCCCATTTTAACCCTAAACATCTAACCTCTTAACATCCTTAACCTCTTTCTAACCATATTTGCTCAGCCCCTTATCAAAATTGACCCTTTTGGGAGTTGTTGAAACCACCTCTAGGCGGATTTCTTTACTTTTCCCTAGCCTCTAATGATTCTAACCAATCACCGGCAATTATATAAGCAACACCAAATGTCTTGAATAGGATTCTCAGACATTTGTAGCAAAGCTCTAACTCATTGGTGTACTTATTTTACACTTATTGGGTTTCAACCCTTATTTTACACCTATCTGGTTTCAACCCCTTCTCAACACCCTATTGGGTTCTGACCCCTACTCAACACCTATCATATTATGACCTCTACTCAATACATGTTGGGTTTCTACCCCTATTCAACACCTGTTAGATTCTGACCTCTACTCAACACATTTCAGGTTCTGACCCTTGATCAAAACCAGTCAGATTCTAACCCTTACTCAACACCATTCGGGTTCTGACCCCTACTTTACCCCTATCGGGTTCCACCCCCTCTTTTTTCCCTATCGACTTCCACCTCCTACTTTACACATGTCATATTTTCCCCCCTACTTTACACATATCTGGTTCCACCCCATTCTTTGCATTTCCTAAACCCCATCAAATTGCTTTCGGGATTTTGGAGGTGTCTAATAGGGTCAAAACTCTGATTTGGCATACATTTTAGCTGACAACTCTATTTTAGGTGTTGTTTTTTTAAAAGTGTGATTTTTTTTTATATCTATACTTTTGTAATATTCTCTTTCCTTGAAATTTTTTCACCTTTATAGTTTTATGAGGGTTTCACACATTAGTATTTTGAGCACACTTAGTTAAACCACTTGTTGTAATGGATTCATCCTTTATTCCACTTCTTACACCATTCAACTATCGCGAGTGGAAAGTCAAAATGCAAATCCTCTTGAGGAGTAAATGCTTACACCGGATAACCACGGGTACAAAAATAGAACCACCACTAGATTCAGAGAAGGTGAAGTGGTATAACAAAAGTGATGAAGCATTTGGTCTACTATGTATGTTCATGTCTCCCAACTTGCTCTTTCATATTTAATATCTAAATAATCCTCATGATGTATGGAAAAATTTACAAGGAATGTTTGGGGAAACATGACATAATGAGAGGTCATGATTTGGAGAATGGGCTCATCAATTTGAACCTAAAAAAATTTGACACGATATAGGACTTCTTCACTAAATTCAAATCACTAAGGTTCCAATTGAAATTGTGTTGCATAGATAAAATAAATGATCAATTGGTTCTTTCCATATTTTCCAAATTGGGTTTCAACTATTCTTTGTTTCTATCTACCTTTCACGCCACCAGAAGTACCATGGGAACTACATGGACCATGCCTTCCTTGGATAATTTTACTTCCAACTTAACTCAGGAGAAAGACAAGATTATTCAAATGGGTGCATTTCTCTACTTTATCATCATGAGAAACTAAAGGATTCAAAAAAATAGATAAAACAAAATAATAAGGATCACGAGAACGAGAAGGGTCAAATTGATCCCACCTCTAAATTAAACTCTGAAACTTCATCTTCTAGTGTTAAGTCCAGGATAGGGAGGATTAAATGTGGGTATTACACATGCAATCATGATGAAATAAAATGAATGAAGAATCAAATTAACCACCTCGCAAGTCTTCTTGAGAAGAACAACATAGGTGCTCCTTAGTATTTCAAACCATCTTCATCAACCCATGGATCCTCCAAGGTAAATGACCACGGAAAAGAGAAAGAGAAAGAATCAAGAAAGGATAAAACAAAGGGGAGAGCCTTAGTTAAATTTGTATCAACAACTCCTACATGGTTTATTGATTATAGTGCATCAAATCATATGGCCTATTCACACGTGGAGTTCACTTATTTAGATCCACGTGACGTTTCCTCTATACGATTGGGTAACAACTTTTCTGCTCAGTTTTTTGGGAGTGGGTTCAGTAAAGTGAGTGGAGGAACATTCAATAATTTTCTCAATATTCCCTCATTATCAACTAATCTCCTATCAATATACCAAATTACTCACCTTAGTCAGATATTATGTGATGAGTTCACTCTAGATTCAGTGTATGTCAGAGATTTACATAGTGACACTATTATAGTGGGTGTAGTAGATCATCAAACTTGGTTGTATTCCTTATCTCACTTTTTTCCTCTAGATTCCTCTTCATATTCACCTGCACTTAATGTCATTTCCAATCATGAGAACATTTATGATGATGAGGACTTATCTTCTATCACATATAACTATAATTGTGATTGGGAATCACCTCTACTAATCTCCTCATCACCTTCCAAATCTTGAGCAGTTATTTCTTGATCCACCTACTTCTGGTCCTTGGTTGACTATTCTAGGAGAAAGAACTTTGATTGAATACTCGTCAAACGTCGAGAATTATTTTACATAGTTGCAATGCCTTCCACATTCCTTATTTACTGCTTCTTTAGATACAACATCCCTTCGTGGAGTAGTTGACTTTTCTACTCTACATGAGGAGCATAGTTCCTTGTAGAGGAACCACATCTTGGATAGAGGTCCATTAGCCACTTCGAAGACTCATTCACTTTTAAATGGTGATCCACTCATCAATGCATCTAATTCTTATCCTTGTACCTCTCAAAAAATGTATCAATGCTCTCTTGAAAGGCCTTTTGATATAGAAAGTAGTGTTGTTATGTCTTGGAACATAATTCTAGGGTTTGGAAAATCTGACACATTATTCATTTCTCCTCCTTTTGATCCACAATCACTTTGAGAAAATCATTTTCTGGATACAGGGTAGTTACATGTTATTGTAGCTTCAAGTGGTACTTTATAGTCCTACCTTCTTTTCCTTTCTCTCTTTTGGGGAGGATATTTTCCCACTTGGTTTTCTCCTTTTATCTATTTTATGAGAGTTTTGCATTGTATGTGGGTACCTCGTGAGGCCTTATTGCAGGGATCCACCCTTTTCTTCAATCCACCTAAGTTACACTTAAGGGGGGGTTTTGGTGTATGCTTACCTACATGATCTAATTACCTTGCTTAGGTTAATCATAGGTTATTAGGGGAATGTAATTTAAATCATTTTCTAATTGTGAGTTGAGTTGGTTACCATTTTGGTGACCTAATTTCTCACTATATAATGTAACCTCCTATGAATATTTTTGGCTAGTAGGCTTGTGAATGAATGAATGAAGGTTTTTTTCTTCTCTTGAGTGTTTTCAGGATCTCACCTATCCACACAATTTTTTATAATTTATACATTCGATCCTATCTAGACTCAATCCTCAATTGTGGCCCACTGTGACAATACTTTATTTTTTGAAGATTTTCCATAGTAAGAATCTTGTCTTGAATATCAATCCAGAAGAACATATTGATTTTTGGAACAATAGACCTTGTCCCATAACTCTTTCCAAGGTAAAATAAGAATTGGTAGATTATTATTATGTTGATTTTTAAATTACAAGTACTGAATGATAACAATTATTATGATGCAAACATTATAAATAAACCATCACTAGGCTAGCCAATAAGGCAACCGAAGATTATTGTGATGTTTTCTACATTTATTTATTGAAAATACGTAAAATTTGGGTGCTAAAAGAAATTTGGGAAATGCACAATCCATTTTTTGATGACGACAAGTTTATTTCTTGATAAAAATTAATTAAATAGTGATTAATTTGTCTGATAAAAAAATTATAATATTTGATTTAACTTAACTGGTTAGTTCTTTAAAGAGGTGGTAACCTATGGTATATTATCCTAATCAATTAGATTTTAAGGCTAATTATAGCAATATCAAAATTATCCATTAAATAATAAAACACAACAATGGATATCAATAGACAAAATATCCTATAATGAGAGAGAAAGGAAGACTTAGCTGGTATCTCCATCTATGTGTTGATATAGGATAATTTGATGACTAGAGATGGCTAGAAATAATATGATGTAGCTCTATTTTCACAAATGTTCCCTGAAACTCTGTATGGGCCAAAGTGTATGGCCATTATGGCCCTTTCTATATGCTTCTATCCCTTTTGTTAGAGATCACAAGCAATGAGAGGGTGAATGATTGTAGATCAACATTTTAATGCATTCCAACACAAAATCCTTGATTAATAACAACAATGTTTTGTGATCATTTAATCAAATACATACAAGAAGATGATAAAAATGAACACATAATTTATAATGGGAACCCCATTACAGGAGAAAAACCCACTTCAAAACTAAGGCTTTATTAGGAACACCAATTCCCAAATATTACAATAATTTTAGTTTGTGTTGAACACCCACTAAACCTATGAAGCACCCACTTCATAATCTTCAAGCACTAAGTTGAAGAATGCTAAGCACCCACTCAGCTAATTTAGCAAGCTCTAACATGTAAGGAACACCCATCCCCTATGATATAAGCACCCACTTAGATAAATATTTCAAGTAATTCAATCATATAGCTGCTAGGTTGCTAATAAAACTACTTATGATTACTTTTCTCTGCTCTCTTCACTCTTCAGGCTCAGATTTTCATTAAACTCCTTACCTTTTTTTCGCTTCCTCTTTAGGAATTCATCAGACTTGAATTATTTCTTGTCTCTAAAGCTTTGTCGTCACAACCTTTATCAATAAAAATATATTCATTTGATAACATAGTTTCCTTTGTATCTCTGTAACAGTCCTTGGCTCGATATTACCCTTGCTCTCTTTCGTTAGGAACAACATTATGCTTCAAATTTGTCTTAAATAGAAAAACATTAATCCATTTTCTAACTTATTACATTTATTTTATTTTATTGCTCTTTACATGCACACGAGAATATAAGAGACATTACAAAACTTATTTTAAAAATATCCTTAGTTTCTACACTACCTGACATTTACAATAAATTCTCCCATAATTGGCTTTAGTTAAATTTTCTGACATTTTCCTTAAATTTCTCAATGCACAGGTGAGGGCGTTACAAGGTTCTCTTTCTAGAATTTTTTTACTCTTCCAAATTTATCTTTTCATGTTCCATGGTGAAGAAAATGAAATCACCTTTCCAAAAAATCCAAAATCATGCAAATATGACAACTGGAGCTTGAGATATTACCATGCAAATTTTAGATGCCCGTAAGGAACAAGATTTTTAAAAATTTACTAGTTCACATTAATATTTGCACATTATACTTTATAAAATTTCATTATATCACTTTAAATGATTTTTCCCCAATAATCAGATAAAGCAGGTTTTTTGGGAACATTGGGAACATGTTCCTCCATGGGTTAGTTCATTTGCATCTCTATTTATCCATAAAATACTTCATTTATTTAACTTCCTTTATTTTACGGGTATCGGTCTTATGCAGAGAAATTAGGTTCTCTTGGAACATGTTCCACCCAAAAAATGTTCTCTCGACTCCTTCAAATACCACACTACACTAACTCCTCTTCCTCGTCAATTTCATTATTTTACGGATAAAATAGAGTTGCGGGGAACTGTGGAAATCAGGGAACTTGTATTTTCAAGGAATCTGGTGCCTGAAATGTTCACTTCATCTTTAATACACTTAATCCTCCCAATTTTCATTTTTCAAGATGACCCATTGTGTGGAGAATTTTGATCCACTTGTCCCTTGTTCCATTGACTAGTTTTGTGCCCGAAAAGCTTGCCTAACCCACAATACACTCACTCCTTTGACCTACAGATCAAATAAGCTTGTGGGGAATAAGAGTTTGTTTGGTACTAGTTCCTTAGAGGTCTTTTGTGCCCATTTTAACCGTCTAACCCGCAATATACTAAAATCTTTGATTTGAGGCCCCAAGACCATTGTGGGGAACTCTTGTTCTATGAGCACTTGTTCCATCTGCACTTAATAAACCCACAATACACTAAAACTCAACATACCCTATTTTTTGCAAATTTTTCCTAAGTACTAAAAAAAAATCTTTCTCCATACAAATTTTGTGAGTACTTAGAACATGTGAAAATGATTTTTAGACCACTAAATCAATTTGGCCAAGTGTGCCAACCTTTTCAATTTTTCTCCACTGAACTCATGTGAACCCCTATCTCACTGTCCATGTATGTAGTGACCCTGTATCAACCTAAATCCATACCGAATCCATTTAAATGCATAATACACTTACCAGAGACCACTTAACACCTCATACACATTGGAGACACTTGTTTCATTGAAACACTTGTTGCACATATAATTGATCCTATTTGACTTCTAAATGCCCAATTAACTTACCTGAGATTGTTTTACTTATACACCACTAAACCGCCTATTACCCATCAATGCCACTATACTCAATGCAATCACCTGGTTTAACCTTCTTCACATGATTTCCTGAGTTGCTTCCTAAGACATCATGTTGAATGACCCTCTTTGACCACTTAACCATGCACCTATCACTTAGAATTTTTTTGTCTTGGCTTGAATACTCCATGGAATCACTTGGAACTTCTCTATGAGCTCGTACTACCAATCAACCTTCAACATCTTGAATTATTCACTACTCGCTCTCAACTTCTCGCCATTTTCTCCATCAATTCCACTTGACATCAATGACGATAAACAAGGTCAACAAACTCCCCTTTTTCATTGATGGAAACACACTCAGAAACTTGATGGCATAAGCATCTTCAAACTAGGTTCCTGGTTTATGACACCTTCTCCCTCTTTGACATCTATGAAAAAGAAACAACCATACAAAATTTTGTAAATAACCTAGATAAACCAGTATCTTACCTTGTATGATGTTCAAACTCCTTGTCTACAAGCTCCCCCTGGGACTATATTTTTACTTGTTTGTTTCAAGCCTCCCCCTGAGATGATGCATTCCATGATGTTCTTCAATCTTGTTATCCTTTTCTGTTCCAAGATAGTATCAACACTTTATTTTCAAGAGTGTATCAACATTTTTTAGGAGCGTATATTTCATGCCTTAATGGTATTCAATCTTTTCAGGAAATTTTACTTAGAAAACAAGATTGCGAACCAAAAGCATTAAAATGAGCTAGCAGACTAGCTTCCCTCACTTGATGACTTCATTGGATTGAATAGAAGTTGATATTGCATGAAAATGCTCCCTTGCGTTATCTCAATACTTCCTATTTACTAGTGGGATCAGGAATGACACCCAATTCATTTCTCAAGTGCTCAAATGTTGTTTATGGTAGTGACTTGGTTATTATATTTGTAATATCTTCCTTTGTACTTAAATACACAAGGTTGATCTTCTTGTGATTTACCTATTCCCTCAAAAAGTGAAATCGGATTGGAATGTGTTTGGTCTTTGAGTGGAGCACAAGATTATTGGAGACACTTATAACACTAGTACTATCACAAAGTAACAAAATTGGGCTATCAAATTTTTCCTTATAATCCTCCAATGTCCATTTCATCCAAAGAACTTGAGTACATCACATAACAGTTGTTATGTACTTTGCTTCACATATTCAAAGTGTCACTGATGTTTGCTTCTTTCTCAACCATGATACAAGAAAATTACCTACAAAGAAAGCACCGCCACTTGTACTCTTTATGTCATCAATGCTTCCTACCCAATCAACATCAGTGTATGTTTTTATATTGAAGTCATTTCTTTTGGGGTACCAAATTCCATATTCAAGTGTTCCCATGAGGTATCTCAAAATTCTTGTGACTTCCTTAAAGTGGGGTTTTCTTGGATCTTCTAGAGATATACCAATTAGACCCACATCTTGCATGATATCAGGTCTTGATGCAATGGAGTAGAGGAGACTTCATATCTTGGATCTATATAAAGTTTTGTTAACTTTTGGTTATATATCTTCTTTTCTCAGATGTCAACCCACTTCCATTGGTATTCCTAATGGTCTACATTATTCCATCTTGAACCTTTTGAGCATTTCTTTGATATATTGGGTTTGATATATGAAGATATCTTGGTCTAATTGACTGATTGTAAGCCCAGGAAAAATGATATATCACCAAGCATAGACATTTCAAACTCTTCCCTCATCACATAAGAAAATTCATGGGACATTTTATCATGATCTCCTCTAAATATAATATCATCTACATATACAATGATAATGAGAATATTCTCTCCTTCTTCTTTGATGTAGAAATTACTGTTAGCATTGCCCTTTTGAAAGCCATACTAAATGAGATATGTGTCTAGCCTATTGTACCATGCTCTAGGGGCTTGTTTTAGTCCATACAAATCCTTTTTCAACCTGCACACATATTATTTATCATCAATTAGAGTGAATTCATCATGTTTTTTAATATATACCTCTTCATTTAGATTACCATTTAGAAAGGTTGATTTAACATCCATCTAGAAACCTCTAATTTTCTTGTAAGTTGCATATGCTATAAATAATCTGATTATTTCCATCCTTGCCAATGGTAAAAATGTTTCCTTAAAGTAAATTCCTTTTTTTGCATAGACTTCGCATATAATTATTTCCTTGTTTCTTGTCACTTGTCCATTCTCATTCAATTTGTTTATGGATACACATTTTGGTCATCACGTTCTTTTCTTTTGGTCTTGGTACAAGCTCACAGGTCTCATTCTTTTATATTTTATCAAAATTTTCATTCATAGCATCCACCCAATGTTGATCCCTACTAACTTCTACCACATTCTTGGGTTTTATCATCTATAAGAGTGTTATGTCTGTTAGAAACTGGAACATTGAGAGGGGGTGAATCAGTGTTCAATTCAACTTTTTCAAACCAAGTAAATCAATTACTTAAACTAAAGAGAAATTTGAAAAGAATAAGCCATCCACTCATACACATGAGAAGGGAATTTTTTAGTGGGAAACCCAAATTGGGAGAAAACCCACTGAACCAGTGCACTATATGGAAAAAGGTTACAATGCTTTGTTGAGCTACAACTTAACTCTTGAAGCTATAACCTTAGAATCCACACAAGCTACAACTTGGTGTAGGAAACAACAACTTCCAAGAATATTTAGTCATCTACCACCTACAAGGAAGCAACAACTCCCTGGTACAACTGAGATACAACTCATCTTGAACAATAAAGATGTGATCACACTTCAACTTGATGTAATGAACTTCTGATAGTGACCCTATATTTGTTGACAATCTCTTCTGCTCTATCAATCTTCGCCTTCTTCAACTTTGGATTACTCTTCAAATTTTACTCTTGAAATGATCACAACATGTTTGATATTCATTATCACTTTCCTTGATGGGATTAGTTCTTTCTCTAGTTCAAATCCTATACTTTGATCTTCTTTTATCTCTCCTTCTAAAACAGTTTCATATGAGTCTTTGTTTCTTTAATAACCTCTCACAAAATTATTTCTCAGCCTTCACTGTTTCTTCTTACAAAAAATAGGTTTTAAATTCAAATTACCATCACCTATACAACTTCAATTAAATACTTTAACTCAATTCTCAACATATCTCTTATTAACACAGTTCATAGTCTCACAATAATATCTGAGTCATTCAGTAACTCGTCATCCAGTAACCTGTTTTTAAAATAGTTCACTCAACTTTGCTACTTCTTTATCTATCAGTGTCCTAAGAACTGATTTATTTATACTTGTATAAAATTTTCATTCAAAAATAAAGTCTCACTCTACACATAAACTCTATCACCTAAACTCACTTTCAATTCATTTCAACCCTTCAACTTCCTCTTTATGAGAACACAACGCTCTTCAACTTACCCTTAGACCTTCAAGAGACAAAATTTCACAACTTGACAAACTTGTGACTCTTTAACTACTGCTTTGAGTTAAGATAAGTTCAAGAAGTGGTAGTCAATATTCTTATCTGATTTAGGAACTCATAAGTTTCATTTTGTTCAAAATAAATTTGTTACCATTAGAAAACCATTGTCCTTTGGTATCCAACCTTGCCTTCATTTTGGTAACTTGAACAACACCCATTCATATTGACATTCAAGCTCATTTTGCTTCAAAGACATGTTCATAGAGTTATTACCTTCCCACAAAAAGCATGGAATCCTGCTCCAATACACAGTATGATTGAGAAATAATTTGATCATCAAAACATTGCCATTAATGTAACTGTGAAAGTCCTTATTTCCTTATCCCAAGCATCTTTTTAACTCCTGATAGAATGAATCTTGTATTAAAAATTTCATGACTCGAATTATCCAGATATCTATTCATGAATTCTTACATAGATTTATAACTCTTGGAGGAGGTAATGCATTGTTGAAAATAGAGTTCCTTCACTGTTTGCAATGTGTAGCAATAATATTGTCACTGTTCAAAAATCTTTTCTATCAGAGAGAAACCATCCATTCAAAACACCAAGAATATTTTCTACAATGTTTTTACCTCCATTAGATTGAGATTTAACCAAATATTTGAGTTGAACACCAAGAATTTTGTGAAAATATGAAGGAGACATTGATTTACCAGTTTGAGTGTGACTTGAGATTCTTCTGCTAAAATTTTCTCATCATACACTCCACCATTTGAGATGATTCCTTTTGCAATATATTGCTAATTCCCTTACAAAGGTACAATCAAAATTACATAAATCTTCATTAGTTAATTTTGTAGAACCGATCGTAAATGTCTTTCAGAAATACTAGTTCATGGTTGTGGATTATTTAAAGCCCGAAAGCACATAAAATTTGATTTTTTATTCTATAAACAATGAAAGTTGAATCTTCAACCTTCTGAGACATTGTAGGGTATCTCCCAACCCTACCAGTTTAATGCTCGATTGTCTAACTAAACTCAATTTTGTACATAAACTAGCATATGAAAAAATACATTATTTGTTTCTTGACTGGGCATTGGCTCTAACTCTTTGACCCTAATTTGTAGAATCCTTATGCATTTATACTGAATAAGAGAAATGTTGGAACTTTCTAAATCACAATCAAATTCTCCGACATCACCTAAAAACACTACTTCAACTTCATTTGACACTGCTACCATATACAAAGAGGCATTACTCACATTGAATGACAGTATGTAACCCTACATGAATTTTTTCATGTTGTCTTTACCTCATTCTTTGGATGACTTCAATTTCTATCAAAGCTTCATCAGGTACATAATGAGAAGATTCAAGTCCTTAAGAAAAATACTCTAAGGACATCTTTCAAAACAAGCTCGTGTGCATTACTTTCTTAGTACACTAACTCAGTCAACATTCCTTTTGTAAGAAGAACATCCTTTACCATTTTGAATTGGATGATTCCAACATGTCTACTTCAACACTTATGACTTTCAAGTAGATTTGTAAAGGCTTTTTTGTGCTTTTCCTAACATAACATGTAGCTTCTTGGAGGAGGACAATCACCCTTGTTGGACCTAAGAAAAGTGAACATCATACACACAACTTCTCAACTGTGATGAGTAGAGATTTTCTAGGCACATTTTAAGATTTCAAAGATTATTGGAGGCAAAAACTTGATAAGAACAAACTCAAAGTAGTGGCTTCATGTGTATTTTGTCATGATTCTGGAGTTCATTCTTCTAGAGCAACATGGAGGGGATAACTCTTACTCAAGCCTTCACTTGGTGATCAACTTATATGCACAAACACCTTGAAAGAGACCTCTAGAAACAATTTGAGCACTTAAGAAATGATCAAAAACCCAAAATCACATAGCCATATCTTGAAGGTCAAAACACATGCCAAAATGAAGAAAAAACACCTCTGAAAAATGCTCATATCTTTTTAAATACACCTCCTTTTTACAAACCACTTTTTGCACATGATTTCTAGGAAATTTTACTCTAAAAATTACTTCTATGATTTATCTGAAGGAGTCTCTTTATTTTTTAATGAATCCTAAGAAGCCAGGCAACTCAAAATGACTTATTCTCTAGACCTGTTTTGTAAACACTTACACAGATTTATCAATTGACCTCTTGAGGACCTGAAATTTTGTATGAAGCACAAAGACACCTTCCTAAATTATCTTCCATGATCTGTTTGATGGTAATAACTATTAAGTTATCCATTCGATCTCATTTTCATAAAATAACACTACGAGTTCTCAAGACCAACATCTATGTAATATAAAAACCTAGATCTTAGGTCTGAGATGAGCCTAAATTTGGCTCACACACATTGTAGGCACTCTCTCAAAGCTTCTCCCATGATCCTATCATCTGTACTTTAGCCTTAGAGACTAACCACCTATCAGAATGAGCTTGTAGCACTAGAAACTAGCCTGGAGTTGCTTGAACCCACCTTGAATGACCTTAAACCTCTAAACATCATGAGAATAACCTAGTATGCATAATTTTGCACTCTCCCTTTGTCATTAAGGCTAATGACATAAATGACAACAAGCACCAATGCAATAGGGTGCAACAATCTCCCCCTTTGTCATTGATGGAAACACACTAAAACTTGGTGGCAAACTGATATGCTTGATATTGAAACAAGTTTCTAGCACACTCTGAGCACTGCATGTGAGACATCATTTGTTGGATCACATTATTTCTTTTCTCTAGATGAGATGATGACGGATGTTTTTAGAACTGCTGCAAAGGATCTTGGTCTTTCACAGGTAAATGTCAAACAAATATTTAATATATATATACAATAATTTAATTCATGTTTGAGATTTGAATATATATGTATTTCATTTTACGTTATGTACATACATGTAAAAACTAATTTTTTATTTTATTTTAAATAGCAAGAGCCGGTGAAGGAAACATCCAGCGTCGACATGCTATCTATTGCAACTGGGCATGGTATAAACGTAATTTTCAAGTTGTACTTAAATTTTAAATTTCTTTTGATTGTGCACTTTTATTATTATAATGTTTCACTTGTACATGTACATATTAATATATGTTTATCTTGTATACCCAGGAGCCTGGTGGGTCATCATCTACTATGGGAACTGAGGCCATTGGCATGCCTCATGTGACATTTACGTAGGTTAGTTTCTCTTTGCACTTTGTTTCTAATTGTGGAAGTTCACGTGGATTATGCGTTGGCTCTGTTATGTGACAATCATGTAGATTAATATTGATTTGTACATGATTTTTGTATAGCTTATGATTGCCAGAGAGACTCCTCCATATATGCAGACTGTGGAGGCTACTGTAGATACTGCCATAGCATCTGCAAATTCACTAAGGTACAATTTTTCAAATTTGTTAAATTTATTTAAGAATTATTTCTTATTGCTTAAATCTACAATATCAAATTTTGTACATGAAATATTTAATTTAAAATTTAATTATTTGTATGTAGCTTACCTCTCATGAGTCTACTGTTGTCTATGTCATGCGTCAACGAAAAATTGATAGGGATCATGACATTGCGGTAAGATTTCACATGAATTTTAACTAAATTCTAAATTTCTAAATTTTGAATGTATTTTAAAATTTTGGGTGTTAAAAACTTGTTGTTTATGAATGTGCAGGTTAGGTTGTAGGCCTGCTTAAAGATGCCTAGGACCACACGGATGAAATCCCTAATGGCATCTCCCTCCACTACATCCTCAAGACGTGGACATGCTACTTCTAGCAGGGTGAAGAGAGGGAGGATGTTTCATGATTAGATTCATAGGACGTGGATGTACATATATATATATATATATATGGGTCAGCTGGTCCTAGTTCATGATTATTTATAGGACATTGTATATATAGCCTTATGCGACCGCGTGTGGTCCTATGTGTATGATACACTTGGTTCGAGATGTACACATGTTATGAACTTATATTTTCAGAGACATGCGTTCAGCACACTTAGTTTGATACATTATATATCCACGTGTTGGTTTCATAACGATATTATTTCTATGTTTGATTTGAATTCATTGCACATGATATCTTTCTATGTATATTAACTCTATATGTGTGTTTGATTTAAAATTAAAAAACTATGGTGCAACATATATGAATAGCACATTACTATGGTGCAACATTGCATGGTACAATTGTTAAGAAACTAAGGGAAGCATGTGTATTCATCCATCAACATGGGGAACTTATCATTTTCCTCTTAAGTCATGAAAAAATATTCCATACCTTGAATCTTGAAATAAGGTGTATTCCCTTGGGTCATTTAGTTTTTGAAATGTGTATTTAATTTTATTTATTAGAAGGATATTATTCATTTTACCATTGATGAGTATGGTGGTGTATGACCAATCCATATTTATATCCCCACCAATATCGTGATAAAAATTTTGGCTCAACAATATACCATACGTAGCTAGCATGTCTTCCACAAGTATTTCCATCTTGATTTTCTTGTCAGGGAAGTCTGCAAATTCTACTTGAGAATCTTTCACCTGGCCAAAAAGAGGTAATTATTTTGTTTTCATGTAGTAACAATGGCCAATAGCAAGGTTGAGAGTAAAACCAATAGAGTTAGCAAATTTTATAAGCATGACATTGTCAGAGGTGCAGGAGTCAATAATGCAATTATTCAATTTATAGGTCCATTGACCAACAAGGAAAGATAGAAAGGTTCTTATTTCCTAGAAGAGGAGGATTTTAAGGAAAAAAAGTTCTAGGAATTAGTGGTTCTAGGAGTGGGAAGTGATTCTTTAGTGTTGGTAGGATTCTTGGAACATGTATTTTTACTACTTCCTTTGATAAACTAGACGAATTTATCAAAATGCTTGGGGTGTTTTTTTCTGTACTCATATTCAGATATTTGAACTTTATCTTTCTTTAAATGGTCAATGATGTAAAAATATGAGAAAGTGGTAGGCACATTAAGAACTATGGAATCCTTGACATGAGTAGGATTTTCATTTTTAGGAATAATTGAAATAGAAATCGATTTGACAAGAGGTGCAAGAGACTTACTCAAAGAGATAGATGGAGTCTTGGCTAAAGTAGTATTAGGATTCTTCTTGGATGACCTCTTAGAAGTAGGGAAATGATGTTCCTCTTTTTTTTGTTTTTTATCCATTCTCCATTTGAGGATTAAAGTGTTTTTCTTGGGAAGTAGAAGAAGAGGCTTATTTATTTTTTATGAGTGGGTGAACACTAAACAAGAGTAACTATTCATATCATCTATCCAAATTATTTAGTATCTTTTTTGGGTGAGTATTCACAATAACCAATAATTGCATAACCATATTCTTCTTCTCTTTCCATTTCTGATTCAATAATTTCTTGAAAAAATTGTAATTGTTGAAAAAGTTGTAATTGTAATTGTAATTGTTGAAAAAGTTTAAAAAGTTGTAATTGTTGAAAAAGTTGAAAAATTTGTTGAAAGTGGAATGATTTTGTTGAAGAGGAACCTATTGAAAAGGAGAATAATCTACAACTTTCTTCTTTTTCTGTTTCTGAGAAGAATCTATGACTTTTTCAATAATTATGACTTCGTGGCACCTAAAGACGTCTCATTCGATTCTACACCTCAGCGTAGGGACCCTCTATAATAGCCTGTCTCAATTTTTTCCTTCTCCAATATTGGGTTGTGGCACCAAACCGACTGCGTTGACACATCTAGGTGGCCATGTGAACGATAGAGGAGGCATCGATTCGGTGCGCGACAACGTTGTTGCTTCCAGGCTACCTCGTTCGTGTGTAATCCCTTAAAATCCCTTAGACCAGAAAATCATTCAATTTCGACAGGTGACTACGTGCACTCCATGGTACCTAAGGATGTCTCGTTCAATCCTACACCTCAACATAGGGACCCTCTATAATATCCTGTCTCGGTTTTTTCCTTCTCCAATCGGTGCTCTCGCTGCCCTATTGTTTGCAAATGCAGCAAATAGTGTAGTTTGAGATAGTGTAAGGCTGTCCAATGGTATATTTTGCAAACGATGGGTCGTGGCACCAAACCGACTGTGCCAAAACATCTAGGTGGCCAAGTGAACGCTAGGGGAGAGGTCGTTTTAGTGCATGACAACATCGTTGCTTCCGGGCTACCTCATTCGGGCGTAGTCCCTTAAGAGCCCTAAGACCAAAAAATTGTTCACCTTCGACGGGTGGCTACACACACTCTGTGCCACCTAGGGATGTCTCCTCTAATCCTAGCCCTCTATGTAGGGACCCTCTACAATAATATGTCTCCATTTTTTCCTTCTCTAAGCGGTGCTCTCGTGGTCGTATTGTTTGCAAACGTGATGAATACTGCAGTTTGAGACAATGTAATGTTGTCAAACAATATATTTTGTAAATGGTAGGTCGTAGCAAAAAAATTACTATGCGAACACGGCCAGGTGACCAGGTGAATGCTCAAGGAGGTGTCATTTCGGTGCACAACAACGTCTTTGCTTCCGGGCTACCTCATTCGGGCGCAGTCCCTTAAGAGCCCTAAGACCAAATAATTGTTCAACTTCAACAAGTGACAACACGCACTCTATGGCACCTAAGGATGTCTCATTTAAATTTACACCTCAGCGTAGGGACCCTCTACAATACCCTGTCTTGGTTTTTTCCTTCTCCAATTGGTGCTCTCGCTACCCTATTATTTGCAAACGTACCAAATAGTGTAGTTTGAAACAATGTAATGTTGTCAAACGGTATATTTTGCAAACGGTGGGTTGTGGCACCGAACCGACTGCACCGACACATCTGAGTGGCTAGATTAATGCTATATGAGGTATCGTTTCGGTGTGCGACAATGTCGTTGCTTCCAGGCTACCTCGTTTGGGCGTAGTCCCTTAAGAGCCCTGAGACCAAAAAATCGTTCAACTTCGACGGGTGGCTACGCGTACCCTGTGGCTCCTAAAAATGTCTCGTCTGATCCTACACCTTTGCGTAGGGACCCTCTACAATATTGTAGACACCTATAATTACGCCCAAGCAATTTAAATACTTAAATTGCGCTAATTATCCCCTTTCTCGCAAATCAATGACATATCGTCAAAAGCACTCATTTTCCCTCATATCATCATTAATTAATTACACTAAGCTAATTAATTAAGTTGCCTATCCAACAAATGCCCTAATTAACGACTTTCCGTTAATAAATCACCCCTTCTACCTAGACTAATTAATTATTATTAATTAATTAGCTTTCCCTTCCATTTAACCAATAAATCAATATTTAATTGATTTAATCCCCTTATAATAGCCTAAATCGTACTAATATTCCTCTAATTAGCTTCTATAAGCTTACATCTACCTATTAATTAATCACCTTTGATTAATTAAAATACCCCCCAACTCCCATGACTTGCTAAACATGTATTAAACCCTTCTAAAGTAAGGTTACCTTTAATAAAGCAACCTTATCCATTCCTAATCATGTTTTACCTTTATCCCACATTCATGAGAATGTGTTGAATCCTTTATCCTTTGGGCTATATAAAGAGCCCTCCACCTACCTTTTTACTTACACCTAAACTTTCTAAGAGAGCAAATGCAAAGCATATAGCAAAGAGACTAAGAGCTTGCACCTTGCCCTTTTGAGAGTTCATCATCTTGAAGAGTTAAGCCTCTTTCTTAAAGTGCTTGGGTCATATGGGAGGTGTCAAAAGGGTCTTGTAGCCCAACTTTGATTAGCCCCCATTCCTAGGTTCTTGGAGCATTAAGGACAACTATTTTGATAGCCATGGAGCTTACTTAGGTCCATTCATTTATTTGTTGTTAGAGAATAGAGGAGTTTAGATATTTAGCATTGTTAGTTTCAAAGTTTGTATTGATGAATGCTAGCATCTAACCCTTGTTTAATTCTTATCATGATGGTGTTTATGCTTTGTTTTAGCTAAATTGTAGAACTATTTTAGGTGGTAGTTCTTGCTTCATTTGATTTAGCATTAAGCAAAGTATACATGCACACATTTGGCACGCCCGGTGGGACTTACTCCATTGTCCTTTGCACTTAATTTCAAGTTTTTGTAGTTAAGTTTTATTTTTGGTTACTAACCCTCTTTTACACATGTTGATCTAACTTGTTTTTTTAACATGTTTTGTTGAGTTTGCATGTGTTGGGTCTTCCTTGTAGGTATGAAGGAGGTGAAGTGCTGTCAAAATTGGAATTGAGGGGAAAATTTCAAGATTTCTCCATGTTTTCATTTTTAGAGCTTACTTTTTCAACATTCTACATGCTAGTTTTGTCAATTTCTTGAAGATTTTAAATTCTTGAGCATGTAGGTTAGTGTTTGATATGAGTCTTCTATTTACATAGGTTAGTGTTTGATAGTGCTGAGTCTTGCTATTGTACATAAATTAATGTGGTGGGATTGCTGTCTTCTATTCATATATTGATGTGATGGGTTGCTGTCAAAATTTAATCTTGGTGAGAAAATTTCAAGATTTCATCATGTTTTCATTTTTTGAGCTTACTTTTTCAACATTTTACATGCTAGTTTTGTCAATTTCTTGAAAATTTTCAATTCTTGAGCATGTAGGTTAGTGTTTGATAGTGCTGAGTCTTATATTTACATATTAATGTGGTGGGTTGCTGTCAAAATTTAATGTTGGTGAGAAAATTTCAAGATTTCATCATGTTTTCATTTTTAGAGCTTACTTTTTCATCATTCTACATGCTAGTTTTGTCAATTTCTTGAAAAT
This sequence comes from Taxus chinensis, assembly GCA_019776745.2. Taxonomy (NCBI): domain Eukaryota; kingdom Viridiplantae; phylum Streptophyta; class Pinopsida; order Cupressales; family Taxaceae; genus Taxus; species Taxus chinensis. The sequence goes on from CM034151.1 coordinate 649,891,513, forward strand.
CTTAAATTCTTGAGCATGTATGTTAATGTTTGATAGCGTTGAGTCTTCTATTCATATATTAATGTGATGGGTTGTTGTCAAAATTGAATCTTGGTTGGAAAAATTTGCCCATTTTGCATATTAAGGGACGTTTTTTTTGACATTTTTTAAGTGCATGTCAAGTGCATACCCATGAGCATAAGAGCATATGCGTAACCCATCTTCCGAAGGCCATAACTTTTGCTCCCGACCTCGAAATGACTCCATTTTTTTTGCGTTGGAAAGGTATTGAAGTTAACTATGCAATGAAAAATATAAATTTGGGATTTACACTTACAGAAGTTGTAGGTTTTTCTATTATTTTAAAACTGGTCATTTTCTAACATGTCTAATGTTTTGATGAATGTTGTATTTCCATGCTTACTCGATTTAGATCAAAGCGTGTGTATGCTCTTATCTTGCACCTTTTGGTGATCTTGAGAATCAAAAACAACTTTGATCTCTATCTTTTTAACATTGGGATTAAACTTGGAAACTTGATTATTCATTTTGCTTAAGGGAATGAACCTTTTACAAAGCATTTTTCAATGGTCCTTTGATTTGAAGTTTTCCATTTCTATATAGTTGGGATAAAGTTTGTGTATGCTCTTCTCTTGCACCTTAGGGTGATCTTGAGAATCAAAAGCAACTTTAGTCTTCATTTTATAACATTTGGTAAATTGGAAACTTCATCTTTCACTTTTGGTTTAAGGGAATGAACATTTATCAAGAATTTTGTATGGTTCATTGATTGAAAAGATTTTATTTACTTTTTAGTTGGATTATTTGTTGTGTATGCTCTTCTCTTGCATCCTTGGATGATCTTGAGAATCAAAAGCAACTTTTAATCCTCTTTTAAATAATGTGATTTTCTTGGAGAACTACTAACGCTTGAGTGCAGGACCTAAAAACGCTTGTCAAAGAAAGGAGGAATCAAAACGAAATCAAAAACTACTAATACAGTTGTTATACAGGTTGCCAAAAGGTGTTCAAGCAAACCACACCTAATTAAACAAGATAAAAAGAACAACATATTCAAAACACTGTATTGCAGGTTTCGGAAAAGGGTACGTCCCTCTCCGCTCAACTGGAACATAACCCCTTTGGCATAACGCCTTAAGCTACAACAATGGGGGTGGTTCCAGGAACCCCAAAGTAGTCCACGCAAGAGGGAACCTTGTGGACGAAACGGGAAGTGCTCCGCACTACCTACTTGACTAGTGATTCCTTTGTGAGATAGAGTTACAGGTTGTCCGTTGTGGCGACCCCAGTGATAGTACACGTAGACGCACTAGTTGCCTACTGTTCTTGAAGGGGGTAAAGTAAAGCCGAGATACTCCCAAACTAGTCAGTGTGACTTTTTGGGTAAATCACGCTCGCTCGTGGCAACTTTGTAACACCTAGGGCGAGAGAACCACCTAGGAGAATATACTTTGGCCAGGAGCCCACTTTGACCATTTTAAAACAGTGTTGAGTTGTGAACCTTCTTTTTGAGAAACGTGTGACGTATTACTTTCGCCTAGTTTTTACTTGCCTTAGGGCGAGGCGAAACTCTGCCGAAGTGAGACTAGCATCTTTCGTCTTTTTTTTTTCTTGATTTATTTCCTTCATATTCTTTTGACACTTTGTTGATCAAAAGATGTGTGATTACCTTTGTGTTGCCATTCGACTATTTCTCTCACTTTTATGTCCGTTTACGCCCATCCATGTTTGCGGCTGGGTTAGTTAAACGTCTAAAGTGAGTGGAGGTGTTTTCACGTCATTTGGTAGCCATTGTGATCTTGATACCCACGTCAAGATCGTCATTGTAGTTAGGCGTGGTTCATCATTGCGGACTTCCATAGAGGAGTTAGCTTGTTTGTCTCGTATCATTACAATTTCGATATTTACGTCTTGTTTCTTGTAAACTTGACATAAATACCTATATTGTACGGTTACGCTGCACACATTCTTAACTATTCCTAGCTATACTTTGAGCTTTTTTTTTGTTCGGTTTTATTATTACCTCGATTTCAAAAGGTGCTAGGCACTACCATTTGTGCATGTTATATCAATAACACCTCGATATCAATACTTCACTTTCTTGCAAAGTGGGTTAACATATCTTAGTGATATTGTTGTGTCATTCACAAATGGTAATTGGCACTTTTTGAGATATAGGTCTTAATCAGACTTGAGCTTGCTCATCATATATCTTGATTGGAAGATCGCATTTAACTTCATGTATTTACTTACGTCTTGTTCATTCCTTTGAACTTGGCATAAGTGGAGACATCTTGTTAATCATCTGGCGTCGTAAATTACTTTGGAACGTAGTCTAGGAAGTATTTCATTTGATTAGGTTTTGGTACCAAACGATTGTTTCATTGGTGAATTTATCACTCTATCACATTGGTATTCTCACACTGTTAATTTACTCTTAACACGTACATCTTGTGTTTCACTTAGGGGTAGTCATTGAATTTTGAACAAATCTACAACTTACCTTAGTGAAACTTATCACAAAAACATGGCTCCCAAGACGCGTCTAGGGTTAAAGAAACAAACATATGAGGAACAACAGGCGCAAGCTTGGGAAACCTCTAACAGACAAGGGTCAAACCCATTTATCGGACACGATCTAGGACCACTATTTTCTATAGAAAAGGAAACAGAAGAGATGGTCGATCATAGTGGAAATGAATTAGAATCACCACACGCAGACTTTGATTTTGACCCCACTCTACTAGATGAGTTTCTCCTTAGAAACAAAGATAGATTTTTGGCATGGGTCATGGAATTAGGGGCCAAATTGCCCATTGAGAAGGAACCAATACTACAAACAAATGACACTACTAAGGAGGAACACCCCCTTATCAATATGGAAGATATTTTAACAGGCGGGCATGCTTCCACTTCTTACGCAGAAAATGATAAAGTGGTAGGGCATAGAATACCCCTCATCAAAGTGCCACGAAGAAACAAGATAGAACATGAGACAGGGGAAGAACCTCCACAATACAAAGAGGAGGAACCTTTAGAAGAAGAAGACACAAACCAAGTCACAATCCAACAACAACTCAGTAACTTAAGCCGACAACTAGCTTTGCTTACTTTCCAAGTACAGAAAGACACAAACAAGAACGTTCAAAAGTCAAAGCCTAAGTTTAGGATCCACGAACTCCATCGAGAAAACCAAGGAGAAGAAGACACAGGGTATCATCATGTACACATCCCCGCTTCTCCCACTAGAGAACAATTGCTCGCACAAGAAGTACAATCTATGAAAGCAACGCTTGCGAGCATACAAGAAAGCAATATAGGGAGTATTAGGAAATACCAATACGAAGAACTATGCCCCTATCCTTTTGACAAGACAATGACCCTTCAACCCTTTCCAAAGAAATTTGATATGCCAAAGTTTGACAAATACAAAGGAAAGGGAGACCCAAGGGATCATGTTAAAGATTTCTACATGGCATGTCAAGAGGTGTCTTATAGTGATAATTACCTCATCAGACTTTTTCCTAAGAGTCTCGGAGGTCAAGCATTAGAATGGTTTACGCGCTTGCCACGAGGATCAATTTTCACCTGGCCAGAATTGGCGGAAAGATTCGTGCGTCATTTCTCATATAACATAGAGAGTGACGTCACCATGGCAGACTTGTGCGGCACAAAACAACGCCCAAATGAGACCTTCGCCAGCTTCCTCCAACGATGGAGAGGGATAGCTAGTCGCTTCCCTTGCGCTTTCCCTGAGAAGCAGCTAGTCAGTATTTTCGTCCCTAATCTCAACCCAGATATAGCTTTCCACCTCCAAATGCATTGTGTCCGCACCTTTGAGGAGGTTATCGAGAAAGGGATTCAAATAGAAAAGGCTCTCATTGCCAAAGGCACCCTCAAAACCCAATCTAAAGACAACCAAAGTGTCAAACCCGTTGAAAAGCCAAAGATCTTTAACAAAAACAAAAACGTGGTGGGAGACGGAATCACTGATTCCAAACGTGTTCAAACGGTCCAAACCAGTCAACCTTTTAAACTGACCAAGGGCCCAATTCAACCACCACCAAAGTGATGAACATTCACCTCCCTCAATGAACCATTGTCTGTCATACTAAAACAGTTGGATGCGGCCCACATGATGACCTATCCTACAACGCAACCGTTTGATGACAACACTCCTAAACCTTCATGGTATAAGGAGCATGAATACTGTGAAATGCATCGCGTTAAAGGTCATAAAACAGACAAATGTTTGCGACTTCGCCACTATATTCAAGACCTCATTGACAACGGGGAGATAGAGGTGGATAACCCTAGCCACATGCAAACACCTAACGAGAAAATGGGGATTTATAAGGAACCATTCCCCAAGCATGATAAGTCGGAAAAGGCAAAACCGGATCGGGGAGAGTCATCCCAAACCTATAAAGCCACGAATTACTTGTATACCAAGAGAGATAACAATCATTACGATTCACTTATCGGATGTATTCGCTCCCCTACTGACCGTGTCAATACCATCCGGATCAAGGGAAAGGACTGCGCTGCGGTAACAAGGCGTGCCCGCCTCATGATTCCAGAACCCTCTCTGTTGACCCCGCAAACTGGTAAATATAACCTTTTAGAACAACTTGAGAAGACACCTGCTAAGATCTCGATCTTAGATCTTCTCAAGATATCCAATGTGCATAAGGACATTTTGTATCAAACTCTTCAGGGGTCGGGAGTGCCTTTAGAAGTCGATCCTGCATACCTTCAAGCCGCGGTGGCAAATATTGCACCCAGTGAGCATCTCACTTTCAACCATAGGGAGGTCCCTACCGAGAATCCTACACATAATCTTCCCTTATACATTGAGGTAGTTGTTACCCGCAGGAAAATCAAACGGGTGCTTGTGGATAACGGATCTGGATTGAACATCTGCACGCTTAAATTAGTCAAACAATTGGGACATATGGAAGAAGATCTTGAGTCCCATATCATCACTATCACCGCATACGACAACGCGGAAAGAGAGTCAGCAGGCACCATTACGCTGCCAATGGAGGTGGGCCCCACTTGCCATCAGACAAAGTTTCACGTCTTAGACTTGGAACTTCCATATAATATGCTTCTAGGCCGACCATGGATCCATGCCATGCAAGCAGTGCCATCAACATTTCATCAATGCATCAAGCTGAAGCATGAGGGACATACAGTAACAATACCAGGAGACTCAGAGCCCTTTGCTCATTGTAGAGCTCTTAATAGCTTTGCACGAAAGGGTACATACGCATGTCCCTCCACAGATATAGCTGTCCCTCTTCATTCTGAGGCCATGGAATCTCGAGTAGATTCAAATTCTCTTAGTTCTTGCACTCATGGGGCATCTACTTCAACATCTCCATTTAATTCATGGGAGATGAAAATTCTGGAATATGGCTGTGGGGAGTATAATGTACAACAAGCACTCTTGGTTTCTGACCTCTCCTTGTCGCCCAAGACTAGAGGTCGACCCAACTACCGCTTCAGGAGACCTAGAGAGGAACATACTATTGGGTCGTTCCTACCTGGAGGCTTGTTAGCTGAGGAAAAATTACTTGATCCACCTACTACTTGGGTCCCTGAGGACACTCAGCCATCTTGTTATCAAACCCCAGAATATGAAAAATCTAGCAGAATGATGTACTCCATGGGCTACAAAGGCCTAGGATGTGGGAGGAATGAACAAGGACAAAGAGAACCAGTCCCTCTTCCACATTTCAAAACAGAAAGATATGGCATTGGGATTTTCCCTTATGGAGCACACCCCAACGATCAAGATGCGACTTGTTCTGAGCATGAGGATAGCTCCGAGTACCTAGACAGCGATATAGATTCCCATTGTAGCCTATATGAGGATCTGGCCTCCACGAACCTTTTCATGAATAATGTTTTCCTGACCATAACCCCCAATGAACCAACCCTTGACCTTGTGTACCCTTCCCTTGTTGAATGGGACCAACAACGTCACGTGCCACTAGATTTATTCGAGAATGACGAGGCTATTGCAGAGTTCATGGGCATAAGGGATACAATTCCCATTGGAGATCACAAGAAGGGTTTCTTTATCGACTTAGACACCTGCGCCTACTTTGGCGAGGAGGCTGAACTTCGTGGTCAGCAAAATTTAAAGAAAAGCAAGGGCAAGAGTTCTAAAGAAAAGCCTCGGAAAAAAATCAAAGTCCAAGTCACACAGTGAAAACCTCTTTGAGGCACTGGCTGACAAACAAATAAGAAAATCAAAGGACAAACAAAGTGACCACGCCAAGGATGAAAATCTCGTAGAGACATCCTTGGATGAAGATATCAACCTACCTCCTGATCCTACGCGTATGGAGGATTTCTCAAAAATTGTTAGTTAAAGAAACCATTGATGTCAATATTGGTACCGAATAAGATCCCAAGTTAGTAAAATTGGGAGCATCACTCTTGGCCAGAGAACAAAAGATGTTTACTATGCTACTGCAAGATTTTATTGATGTGTTCGCATGGTCTTACAAATACATGCCCGAATTAGATCTAACTTTGGTCGTGCACAACCCGGTTGTGCACGCAGACGCTAAGCCTATCAAACAGAAGCTTTGAAAGATGCACCCAAGAGTGGCCTTGTTAGTTAAAGAAGAGTTGGAAAGGTTGCTTGCAGCAGGATTCATCGGGCCAATTGATTATTCTGAATGAATATCGAACATTGTTCCTGTCCAGAAGAAACCTATCGGTATCTGAATCTGCACAGATTTTAGGGACATCAATAAAGCTTGCCCTAAAGATGACTTTCCATTGCCCAACATTAACATGATTGTTGACTCAACCGCAGGTTACGAAATACTATCACTCGTGGATGGCTTTTCAGGTTATAATCAAATTAAGATCGCTGAGAAAGACCAACAAAAAATAGCTTTCACAACTCCTTGGGGCACCTTCTATTATCAGGTGATGCCATTTGGCCTTAAGAATGCAGGAGCAACTTATTAGCGGGCCATGATAGTAATCTTTCATGATATGATTCATGACATCATGGAAGACTACGTAGACGACATCCTGGGAAAGTCCACAACAAGAGAGGATCATCTTATCATTTTTTGGCGTATCTTTGAACGTCTGCGTGAATACAAAGTCAGATTAAATCCAAAGAAATGTGTCTTCGGTGTGTTATCCGGGAAACTATTGGGCTTCATTGTGTCGTGATGAGGTATTGAGGTAGATCCCGCTAAAGTGTCTTCCATCACTGAAATGCCTCCACCTGAGAATATCAAGCAACTATGTAGCTTGCAAGGGAAAATTCAAGTCATTCGCCACTTTATCTCCCAGCTTACAGATAAATGTCACTCATTCACCCATTTGCTTAAAAATGACGTCACTTTCCTTTGGGGACCCAAGCAACAACAAGCCTTTTCTTTGCTTAAACATTACCTAGCTAATCCACCTGTCCTCATGCCTCCTACTCCAGAAGAACCACTTTTGCTCTATATTTCCACTACGCAATATGCTATTGGTGCACTGCTCACCCAATACAACCTTAGCCATAAAGAGAAAGCAGTGTAGTATCTGAGTCGCACCCTCATCACCTATGAACTTAATTATCCTCAGATTGAAAAGGCTTTCTTGGTTGTTATTTTTACCTTTCAGAAAATTCACCATTACTTGCTAAATACTAATACCAAGCTCATATCCAAGGTTGACCCACTCAAGTATTTTTTGTCCAAACCCACCCTCATAGGTAGAATGGATAATTGGATCATTCTACTCAGTGAGTTTGATATAGAATTTTTCCATCAAAAATTAGTTAAAGGACAAGTACTTGCCGACTAGCTAGCAGAAGCACCTTTGCAAAGCACAGAACCTTTGAGTCTGGATCTTCCAGATGCATCTTTTCTCTACATTGAAGAATATGTCGTATGACAGATACATTTTGATGGATCTTTTATGTTTCATGGTTCAGGTGCAGGAGTGGTCCTTATTACTCCTTTGGGTGATCCTATACCGCAGGCTTTCCGCCTGGCCTTCCCTTGCATGAACAACATTGCGGAATATGAAGCACTCATGACAGGGATGAAGCTAGCCATCAAGTGGAATATAAAACATGTTAAGGTTGTAGGTGATTCGCAGCTAATCATCAAACAGGTTAATGATGAGTTTAAAGTTAAGGATGACAAGCTCATACCTTATAAAAAGTTAGTTGAAACTCTAAAGGAGTATTTTGTGCACATCACCTTTGAGTAGATTCCAAGAGCATAGAACAGATCAGTGGATGCCAAGACAATGGTGGGATCTATGCTTCGTATTCCGCTAGGGAACAATGATATGCCATTTTTTGTAGAAAATCTACACCATCCCACATATGACATGCCAGAATCTTACCTAGCTTGTGAGGTTGTTAGTCCCTATTCCCCATGGTACGAACCCATTTTAACTTATCTTAAGGACAATACTTTCCCTCCCAATATTTCCCGTTCTGAAAAGCAACGCCTGATTCACCAGATAGCTTGTTACACCCTTTTAGGAGGTACACTTTATTGTCGTGGCTACGATGGGAATATGTTACGTTGTCTGGATGTGACGGAGTCAATCCAGGTAATTAAAGAAGTACATGAAGGAGTATGCAGAGCACATACAAACGGAATGGTCTTGGCTAAGAAACTGTTAAGATTAGGTTACTATTGGCCCACCATGGAAACTAATTGTTGTAATTATGTTAGAAAATGTGTGCTTTTCCAAAAGTATGGAAATTTCATCCATGCTCCATCACAACCATTGCAACCAATCACTACCCCGTGGCCATTCTCCAAGTGGGGACTTGATCTAATAGGGAATCTTACTCCTACCTCATCTAATGGTCATACACATATCATCACAGCTACAAAATACTTTACAAAATGGGTGGAGGTTGTCCCTTTAACCTATATCACAGGAGCACAAATTTCTAAATTCATCATGAATCACATTATTTACCGATATGGTATCCCTGTAGCCATTGTCACAAATAATGGGAAGTCATTTAAGAATAAAACTGTGAAAGGTATTTGCCAACAGTTCCAAATCAGATTGAAATGGTCCACGCCATATTACCCTCAGGGTAATGGACAAGCTAAGGCAACAAACAAGAATTTGGTAAGGATAATGGAGAAGATGGTTAGCAAAACCAGTTGAAACTGGCACCTACAAATCCACCCAGCCCTCTGGGCCTACTGAACATCAATTCACACTCCTACGGGTGCGACGCCATATTCCCTAGTGTTCGGGACAGAATCTATCATCGCTTTAGAGATCGAACTCCCATCCCTACGAATTTATCTTTGAGACTATTTGGATAAGGATGAAGATTATCGAGTGGCAAGATTGGCTGAGTTAGAGCTCCTGGATGAGATGGGAATTCATGCTCTTAATCACCTAAAGGTATATCAACACAGAATCTCCCACAACTATAACAAGAGAATCATCCCTCACCATTTTGAGGTGGGTGATTTAGTTATGAAGGAGAACCAGTTCAACACTAGAGCAGAGTGAGAAAAGAAAGGGAAGTTCAAACCACATTGGTTAGGACCCTATGTCATACTTTCCAAGTACGGAACTGGGGCATACAAACTGGCTCACCCCAATGGTGATGAGCTCCGAGATCCAATGAACGCCATACATCTTAAGAAGTTCTATGCTTGAACATGGCACAAAATTAGAAAAAAATACAAAAACATCCCAAAAAAAAAAAAATAGAAAAAGAAAAAGAGAAAACAGGTCGTCCACTAGTGAAAACCATGCAATTGTGGCACTTTGGACAAGTCCTTGGGTGAAAACCAGTTTCCAGCGCCTCGGGAGGATTCGTTGTTCACAAGCATTCTATATTAGAAGGGTAGTTGTCTTTGGCCTGGACCTGGTTCTGCCTTCGAGTTTCCTTGTGCACACCATCTTGTCCAGCCTTAATCTGGCTTTTCCTTCTTCTATTTATCTGTAAGGGACATGGTCTTTCGTTATTTCCCATCTTACGTTGGGGGAAACTCGACGACTTCACCTTCTTGTTCATAAGTGCATGGCTTATGCCCTTGTATATTCCCCACCTAATGCTGGGGGCATCCATGCTTTCTTGGTTACTTGCACATAGCTTTGGAAAACTGTTAAAAATGCAAAAACAATAGAAAATTGTTTCAAGAAAAACACAAAAAAATAGAAAATTGTTTCGAGAAAACACAAAAACAATAGAAAATTGTTTCGAGGAAAAAAACAAAAATAATAGAACATCGTTTTGAGAAAACACAAAAACAATAGAAACATTGTTTCGAGAAAACACAAAAACAATAGAACATTGTTTTGAGAAAACACAAAAACAATAGAAAATTGTTTCACAAAACACAAAAATAATATAAAATTGTTTCACAAAAACCTAAACAATAGAAAATAAGTTTATGAAAACATATCTTACAAAAATATTTACTTGCATTGTCTTGTTTTCTTTCTTTGCTTGTTGTTTGTATAGTGTTTTGCAAGCTTGCTTTTGAGTTGTTTGTTGCTTGGGTGTACTTTTTCATAGTTTATCTTTTCTTGCTTAGATTAGATTCATTCTTGCTTGTGCATATTGTAGCGGTGTGTCTCGACATGCTAGTGAACCTTGGGAAATCATGATGTACTATGTTCTTTCTTGAACATTTGGTTGTGTTTTGTTACTTGTTAATAATACATGGTGAATCATGGTGTATTGCATTAATTCCTGGTGTTCTTTGTAGAATTTTGCTATGTTTCTTACATGTGCTCTATTTATTTTATCATTCACATCACATTACCATCACTATCATCACATCTAGCATCATCTATACATCATATATAAACAAAAATGCTAAGTTTTACATCATGCATGTATGTAAGCTAATCATCACATATCATATCATCAATGAGAGCAAGAGGGGTTGCACATAATCAAAAATATATCCCCCCCCACACCAATATCATCATATCATCCCATCCACATACATCAAAATAAGACTTGAAAACAACATTTGATATTTTCTACAGATCTATCATCTACAAACTACAGCACGCCTCACACAATCACGTGCGATCACCATCTCTCCTGAGTGTCAGATCCTCATGGTAAGTTTTCTAAACTGAGCAATTAAAATGAACTGGTTGCAGATGTTTTTACCACCCCTGGGGGGGGTATATTAACCTTTTTTTCACCGATCAGACAGCTGGGACACCCGTTTAGCTCACCATTTTCTCCTTTGTTCGCTGTGGAATAATTATTTTTCTCTTATTTTTCACCGTATTGGGGAATTTTTTGTCCAATACCCCTTTCTTCTCCCCCGAACAATTTTATTTCTCCTTGGCGATTTTTATTCTTCTTCACACCCTCGTAAATAATTATTTTTTCTTAATTTTTCCACTAAATAAGGACATTATTTGTCGTTTGTTTCTATTTTATTCAACCTAGGGCACTTTCTAGTTTCCCCTAGGCCCTTCTTTTTCTTCTTCTCCTTTCTTCTATTGTTTATCATGGTTCATAAATCGAAAACAATACAAACATTTACTATATCAAAAAAATCCAAAAACAAGGCAAAATTTAAAAAAAAAAATCCTAAAAAGTAAAACACCCTACAAAATGGTAACTTGCTTCTTACGGCTGAAACTTGTGTCTTGCGCATTGTGTTTTCTCCATATCCTATTGGTTTGTCTCACATATTTCCCGATTAATATGACTCACGGATCACCAGATTCACAACCATTCACAAAAGCTAGTTGTTTGCTTCGTCTGTACTCTGGGGCACTTTTGGTTGCCTAGTGCTGTTTCGTTGCGAACAAATGCTTTTCATGGACCCCGTGTCCATTTTCATTTTCCCTTGCATGTATCCTTACTTGGGGCATCATTTTTTAACCCTTTTCATCAATCATGAACTTGTGGATCTCTCCAGCACTGATAACAAAATATTTGTACAACTTTCTTGACCGTTGTTGGGTTGGATATGTGCATTCATACTTGTTTTCCCTGTTAGATGAGCTTGTTTCCTTCTCGTATTGCATTGCATTTTTGTATGTTGTATGGAGTTGGTATTTTCGGCAATGGAAAATTGTTCGTATTATGGATTTTCATGTCATTCTACCTTTTTCATCTGCTTATATTTTTCATAAGGACCGATGACGTAGTTCCTATGGCAATATGATGACATCCAAATTGTTTCAAACAAATACACAGCTAGAGGCTAAGATCTTCTCCCCTCTCATCCATATTTCTTCTACACCACTTCCCTTTCACCCCTAATTCTCCCTCTCCATCGAGGAATCCTACCTCATCCCCATTCTTTTGCCTACTTCTCATCTTTTTTTATCGTCGATCAGACTTCCTTCATCACCCTATCGACACTCAAGGGGGCATCTCTCCCTCCTACTAATTTTTCTTCTATCCCTTCAAAATATGTTCCGTCTACTATCTTTGAAGTGGCATCACTTACGCCACCCCAAAGAGGGGCAAATGTAGACACCTATAATTACACCCAAGCAATTTAAATACTTAAATTGCACTAATTATCCTCTTTCTCGCAAATTGATGACATATCGTCAAAAGTGCTCATTTTCCCTCATATCATCATTAATTAATTACACTAAGCTAATTAATTAGGTCACCTACCCAGCTAACAACCTAATTAATGACCTTCCGTTAATTATCACTTCCTCTATCTTTATTAATTAATTACTCTTCCCCTTCATTTAAACTAGTAAATCGATATTAAATTGATTTAATCCCTTTCTAATAGCCTGAATTGCACTAATATTCTTCTAAATGGCTTCTATAAGCTTACACCTACCTATTAATTAATCACCTTTGATTAATTAAAATACCCCCCAACTCCCATGACTTGCTAAACATGTATTAAACCCTTCTAAAGTAAGGTTACCTTTAATAAAGCAACCTTATCCATTTATAATCATGTTTTACCTTTATCCCACATTCATGAGAATGTGTTGAATCCTTTATCCTTTGGGCTATATAAAGAGCCCTCCTCCTACCTTTATACCTACACCTAAAATCCTAAGAGAGAAAATGCAAAGCATATAGCAAAGAGACTAAGAGCTTGCACCTTGCCCTTTAGAGAGTTCATCATCTTGAAGAGTTAAGCCTCTTTCTTAAGTCCTTAGGTCATATGGGAGGTGTCAAAGGGATCTTGTAGCCCAACTTTGATAGGCCCTCATTCCTAGGTTACTTGGTATACTAAGGACAACTATTTTGATAGCCATGGAGCTTACTTAGGTCCATTCATTTATTTGTTGTTAGAGAAAAGAGGAGTTTAGATATTTAACATTGTTAGTTTCAAAGTTTGTAGTTATGAATGCTAGCATCTAACCCTTTTTTAATTCTTATCATGATGGTGTTTATGCTTTGTTTTAGCTGAATTGTAGAACTATTTTAGGTGGTAGTTCTTGTTTCATTTGATTTAGCATTAAGCAAAGTATACATGCACACAAATATCATGTCTTTTTTTTCCTTCTCCAATTGGTGCTCTCGCTGCCCTATTCTTTGCAAATGCGTCGAATAGTGTAGTTAGAGACAGTGTAAAGTTGTCAAACGGTATATTTTGAAAACGGTGGGTATGGCACCAAACCGACTATGCCGAAATGTCTAGGTGGTCAGGTGAACAATAGAGGAGGCGTTGTTTTGGTGTGTGACAACGTCATTGCTTCCAGGCTACCTCGTTCAAACGTAATCCCTTAAGAACCCTATGACCAAAAAAATGTTCAACTTCGGCAGGTGACTACGTGCACTCTGTGGCACCTAAGGACATATCATTCAATCATATACCTTTAGGTAGGGACCCTCTACAATAGGTTGTCTCGGTTTTTTCCTTCTCCAATCGGTACTCTCGCTACCCTATTGTTTGCAAACGCACCAAATAGTGTAGTTTAAAACAATGTAAGGATGTCAAACGGTATATTTTACAAACCGTGGGTCGTGGAACTGAACCGACTACACCGACACATCTGGGTGGTTAGGTGAACACTAGAGGAGGTGTCTTTTTGGTGCATGACAACGTCATTACTTCTGGGCTACCTCGTTTGGGCGTAGTCCCTTAAGATCCCTGAGACCAAAAAATCGTTCAACTTCCACGGGTGACTACACGTACTTTGTCGCACCTAGAGATGTCTCGTCTGATCCTACACCTCGGCATAGGGACCCTCTATAATATTATGTCTTGGTTTTTTCCTTCTCCAATCAGTGCTCTCACTACCCTATTGTTTGCAAACGTGCGAAATAATATAGTTCCAGACAATGTAAGACTGTCAAACGATATATTTTGTAAACGGTGGGTCGTGGCACCGAACTGATTGCACAGACACATCTGAGTGGCCAGGTGAATGCTAGAGGAGGCATCTTTTTGGTACGCAACAATGTCATTACTTCCGGGCTACCTCGTTCGGGCATAGTCCCTTAAAAGCCCTGAGACCAACAAATCATTCATTTTCAACGAGTGGCTATGTGCACTCCATGGCACCTAGATACATCTTGTCTGATCCTACACTTCAGCTCTACAATATCGTGTCTCAATTTTTTCCTTCTCCAATCAGTGCTCTCATTGCCCTATTTTTTGCAAACGTATGGATTAGTGTAGTTTGAGCTAGTGTAAGGCTGTCAAACGGTATATTTTGCAAACGGTGGGTTATGGCACCAAACCGACTATGTCGACATGTCTAGGTGGCCAGGTGAATGCTAGAGGCATCATTTCAATGTGCGACAATGTCTTTGCTTCCGAGCTACCTCGTCTAGGCATAGTCCCTTAAGAGCCCTAAGACCAAAAAATCGTTCAACTTCGACGGGTGGCTACGCGTACTCCGTGGCACCTAGAGACGTCTCGTCTAATCCTACACCTCAGCATAAGGACCTTCTACAATAGCTTATCTCAGTTTTTTCCTTCTCCAATTGGTGCTCTCGCTGCCCTATTCTTTGCAAACATGCGGAATAGTGTAGTTTGAGCCAGTGTAAGGCTATCAAATGGTATATTTTACAAACAGTGGATTGTGGTACCGAACTGACTACGCCGACATGTCCGGGTGGCTAGGTGAACGCTAGAGTAGGTGTAATTTTAGTGTGTGACAACATCGTTGATTCTGGGCTACCTCGTTCAAGCATAGTCCCTTTAGAGACCTGAGACAAAAAAATCGTTTAACTTTGATGGGTGGCTACGCATACTCCGTGGTACCTAGAGACGTCTCATCTGATCCTACATCTCAGCATAAGGACCCTATACAATAGTCTATCTCAGTTTTTTTCTTCTCCAATCGGTGCTCTCACTGCCCTATTGTTTGCAAACGTGCGGAATAGTGCAATTTGAGCCAGTGTAAGGCTGTCAAATGGTATATTTTACAAATGGTGGTCGTGGCACCGAACCGACTGTGCACGTGCGTAGGAATGGTTTTGTAAAAACTTGGGGAGGCATCGTTTTGGTTCTCTAAACTCCATGTCTTTCTGGGCTACCTCCTCTAGAGCCAAGAACCCCCTCCACAGGTACATAAATCATTATTAATTGCTTCTCTTTTCTTGTAAAACAATGAAAGTTTCTCTTAGCTTCGAGAATTTATAATTGTCTACTAACAGTTCCAACCACGTGAAGGTGGAAGATTTTCTAGCACCTCTAACATGCACATAAAGTGTTAGTCAAAGAAATTTAAGTTTCAAATCAAAACCATACTAGATATATACACAATACACAAATTTAATAAAATATATGAATTTAAATTTATCTAACAAATTTATATAAACCAAAGAAATTATATATACCAGACATGAGCATTGTAAATTCATTCCAATGAATCATCAAGATCGGATCTACTCTAAATAGCGGACAAGATTGCTTCATGATCTGACTCTCAAACCTTCCAAAGAATCTTGTTATTAGGCCTTCCTCGATATCTATACAGCTGAATATTTGTCGCTAGAACTAGATGCGAATATAAAAGTATTTTCATGTGTTTCTCAAAGTCTTCAAACACCCAGATAGAGGATTTTTTTAATGGATACTATCAAAGCCAAGTTTTAGTAACTACCACTGACCTTGTAGGGTACTCAATATCTTCGTCATCTATAACATGAGAAGTCAACTTATTTCTTTCCTCGATGCAATGACATAATAAATAGTTTGTTCCTTCTTCATTGTCTTCGGTCGTAATAACTGCAAACATGTCCTACAAAAATAAAAGGTTTCAACTCAAATTTAAATTGTACATATTAAAATTTCAATGGACATAACTCAACACAAAAATTGTAAATAACCATAAATATCTTGTCGCACCAAAATCAAATTTTCGTCAAAGTCCTTGGATGTTACAAATTCATCTGCAGAAACTAGTCGTAATGCTTTTGGAGGTTGATAACTAGGAATTGGAGTTAGAAGCCTACAAATTCATCCATCCACCCATTCTTGTGAATCACACTCAGCAGTGACAAATTCGATACAAGATGCACAAAAACATGTAAACTTTCTTGTCCATGTGGCCCACAAAGTAGCATCTGAGATACAAAATGAGTGCATATCACTGGACCTAGTAAGTGTCATAAAATCCTCATAGTTAGAAATTTGTTGTTCCTCTATCAACCAAAAATATCTGTGAACCATGAAATTTTCTTGAGAACCTTGGGCCATGTTGTCAATACATCATTCCACTATGATCTTTGCATCTTTCAATTTAACATCATCTTTGTACTTAAACTCTTCTCTTGCAAGAGATTTTTTCACACATGACCCTCTACCGTCATGCTATCTTTTTCTATGTACAACCTCAGTGAAACTTCAAATATGTTGCACACCCATCTTGACGTACATCTTGCTCATCCAATAAAACATTTGTGCATTCTTAAACCGAAACATGCAATTATCTGACCATATATAATGTTGTTTGAAGTCAATTTCCCTATTAGACAAGTTTCCATAAAATAACTGGAAACAACCCTTGCACAAATTCAGTAGAATGAGTACTATCATCACTGATATAAAACCGGTACTATCTTAAAAAAAAAATCATTCTTTGTACTGTCATGAGGTTGTATAAATGTTATATGCACAAAAATAGAAACTTGTACTGAGTTGTAATACTATGATTGAACCTCCATTTGCGGTTGCAATGTGTAAGTCTCTGAAAAATTGACCACTGAAACAATAGTACCAATAGGAAATGTGTCTTTGCATATCTTGAAGTGTTCATCCAACCATCGAGCTCTGTGTGTATGCCTATCATACTCAAACAATTTCATCCTTAAATTTTCTCATAAATTAAAAAACAAGCATATGTTCTGTAACTAGCTCACACCATTTAGACTTTTTTCCATCTTTCAACTGATATGCAACTTATTTATATTTATCAAACTCAACTAAATTATTTCCTATTGCACCTTCAATTTGCTTATGGATGCAACTTTCTAATTTAGGTAATCTGCCACATGTACCACAACTTCTATCTAAACAATCATGACTATAAAAAAATTATCCAGCTTCTTTTTCACAAAATATCATAGGAATGAAATCATTGGAAGATATTGGTGGAATTTGAACACCACATTCCGATAACATAGTTTCATAATGAAAAATAGAACGAATACATAAAAATTTAGCATAATGCATAGAAAAATTCAACATGTTGCCTACAACAAGTGGTGCGAGCATGGTTAATTTTCACATAGAATGGTTTTAACATTTCAAAAAAACGTTGACTAATTTTAATTTCTGGATGCTCTTGTTCAAAATTACGAAAAAAATTGAGTTTGAGTCATATTTAAGAAATATTTTGGATGTGGTTCGTGATTAATAGAACCAACTCTCCGTTTTACATCTCTTATATTAGGTGAAACTCTAATGTTATCATGCCAAAATTGAATAACTTCTCTTATAGCATCAGTATTATGTTTTTCCTTACGCGGTGCTCTAGCAGAAAATGCCCAAAAATCGGTGTTATTGAGTGATTGAAGGATATTACATCTTTCAATTACTTTCATTAGAGTTTTTCAGATTAACTTACAACATTTTACTTGTTTACGTAATCAAACGTTGTTTTTTATTGATTCACTTACAACACTAGTAGCAAGTACACGACGCACAATATTATTATCCGTAGTGCGTCTCTTGACACCAACATTGTGATATGCATCATGAAGGTTTTTAACAATTATAGAGGTTTGACCACATATATTAGATGTTTTCAATCCTAAGGTGTTTAATGTAGGTCTCATTTTATTCAATTTCATCAAACTAACTAACAACTGACATCTTTGGTAATCATTTAAAATTTCAAAATGATTATCCCAAATTTCAGTGGTTTTTCTGATTTTTCATTCAAAAAGTTTGTTACACATTGGTTTCAAAATGTTTTCATCAATTTCAATAAAATAATTTTCTTACGGAAAATCCTAGGAGGTGTTTTTGTCAAATTTTACTTGCCTACAGTTTCAACCTGAATTTATTTATTCACATTTTCATTATCTCCTTTAATTTCAACATTTGCTTCATCATGATTATTTAATTCTTCTCCAACATTGACAGAAAAAATATCTTCATCACGAGTATTTAATTTTACTTCAACATTGACAGTAGAAAGATTACCTAGTTCCTCATTGCTTACAATAGGAGAGGTTGAAGATGAACCTCTTCTTGATTCACGAAGATTCTGCATTCGCTCAACATTTTGAAATTTGTTTACCTCTAATTCATTTGGTGTTTTTTTTACTTAATGACTTCCTTTTTTACTTCATTTTTTGTCTCCCATGATGTTTTACTTCCGGTGATAAGAAAAACGTGTAGAAAACGACAAAATTTCACAGTAATTCATACGGTAAAGTCAAACAGTAAAAATCACATGGTAATTAGAACATTGGGATGCGTATAAATATGATTTCTGAACTATGATCATGCTTTATAAACTGCGCTCATTTATAAATCTCGATCACGGTTCTTATTTAAAAACCTGTGATTGTGGTTCTATCTAAATGATCAAATCTGACCCTAAGGCTCGGGAAATCTTTGTTTTGCCCCAACCAAAGCTATGGAAGGTCATTATGAAGTGTAAAGGGTCAAAAACCTTCAAATTTTCTCTTCCACAAACTTAAACCATGCTAAAAAACTGAAAACATTTCACAAAAATGGTTTCATCGTGTAGGGGAGACTTAGCTTCATAGAAATATTAATTTTAAAGTGAATAGAATAAAATAAATATCATTTTATAATTTTTTACTAACAATAGGTCTTTAAAAAAAAATTCCATGAATGTTCATGTCTACGTTTAAGACTGCAACTTTTGTTTCGCTTATCAAAATGTGATAAAACTTATACCATCCCAAGTGTGGAGAAATTCTATACACGTTAAAAAAATATTTGATTTCGATATTTTTGATATAGTTATGACGGGGAAAACGGAAAGCGCTCTGTTTTCTAAATCTTTTCCGACCACTTTCACGGAAATTATCATATAAAAAAAATTACTCCAAAAAATACAAAATAAAATCCATCCCAAGATAGACAACTACATCTAAATTTTCATCAAACAAAAAAAAAGATTTGGTCATCCAAATCACGGGCAAACAGACTACAATTTTATAGGTTTTTTCAAAAACAAAAACCAGGTCATATAATTTTAAGTTTTTAATATAGCTAAACTTGTCCGTTTTTTAAAAAAAATAGTATTTTAGAAACTTGATTCCGAATACTACGATTTATATTTATATAATTTTTTTCTAGTTTTGAGTGTGCGTATTGCTAATAATCCCTACAAGTTGAGATTTTACTGTTTTTTGCAATATGAAGTTCACTTATGACCCCTTTTTGTCCACCAATTTGATGCACTTATCCCATCACACATTTTATGTGTTCTATCACTTAGTTCCAGAACTTTTGGACTTAGTTCCGGAACTCCAGCACTTAGCTCTAGAACTCCTGTGATTAGCTCCAGAACTTTCACGGTTAAATCAAGAACAATCCTCTTTAGTTCCGGAACTTCTCCAAGGTTCCGGAACCAATGGGAATCTATTTATTTTGGCAACATCCAATGATAAAGAAATCAATTAGTCTTTTAATCAGGGGTAGATAAGAAGATTTCTGATTCTTCATACTCAAAGATCCAGGGATAACTTATCAGACAGTTTTACGTCCAAAAAGGTTCCAAATTTAACATCTATTTTGGGCACTAATCGGTTCCATCTGAATAGGTAGAACAATTATGGCCATAAATACAGATTTGAATGAAATATATATATATATATATATATATATATATATATATATATATATATATATATATATATATATATATATAAAGACTTGTAGATAGATTTAAAGAGAACATATACATATAGATACACAGAGATAGAGATATAAAAAGATATAGTACGTTTTTGTAAGACAACATTTCAGGAATAAAATAGTCACTTCGTTTTGAGAGAATATTACCTTGTCAAACCCTAATTCAAGGTAGAGCAAGGGCCCACTCCTCCAAGAACCAGGATCCTCGTTGTATTGGTATTTATATTTATAAAGCAAATAGTGTAGATCTATTAATTCTGTAAATATTTTTAATTCTTTAAGTTGAACTCTGTTGTATACTTATCCCTGCAGGTGTTATAGACTAGATTTTTATTTCCTTGTAAGATTTTCACAACATTTTCAATTGTGTTTATTTCCGAGCAAAGTGTGTTTACTTCTACATTGTGTGTTTATTTCTAGCAATCTATTTACTTTTATATGTGTGTTTATTTCCAGCAATAAGTGTTTATTTTAGCAAGTTTCTTACAGCATAAAGATAATAAGGCTTTGGCCATGGAATCCTAAGGGACACTACAAAAAACCTCGAGAAAATAAAATAACAAATACCTACAGACAATTACTAAATCACTAAGATTTTTTTGTCGCATATAGCTTCAGACACACCCCTGGTTTGAATATGATATAAACAAAGAATTTATTAAATGAAAGGAATAACGACACCCATCAGTATTATCTTGATCTTGGCCATTGATTATCTACACTGTGATAAGATGAGCTACATTCTATCAATTTTAATGCCCAAATCAGGGCCATTGATCTTATGGCGAGTTGATTTCCATCGTTGATATAGTAGTTGGCTTGTATTAATCTTGGTGTTTGATCTTTGAACATTGATCTGCATACTATTTAGATATTGGTAATTTATATCCATGTACATCCACACCGTTTGATCAGTACTTACAAATTTTGAGCCATTGATCTCCATCCTTTGATTTTATGATAGGTTAATTTTACCTAACTTGTGGATTATGGTAAAAAAATGGAAATTCGACCCACCATTTGGTCATTTGCAAAGGTTGAGCCTAATGTTGGCAAAGGCCCTGACAAAATCATTCCAAACCACCATTTTTTATGTATTGGAGCTTGTTTATGTGCTCTTCATGGGCTCTGCAAGGTTCTGTAAGCATAAATACTTGATTTTCTTGTCATCTATTCTACTTTGATCTCACTACGAAGTTGTCACCTGCCATTATTTGATCCATCTGAACACTGATTCAAGCTAAACGTTAGGATTCTGTGCTTGAATGCTGAAAGATAAGGTAAGGTTGTATCTTCTCCAACATTACTAGCTTCTCCTTATCATGTTTTTTGGTTTCAACATGAATTGAACTTCAAAATGCTTGATTTTCTCTGTGTTCTCTTGCATTTTCTAGCATTTTAAGTCCAAGGCTCATTCCAAGTACCTTTATTTTGAGCAATATTCCTGAAAAATTCTCCTCTATTTGTGTGTATTAAGAAATGATTTTCTTCATCGAAATCATAGATCTGATTACTTAAAACGTGAGTATTCGTGTATGCATGGTATTTCTTATTTCTGATCTGGGTATTCTTCAATTTCCACAAATTTGGATTTGCATTTTCTTCTCTTTTCGTTGAGCTCCTTTCTATTTGACAGTTGCTTTTACCTTATAGTAACTTATTTAACCTTCAATGGCTCTGCTATTTTGAGTGTGGGTTTTACATTATTTTCTCTTATTTGCAATACCCATTTACGGGTTCGTACCCTTTAATTCAGATATGGGCTCTCCATATTTCCTTTCCATTGTTTCTTAATGGTATGATTTCTTGCTCTACATATTCTGTTTTATGCTACGATCTCTTCATATTTTGTTGTTTGTGATCTCTTGAAGCTATTTGAAGAAGGTAAAATAGCCCAAGTTTCTTGTATTTGGCACCATTATTTTATTTTGAGTGGCTACCTACAGATCATTCAAGAATTCAACCTCCATTTCTAAGTCAGGAGCTCTGGTTTTTGGGCTTTTCATGTAAAACTTCAAGAAGTTTCCATTGTTTGGTGTGCCGCATATGATATGTATTTTGTTCTGAAATTAAGTTACATATATTTTTCTTGACTGTGCAAATATGTGTCCTCCTGATCCGACTCGAATATTCACAAAACCCTTTTTTCAGTTCAATGTGCCACATATAGTGTTCTGGATTCTTTGCTTTTCCATGGATGGTGGTTACTACTTTGCTTCTCTATGACATTTTGGATATGTAGTGTTGGGTATTTGGTAGGAGTAACCTATGAAAAAAAATCCTTCATTTCTTGAATATGCTCTTTTTGGTAACTTCAAACTCATGCATTGTCTTGTAGAGCATGGAATATCATTTCTTAACTTAAAACATAGCTCCCCAAAATCTAAGTGAGGGTTTTGAATGTGATAAACTTTGAGGCAATGAATGAATCTAGTCCTATTAGCATCTACAGCCTTCGAATGTCGTTTGAACTGAGCTATGTTAGAATTCTTGCATCTGATTGAAGTATATAGTCTGTTGTTTTTGAAGATTGGCTCCTTATGCATCAAGTTCATTGTGCATTGTTGTATATGATATGAGCATTTTCCTCTTACTAAAGGAGCTATTTGGGAATTATTTATCATGCAACCAATATCTTCCTTCTACACTACATTCGAATGGATCACTTACTATATGTAGTTAGAATTCTATTTTAGATCCTTGGTGCATTTTGTTTCGAATACTTGTGGAATCTATAATAGCATGTATTTTCCTCTACATAAATTGCAAGATTTTTGTGAGTTGGAGCTTTGAAAAATGTATAGTGAAGTATCTCCTTGATGGATAACTGATTACGGAAAGTTGTACCTATCTTTCCATTCTTAGATCATGTTGTCATTC
This sequence comes from Taxus chinensis, assembly GCA_019776745.2. Taxonomy (NCBI): domain Eukaryota; kingdom Viridiplantae; phylum Streptophyta; class Pinopsida; order Cupressales; family Taxaceae; genus Taxus; species Taxus chinensis. The sequence continues at coordinate 649,914,669 of CM034151.1, forward strand.
CTTTACTTCAGAAACTTTGTATTGTTGTTCCTATAACATTCAAGCTTTATAATTTCCTATGCTTGATGATAGGCTGAGTTATTTTCTATCTGTTACACAATAATTTATATATGAACTCCTCCTTAAGAATCGATTGAGGTTTTAAATGGATATTGATTATATTCTGTCTTGACTAGAAAATATTCCCTGCATGAAATGTATTTCTAGAATTCTTTTATGGAACAATTTTGCATGGCTAAGTTGATTCGTTGAAAGTTGGGGAGCCATTTATACTTCATAGATTTTGTATTTGTATGGCTACTTTTTTTGAGAATTTATTCTTCTGAGCATGTTTGAGTTGTCACTTTGATGGATAAACTCTACAATCTTGAAGTCCATGATGAATTTTACAAAAAATGTACTTGTCTGAAAAGCTATTTTCATGTGAATTAGATTCTTCAGTGGCCTGATTTGAGCCTGAATGACTTCGTAATAAAAGATAATTTATTTTGTTTGATCATAGAAATATTTTCAATCTGAAAACTACTTGATGATGCATTCAAGTTGTTTAACAAGATTGTACCTTCATTTGAACTTTGTACTTAAAAACTACAAGTTGTTCCTTATCTTACTTTTGCAAGCTGGAAGCATTATGGCTGTGATGAGTGGACCTTCTTGATCATTTTGAAATATGAGAAATTATTAGTGATAACCTCAATTTTAACTTAATCTAGAAATGACTACATGCATCTTAATGTTACAGAAAAGTATGAAATTACTTGAGTTATGCAAACTTGTCATTTGATCATCAGTCATGTAGACTTCCTCAGTGTGATTCTTTAATGGTAACTTGATCATTAATTTTTGGCACTTAATTATCATTGTTGTTTTGAGATTGATTTCATTGATAGCTCATAATATGAAAGTAATAAGTAAATGTCGGCTTCATTATTCTAAAATCATTGTATTGTTGATTCATTTGTACTTGATCATTTGTTTAATTCCTTTTGATAATTGATCTGGATATCTCAAAATTTGAAATGCATGAGTCGTTCATTTTCTTCTATTCTTGAATATGTTTGGTCATTGAGTGGAATTTATACTTGATAGTACAAAATTTTAAAACACGTATTGATCTCTTTTGTTACAACCTGTACTTGCACACTCAAGAAAATAGTTAGAAAAATAATGAGGTATTTTGGCCTCTCTTTTGTTCCATAGTTTTCTTTTCTTTTCTCTTTCTTTTTCCGTCATTATTATGGGAATCATATGTGCTACTTTAATATAATATTTTTTTAAATCGGTATCTGTTAGTTATATGTACCTTATGCTTCTGATATTAGGAAATCCACTTGCATGCAGTTAGATAGTACATGAGTACAGATTAAACCCTAAGATCTTTATTGTAGCTCGTGGATAACATGAATGAAAGATGGCGTTGGAACTAGAAACAAGAAGATTAGGAGAAAACCCAAGGCAGTGATGGGTTTCCTCTACAATACTCTACTTTTAGTTTTATGCACATGTACTTCCTTTTTCAATAGTTATGAGTTACATCCCACGGCTTGTGTGGGAAACATTGGATTTCTTCATGAATAAATTACATTAATTTTTATAACTGAGTTGTATACTTCTTCTGCATTAAGCTTTCATAATGGATATTGATTTTATAATGAAAAAAACAACTGAATCACATAATTAAATGTATTTAAACATGCAGAAATAATGAGTTTTGATGTACCTATAACTTAATAATGAACTCGCATTCATATAACTACAACTTTGTTTGTTGTTCATGAATATAACATTTCAACTAAATTGTTATTCCCACTGTTATCAAGGAAATGCATTAGCCCTTCGGAGCTTCTATGTTTCCTTGTTGAAGACGAACATGGAATGGCAGTCTATGTGAGGTGTTACATTTTGTAACACACATAGATACAATTTACATGTAGTTAATCAATTGATGCAACTAAAAACATAATAAAAGTGTATGAATCCCCCTAGTTATGTCCATTTCATCAATGTATTCCATTGAAAGCACAGTTTCGAGTTGCCCATTTTTGCATAAGTGCAAAATTTGTCAACAATATCAATTTGGCCAAGTGTTATATCTCCTTCCTCAACACTCCCTCTAGACGTCAAACAAAGATAACAAACATATTTGAATGCAGAATTGTCAATTTTTATCCTTCGATTTGGGTCTTACTCTCTTTAAAGGCAAATAGGTAAAGGAGCTTTAGAATTCTATGTTGGAAAAATTTCAAAGGGGAATTGCTAATTGCAAGGGCTCTCTCCTAAGCCAAGATGGTAAACTTCAACTTTTTAAATCCACCCTCTAACGTATGTCAATATAATATCTCTCTTAAAAATATCCCTAGTGTTGGCCTTAAAATTCAGACAAATTCAAAAATTCTTCTACTCAGGTTCAGAAGAGAAAAAAAGAACTCACCTTGTAGCGTGGGACTTGGTTTGTAAACCAAAAAGAATGGGAGGCATCTATTTGAGAAGAATTAGTGATATAAATAAATTTTTTCTTACAAAATTTGGATGGTCCTTTACCATAGGATCCAATACTCCATGGGCCACTCTCCTGAGGGACAAGTACTTGAGACTCAACTCTGATTTCCTCTCTAACAACCAACTTCCCATTGGATTGCTTATATAGAGCTCTATTATCAGTTGTAGGGACTTTATATGTAAAGGTGTCAAATGGTGTCTAGGAGATGGTGATAAAATTAACTTTTGAAATGACTGGTGAATCTCAACTTATCCACTTTCAAAGGACCCTACCTAGCTCCCAGACATGCCTCATTTGATTCACCTGGTGGGCACTTCGGTTGCTAACTACATCGACAGATTGTCCTCCCCTTCGAGATTGAGGTTTCCTAAATTACAAGGGTGTGATTGCAATCAAGTTGGATTAGTTGACTCCTTTGAGTTGCTACTATGTACCTTGCATATTAACGTATATGCCTCTTGTGATAAGATTATCTAGCCTTAGACCTCTTCTGGATCCTTCTCTATTAAATCAGTGTATAACTCCCTTTTTTCTATCAAAAATGATGTCCCTCTCAAGCACTTCTGGCATGCTCATGTCATACCCAAGATTGGCATGTTCACCTGGCTCGTTTAGAACACTACAATTACTAGTGTTATTCTGTAACGAATAGGTTACTCTCTCCCTTCCCAATACAACTTCTGCTAAAAAATGTAGAATACTCCTCCCATCTTTTTGTCTAGTGTACTTTTTCTTCTAGAATATGATCTTATATCCTCAATAATTTTGGAAACATATGGACTTTTCTGGGCTCTATAAAGGACACCTTTGAATAATGGTCCTCACCCTTCAAGAACTTGGGCCTCACTTTGGCTTGGAAATATCTTCTAGCGGAGAGGTCACTATTTCCAACTCTATCATCGTCGCTCTTTTGAAAAACCTTAACTCTTCACAGTGCAAATTAGGTAACTCTAATATTGATCTCCTTGGCATCATTAACTAGCAGAAAGATCTCTCTTCACCTCCCCCAAGAAAATTTGATGCTGATAGAGCTGTTACGCGCTCAAAAACTCCTCCTGAGTGGTTGTGTAAATTAAATGTAGATGGTTCCTCTATAGGGAATATGTGCCCTTAGGGTTGTGGGGGTGTTCTGATGAACCATCGAGGTAATATATTCATGGTTTTTGATACATCTCTAGGTTTTGGAAATAACCATAGAGCGGAAGCTTTAGACATCATGAAAGTAATGAAATTGGTCAGGTCCTCAGCCCCAACCAATATCATCATTAAGAGTGACTTGATAAATCTCATCAAGATTCTAAACAATATCAATCCCCCTACCTAGACCATCAGTAACATCATTCAAAATATCATAGCTATGAAGCAAAGATTTTATTGAAGTCATCTTTTAGCAAATTTATAGGGAAGGGAATTCCCTTGCCAACAAAGGTGTTAAATGCTCTGATCACACCTCCTTGTTTGAATCTTTCTTTGAAGACATCCTCAATAGCCAAAAATGGTGCAACATAGAAAGTTAGGGACTCTCCTTTGTTTGTTGAATTACATCATCTTTTCTGGCTCAACCTTATTAATGGTGCCCCAACTTGCTTCATTTTTCCCAAATCACACTCCTAGTGTTGCATCTTCTCTCTCCTCAAAAAGGTTGGTACTAAAAGCTTCAATTGTCTCATTATTTTCTGCCACGTCACCCATGTACCCCCATACTGCCACAAGAGAATCCTTTCTTTTGCTTTTATTGTTGATTTTATTTCCATCACACTCGCACATGCTCACTACCTATGTATCAATGTGGGTTCGACTAGTGAGTGATCTTGGGAAGTGTAGCCTCCTTGCACAATAGCTTGATATGTGCCTAAAATTTTTCCTAGAATAGGAATATGAGCTCATTAGAGGAGTACCCAATATACCTTGCGGTACATGGGGCCCAAGTCCGTGTTGCAAGCATGTTGTTTGAGGCCTCAATATTAGGACATGGAAGCCCCTTATTTTGCATCGCTCTTAAAACAAACAAGCACTTAACCAATAACGACAACTCTTCAATAATTTATATACCTCGTTGAAACATGAGATGTGTCTACGTACATGGAGGTGAAATCCATGGTCACGAAACTCCTAGGACTATGGGAAGTGTGTGGATGTCACTTCCACGTCACCTTTCCCCTAAAAAATAAAAAAGTGAAAGGATAACCGCTTTTGATCCTCAAGATCATCCTAAGATGTGAGAGGAGAGCATACATGGTTTCACTTTTGGAATAAACAATCAATGATACAAAACATATAAGAAAGATGATGCAAGATAATAAAATTAAATGATAAAAAAAAATTGGTTGGGTCTTCAAGAGGAGGCCCTGCAAAACAAATCTTGGCATTTTGATTTATAAACCTAAATGTCTTAGATTGATCATGCTACAAAACTAAGGGTTATTAGTTTTAGACAATTTTTTAATCTTAGATAAGTGTAAGAAGCTGCACAAAAATTGTTAGTAGTTTAGAGAGAAAATAATATAAATCAATGTGTAATTAAAATGAAAATATTTAGAAAAAATTAAAACCATGGATAAAATATCTTATAAACTGCTAAATTAATGCTTTCATTGCATAGGATACTAGGAGTGAAAAATAGTGGGATATACAAGATGTCATTTTTTTGTATGTATTTGACAAGAAATGAAAATGTGTGGTATACATAAGCTGTCACATTTGCGTGTATGCAACAAACGAATCAAACAACGTATAGGAAAGTGGTAGTCAAAATTTATGGTATACACAGGGTTTAATGTTTATGGGTATGCGACAAATGAGGCAAACATTGTAATAGGAAACTGGCAGTCAAAATATGTGGTATACAAATGTTATCACGTTTGCACATATGCGACAACCGATGCAAACATTGTATGTTAGGAAATAAGGGATAAAATATGCGAAATAATCCCTCACAGAATCGCAACACTAGAAACTAATATGCATAAAATATTACATATCTCAAATAAAAGTGCAGAATAAAATACCACAACACAAAGAAACAATATTTAACGTGGTTCACCCAATGGGCTACGTCCACCAAGAATCACTTGCTCATATTTTATTACACGCCACCGCTCTCTCAATATAATACCCAGATATGTTTGGAGCTATGCTCAACAAAATCTACGAAATTCACACTCGAATTCAAAGCACATCTGCAATGTTTTACATTACATCTACCATATGCACAAAACCATATAAATAGACAACTGCTTAAGCAGTTTTACAAAGTTGTGGGTATCAAAACCATGGGCCAAAACCGTCTCATAAACCTATGGGTCAAAAAACCCGCCCATATGAGAAAATCACATTTTCCGATATATCGGGCACATTTTAAGGCCCAAAACCCCGAACCCCAACAAGACAACTGTGGAAAGTGTATAATACACTTAGTGTACAGTCTTCAACACTTTCTCACATGAAAACAGGCTCCACAACCTAACATTGTAATAGCAAACTGATAGTCAAAATCTGTGGTATACACAGGGTGTCACTTTGCACGTATGATGACAAATGACGCAAACATCGTAACAAGAAAATGGTAGTAAAAATATGTAGTATACAAAGGAAGTCAAATTTATGCTTATGATGAAAAACTACATAAACAATGTAATAAGATACTAGTAGTTAAGATCTATGGTATACATAGGTTGTCACGTTTACACGTATGCTAACAAATGATGTAAACATCGTAATGGGAAACTATTAGTCAAAATATGTGGTATACATAGGTTATCACATTTGTGCGTATTCGACAAATGACACAAACATTATAATAGGAAATTGGTAGTCAAAATCTATGGTATACACAAGCTGTATCATTTACGCATATGGTGACAAACAACACAAACAGTGTAATAGGAAACTAGTAGTCAAAAAATTTGGTAGACACAAGTTGTCACATTTGCGCATATGCTCCAAATGATGTAAACATCATAATAGTAAATTGATAGTCAAAATTTGTGGTATACATAGGCTATCACGTTTACGCATATGCGACAAACGACATGAACATCATAATATGATACTGGTAGTCAAGATCTGTGGTATATAGAGGGTGTCACATTTGCACATATGAGACAAATGACATAAACAACGTAATATGAAACTGATAGTCAAAATCTATGGTATACATAAACTGTCATGTTTGCGCCTACACGACAAACAATGCAAACATCGTAATAGAAAACTAGTAGTAAAAATATGTGGTTTACACAGGTTGTCACATTTTTGCGTATGATGAAAAACAACACAAACAATGTAATAAGATATTGGTAGTCAAATTCTATGGTACACACAAGACGTCACGTTTTCACTTATGATGACTAACGTCACAAACATTGTAATAAAAAACTGGTAGTCAAAAATTGTGATATACGCACGCTGTCATGCTTACGCATATGATGACAAACGACGTAAACAACGTAATAGGATATAAGTAGTCAAGATCTGTGGTATACACAGGGTGTCACCTTTGCTTGTATGATTACCAATGAAGTAAATATCGTAATAGGATATTGGTAGTTAAAATATGTGGTATACACAAGCTTTCAAGTTTTCATGTATTGTAACAAATGACAAAAATAATGTAATAGGATATTGGTAGTCAAAATATGTGGTATATTCAAGCTTTCACGTTTGTGCATATGCGGTAAACAACGTAATAGGATACTAGTCAAGATTTGTGGTATACAGAGGGTGCCACATTTGCGCATATGCAAATAACATAATAGGAAACTGGAAGTCAAAAATTGTGGTATACACAGGCTATAACATTTGTGCGTACGCAAAAAATGATGCAATCATTGTAATAGGAAATTGGTAGTCAAAATAGGTGGTATACACGGTCTGTCACGTTTGTGCGTATGCGACAAATAATGTAAATAGCATAATAGGATATTGGTAGTCAAGCTCTGTGGTATATAAAGGGTGTCACATTTGCATGTATGCGAAAAATGACGCAAACAACCTAATAGGAAACTTGTAGTCAAAATTTGGGGTATACATATGTTGTCGTGTTTACACGTATGCGATAAATTATGCAAACAACTTAATAGGAAACTTGTAGCCAAAATTTGTGGTATACATAGGCTGTCGCATTTGCACGTATGCGATAAATGATGCAAACATCATAATACAAAATTGCTAGTCAAAATCTATGGTATACATAGGAAATTGGATGACAAACGACACAAACAACGTAATAGGAAATTGGTAGTCAAACGTTGTGGTATTCATAGGCTATCACGTTTGCGCGTATTGTGAGAAATGACGTAAAAATTGTTATAGGATATTGGTGGTCAAGATTTGTTGTATACACAAGCTATCACGTTTGCACGTATGCGAAAAATGACACAAACAACATTTTAGGATACCAGTAGTCAAGATCTGTGGTATACACATGTTGTCACACTTGCGTGTATAATGACATTACGTAAATAACATAATAAGATATTGGTAGTCAAAATATGTGGTATAAATAGGTTATCACATTTGGGCATATGGAACAAATGACACAAACATCGTAATAGGAAACTGGAAGTCAACATTTGTGGTATATAAAGGATGTCATGTTTCCACGTATGCGAAAAACGACGTAAAATACGAAATAGGATATTGGTAGTTAAGATTTTTTATCCACACTAGTTGTCATGTTTGTGCGTATTCAACAAACGACACAAACAACGTATTAGGAAACCGGTAGTCAAAATTTTTGGTATACACAGGCTGTCATGTTTGTGCGTATAAACAATGCAAACATCGTATTAAAAAACTTGTATTCAAAATCTATGGTATACACAAGTTGTCACATTTCCACGTATGGGACAAATGACGCAAACATCGTAATAGGAAATTTGTAGTCAAAATATTTGGTATACACATGCTTTCACGTGTGCACGTATGCGAAAAAGACGTAAACAACGTAATAAGATACAAGAAGTCAAGATATGTGGTATACAAAGGGTGTCACATTTGCGCGTATATGAAAAATGATGCATAACATGAAACCGATAGTCAAACTCTGTGGTATAAATAGACTGTCACATTTGCATGTATGCGACAAAAGACACAAACAACATAATAGGAAACTGGTATTCGAAATCTATGGTATACACAAGCTATCATATTTCCACGTATGATGAAAAATGACGCAAACAATGTAATAGGATGCTAGTAGTAAAATTTTATATTATACACATGTTGTCACGTTTGCGCGTATGCGACAAATGACAAAAATAGTGTAATAGGAAACTGGTAGTCAAAATCAGGAGTAAACATAGACCGTTACATTTCAGCATATGATAACAAATGACGCAAACAACGTAATAGCAAATTGGTGGTCAAAATCTATGGTATACACAAGTTGTCACATTTCTGCATATGAGAAAAACGACGCAAACATCGTAATAGGAAGTTGGTAGTCAAAATATGTGGTATACACAGGCTATCACATGTGTGTGTATATGAAAAATGGCATAAACAACGTAGTATGATACTTGTAGTCGAGATTTATGATATACAGAAGGTGTCACGTTTGCGTATATTCGATAAATGATACAATCAGAGTAATAGCAAAATGGTACTAAAAATCTATGCTATACACAGGGTGTCATGTTTGTGTATGTGCAACAAATGACACAAACAATGTAATAGGAAACTAGTAGTCAAAATCTGTGGTATACATAATTTGTCACATTTCCCTGTATGATGACAAACATCGTAATAGGATACTAGTTGTCAAAATATGTGGTATACACGTCACATTTGTGAATATGCGACAAACGACGTAAACAGCGTAATAGAAAATTGGTAGTCAAAATCTATGGTATTCTCAAGTTGTCACATTTCTACCTATGATGACAAACAATGTAAACAACGTAATATCATACTGGTAGTCCAAATATGTGTTATACACGGGTTGTCACATTTCTGCATATGGGACAAATGATGCTAACATCGTAATAGGAAACTAGTAGTCAAAATTTGTGGTATACGTGGGTTTTTACGTTTGCACGTATGCAGCAAATGACAATAAGAAATTGGTAGTCAAAATTTGTGGTATACATTGTTAGCGTGAGTCATTTTCCACATCATTAGGAAAGTCATCTTACTTGGGTGAGATCGGAGATCTGTGTAAATTATGGTTCAATATAGGATTCCCTTATGCATTAGTGTGTCATTGAGTGTTACTTTTCTACTCTGCGAATGTAAATCCCCCTCTCAAAATCGAGTTGTCGTGATTACAGCACTCGAGGTTACTCAACACCTCCTATATGTACACCATTTCTAGTCAATGAAATAGAGAGAGATTTTGTGGATTTTAATGAGGTTCTACCCGTTTGTCAAATCTTTGCATGAACATTTTTGGTTGATGTTCGATCCTCTCGAGATTTTGTCACGTCGTCGTTCGCACATCCGTGGATGTTCACATCATCCGTCGTGATCCTCGTGTTTCAGGTTCTCGCACCCTCTTTCATGGTATTAGAGCTCACGCTTTTAGATTTTTGCAATCCTTGGTTTTTCATGTTTTCTGTCTTCTAGTGCGTGACATACAGATTTAGCAACATTCATCGTAATGGATATTCTGCTCCTACGGTTCTTACACTAATTCTAGATTCATGCCTCTTGTTCAGTTGTTCATGTGCTCATGGGTGTTCGTAGTTTTTCAGCATTAGCATGTGATTTTTAGAGGTGATTTGCAGTTGTGAGTGTTGTTTGAAGTCTTAGATCTGAGTGTCGGTGTGTTTTTTTAGGTTTCAAGAGTTGGTTTTGGGCCCAACTCGGCCCCAGATCGTCGAGCTGGGAACCGAGCTACCCCAAATCATCTTCTGCATTAGTCTCTACACTCCTTAATAGCTCACCGAGTTGTTTTGCATTGGTTTTACATCCGGTCTTCGTCTGCTCAAGTTCCTCTACATCGGGTTGGTTGTTTACTTTGGCTTGGCTTTTCATACTTTTGCATTGGATTTGAATTATTTTTCTCAAAGCCTGTCGTTGCTCTTTAACTCATGACCCATCTTCTCTGTCTTGTTCACCTCGTCGTTCCTTCTCTTCTCTCTTGGATCGCGCAGGGTTTAATGTACCTGCTCAGCATTTAACTCCCTAGTTGGTGGTTGCGTTGGTTTTCAATTTTTTTTATGCTAGCAAGCTCTTTTTTTAACCCGATTCGTTGTGTGGAAACTATGTGTTTGGGTTCAAACATGTCCGCATGAACTTCTTTGCTCGACCATTCCAGGCCTTGGTATCTCCACTCCTTCACAGTTCGTTGAGTAGTTTTGCATTGGGCTTGCATCTAGTCTTCGCCTGCTCGAGTACCTCTGCATCAGGTTGGTTGTTTGCTTTGTCTTGGCACTTCATACTCCTGCATTGGATTTCAATTCTTTTGCTCGACGCCTGCAGCTGCTCTTTAACTACTCACCCATCTTCTTCGTCCAGTTCACCTCATCATTCCTTCTCTACTCTTCCGGATTGAGCAGGTTTTATTGTTCCTGCTCAGCGATTAACTCCTTGGTTGGTGGTTGCATCAGTTTTCAATTGTGCTTATGCTAGCAAGCTCTTTTTTCAAACCGATTGGTTGTGTGGAAAATGTGTTTAGGTTCAAGCATGTTCGCGTGAACTTCTTTGCTCGACCGTTCCAGGCCTCTTTTAGATTCCCCTAGCTCTATGTCTTGTTGGATTCATCTCCTCTGCGACCTCTGGTGTTTGTTCTCGGGATCATGGGTTGTCATCGATCGCTGCTCTACATCATGCTTGGTTCATGGGATTTCTGTCGGCCCTTACTCCTCTATTCTAGACTGTCGTTGACCTTGGTCCGTTTGGTTGGATCCTCTCTTGACGCGTTGTTCCTCGGGATTCTTGCAGTTATTTTTTCGTTTGACTTCTGCCTCTAGATTCTTCGCCGGTCTGCCCCGACCATGCGTGAGGTCTCCATTCCATCTTCGTGATAGCGCCGAGTAAGAACTCCCACCCATGCCCATCCACATCGACACTTGCCCCAGCAACTCAACCGGGCATACACCACACTCCAGTCAACTTGACTTGGTCTCTGAGCCATCAACAACTCCACTCAACATCCATTTCACCAACAAGACGCAACTCTCCCGCCGCGACGATCAACTCGGCTCTCCACTCGCCCCAGCGAGTCATTCTACCCCAACTCGACCACCAAGCTGACTCGTCCAACTTATCGAATTGTTTTTGCTCCCCTTGCTCCATGAGCTTGTGGACACCCCTTTAGACCCTTTTTTTATTTTTTCTGGTTTTTCCCTTTTTAGCATTGCATAACAATGTAAAGGGAAAATTAATAAAAAAATTATTGTAATTAGGAGGAATATATTTTTCTGAGCTCATTTTATTGGGTTATTGGGCTTTCTAGGACATTTTTTTACTTCGTCATTATAGCACTCTTCTTTGCCTGCAGCTGGTGAACGCATCCACCACAATTTTGCGGCAAGAGAGCCTTCTCTTTTGCCCCGTGAGTCGCCATTTTTTCTCACTTTGAACAATTTTTACCCTTATCACTTAAGCGCTTTTGTGCATGATTATGTGTGTTCCTCTGCTTCCGACTTAGGACTCCATTGTTGCCTCCACCCTCATGCGACTTGTCACCTACTGTGAGGTGAGTGGTAAAATTTCTGACATTGCATGCACACACCCTATTGTATTCACACACTATCCAGTGTCGCAAACAAAGGGGGTTACCATTGTTCTTCTCCAATGTTGTATTGCTTGCATATGCATTATCCACTAAGTCTGATGTCTTACATTCTTTCACCCTCTTCTTGTGCACCTTGCACATTTAGCTTTCTCTTTCACTTCATGGAGGTTTCTCTTTCAAGACTTAAGCGTCGTAGGATCACGTTACAGCGTCTTCCACTTATTATTGGGAGAGACAACTATTCAGCATGGCGTGCTTCCATGGAACGCTACTTTGCCCACGATTGGGCCATTTCTTGCACCCACTAATCATAGTCGTCTTGAGGACTTTCTCGACACTCGTGACCATGTCTTTGGTCACTTGATGACGTATGTCTGCAAACCTCTCCAGTTTCACGTGGTAGACTCAGATCCTCCCCACCGTATTTGGAGAATCTTTCAGTCCCTCTTTGAAGACCCTTCACATATTGTCGCCCTTCTTGTTATTGACTCATTGGTCTCCTCTTGTTCTTCATGTGATGGAAATTCTGTTGACATATAATTATTTGGTTCTTTTGATGATGAGGATTGTGCACCCAGTTCTGATGCCAAGAGTATTACAAAGGACTTCTCTCTTTCTATCGCCTTTCCAGAGAGTGTTTTCACCCCTCCCATCTCATCAAGATGTCGATAAGTCTCCTTCTCAGCCTCATACCGTCGTTACACCAGCCTCCTTTCCGCTTCTAGTGTGCGAGGCCCCTTCCATTCCTTAACCTTCATTAGATGACTTATACCTGTCTGACATCACTCTTCTATTTTTCGAGCCCCCTCATTGTGACAAGTATCTGCTCGACCTTGGTCATCTTTTCATAAAGTCCACTTGTCTACTACTTTTCTCGCCTACTCTTCTGGCATCCCATACCTTGTCTCCCCTGCTTTCGTCCAACCCTGGGTAGCCCCCTACATCTTCCTTTGCTCCTTCGAATGCATCTCCTCCTACTTTGTCGTCTCTAGATCTCAATTCACTTGATGCTCTTGTTATCACTTATGGAGACTTGAATCATGATTCTCTTATCGATCCTAATTTTGAAAGACAATCGGTCTCCGTTAGGTTGCCTGCTATGCACCGTGTCGTAGAGTACGATGACCAATTTACCCATGTTATCAACCTCATCCTTCGCAAGATTTAATGCAATTTTGCAATCATCAAGAACTAGAAAGATTACACAGATATTCTTAAAAATGTTATTAAAAATGTATATGAGATGAAGTGCTCTTTTGACATTGTCGTTAATTCTACTTGCTACAAATTGGACACTGATATGGAAGCAACCAACATCCTCCATGATATTCGAAATGTGTAATTGGTTACCTCTTTTGTCCTCTCTTTTCAATCCTCTTGTTGGATATTTTTGTATGAGGATTAGGATCCTTCTAAAATTCTAACTTTTACCCAATGTCTAAAAATATAATATAAGATTATTGTTCCTCTATTTAAATTATGTACATTAGAAAATATATATTCTCTTATTCTATATTTTATTGCTAACATAACATATATGATTAAAATAACATATATAAAATAAATATTAATAATAAATAGTATAAATATTAATAGATCATATTATTGAATTATATAAAAATTATTAAGATATCTATTATATATCATATTATTATTTTTTATTTAACATGTTTAATATTGATTTATACAACATATTAAGATATTTATTATACACAATATTATTTTTATGTTTATTTAATACATTATATATTTTCTCATGTTCTCATGTTAGATCTCTCTTCAACTCCTACCCCACGAAAATTTGATGCTACTAGAGCTTCACACTAAAAAAATCCTCCTAAAGGGTGGCATAAATTAAATTTAAATGGTGTCCTCTAGAGGGAATCCTGGTCCTCCGAGCTGTGCAGGTGATCTGAGGAATCATCAAGGTAATCTCTTAGTGTTATTTGTTACATCTCTAGGTTTCAACAATAACCATAAAGCAGAAGCTTTAGCCATCCTCAAATATATGGAATTGCCCAGGTCCTCAAGCCCAACCAATATCATCACTAAAAGTGACTCGCTAAATCTCATCAATATTCTGAACAATACCAATCCCCCCACCTAGACCATCTGTAACATCATTCAAGATATCAGAGATATGAAGCAAAGATTTTATTGAAGTCATCTTTTAGCAAATTTATAGGGAAAGGAATGCCCTTTCTAATTCCCTTGCCAACAAAGGTGTTAAATGCTCTAATCACACCTCCTTGTTTGAATCTTTCTTTGAAGACATCCTCAATAACCATAAATGTTATAGCATAGAAATTTGGTGGCCCTCCTTTGGTATGTTGAATTACATCGTCTTTTCTTGCTCAACCTTATTAATCGTGCCCCAACCTGCTTCATTTGTCCCAAATCACACTCCTGGTGTTGCATCTTCTCTCTCATCTATGAGGTTGGTACTAGAAGCTTCGACTGTCTTGTTATTTTCTGCCATGTCACCCCTGTCCCCCCATACTGCCACAAGAGACTCCTTTTTTTTGCGTTTATTGTTGATTTTATTTCCACCACACTCGCACGTGCCCGAGGAAGATTAGGTAACTCTAAGATTGATCTCCTTGACAACGTTAACGAGCAAAAAGATCTCTTCAACTCTCGCCCCACAAAAATCTGATGTTGCTAGAGCTGTTGCACGCTAAAAAAACTCCTTAGGGATGGCAGAAATTAAATGCGGATGGTGCCTCTAGAGGGAATCTCGGTCCTTCAAGTTGTGTAAGTGTTCTGAGGAACCATCAATTTAATCTCTTGGTGCTTTTTTTTACATCTCTAGATTTCAGTAATAACCATAGAGCAAAAGCTTCAATCGTCCTCAAAGATATGGACTTGGCCATGTCCTCAAGCCCAACCAAGATCATCATTAAGAGTGACTCACTAAATCTCATCAATATTCTAAACACTATCAATCCTCGACCTAGACCATCGATAACATCATTAAAGATATCATAACTATGAAGAAAAGATTTCACTGAAGTTATCTTTTAGCTAAGTTAGATTTTATTGAAGTTGGAAGAAAGCATGGAAAAGCTAAGTAAGGATCTCTAGGCTAAAAATATGTACTGTGAATGGGTTTAGGAACTGGAACACCTTCTGAAAGGACATGAATCATCACTTGGGACTTTTGTAATTATTTTTCGACAATGTAGCACATGCAATTTTAGGTGCGTACATATTGCCCCCTCGGAGAATTGTCTTAGCCATGAAAAGGGTAAAACGTAAAGTCTGAGTATGGTGTTCCCGAAACGGGGAGTCAGAAGCTATACCTGACATGCCCATGTGTTGAAATGTCATCGTAAAAACTCCCGCTACCTGTAAAATGAAGAGAATACTCAAGTGCAAATAGATAAAATATCGAAAAATAAACACTAAATTAAAACGACAAGAGGACTTACCATTTGAACGAGGATAAAAACTTACTTCCACCAATGCTCCAACCTAGCAAACATATGCACTCAAAACAAAGTTATAACATATATATATATATATATATATATATATATATATCAAAGCAAACCCATTTAACAATTCATTTGCGCGCATTAATTTGGTGATTTTTGAGCTCTAGGCCCACAGTGACCATTTTTGTCGAAAGAATAGTGAAACCATCCTTTGAGAGATCGTGATCATGACTCCGTGAGTGAAAGATCGACCAGCGCGGTTTCAGATTAGTTTTCCTCACTTGTGTGTTTTTAAACCTAAAATGTCAAAATGTCAAAATCTTTGCCTAAGGGAGATCATTTTTGAAATTTCTTGTTATAAATGAGTTTGTAAGGGGCACCTACAAGGTAGTATTTTATTTCGCTCAAAATGTTGTATTTTTGCATTTTTTGAGCATTTTTTGGGTAACAAAGTTGTACAGTGAATCAGTTTAAATCCGCCACCCTGCATCGGGCGACAATTTTGGACATAATGACTAAAACTCATGCTAACATAATTTTTTTTGGATGTTGAATGTTATTGATGAGGTTGTCTTAAAATATGTCACTAACTTGGTCGTTTCATGTGTTTTGGTGGATGCAGAAGAAGGAAGAGAATTTTCGTTGGAGTTGCGCGAGTGAGTGTAACTAGCTCCCAATGATATTGGATCAGTTAACTCTGGATGAGACTGATAATATTCAAAGAGCAGGCATATGGAGAATTGTGTGGGTACCCTGTCACTCCTGTTAGTCACATACTATGTGACTTGTTTTCTTATTGGGATGTAGACCGGAATACCTTCCGGTTGTCAGGTGTTAGGGGTGAGTGGAAAATCACCCTAGAGGATGTGTACTGTATTCGTAGGGTTCCAATAGTGAATTTACGGTTAAATCTGGAGAGTACAAGATCTAGAGCCACAATGAAACTATGGGCCACTTATACGAGGGATGCATTGCTACTGCTCCCATCCCAACTATCCAAAAGGCCATCATGGGTATCTTGGCCTCGAAGTTGATTGGGGATAAAGGAGGTGATACACTACTTTATTGTTAGGGTCCCATCATGTCGCAAATTGAGCCATATAGTGGTATCTACATCTGGGAAACACATACTTGGCAGTACCTATCATGACTTATATCAGATTGTTAGGTTACAATGATAGTACTTGAGCCACCCTACATTGATTATGAGCTGGATGTATGAGCAGATCGTCCCCTATGGGAGGGTAGTGCTAATACAGGGTCTAGGGGCCATCATGCCCGCTAGATTGACGATGATAATAGTTCTGAGAGTGCCACGTCAGCTAGTGGTTTTCTAGACCACACCAGACATAGTACCCACTCCATACCATGACATGGCAACAATGTGGGGCCTAGATGGAACCAAAGTGGCAACTTGTACCACTACTAACCAATTAGTTGAGACTCACCAATTTGGCTGAGTCTGATGACAATTCGACCTACCTTATATTGATATGCTTCCCCCAGTGGCACCCATGTACAATACCATGAAAGAGGCCCAAAAGGGTCCTCGCGAAGATCTAACTCAGACAATGGTGATTCTAAGAGTGCCTATTGCAGTTAGGTGAGTTGTTCATGCCTGAGGGGTGGCTGGTGCCGCTCGTGCACCCTTACTCTGAATTGAGGCTGCACCTGCTCACAGTGGAGAGGAAGATGAGCCCATAGATGTAGACTCTAACTCTGACAAGTATACAAGGGATGAGACTGGAGTGGAAACAAGTGGAGATGAGACTAATGACGAGGGGTTATGTGGTGAGGCTAGCAGGGTGTTAGGTTTCAGAATGGAAAATGGGTTGAAACCACAATCAAGGGACAACAAGTCCCTCATATTTAATGGGAGAGGTTCCCTTTTTAAAAGATGGAAAAAGAAATGTACAAATCTACAACTATCAATGTTTGGATCCTGGTATCCTGGAATGTTTTCATACTCAAAATATTATCAATCAGAAGGAATGAAAGAATAAAAATATGGGACAAGAAAGAAAACAATGCTTTTGGAAAATATAGATAGCAAAGTATCTCTCTACTCACATTGAATCAAGAAAATATAGAAAAGAATCAATTACTTCAGCACTAATGTAAATCTGCAGACACAAATTTCTAAAGATTACACAAACCAAAACACAGTTTCTATTGAATACAAAACAAATGATCCATTGAATTAGTCAGAGACAGAGAGAGATAATAGAGTAAATAAGAAATAAAAAACTTATGTATTGAATCACTTCAAAATTTACAACCTTCTCAAAAAAACCAAAAACCCTCCACTTTTCCATGGCCAATACCATGTTCTTATAACAATTCGTGTACATCCATACATTTTCCCCAAGAAAATAATATTCGAAAGGAATAATGTTTGTTGCAGATCCACTTTTGGAAAGTGCCATGAAACAAACGCACTCATGAAAGCTAGAAGTTCAAAAAGGTGAATATTTCGTCAGTTCGGGCATGATTACTTTAGCAAGGGGCATCTCATGATTTTCTTCTTTGTGTGGTCTTGTAATTTCCACCTTTTAACCACTTTCATAGCACTCAAGTGCTTACTAATAGGTTTTTCTCCCTTTTTATTGCGTATGCCCAATAAACTTCGTTTTCTGATGATCAAACTTTGCATCCCTTTAAACTTATCGATTTGGCTCCACAATAAACCAAAAATGCATCTCATGGAGAAACGACAAGGATACAAAGAAAAAAGAATGAAGAATGATCCATTTTTGCATTTTACAAAGCTTTGGTTCGTTAATGGCGTTAAAACCAAATGAGTACATTTAGCTATCTTTTCCAAACAACAACAACCCTGGAGGAGAAATCTACATTTCTTAACATTTGGGAGAAAAAACATAATTTCTCATTTTGCTCTGCCCCTCCACAACTCTGTCAAAAGGCCGGACATGTGGCACCAACTGAGTGGCTGAGAAAATGTGGTTCAAATATGCCATTTAAACTTTTTTTAACAAAATACTCAAATTCTAAAAAACCTCCACAGGCCCGTTGTTCTGATTTCATTCTTCAACACATGGCATCACTTGACTGGCTGTCAAAATGCACCATAATTTTATACTTTATCCACTTTTGAAAAGGGAAAAAATTCCAACCTTTCCCCCGAAAGTCCATGCCCCCGCCGTTGACTTTTCAACATGGGCCACGTGTCCCTTTTTTATTTGGTGCGGGCTTTAACTCAAAATTTATCCTTTCGCATGGGCAAGGCAACGGATCATTTTAGAATTTTTCGCCCTTTGTGGAAACAAAGCTAAAATTCCTAAAGTCCTCCGCCAGTCAGCCAAAGCGCATATGAATTGAAAAATGACAACATCACTCTTTATGATTCGTTGTGGGGATGCAGGTCATTTTAGAACTTTTCGTCCTTTCACCATAATGCCTTAGAGAATAAAATGGATCCATCACCCCGAACCTCCGCCAAAATTGCTCCAGCCAATCAGGAACCAGCGGGGATGCCGAGCAAATCTGACAATTTTTCCAAAATCACCAAAAGTGATAAGTTCAAAACAAAAACTTGTCCGACCGCATCCATTGAGAAGAAAATGCATAGCTTCACCTTTTCAAGCAAGAATTTGGCGGGGAAAAGAACATAGGAAGTTGCAAGAAATAGAAAAATGCCATTTTTGCTCCTGATGAAAAATTTCTCTCTACAAAAGGTTAAAAACAAAATATGCAAGGTCCCACACATTCCAAACACATACAAGAAAAACTAACAAAAAATTCCATCCATTGAAAATAGGTAAAACGTTTTAACAACAGACTGAAATTTTTTTGATTAAAAACATCGTGGGAAATAAAAACGAGCATCTGAGGAGTTTAAAACACAAATTTCTTCTATGACAACGCTCCAATTTTCACAAAATTAGATTCGAAAGGGTAGGAAAATTGAGAGAACAACACATGGCAACTCACATGGAGAAGAAGAGTGATCCTAAGCGACATGATACTCGAGATGTTCTAATAGCGGAGTGGGGAGAGACGAATGCAAAGGAGGAGACACTTGTCTCCGAGGGACCACTTCCTCGTGATAGAGGCGGATGACAAGTCTGTGAAGGAACAACATCATCCATGATGCCCAAATGTAAGACGTCCCATCACGGTCTCATTATACCCCTCTCCATCATGAGGAAGTGGTCCCTTGGAAAAAAGTGTCTTCTCCTCTACGATCGCCTTCTCCCACTCTGCTCTCAAAACGTACTGAGTATCATACCACTCAAGATCACAACCCAACCCCTCATCACCAGTCTCCTCTCCATCTGTCTCCTCGCCAGTCTCATCCCCTGTATACTCCTCAAATTCAGAATCCACATATATGGGCTCGTCCTTCTCTCCATTGTGAGCAAGTGTGGCCTCAACCCGGAGTAAGGGTGCACGAGCTGCACTAACCGCCCGTTGGACACAAACAAACTCGCTTACCTACAATGGCACTCCTAGAATCACCATTTTCTAACCTAGATCTCCGCGAGGGGCTATTTCAAGCCTCCTTCACAGACTTATACACAGGTGTCATGATGAGAATCATATCAATATAAAAAAGGTCAAACTACTCAGGGGCCTCGACCAAATGGGTGAGTCTTAAACTTCCATGTCATATCAACTAACCGATCAATAGTGGTACAAGCTGCCACTATGGTCAAGGAAGCCAATGGCTAATGTGACACTCTGAGAACTGTCATCGATGTCTATCTAACGACCCCTATATCATGTACTAACACTCCCCTCTCATAGGGGACAATTCGCTTATACACCCAGCTCATAACCAATGTAGAGTGGCCTAAAACACCTTGCCCTGTAACCTAACAATACGATACAGGTCATAATAGGTACTACCAAGTATATTTGTTCCCCAAAAGTTGATACGACTATGTCTCAATCTAACATGATGATGGGAGCCCAATAATAAAGTAGTGTATCACCTCTCGTCCCCGATCAACCACGAGGCCAAGGTGCCCATGATGGCCTTGCGAATAACAACGACGGGTGCAATAACAATGGATCAAACCTTCATCTCCTCCTTCGAAATAAAGTAAACTGCGTCAAACCGCTATATAAGTGGCCCATAGAGTCATCGTGGCTCTAGATCTTGTTGTCTCCAAATAAAATCCTCTGCCCACTACCAAAATTCCAAGAATATGATACACATCCTCCAGAGTGATCGTTCACATCACCCCTAACACCTGGGCAACCGTAAGGTATTACAATCTACATCCCAATATAAAAACGAGTTGCATAGTATGTGACTACAAGCAGTGATATGGGACACCTGTGTAATTCTACATATACCCCGCTCTCTAAACACCTGGTAACCGTAAAGTATTACGATCTACATCCCAATATAAAAGCGAGTCGCATAGTATGTGACTAACTGCAGCTACTTGGGACACCCATGTAATTCTACATATACCCGCTCTCTAAACAATATCAACCTCATCCTGAGTCAGCTAATCCAATATCATTGCACGAGCCAGTCACATTCCCTCACGCAACTCCAACTTATAAATTCTTCCTTCTTCTGCATCCACTAAAACATAAGAAAATAACAAGTTAGTAACATATTTCAAAAAATAAGCTTATTAAAAACATTAAAAAATCCAAAAAGATAAGGATGCTGACTTAGAATTTGGTTCCCATTGACTTGTCTTCACTCTTGGGATTTATCTGAATCCATTCCTCTTATTTTCGAAATAATTTCATTGGATAATTAACAAGGAGTGCCCTCTTAGAAGGAAAATAAGGGAAAACATTGATTTTCCTCTTTTTTCATTTTTTCCATTCTACCCAGCTTTGCTTCCACTTCTCAGTCTTATGACCCTTCAAGTTGCAACTCCCCTTTCTTTTTCTTCTTTCAACTATATCTTTTGGACCAATTTTGGGGTTACTTTTACTACTTTTTTGTGGCTTCAATCTTGTTGGTGCAACTGGGACAGAAGTTGTTCCTCTTGTGGTTACCTTTTTTCTCTGAGCTGCTACATCGTAGTAGTTGACATTTAGCGCCCTGGTTAACAAATGCAGGTCCATTCAAAACTCCCATATTTACCCTTTTCCAAAAAAAATATATATATTCGACAAAAGTATTTATATATATAATATATTCATTTAAAAATATTCTATTTAATTATCAATATTATTAATATATTATATCATATACTATATTTTCTATATATATCATTTATAATAATTATAGTTGAAAACTTCATAAATTATATTTAATATTATATTTATCCAACAAGTAGTGTAACGTCTCTCAAGTCTCCTTATAATTGGGAGGTCCAAGGTTTAAATCTTGCCTTCATGTTAAGACGACCAACTATCATGGTAATGGGTCACCATACTAATGTGATTTAATTTGTAGGCTTGCCGAGAGCTTAAACTACCATTAGATGATTTTACAACCAATGTGGACTAATGATGCCACAAAGGGGAAGGACCTCTCCCTAAATAACTCACGCAAAAATATACATACATATTATCTTTAATATCATAATGTTTTATTTA
This sequence comes from Taxus chinensis, assembly GCA_019776745.2. Lineage (NCBI taxonomy): Eukaryota > Viridiplantae > Streptophyta > Pinopsida > Cupressales > Taxaceae > Taxus > Taxus chinensis. The sequence continues at coordinate 649,936,822 of CM034151.1, forward strand.
TTGTATATTACACTTCATTTTAAATAATTATTATTATATACCATATTTTAAAATATAATATTTATTACATATAATTATATACAACATATTAATTTATAATATTATAAAATTATTATATTAAGTTAGATTACATTGATATATCTATTATATTCTATTTATAAATATTATTGATATATTATACAATATTACATTTTTATATTTAATAAATAATGTATTGTTTCATACGCCATTAATTATAGTTAGAAATTATTATCACTTAATAAATAAAGAATGTAATTTAATAAATATAGTATAGAATATAAATTACATCAATAATATTATATTTACTCCTCGCTTAATTTTGATATTTAATAACATATTTTCTCTTATCCCTTTATTTATAGTATATAATAATTTTCTAAAACTAAATAACTAATATTATATTAAAATATTATATACATTTTTATATTGAATAAAAATATATTTTCTCATTCTCCGGTATTTATATTAGATATTTTATTGTATATAGGACTACTTTTAGAAATTATTATTATAAATTTAGTTATTAATAAGTACATATAATATATTTATTTTAATTATATATTAAAATTAAAATATTAACTAGCAATCGTATGTGAAATGTACGATGGAAACGCCGAAGGGGATCTTTTGAAGGAGTTAAATTTGAGGAAGAGAAAGAATAGGAAAGGAAGAGGGGTGAAGACGAAGGGGTTAGAGGATGGAGAAGTGAGGAGGTGACATAAACGAAAAGGGGAAACAATCTAAAACTTAACTATCCAACAACGACACGACAAATAAGGCAGAGTGCAATAGCCTAATTTTTTTTTTGAGTCTAGAGTTATTCTGATGCAAAAAGAATTTGGTTTTATTTGAACATTAGGCGGTCACACCCAAATTATTTTGGGCCTGCAATTTTGTTCTTGGGAATGCACGTTCAACATAAATACGAATGAATGTGAAACTATATAAATCGTTTTTATAAAAACGTTAAAATAATGTCAAAGTACCTTATTTTAGATTTGTAACAAACTTGTAATCATTGAAAATATATAATTTTTATTGTGGGTTGAAATATTGGGGAAAAATACAAAATACATACAAACTATATAGTTGTGTGTGATAGCGCATCGACATCTATCATTGAATCTTCCACAATTCGACGATCTTCTAGTTAGGAATATCGAGCGCGGAAAGATTACTACCCAATTAAGCTACCCCCACCTAACTGAGAATTTAATTTAGCTTCTCTTTCCAATAGAAAAGCGACATGGAAGTTATACTGTAAACATTAAACGAATCCATAAAACTGCACTCAATGGAGTGTAAATCGAGCAACACTCATTAAATGTGGTGGGTGTTTACATAGGTCCTTATATTCCTTTTCTATGGTTGATAATGGTCTTGTTCCTTAGCAGGCATAAGAGTGTTTGTAGAGGCTTTATCAGGAGCCTTTAGAGGGACTGGTACTTGGGAGAAAACATCGATTTTACATTAAGACAAATTTTAGCTTATAAAATGGATTTAGATAAAAGAAAATTCCAATATGAATATGACTAATGTCTTTAAAATATTTTACCACTTGAGTAATTCAATTATTGAATAAAAATTAAGATTAGCAAATGAACCAAAAAAGGGCAATTGTCAGAGTCCAGACAATTGAAGCATACCACAAAGCAATGAATAAATTTATCTTCTCCATCACCAAAAGCCTCAAATGTTGCCATCAGGCGTGTAACAAGGCCATAACCCAAGGGCCAAGCTAAATAAATGCTCCCAAGTATAACTGTTATTGGAACCAAAATTATAGGCACTACTAGGCTTATTAATGTAACAACCTTCATTATTGGTCCTAGTTGTCTAGTCATGTTAGTCTTGTACTCATCAAGTTGTAAATTATTAAAATAATAAATAGTTAATGGATTCCATGAAATAAAGAATAATAAGTTAAATTTTAATATCGAGGCAGACAATAGTATGTCTAGAATGTACGTTGAGGCCATAGCCCTATGGTAACAGATGAATTCGTAATTGCAATGATCAGAACTGCCACTGGCCCAAATATTGCAGCTGCAATGCCTAGAACAAAAAAATATTTCAGTTTTCATCTGTAAATAACACCCACCTAAAGAAAAAAGCCACCAACGTTTAGGGTTTAAAATATAGTGTATAGGGTACATGTTTTAGTGTTCAGGGTATGCAGTTTAGGTAGAGAATTTGAATAGCACCCTCTATAAAGAAATGACTGTAGATGATCTTATATTTTACATTACAAACACAAATTAATAATAACTAAATTGCTAACAGAGTTGTTACAACATTGGAATGCATGCCTCGTGGTAAAATAATATGGCTTATGGGACTTAGACAACATCCGAGTCAGTCACACTTATAAATCATTTTTGTTTTCTCAATGCAAATAAGATCGTGACAAAAAAGACTCCTCTAGCATAAGGGCTTTCAATCGGCCCCATAATAGTCGCCTGCGAATGGAAGTGGTTCTCTCCCACTGGCCCTGCACTGCATGATGTTGGGGAATCCCTCTGCAAGTCTTAAAGCTCCTTCTGAATACACTTGTTGGCCATGCTTCACTGAACTAAAAACAAATCTAGTTCAGTTTAGATCCAACCAAAAACTTACCAAACAAAATCTTAAATGATGTACTTTATATTTCTTAATGACTTAAAATTGTTTGTACGGCTCTACAAATCTTTTCTCGCTTGCTTACTTTACACAAATAAACTTCATATACATGATACTACGAATCCAATTTTAAAAAAGAATAAAAAGTTCATGGTGTAGACTTGCATCCCTAATAGTAGATAAATTGTTATAAGTTGTAACATTAATTTTTAAAAATGGTTAAAATAAACAAATAAAGCGGGCAACATTTTCCGGGACAACCTTTAAATTTATTATTAAAAGAATAGTATATACTGCAAGAGGGGTCCACCGAGCATCCTATCCAATAAAATGAATTACATAATAAATGCATACGACAAAAATCGATGGAAATGTCCAACAAAAAATTTCACTGTAAATCTGTAACAGTCAAACTAAATATTAGGCGAAAAAAATGTAATTCACAGCAAAGATGCCAATTACACCATGAAAATGAGGTAGGAGCCGAGCAGAAGGCTTCCCAAAATGTCGCTCGCAGCGAAGCTCTTCATTCCTTCGTTCTGCAGTCACAACAGAAAACCAAATTTGAGATCAAAAAATGGGTTTGATGATGGAGAAAAAAGAAGTTACAGGAAACTGGAAATTACCGTTGAATCAGAAATGGGTGTAGGTCCGGGCGAAACTATATCACCCGAGGACAGTGGAGAAGCCATTGGAGGCGCAGGAGGTCCCAAATGTAGAGGGAGTGGGAGCAGGGGCAGGTGCCTTACTCGACTTCTTTTTTCCCTTTTTGGGCTTCATTTTCTGTTTTGTGGGCGCAGGGGTATGAGCGTTTTACGGTGGTGCAGACACGAGAGGAGCAACGCTAGGAGGGAGGGTAGAAGTCAGCGGTGGAGATTCCACCGAAGGCGCAGATACAGGTGGAGTTTCTGCAGTTGGAGCGACTGCAGGAGATTTAACAGGCGGAGCTGGAGCTTTTTCGGCGATGCGACTAGAGGGGCCGAGGTGGGAGCTGTGGAAGGAGAAGATGTATTGGTGGCGCTAAGGGCAACGCCCATAATAGCAGGCATAAATTTGAGACCCATGATCGTCCCTACATTCACCACAACAAAAATTAAATCAAGATTTTTATCAGAGATACAATTTTTTAACAGTTCATAAGAATGGATGATAATGTTTTTGGAAAAACTATGGGACGAATCACTCAATCATTAAGACAAGAAAAGAAAAGTTATGGAATGTGATTTGAAATGTCTTAAAAAACTCCAACCTTTATTTCAAAAAAAAATTGTTGCAACATTTAAATCACGTATCTGATCACATTTTATGATGATATCATCAAGGATGTAATCCATTGATTCAAAAACTAACAGTTTTTAAATCAAATATTTGGATAATACTCTGTAATCTACCATTAAAATGATAATAGAGTAATCAGGAAATGTGATCCAAAATATTGTTTTGAAAACTCTACACAGTTTTTCCAAAAATATTATTATCTAAGATCTCTATCTTCAACAATTTTTTTACAGTAGTTATTGTAAGAAAAAAAAAATGACAACCATCATAACATTTCTTCTAGAATATACATTATACATATCATTAACACATTATTCCGATCAAGAAACAAGATCTAGCAATTTGTGAAATGCATCTATGGCAAGAACAATGAAACAAATCGCACATATATACCTTGGATGTTGCAACAACAACAACAAAAAAGAAAAAAGATTTGAATCACAGAAACTGCAATGCAAAGCAGATACGTTTCTCCCGGTATTCTGTAGCTGTGAGCAATGTGGGTTATGCTTATTTCAATGGAAGAAGATATCCGTTACAAGAAACGGAGGCATTAGATTCATGGGAATAGGCCGAAAAATGGACATTGTCTATTTGGTAAAAATTAAAGGGAAAACGGTGAAGCAGGTTATGGGTTCTATTGCGACTGTACCATCTCCTGCTGCAGTCCTGTGTCGAAGAAACCTCTGTTTTTTCCCAAATCGCCCCAAATCGCCGTCGCCTACATATGCTTCCCACATTGTTAGTTGTCTGCATATTGCCTTTGAGTGTAGGGTTTCTCCACATTCAGGGGATGGACTGGGCGCATCTGCCTCCTTCGCTGCAAATACTGCCCGATAACAACATTATTACAGCGAAAAAATACCTAACAGCAAGCGAGGAGAGCACATGCATAGAGACAATTGTCAAGACCACCGCTAACAATTTGTCATTTGAATGCATGCTACCAGGCGTGAATATTTTGAGCCCTTAGATTTCAACGAATTCTAACCAGCTTTTCTCCACGGTCAGATCTCTGAGTGTTGTCAGAACCAACAAGTCTAAGCTCACTACAAGAACACCTCCGACGTAATAACATAAAATTAACATATTTGTTACATACATATATAATGATATTAAAAATATATAATATGAATAATATTAAAACATTTATTCCCTACAAAATTTAATATTATATAAGTTGAACATAACAAATTGTGTACATTAATATATTCTATTAAATAAATAATATTATATTTACTCTACTCTAAATAGTGTTGGCACATTATACACATTTTTACATTTAATAATAATACATTTCCTCTCCTTTATTTATGTTATTTATTATACATCATTAATAATAATTATAAAATAAATTTTATTACATGATATTTTATAGTACATAACACTTTAATTTTATAAATTATTAATATATAATTTAATTGTTTATTTAATTTCTCATAATAGGATTAGTATTATAAACAACATATTAATTTATATTGTTCTAACAATAATATAATAATTTATTACAATATAAATAACATTAATATATTTGTTACATACCATATATGTAATAAACAATATAATTTTACACAATTATTTATATATAAATAATATTAATATATTTGTTACATCCTATATATGTAATAAACAATATAATTTTACATAACTATTTATACTCTATTTATATTGAATTATTATAATATTAACCTCAACACATTTGTTAACCCTAGTATATATAAAAAAAAAAAAAATACTAATAATAAAACGTAATTTATATTATTTTAAAATATTTATTATCATCAAAATATAATCTCATATAAATTAAACATAATATATATAATAATACATATATAATTATATTTATAAAATATGATATTATATAAAATTTATATTATTAATAAATTATATCCCATATATCATTAATAATTATTACATATTTGTTACATAATATCTATACAAACAAATAAATAATAATATTAATAAAATGTAATTTTAATTATTTTAAAATGTTTATTACCATGAAATATATAGTCATTTAAATTAACATAATACATATAATAATAAATAATATAATACATATATAATTATTTATAAAATATGATATTATATAAATTTTATATTATTAATAAATTATATACTATCACTAAAAATAATATTTCATATATATTTATTATTAGCGATACTATTTATTAATAACATATATAGATAGCATTATTATATTTTATTACATGTGTTTATAAATAACATAAATATAAATAATATTAAAAACATTTGTTTTATATATTATATAATTTCATATATTTATATATTATTGCTAATTTCTGCAATATGGAAATTGTTGAAACAAAATGACAGTTCAACATGGAATGCTCAGCGTATGATGACATCCACTTCGAGTACGAAAATGAGTTACACGTCGATAACCCAAGTGAGTTATTTGAGGAAGCTAAAACTTCAAGGGATTATTGATTTTGTGCTCACGATTCACAATAGGCGAGCGGATTTGACAAAGAACTTGATTTCAGCTTAGTGTATTTTATTATTGGTCCCTTTGACTCTTAAATCACGTGGCCGTCATAAAATCTTTCATTTCATTTCATTTTATATAATAATAAAAATAATGCAATATTATATTTTTATATAATAATATATATATTACATTATTTATCTGTTATATACACTCCACTCTTATAAATAGATATTAATTTAAGAATAACATGTTATATAGAAATAATATTTATATTATTACATATTATATATAATATGTAAAACTGTTAATAAAGTTTACTCATTATTATAAATTAAAAAAATATCATTAAATATCCTCGTTAAATGCTTATCAGAAATAAATGATAGCTATTTAACAAAATAATTATATTACTAAAAAGTAGAAAAAACATTGCGAACTTCAAGAATGACCACCATAGTCATTCTTTAAGGTTTTGGAGGGCCTTTTCAGACCCCCTCCCAAAAAAAATATTTTATTTATTATAAAATATTGTAACCCTCTTCACAAAAAATACATTTAAATGATAAAATCTTCTTTATCTACATATTCACAAATAAAAAATACATTCAAATGATGAACTTCGAGCCCGCTACAATAATTTTTCTTCCCGCAAAAATGAAGATACATTAATAGACGCTGAAATAGTCTACCTGCAATAGAAATATGCACAAATATTTATATGAATAAAACTCCGCTAAGGGAGAGGCATGGTTGTGGTGCAGGGTCCAATAATGTAGATAGTAGGTGAAAAGACATTCACCTTTTTAATAACCTATTTAGAATGATATATGAAGTTAATACAACCTAACTGTATTTTATTGTATTATTATTATTTAAACATGGAAACATGAAATGTTGAATAAGACAGTTTTAAAATTGGTCAATATTCTCTTATTCATTGATAGAACTAAAAATATATATTAATTTATATACAAGTGTACAAAAACCAAGTCTATGCAGTCAACTATTCATTAAGTAATATTTTCATTGTATGTACATCATATCTACTACAGTCACTTCAATAAGTCATTTTTGAAGACTTTCTAAACCAGATCTCAAATATAATGCACTATTTTTGACGTAAGAGTCTTCAATCCCTAGTAACCACCTGCATAACAATAAATGAAATTATGGTCAGACTCACCTTTCATAGTGTTTAAAAACTCAAGTACCATATGAACAATAAATTGTGTAACCAGCTACATAAAATAATAAAAATGACCAACTGAAATATTATCCATTGGATTAAATCCCAATAAATCTCAACCATTCGATTGAACTATCATATTGAATCCATATCAACTAACATCAACCAATCAGAATTTAGGATGATAGAATAAAAGTTGAAGGATGGATTACAATTCCATTTGTTCCTGCAATTTTCATCTCTCCAAGTTGAAGAAGTGAGGAGCAGTGCAGTTCAGGTAAAGTAACGACAAACTATTTCATAATTCCAGCCCTCTATTTTTTTTTTCAGTGTTTGCATATTGCAGCAGAGTTGTATATGTCAGTAGAGTTGTATAGTCCAACATTGTATTTTGCTAAGTAATGAATATACATTAAAATGAGATATATAAGAAAAATAAACAGTATAGTAAATTCTTAAGTTCATATTATGCTAAGTAAATTCTGAAATACAGTATACAACACAAGTGAAATGTACAACACTGCTGGAATATACAACACTGCTGGAATACAAGCACATAAGTGTTTTATAGTCCAGCAATGTTGTATATTGCATTTCTGAATTCCCTATATTGTTCATTTTTTCCATATATCTCGTTCTCTAGTGTATAGTCATCACTGCTATATAGGCATAGGTTTAATTGTATACATAAAAAGATGGAAAGTATTCTAATTACATGTGCAAAATTTATATTAAAAACATAACTTTAACTTGAAAACAGTGTTGTATATTCCATCAGTGTTGTATGTGCACACTATAGTAAATTATGAAGTTCATATTATGCTAAGTAAATTCTAAAATACAATATATAACACAGCGAGAATGTACAACACTACTGAAATATACAAACTATGTTGGAATATGACCACATCAGCGTTCTATAGTCTAGCAGTGTTGTATATTGCATTTATGAATTCACTATATTGTTCAATTTTTTCCAGATATCTCATTCTCTAGTTGAAAAGTAATTTTCCAATCATCATTGTGATATTAGCATAAGTTTTGATTGTATACATAGAAATTTGGAAAGTATTCTGATCACATGTGAAAATTTTATATTGAAAACATAACTTTAAAAACTACATAGGAAGAGTCCAACGAATACTTGAGAATGGTATTATGGCAAAACCATAGAAAAGTCCACTACAGGTAATCATATTTAATGCCATGGCAGCAAAAAACAGATCAGAAAAGGACAAACTCTGCATTGGATGTATAACTAACGCAGTTTACATTTCCACATATGCAACCTTACCAATCAAAATAATAAGCAAGAAGAAAAAAATCCTGCATAAATTGTTATCTTGCAGGTTTTTACCAATAGTAGGATGGACGATATTTTCCACTTTTGCATGGCCTTTCAGATGAGGCAACAAAAAACTACATAAGAATAGTCCAACGAATACACTAGAGAATGGTATATCATGAAAAAAAATATATATATATTGAATTCTGAAATGCAATATACAACATTGTTGAACTATACAACATTGTGCTCATGTAGTCAAATATACAATTGTCCATCCAAGCACTTTCTCTATTCAACATATTCCGTACAAGTTTCATTGCCATAATTAAAACTACAGTTCAATTAATTCCTAAAAATGAAACAGAATCATTCATATTCTAGCAATTATCTTTCGTTCAACGACTCCAGCAATCATATTCCAACAGCATTTTTTGGTATATTTATAGTTTCTTTTCCAACAATCATCTTTCCTTCAACAATTAGAATTGAGTTGATAATCATGTACTTCTATTTTGTATTTCATGTTGTGAATCAGGTATTTCATTTACACCATGAGAAAATGTGCTATTGCTAGAAGATCAGGGAAGCCCAAAGTGAGAGGTGTACAATTATCACATAATGTAAGTGATGAAGAAGATAATTCAACACCAACTAGTAATGAACCAGAATGTAGAAACCCACCCATTGTCTCAGTTCAAAGAACATCTGCAACAAAGAAGCTTAGTGTCATTCGAGATTGGACAAAAGAAGATATGGAAAAGGCAATAGATGATGTTGAGTTTAATGGGTTCTCAGTTAGAGCAACAGCAAAGAAGCATTCCATTCCACCCACATCATTACACTATTGGCTAAATGGTCTCACCCACACAAAGAGGAGGGGTCCTCCAACAGTTCTAACTGAAGAAGAAGAAGAAGAAATTGTTGAATGGTGCAAAGAAATAAACTGATATGGGTCATGGCTTGGAATTAATGCAGCTAAAGGCAAATGTTGCTCAGATTGGTGAAACAAGACAAAACCCCTTCAGAGATGGGTTCCCTGGTAAATCATGGTGGGCTGGATTCAGAAAACGTCAACCAGACCTTGCAATCCGAACCGCTGAGGGACTTGACAGGTATAGAGCTTTAAACTTGCGCCCTGTAATAGAAACCAAATTTTATGATAATTTGACCAAATGCTATGGAACCTATTCATACGACGCTCATAAAATCTGGAATTGTGATGAGACTGGGTTGCAGTCTAGGAGAAATTGTGGAGTGCGTGTAATTGTTAAGAGGAGCAGTCGTAATGTCCCAAAGGTAATACCAAAGAGCAAGGAGTGGTCACTATATTGTGTTGCGTCAATGCAACAGGTTTGTCAATCCCAGGATTTTATTTGTTCAAGGGAAAGAGAATGATAAAGAATTACATTAAAAATTGTGACCCTGGAGCATGTATGGCTACACATCCAAATGCATGGATAACAAAGGAATTGTTTTTAAATTGGCTGTCATTTTGCACGTTCAGTACCAGGAGGTGTTTCTCCAAATAATAGACACCTATTGATATTTGATGGCAGCCATTTAGCATTACAAACTGTGGAGGCAAACAAATTGGGCATTGATTTGATAACACTACCAGCACATACTAGTCATAAGTTGCAACCTCTTGACGTGAGTGTGTTCAGCCCTTTCAAAACATATTTTAGAGCTGAGAGGTCCAAATGGATGGCAGATGTGAAAATGAATGACATTGTTGAGCTTGCAAGTAAAGCCTTAAAAAAGGCACTAACACCATCTAACATAATTGCAGGTTTCAAAAGAACAGGAATTTGGCCAGGCATTTGACATGCAAGGCGAATAAGATGTTGATGTTGTCACAAACATTTTGAGCCTATCTCAACGAATAAATCCCGAATTAAATAATAGTGAAAAGGTGGTTCCTGAAACTCAATTCATGCAAAATGTTGACACAAGAGATGATATGGAAGCAGCTGCAACACATGGAGTGGAGCTAAACAGTGCTCTTGGAAACCCAAATAACATCATCAACAATGAGGGGTCTTCAAATTTTGTAAGTAACAATGATTTGTCCTTGCCAAGTCAAGTTAACCCGCCACAATGGTTAGAGGATGCCATGAAAAACATGGGTTACAAGCTCCCATCCAGCACAGAAGATCAAAGCTTAAATTTGCCTTCCTTTCCTGAAGGACTAGAACTAGAAGCAATAATTCATTACTATGCAGATGTTGGAGATGAGGATGAACAAGACAAAATCGAATTTCAAGAGGATGCTCAGGAAAATAAAATTAACTTGATAGTTATGCAGCATGAACCTCAACACCCTACAGAGATTGAAATCCAAGATGGACGTGGTACGTTACTTTCCCATGTTCTACGACTTCCAAGGGAGATCATAAACAAATCAAATGGTTCTATTAGACTAAGTAGGCATTCACAGATTTTGACTGCTCCCGAGTACGTGGAGCTATTTGTTGATGCGGAAATAAAGGAGGAACAAGCAAAACTAAAGTTAAGGAAAAAAGAATTGGCACAAGAAAAAAAGGTTGCTAGACTTGCAACAAAAGAAAAAAAGGTTGCTAGACTTGCAACAAAAGAAAAAAAATTGCAGGAGAAGCTTGAAAGAGAATGGGGGGAAACAGGATAAAGAGCAACAACAAGAGATTGAGAAGGCACACAAGCAACAAAGGAAAGAGCAAGAGAAAAGGGAGAGAGAACTTGAAAATCAATTAAGGGAATACGAAAAGAGAATGCGTGTAAGTTCCAACTAATCATGAAAATCGAAAGATTTTTCAAAATATGTTAAATATTCAAATTCCATGTTATGCTCAAATTAGAACACCTCCATCACTGTGAATAACTCTTGTACATTCCCATCTTGGTATGTATCACCTCATTTACTTTGTACAAGTTCAAGCAATCCTAGTAGTTCATTTGCAATGCCACCATGGATGTAAGCTTCAGTAAGGCAACCAATTGCTTTGTCGACAACAGGGGCAAATCCCTTATCAAGCGGACAACCAAATCCTTTATCAGTTGGGCAACCATATGCTCTGTCAAAAGGGATTCTAAATCCCTTTTCAACTGAGCAATTGAACACTGCATCGACAGGAAAAGAAAATCCAAAAGCAATATTGAAAGAGGGCAATATTACTTATAATAACTAAGATATTGAACATGTGCCCGTAAACAATATTTATTACCCCATATGATGATGGTAGTAATTTTGTTGGTAATACCATTTTGCTAGATGTATTCACCTAAGTCTTCCTATAGTGCAATATAAATTTTGCGTATGTGATCATAATACTTTCCAGCGCTCTATGTATACACTTAAACTTATGTCAATATATCAATATGATGATGCTCTATATTTTACACCCTATTTGGCGGTGTAATCAAAATACTGATATAAATTTTGCGTATGTAACCAGAATACTTTCCATCGTTCTATGTATACAATTAAACTCATGTTAATATATCAATATGATAATGCTCTATATTTTACACACTATTTGGCGGTGTAATCAGAATACCGATATAAATTTTGCGTATGAAATCAGAATACTTTCCATTGTTCTACGTATACAATCAAACTTACGATAATATGTATAGTGCAGTGTTTAACAACACTAAGGATCATTGCCTGAATGAGAACCCTCTCACCTCTACGTTTTCTTCTCATCTTCAAAGTACGCCGAGCCATTTCCGAGGAAGGTGCAGTTTAGGAATGGAGAAAACCCACACTACCACCGCCATGAAATGTGAGGAGAAATGGTCGCATGATTTTTGCAAATGAACAGGTCAAAAACAGCATTGAATGTGCTCCGTTTCCATTTTGCATGAAATCTCAATGCTGGATTTGGCGGTGGCAGGTTCCATAAACTCCGGCTGGCGTATTAATGTCTGGTGGGTGAGCATTCATATAATTGTCTCTAGTTGAACTACAACTGACACGGCGAATGGACGACCGCTGGTCCCAACCAAAAACAATGCCAATTTTGACATCCCCCAAAAAAGCGGCTCGTACACATGGCAGTGACCTGGAAATGAGGTGGCAAAGGAATGTAAGAGGTCAAGAATTTAGTGCTGCATATTCTAGTGGTGTTTTTACTCGCCCACGTGGCAGTGACATGGCACAGTGACTGTGCAAAGATAGGGTGCACCACAGCCGGGGCAATGCAGCCCGTTGGAGCAACATATTATGAACCACAGAAGACACTTGAAACATTTAGACTCACGATCAAGAGCACACTAATATAGAAGCGAGCAATTACAACAGAAAACAATGTAAATGGCAGTAACAGAGAGTGTGGTAATGCCAAAAATGATGAAAGTTATCTTCAAACTTAGAAAGCCAAAAAAGGCATTGGGCCCAATGCTGAAACCAAGAAGACATTTTAAGCTAGATAACCATTTTGGGCAATAAAATTCCATAGAAAGAAAGACATTTGTATGCAGCAACTGAGATCTTATCTCTGGTGGTGAGCTTTTATGCCAACCCTCTACAATTTGCAATATTTTTTCCTATTATCTAAATTGGTTTTGTCCATAAATATCTGTCTATAATTAGACAAAGAAAATATTCAATAATCTGGTCCGGGAAATCAGAAAATAACCATACTAGGTATTGCTAGAAATCGTCGCTTTGATCACCAGAAATTGCTTAAACAGGTAATTAGGTATTAGAAAGTAGATTACATTAAGTCCAATGAAGAGGTAATGCTGCTAAGTACTTTAAAAAACAATTGGGTACTGATACAAAAAGAAAACAATTGGATACACTAAGAGGTGAAGCAGAAGTTACACTGATTGGATATTGATGAAAGTGCAAATATACTATTAGCACGGATTGAATTGACTTGGAATACTGGAAAAAATGAAATATATACTAGGATATAACTTGAATACAGTTCATATAACAAAACTATAACATCAGCCCAGAGATAAAAATTGAGAGTTACTTTAGTTGATACCCAAAACTATGCGTGCTAAAATAAATGCGTGCAAAACTATAACATCAACCCAGAGATAAAAATTGAGAGTTACTTTACTTGATACCCAAAACTATGCGTGCTAAAATAAATGCGTGCTAAAATTCACCAGGATGAAAATTAGGAGTTAGTTGACATTAACCAGCAGAAACTAATTAGTAACCAGCACTAAGGAATCCCATTTACAGTAATTAGTAACCAGCAAAGAGTGACATTAACCCAAGTCGAAAACACATGGCCACTGGCAGTATACCCCGGGGGATATTGTTATTTTTTAAGACTGAAAAGTTATTATTTTGGATTGAAAACCGCGACTTGGAAATGGCCTAAACCAGCGATTGCACAAGAAATAAATCAATAAACCAACGATCTTACGCTTGGATTTGTAAAATATGACAACCACATCAATAAATTTCTTTTGCTGAATGGCAAACAACAAACTTTCCATAATAGTGCAGTGTTTAAAAACACTAAGGATCATTGCCTGAATGAGAACCCTCTCACCTCTATGTGTTTCTTCTCATCTTCGTCACAGGCTGAGCCATTGCCGAGGAAGAAGTCGGTCAGGAGTGGAGAAAACCCACGCAACCACCAATCTGCAAGGCAAGGAGAAATGGTCACTGGCATTCTGCAAATGATCAGGCCGAAAACAACAATGAATGTGCTCCGTTCCCATTTTCCCTGAAATCCCAATGCGCGATTTGAGCCTGGCAGGTTCAATAAACCAAGGCGCGCGCATTAACAGCTGGTGGGTGCACATTAACAACTGGTGCGTGGCAGGTTCAATGAATGGCAGTGGAACGAACAACTGGCGCAGCGAACGGACGACCCCTGGTCCCAATCAAAAACACTGCCTTTTTTGACATTCCCCAAAAACGCAGCTTGTACACGTGGTGCTGAGGTGGCAGTGAAGTGGCAAAGGAATGGAGGAGGTCAAGAATTTAGTTCCCTATATTCTGGTGGTGTTTTTACTCGCCCAGGTGGCAGTGACGTTGCGCAGTGACTGTGCAAAGATAGGGTGCACCACAACCGGTGCCTCTCCCCTATCATTACAAATCAACAAACAAATTTATTGTGGGTTTTACTGGATTAATTTTTGATATAAAGTTATGAAATGTCTGCTTTTCATTTAAATTTTAAAACAGAAATGCCACTTACCTGAATGTTGTAATGTTGTTGACAAGGATTGTGTGCTGGACTAAATATATATTCTTTCGGCCAATATTCTGTGCTTGAGCTACATTCTGGGGGCCTATGTAATTTTTACACAAAAAATTGTGAAAAAACCAATTGTGAAGAAAACAAACTACGGAAAAATCTCACTAGAAATATATGTAGCAAACATCCCCACAATTTTCTAAAAAATCATTGCTTTGTCACGTTGTACGGAAAATTTTAGTTTCTACTTCAATTTTTACTGTTTTAGATTATTTCAGAATTTTTTTTTGAAAACATCACCGGATGTTTTAATTAAATTCTGTTCTTCTACTCACCAAGCTATTTTTCCCGCTTTTACTAGTACAATCCTTGCAAAGGGACATCCAAGCTGGAAAAAAGGAAGTCATTGCAATGGGATACATAAGCTGAAATCCTGTGAAAGTAGAAACAAAAGATTTAAAAAACAAGGAACTGAGCTTGTTTATTGACTTTAGTTTTATGGCTGTAAATAGAAAACAAGGAACTGCGCCTGTTGATGAGAAGATTTACAGTTTACTGAGAAAACTAACAATGTTACTTCTAAAATCATTATAATTCCAAAATATTGGTTTCACCGGATGTTTTAATTAAATTCTGTTGTTCTACTCACCAAGCCCTTTTTCCCGCTTTTACTAGTACAATCCTTGAAAGGGTCATCGAAGCTGGAAAAAAGGAAGTCATTGCAATGGGGTACATAAGCTCAAATCCTGTGAAAGTAGAAACAAAAGATTTAAAAAACAAGGAACTGAGCCTGTTGATGAGAAAATTTACAGTTTACTGAGAAAACTAACAATGTTACGTCTAAAATCATTATAATTCCAAAATATTGGTTCCTTCAGTGTTTACACAAAGCGTAAATATCAGTATAGAACATTAGCAACCAAAATTATAAAATGACTCCAATTACAGCAATTATGATTCCTTTAATAATTTTTCAATTTACACAGAACTTAAATTTTCTTGTAGAACTTTCATAGTTTGTTCCTTAGTTAGAATACTCTACTGTGAAGTACATTCACTATATCACATAAAAAAGCAACAGGTATATCATTTCTATCTAAAATCAGCTGCAGGATAATCAATGACTGCTGTAATAGTGTAGCAGGTTCAACCACCTCATCTTAGATGCTGTTGCATTTATTATGCAATCACAACTTCAGTAGAGGGACACATATTGGCTTAATGACGTAGAAAAGGAATCAAATCCTTCTACGCAAACCATAGTGCAAAAATCAAGGAAGACATTTAGAAACATATATACTTAATAAGTTCAAGAATGCAGAAGATGATATTGGCTTAATGATGTACACATAATCCTTCTATGGCTTAATGATGTAGAAAGGGAATCAAATCCTTCTACGCAAACCATAGTGCAAAAATAAAGTAAGATACTTTGAAATATATATACTTAGTATGTTGAAGAATGCAGAAGATAATATAGGTCAACTTACATTTTCTTGATAACTTTGCCATTTAATGTTGTTGCTAACAGGTAAAAAAATGACATCAAATATTTTTCAATGTTCTATAACAAATAGTAAATGGTTAGTAGAAATGTGAATATACATAATTTGTCTCGTAGGAACAGCAGACAGCTCCAAACAATTTTAGAAAGTTCCAAAAAAACTGCGCAATACTCAAGTTTAGATACGGTTACACATTAACTCAGTGACCTAAAAAACCTTAGAATGCAACCTTTAACCTGGTGTAGATTATCTGCCCTAGGGCCTACGAAAAGATTTTTAAAAGTTTAAATAAGTTTGGAAAAAAAGATTATATTAAAGCAAGATATGATCTCGACAAAGCTCAAATCAAACATAAAATCATGATCGCAATCAAGAAACAGACCCATGTGAAGTAAGAGATGAAACGCATTTCATCAAAAGTGTCTGCTATCTGTTAATATTTACAGTCGCAAACAATTTACAGGTATCATCAAAACAATGAACTCAATTAACTCCGACTCTTTAACCAAGACAATCAAACAAAATTCATAGACTTCATATTTTAACAGGACACCCATGAAAACAATCTTCTGAACATGTAAACGTACTGTGATATTTCCTAAACAGACGTTACACATCTATACAAGAACCCATCAAAGAACCATAAAATCAACGTTTTAAACAAGGATAGTGCATTTACCTCTTTAGGTGTTGGGTATCATTTAAACCCATCAAAGAACCATAAAATCAATTTTTCAAACAAGATAGTACATTTACCTCTTTAGGTGTTCGGTATCATTTAAAACTGCCCCTCCTCTCTGCTGGAGAAACGTCTTTCGTTTTAGCAACCTGCCACACATACAACAAAAGACAGATGTTCCATTAGCAGCCATTAACAAATGCAAAACAAATGAAATAAAGAATTTTCCGGTGGTTATCCATTAACCAATGCAAAACAAATATGAAAGACCACCTTTCTTACGGTTTAGCATAAACAAATTGACTACTGACTATGTTATGAATAATGTTGCTCTGCACGTTTTAAAGTTGGATGAAAGAGCTAGGAAATAAGGACCTGATTATCTCATGACCACTTTTGTCTGCTTATTACGAAAATTGTTCTTACGAGGGTAACACCTTTCGGGAATCACCTCATTGTCAGAAAAAAAAGGATCTAAAGCCTTGCAATCCATTAAACTCTTAAGAGTTAAATGCCTGTGAGCCGAGAACGCCCAGCAATATGAAGGAAATCTATAAACTCAAAATAACAGAAAACCCATAAAATACAGAAAACCGAATCCCAACCCAAAGATACACCAACGTCAAAATGGTTTAAACCCAATAAAAAAGATATAAAGCACGACCGTGCAATAATTAATGAAAAAAATTACGTAGCCAAATAACTTAAAAAACATTAAACAGGCAAAAACCACGAAAGGGATCTCGCATGGGGTTCCCTATTTCTCTGTGCGCATTTTTATCCCTCTCATCAACAATCAGGGATGAAAAAACCATCGGCTTAAATGAAATCTACCAAGAGAGAAAACAGACATTGCAAAAAATACCAGAGAGAAGCAAGAGTGGACGAGTGAGAAAATTTGCAGAACACTTCTTTAGGGTTTCAATCCAGCTTCGCCTTTATTTTCTTCCGCTCGTACCCTGCACAAACATAACTGAAATTAATTGCAAAAACATAAGAATGAAAAACTAAATTATTACCTTACAAAATGGAATTTAGTCGTCTAAATAAACAGATCTGAATCCTAGAACTCTTAATAGATATAAAAATATTAGAAAATGTGTTTAAACCCTTACCAGGAAGATGAATCGTCTCCTCTGCTCTGCTCATTCGAACCAAAACAAAAACAATTCTATACCCACAGAATTACAGCCCTCCCAAAAATTACAGAGAGTAATCAAAACGACTCGGACACAGAAAACAAGAACAAAAAAGAAAGGAGAGCACGGCCGTGCAAAAAAAACATGAGACAAAATACAATTACCAAAACAAGAAATTAAACTGAAAGAAAGAAGCCATGACATAATGCAGTCCCGCACAAGGATTTTATAAAGAATTTCCCCTTCAACTGCTCTTTGCTTTTTGTAACAGCTCCTTCGTCCACCTGGTTCTCCATGAATCTTCTAGATATACCTAGTTACTCCCCTCCTCTCCACCGCCATATCTGTAGCGCTTAAAAAAGCAAAAAGTAACTTCAAGTAGAAAATGCGAAACCTGGTTTTAATTAAAAAGCAACAACTAGAATTTTGATGGGGACTTCGCATGCTTAATTGTCATTAAGAACAAATATTTACTTGTACGGAAAAGATTTTCATGATTCATTGATTCTTTGTTGGGCCGCCATAATTCATTATTATCGCCCGTGTTTTGTACTGCAAATCTTCTGGATATAGTTACTGCACCGCCATATCTGGACGAGGCCGCTAAATTTGTCAAGAGTTTATTGACACCTAAAAAGTAAAAAGCAACTTCCATTAACAAATGCAAAACCCGCTTTTAATTAAAAAGCAACCACGTGATATCTTATATTAGCTCCTAAATATGTAATTTTTCTTGTGCCGTCATTAGGTATTAGTATCGGCCCTATTTTACTTCAAACAAGAAAAGATTCACAAAAAACTAGGAAAACAACCAATGTCTTTTGCAATATTGGGAGACACTCATTTTTATGCCTCTTTAATTTTTGTACTAGGTCTACTAAATTTAATGATTATGGATCAAATTAAACTCCAATCATTTCATTTAACCATGTTCATCCTTATCCATCATCTCTGATTTCTTTCCTTTGAATGCTTCCGTGTTTAATGTGAATATTTCCATCCTCTTGTCGAACTTCAATCTTATTATGTTTATTTCTTCCAAAGTTGTGTGTGAATTGTCTTGGGTCTTTACTTTTGTTTTCATATATGTGTCCTTGGATTTAGAATCGATCCATATTCTACTTTGGTGCATCGCAACTCTTTAGTTCAACATTTCCCTCTCTCAACCCTGGTCCCTTAGAATACTTAGGATAGGATTAGATAGTTGTGGTAAAGTGTTGGTTATTTTGTCCTAGTGAGCTAGGATAGAAGGAACCAACCTTTTTTGGAGATTGACCTCAAAAGGTGTCATTGTACCACACATTGGAGGTCTTTCCATGTTTGACTAAGATGTTAAGCGTAGCTTCAACAAAGGGTTCACCTTCAGGAGACAACAATTATCATATTGTCCTTAACAACATTATACTCCTATGAACTAAGTAAACCAACATCGGTTCTATAGTGTTTTGTTGCAAGGAATATGTGATGCTCAAAAATCATTTTGGGATGTATGTGTTAATGTTCATGGTGGTGCTTATGATGTTGAACATTATTATTGCTCTGCAATAAAAAGAAATTTACAACTTAGAGAAGTATTATCATCCCCTACATTTAAAATTAGAGGAGGCATAATATTTCTCCAAATAATTGGAGATTCTACATATCATATTTTTCCCTACTTATTGAAGCCTTATAATAACAATCTATCTCCAATGGATACTCTTTTTGACAAACACTTATCTATAGGGCATGTGAAGATAGAGAACACATTTGGTATTCTAAAAGGGAGATGGAGGTTTCTTCAAGATGTAGGTGCAAAGCTAGAAAAAGTTTCCCAAATCATTGTGACATGTTGTGTGCTTCATAAGTTTTACAAATGAACAATGTAGATGAACCGGAATCCCAAGTAAATTATATCACAATTCTATAACTCAATTGCATACTCAAGCGATGGAAAGAGATCAAGGAAAGGCATAAAGAGACATTATATTTGGCGAATGGGAAAGACAATATCATATTAGTTTGGAGCAATGATCTACTATTTTTGAAGATAATATATATGCTACATACATTGATTTTATGGACCAATGTTTTGTGAGTGAATAAAGTAAAGTGTTTTACATGTGCAAAAGCTTTGCCATTTGAATTTGCACAATCAATGTCTTTTCTATTTTTTCATGCTCAAGTTGCATTCTCCTCTCCTCGATTTCTTACATTGTTTGAGTGAAATGATGTATCTCTTTTTCCATTCTTTCTCCCAAATCTTCAAAGGATGGTATTTTTTTTTGTATGTTTTCCCTCAACTCCATATTTGTTCAAGGAAGCTTCTTGATTTGCACCATCTTCTCCAATAAATAAATGAGTTCTCTTTATTTGATTTTTCTTTCATATCTTTATCTGATGAAGACGTGCTTACATTAACCCATTCTTTTCCATTGTAGCCTTTCATAAGACCAATTGCCTTATGAGTTTTTCCTATAGTATGGTCCATGTCTTCATAAAACATCCATTTAGAAAGTGGTGCCCCTGTGATGTTTTCCAATTGTTTCTTTTTTTTTTGAAGGTCCTCCTCAACCATTTCCACTTTTATTTGTATTTAATCCCTGTTAATGATGTTCCACAACTAACATTTACTAAATTTTTCCACTTTATTCCAATGTTGTTTTCCAAGGTTTCCATGGTTTATATCTACATACACCTCTTCAAACTTTAAAATTGCTTCTTTCACAACATATTTTGGCCAAAGCTCTTCTTTGCATTCATTCTTCATATCCTCGTTAGTATTATCATTTTCAAATGTTTCAAATGTTTGAGTAAAAGGAATGATTTCCTCAATTTCTGAAACTTGTTTTGGAAAATTATCAACTCTATGATTAACATGAAGACCAAATTTTGAAGCACGGTAGGATTCTTCAACATCAATTGCATCATATGAATTATTTAAATATATTTGTGAATGTGGAATGCAATGACTTGATTTAGGTGTCTCTTTTATATATCCATCTAGACATGGAACATAATTTTTATCATACTCATGAATGATCCAATTTGTTTTTTTTTTGTTTCTTAGACTTGCATGTTTTTCAGAAATGGTGCCCTATCCATGCGCAGTTCTACAATGTTAATAACCTGCAACCATTTATTTATTTATTTCGTTAAAATAGATTACATAAACATTATTCAAACTCTACAAAATTTTGCATTTTCGTGTTAATGTAAAAGGACGCTTTTAATTTTTTAATGGGCCTTGTAGAAAAAATTGATAAGATCATGCAGCTTGGCTCTTACTCTGATAATCTTTCCTTTGCAGTTATTACTCTTCTCCTGGTGTTAATCCTGTTTTGGAAAACTGAGAGAAATTATATGAATGTGAAATGGAAGGTGAAGATGCTTCCTTTTGTAAGAGAGAATATCTTCTCCATCACAACACTGAAAATAAAACATGGTCTTCACGCCCACCAAAAGAACGAGATGAAGAAATATGCATATTGCAAAAACAAAAAAACTCAAATTTTCATTTTGTTGTTTACCACGTGTAGATAAGAAAAAGGATCAACTGAAACGACTAGCAATAAAAGTTGCTTCAATATTCTGATTTGGCAATAAAAGGGGTCACTAATGCAAATTAAAGGTGTTGATATACGTTGATGTTACATGAGTACTAGAAATGGACTTCGAAATCATAAATGTATTCAAAGTACTTAAATGGGTAAAGTTGGTTTGTGTGTGTGTGTGTGTGTGTGTGTGTGTGTGTGTGTGTGTGTGTGTGTGTGTGTGTGTGTGTGTGTGTGTGTGTGTGTGTGTGTGTGTGTGTGTGTATTGATTAGATTTTATTCTTACATAAATAAGACATGGCTAAGTGGGAGTTGTCATTGCAACAATATGTAAGAGAGGACCTTTGACCTAGGTTGTTGCCTTGTTGCAAATGCATTTGAGAATGATATGCCACATGTTTTGATATTGAATTTACATTATTGCTACCAACTTGTAAAGTGATTTCAATAATATCACCATAGCGGGAGCTTGGTGTATGCCTTGTTTAAAATTTTGAACATGTTGAACTGATAGGTTATATTACATGGGAAAAAACAACCGCTCACCAAGAAAGCTTATTTCTTTTCTTTTGAACAAATTCATTTTTGCAAGCTAACAAGGAAAAAATAAATAAAAATAATACTTGATGACTAGCAAAATAATAATTCCCAAATAAAATAATAAAAATGATTTATCTTATGCATTGCCAAAGAAATTCCCCACAAAATATTAAAATTGCTCCACGTTCCCTATGGACATAGGGTTGACGCATACAAGCAAGAATTGGATTAGATCTAGTGTCTGCTCCTCCATCTTCATCTTAGACAATGACATCAATGTTGTTAGAGGCGACGACGATGCACATGCTTGGTGCACCCTGGAATGGCTTTTCCGACTCTAAAAATATGCATTCCATCAAAACATCAATCCTACATTAATTGGCTAGCCTAGTCCAACCTTGGTCCACTATAATATATTATGATCCTTATGCTAATAGGGGTGAAGCCGCATTAGAGGTGGCCCTCCCACTAACATAATGATCGGTTAGTTGTGGGATATGTATGTTTGTTGCCTTGTGATATGTCTCTTCAATGCATCTCGAAATGGCTTCGACGACTCCGCATACCTTACTTGCCTTACCACCCAAATCATGCATACCTTTGCAGTGCATCTTTAAATTGCTTCAATTACTCTACAACCCCTCATATAATACTATTGATATAATATTACACCTCCTTTTGGTGTAAGTGCTACTTTTAATTGCAATATGTATATAATCAAAACAATTAAATTACATTTGATAATTCCCTTGCATCTTGAGTAAATGATTTTAGGTGGATGCACATGTATATGAATATTTATGTCATATATATTAAAGAGTGGAAAATTTTGTCTACATCATATATTAATGACATGCAAAAAAAATCAATGTGTTCACCAAGAGCTTGAGTTACACCAAGGCTTGAAATAAAGCTTGTTACATAGACAACGTACAAGACTTCAAATGCGCTTTTTCCTTGCATGTACGCAAAGTATGAAATTGGTCCCCGAAAAAAGTATTTGATAATGGATTGAGTTTCTCTCCCCATGTTTACAAGTGCATTATATGGCTATTTAATGTCATATAGTGAGATTTGTTACGCCGAAGGCATGTCTACAATGGGAGAGAGCCCTGGGGTCTCTGACATGCGTCAGTGGATAAGTGCTCCGCGTTTTTCCGTACATCGACGTCCGTCCAGAAAGCTTTCCCACCGTTGAAACTGACAAGCTGTGCAGTGTGCATTCCACCGTGGATGCAGCAACAATGTGGCAATGGCAAATGATTTGTCAACATATTATTGGGCAACCAATACGAGCTTTATCTCGGATGCAAATATGAATTCTGTCCACAGATAACAAATTTTGGGTGACTTCGTTCTGAAAAACCATCATCAAATTACAAGTTTGTTCCACAGTGGTGGTTTATTATCATGCGAAGGTTTCAACAAACAACTTCAGTTTCCATGGTGGGGAATCCTGTTTTCCTGCGCACTCGCCCTTGCCTTCACTCTCCCTGTCGGTGTTATCCACGCCACTACTAATCAGGTGATTCTCTCTTTTCAATGCTAAATTTCTACCAATTTAATGTCGTTGTATCACTGAGCTAAATGCAGCAACCCGGGTTGAATATAATCACCGAGTATATAATAGGATATGTGTATCCAGGCAGACCCCTTGCCAATGTAGTGTTAAGAACTTACGGGTATATCAGCATGGTTCAGGCTCTTGCATTTCTTTAGGACTTCAAATTGAGTCACTACATGAAAATCCTTCCACCTCCAATGATTCTTTTTCAGGTAAGGTAGTCTCACTGTATAAATTTTTTCAGGGAAGTTGGAAACGAATTACTTAATATTATGTATGAATGATACAGGTATTAGGTACAGCAATTGCTTCCACGGTATACTTTGGAATGGATTGCTCGCTTTTAGACACCCTTCCCAACATATGAACCCACAAAAATTTAGAATTCACTTGTCCAGGAGACTCGGTTTTTTATAGTTCCATGACTTTATGACGTTAAATAAAATAATAAATAATTCTTAGCGAGTGAATGTAGTCTATGTCCTTCACCGACGATTGATTATTGTTTCTCATATTTTTATATGAACCTTGTATTTTATTAAGGTTCAAAATCGGCAAAGTGATCTCACGGATCTATGGTTGTTTGGTGTAGAGAAACATTAGAAAATTTATAAGAATAAAATATAGTTAGTAAACGATTTCTTTAAATTATGTGAAACAATTAACAGGTGTTTTTAGGTGTCATTTCTTTAAATTATTTTACGTAAATAAAGGTTACATTCACTTAGACCGCATCAATAAATTAAGGTTGTGACAATGTTGTTGAGACAAGTTATTTATGGTAATCTCGAATGTAAAAAAGTCATCAATTTTATAGATGGATCGAAATTTTCAAATCCCACCATTTTCGTTGGATGTATCTATTTTTCCTTTTTCTAAAAATTCAAGGGTGGTTAAGTGCATAGACAAAATGAAAATGGAGATTTTCTTTTGATGGTGGGATAAAATATATTATATTGAGACCTAATTCGCAAACCCTCACATTCTTCACATCATGCAATGATGGCATTCCAAGAGGCTATTCCGTTGGGAAATTATATGAATGGTATACAGACCCTTATCAAGGTTTCCAATCTCTACATAACCTGATATCATAGCAAACAATAAGACCATATTGTGATGAGACATTTCGTCAAACACTTGTCATGGAACCTCACTTTTCCCACAATTAGCATACGTGTCTATGAGGGCGCTTGCTATAAAAAACCTCAAATTGAAACCCACTTCACATTACTTGTTGGTGGATTTTCATGTGATTTCCTTCATTCATTTGATACATCGTATTAACAACGTAAAATAAATCTCGATCGTTTTTCCATGCTTTATTTATTTATTAATTCTTCCCCGTGTTCCATGCTAATAGGTTTTACAGTAAAGCATTTCACCAAGTGAAATAACAAAACAACTTGTCATGGAAATAATTATGGCTGTGTATAGAAGAGATGGGATTTATCTCGAAACATACATTTTTTCGATGTATGCAATAAACAAATCTCCAACCCGTTCAGTTTATATTTCTCGGTGGACTCCTGGCCTGTGACAAAATAGGAGCTTTGAAAAAGGGTATGTGAAGGTGTGGGCACTCAACATGTATATAAATTATTGTTTTTTTATATAACTATTGTTAATATATATTAGTGTATTTTACATATAAATGTATTTCAAATGTCATTCATACTTAACCTATGAAAGTCACGTGTGATAGTAAATTCAAATATTTGTAAATATTTAATACCTGAAACCATTTTAAAAATTATAAACGACTATCTAAATTAACCCCTGCCGTTGGCGATATTTTCGGTCAAACTGCCCATTGTGGAAGTGTGGAAGGTTTTTTGAAATATGTTGATTTTCACACTAGTGTTTTATATATTAAAATGCTTTGGGCATTAGTTGTGTTTGTTTTCCCTCGGTGTTCATAACATGGCGAGCTTTCATAAGACCCTGCTATTATATACAAGAGCCTAAGATAAAAGCTTGTAGCTCTAAATTGCATCAACCCTGCTGACAGAAAAGAAGCTCTCGCAATTCGTTTCTGCAAACACTCATACGCCCAACTGCAAAGGGTGGGTGTAAAATGTGACAAGAAGATAAAATTGCAGTATATTTTCCGTGCATTTTAGTTTCTCTTTTTAAGGGTGAATTGCATTCACGTAAATAATGCGAGTGAAATTGAGGTGATGAATTATAGCACAAATAACAAACATTGTTTGGTAGGGAAGAATATGAGCCATGGAATAGATGAGGGACATGCATGTATTTAATTACCATATTTTTTTCTCCAAATTTTTATTCAAGAATTCATCTTACATAACAAATTAAATGGCATCAAATCTAAAACTTTAACACAATAAGAAACAAAAAAAAATATTAAAAAACCCATTTTCCCCATATTTTTAATACTATTTTTTTGTGTGTGTGTGTGTTCAAACCAATTTTTAGTGCCTTAAAATCAACAATTTTTTTTTTATTTCAGTGACTAAGTGAACCCTCCATACGACTTAACATGGATGCAATACAACGTTATTCTTAAGCTCACTACTTGTTTGATATTGTCCGCTCGCGTTAGTCAATACTTAATTCATTATGTCCCAACTTTGATCCATAGATCAAATGGAATTTTGATGAGGGGAAGCCCTAATCAGTATTTTCTTAGCTATAATAAGCCCTACATCAAATCATACAGGGTAGATGAATTTTTCCAAATGTTGTTGTGAACGCTTTGGTAAACATGTTTGCACATAGTCGAACCTTACATTTGGAAAAAATAAAATAAAATAATAATATGAAAAGTCCATTTTCCCGATATGTCCCTCAAAATAAACCTCGATTTAGAGTTCCCTTTGGCATTCACATCGCACATTTCAGGTGCGATTGCTGATTGTATACACCCAACAAATAAAATAATGTCGAATTGCCCCCCTTGTTTCTAACAAGGGCATTATATGGTTAGATACACCCAACCAATAAAACAAGGCCATGATATGGCAAATCCTGCCGAAGCTGAAGGTTTGTGGTGTGGAGGAGGTCTTTGTTATGAACCTACGCATGACAGGTGAAGACAAGTTGGTTTCTCTATATATTTGTTGTGTGGTATTCGACATTGTAATGATCATTGTATTGTTCAAATGATTGTCGAAACATATTTGTAACATGATTTGTAATATTTAGAAATATGCGTTACAGAGTAAATTAAATATTAAAAAATTAGATATTTTAAGCTTCCAATATCTGACCTCATACTTATGCGAAGGATCTAAATAAGAGTTATTATTTTTCCAACTACGATAAAATACATCGAATTCATCTCCCCAAGTGTCGTACTGGGATTAACAGTGTATTGATCGGTGATTTTATTTATTGGCAAATCTTGGAAGAGCTTGTTTCCCAACGTTAACACAATGGGTGGTAAGCAAAATTGGCATAATCATTACATCACAACCTAGCGACATGTTCACTGGAGTTATGAGCCAACTTACTGTGGTGAGGAAGATTTGAACCTGGATAATGCCCTTAAGAGTTTGACGTGGTTATTTATGAAACGAAGGCAATCGCATAGCAAGAAATGAACTAAAGAATGTAAACCAAATACACTTAACCAAATGATATTGATCATAGAATATCTTAATAGAACTTATGAAAGTTTGTGGTGGCAGTGAACGAGCTTTTTATTCATTACCAATGACTCAGAGGAAAAGTTTTTTAACGTCACATTGATGGAAAATTTATCAGCAGCATATTTACAAACCTCATAGAAATCACATCTTCCAAATCTGTGCAGAAAGGTCAAATATAGTGTTGATATTCTGGGTGCTTTGGAGAATGCAGGGATCCCAGACGGGAGGCAATACAGATAAACATGAGAGGATATAAGTAGATTTTATCACATTGTCAACCTTTAAAAATTATAAAATCTAATGTCCCTACTACATACTGGAAAAGATGGTTGGACTTGGTATTTATGCAACTCGTACGAATTTAGTTAGATTACTAAAAATATTAGTTTTGACAATTATTAGCAGTTGCTTTAATTACTCTACATATGTCAATTTATTGAAAAAATATTAATTAAGTGGTTTTTTAATAAATTAAATATAATTATTTCGGTTAATATTGTTACAGTATTGAGAACTTCATAATATCATATAAGAAGGCAAACAAGGGGAAAAAAAAAAAAAAAGTCTACTCCATGGAAATTATAATCTGGACCGTACTGGACAAAGCAAAAGAAGCCATTAATATTTATATGCAACATTGAGCTTACCAGATGATACCAAACCTATGTTAATACTGTCAAGGCATGTTTGGTTCCACTCATTTCAGGATTGATGGTCCAATGGAGATATAGTGAGTGAATGTTACAATTTACTTAAGTGACAAAAACAAATTCGTACATCATCTCACAGGGATAATTTCATAAAATGTGTCCAAAACATGTAGGCTTATTTTTATGGTTTACCACTTAACTCTAATTTTTTTTTTTTAGTTCTAACACTAGCATATCCCTATCCCTATCCCTATCCCTATTTTTACCTGTATACCAGGGGAACAACATATGTTAACTGGTATATTCAAATGGTATTACTTAGCAAGAAGAGCAGCAGCAACTTCCACCAATGGTGTGCAGCCCAATATGACAGCAAACAGATTCTTGGTGTATATAATTTCCATTTGATGATGTTTCTCCTTCTCTTCCGGTGGAGAAGACTTCATCATTTCAAGAATTGCAGGTGAATGATGAAAGCAGATGTTGCATTGGCATTGGCACCAACTTGAGCTGTGTTGAGGAATGGTAATGTAATTGACAATTCCAGATCTACATTATGACCATCTACTACCATTGCTGCATCAGGAATATAGCTGGAAATTATAGAAGAGGAGGTGGTCTGCTGCTGGAAAAAATCAGTGAATGCCCTCTGCTTTAATGGCTGACCTGCTGGGCTGATTAAAATGACAGGAAGAGTTTTCATTGGAGGATGAGGAATTTGATGCAGCGGTAGCAATGGGGCAATGCGTATAGGGATCCACCCCTTTCTCTAACAACTTCTTTTTCGTGTGTGTTCCAGTAATTCTTTATCTCATTATCAGTTCTTCCTGGCAGCTTCCCTGCAATTAAGGACCACCTGTAACATAATACCATAAAATTATTTCCATGACGAGGAATGGGATTCAAGATACATCTAAGCTATAATTTTATAGGAAAGAAAAGTTCTATTAATGTCTGGATACAAGTCTAAAGTATATTTTAGAGAAATAAATATCAGACAAAGAAAATACCACGGATCTGAATTCTCATGCCAATTGGGTCAAATTGAAACTTCTTCTACACCTAAATGGAGATATTACCAAGTGCAAATCTCATATAAACTTTGATTGAATAAGAATCATCTTCTCTTTTCGTTTTCTAACTATTTTTTAAGGATGAAAGAGAAGTAAAGTGTGTATATAAAAAAAATAATTTATAACTCAACAGCCGATACTCTTAATGATCCTACTTGCTTAAAACAATGGCAAGGAACTCACTTTTTAGGGACTTTGTACTAGATACTCTTTATGGGACTCCAGTTGCTAAGAAAAAGAGAAGTCTTTTTGAAGGAAAGACAATGACTAATTTCTACTCACTAGTTTCCCAGAATAGAATGGAGCTTTATAATAAGCTCATCTTCTTCTGGGGTAAAGTTACCCCATTTAAGATCTGGGCGAAGATAATTTATCCACCGAAGCCTGCAACTCTTCCCGCAGCGCTGCAACCCTGCAAAACGAATACTAATAATTAGACACAGGCCCGCGTGACTGGGATCAGATGAACCTATGGCGAAACAAAACCAATGTCAAACATTATAGATATAAATTGGAATGAACCTGCAACCAGAAAGGTCGTATACATGGTTCATTTTGTTAATAATATTTTTTCTAAATATTATCCAAGTTTAAAGGCCTCAAAGAAACATCTGTTTCCTCTCTCATACACAGTTTGTTGCAGAAACTTTTTTCGTGAAGCTCAAAGTCTGTTAGAAAAAAATCAATTGTATTCTGTCATACACATTTACATTGTATACAGTGAATGTTAAAATCTATGTAGCCATTATACTGGGGAAACTTAAAATCGTTAGAATCTACAATTTCTGTTTTTAAAACATGACAGAGACTGTGGAAACTTAAAGTCGTCAGAAACATCTATCTTTCTAAACATTTTGTACCGCTGAAGCTTAAAATCGCTTCAAACATCGGTTTCCTGTCTCATGTACACACTCTATTTTTTGAAGCTGCACTTCTCCTCAATTAGGAGGAGCCTGTCATGGATATCTACAGTAAATTACTTTAGGAGAAGAAATAGGAGATACAATTAAAATTTGAAAAAAAAAAACATTACAAACTATAGAAACTTGAAGTTCTTCTGCAGATTCTTTTTTTGAGAAAAATTCTTCTGGACATCCTAGACCATGAAAGCTTGAAATCACTGAAATAATTCTATGCTCTAGAAGTTTATAGACATGGATCTCCTTTCCCTTATACACATTTTTTTGTCCATAAGCTCTTTCTAAAAACATTATAGACTTTGAAAACTTAAAGTCTGTTAGAAATGCCATTTCCTTTTCTCTCATACACAGTTTTTGCAGGCTTTTTTCCTTCTAAACATTATACAGACTTTCGACTGTTGTCATTTGACGCCTTTCCTGAGGAGCTCCTGCTGAGCCTTCCGCACTGGATTAGAATGGCGTCGACGTCTTCTTTCGCGCTTGACGACCTCACCAGGTCGTCTGAGTCTTCCTCTTTCTTGAAAGATCCTTTCTTTTTCAAGCTGTTTGTACGCTCGGGCTTCTTCTTAGGAGCAACAACTTTTGACGGTTCTTCCATTGATGACTTCTCTGCTATTTCAGCGTCATCGGCAACAGGCTTGTTGACGGTCGATGTGTCCGTGAGAATCTCATTGATGGCTTCAACGTCGTCTAGAACAGGCTTTTCATCCAATGCAGGAGGATCTACAGGCTGAAAAACGGATGTGGGTATTGACGGGGCTGTGAAATCCTTGGTGGGTTCGGGAGATTCATGCTGCGTGGGCTGTGTTTTCTTCGCATTTTTCTTGCTCGGGCAGCTGCCCATTATTAATGGGTTTGGTTTTTATTTCTGCTCAGAATCTGTACGTGCTATTGAAAATGGGTTTCACAATGCAGGCATGCTTTACACAGTCAATGTCAATGGCATTGGCATATAAGATTGATCTCAAACCATTGCAAGCTCTTAGATCTTAAATCCCAGCCAATTTCTTTGAAATAAATCTCACAGAGCTTAGAGATTTAACTAATGGCAGTAACATAAATGCAGAAAAATACAAATACCCAGATTTGTATACAAAACAGAGCTCAAAACCCTTTGAAAGAAGTTAAGCACATAATAAAGACTGAATCATTGTAGTATAAAGCAAGAAGCGGGAAATTACAGACCACTTCAATATTTTTCAGCAAAATGCCTTATACTTTACGGCCATCCATGATTCAATAAACTTTGCAAAAGAAATCAAAGAAGAAGTAATAACTCACCGTCTCGTCGAGCTTGTGAAACCTTAAGAGATCATCAAAATCAGTGAAAGAATAACGAATCAAGACACCCAAAATGAGCTTCAGAAGACTCGCGCACATGCAGCAGAAATGCGCGCTATTTTCACTGTTTTCGGCTCGAATGCTTGCCGTACGCGACTCCCAAGCGGTCCCTCCATGCTGCCGAGGGCAGAGGTGAGCGCCCTGTACGTCCGTGTCAAATCAATCAACTGTCCCGCGTTCCATCTGTTACTGTAGGCGTTGGAATGACCAAAAACCCCGCCAGCACTTGAAATCAGTCCTCCCAACGGCTAATTCTAAACCCTGTTAGATGTATAGATAATATAAATGAATATATAAACATTTAAAATGCTGTCCTTGAATGTTAGCGCCTTCCTTTAAAATTTGAATAAACAGTCTTCATTTAATGAGTTTGGTGGGTGATTGGGCACGGCAACCCCCGACTTAGTCTCCATGTGCGCAGGTGAGGGGAAAATGCGCAGGTGAGGGCAATCTATTGACTTTTGCGGGCACTGCATTGAAGTGCATGTGCGCGAGCTAAGAATCGACAATGCCATATATTGTAAGAAAATACACATAGAACAAACATTTCAAGGGTTCAGTGTTTGAAGCCAAAATGACAAACAAAAAGGCAGTTACAGTGCTCAAAAAATACAAATGAAATATGATTGTAACAATTAGTTCGAGGACAGAAGAAGACA
Organism: Taxus chinensis; assembly: GCA_019776745.2. Classification (NCBI taxonomy): domain Eukaryota; kingdom Viridiplantae; phylum Streptophyta; class Pinopsida; order Cupressales; family Taxaceae; genus Taxus; species Taxus chinensis. Next base: position 649,969,035 of record CM034151.1, read on the forward strand.
GGCAATCTCGAGCCCCACAACAGCAATCAAACCTCTCATGCACAATGTCCACATTAAATGTAGACCAGGACAAATTCTGTTCTTTTCAAACAGTGATAAATAAAGGGGTAGACCAATCACTTGGAGCCAAAACAAAAAATTGCACCATAAAACTTTAGCCTTAAGTGATTTAAATACACATGGCACAATCTGATTGAAACTGATCAAAGTAAGTAATTGCTAAGATGAAAACAATATCCTAGCCTTTGGCAGGATAATAAAACTATAGCGGCTCAAGACTCCCCACAACTTACAAGTGTAAGGTTACAAGTTTTCTTGTTTATATTTACGAATGGATATCATCATTATATTTAGTATTATTTATGTGAAAATCAATGTAAGACTTATGACCTTGGAAATCGAGGGGTTGTGGGCCGTTTTTTTTTTTGTGATTTTAACTTGTTACCAATAAAAAACATTGGTGATTTTGATAGGTGAGTTCACCAATCGCAATTTCAAAGAGGTTGTTAATTGTCTATGTTAGGTACCAAACATATTATTGAGGATGAATAATTAATTCCTTGTTGTGTCAAAATTATTACTAGTCATATTGTACTACAAATAAAATTAAAATGGCTCCCCACAACTTAATAAGTGGATTTTTTGTCTGTATTGAATGGATGTCATTGTTAGCTTGGGTATTATTTATGTGCAAATCAATGTAAGACCTAGAAATTGATGAGTTGTGGGTTTTTTTTTTGTGATTTTAGCCGTATATACCGGTAAAAATATTGATAACCATAGATAATGACAAGGTGAAATTTTACAAAATTGTATAAATAATTAAATAGTCCTTTATAAATATATAGCAATATATAAATCTAAAAGAAGAAATTATAAAAAAATCGCATATAAGATATAGGTAGTCAAAAAAATCCATTTGAAAGTCAAAAATAATTTGAAATTACAAAAAACATAAACAAATTTCATCTGCTTACATAGGTGGCTATAATAATTAGAATTTAGGAGGCAAAAATATATGTGAATAAAATGTAAATAGAAGAGAGAGTCATCACAAAAGTAAGAATCAAGAACATGAAACTCTTATGGAAGAGTAATTCCTTCTAGCTCTTTTTGATGACGAGATTGTTCGAGCATATAACGAAGGGCATTGACAACTACGACAAACACGATGGGGGCAAGTGGACAAACTTGTCGAATGGAACATTGAAATTAAAAGGACATTGTGAGGTTATTGTTAACCATGAACTCATCTTGTGCTTCGATCAAGAGCATTTGAATGCATTGTCTAAAGAGGGGACCAAGTCCTAACCACTCAATCCTTTTGAGGATAAAATGTCAATGAATCTGATCATATGCGTTGTCAAAACCTATTTTAATAAATGTTATATATTGATCATTATCTTCAACCCATTATTGGGTCATTTTTTATGCATAAAGAAGGTTGTCCAATATATATGATCTTCCTTTTAAGAATATGGTTTCTATGGGTGAACAATATCTTGGGGTATTAGTTTAAACTTCATAACAATAGTCTTTGTAATGATTTTGTAGGAAACATTGAGAAGAGTAATGGGGTGACATATCCCATTCTTTTTTTCCAACTTTAGGTATAATTTTAATTAGGCCACGACCCCAAGCATCCATTGGCCTTTGCTTCCTTATACGCATTAAACAAGTCCACTTAAAGGGTGGGACGTAAATATTAAAATTAAATCAACTAAGAGACCATCCAAGTCAGGAGCATTCTCAATATCCATAGTCTAAAGGGTTGATTCAAGCCTAATTATAGTAATATGTTACTCAAGAAGATGACTAGTACAACATGATCTACCTTTCACAAAATGCATTCATGCACCCATCCTTCGAAAAAATATTCATACTCGTCAAGGTTTTGATCTTAATAAAAATCTTATTATAATGCTAAAAAATATCTCTTGATATCATCGAGTGAGTGGGTCTCCACTTTATCCTCCATAATGATGTGTGAGATGTGTTCATGAAGTTTTTTTTGCCGTAGATATTCCAAAATATATATAAAGTTGCGGTCACCATGTTGAATTTAGAAAATACAAGCCCACATACTTACACCTTGGCCACTATAAATTTCATTCTTTCTTAAAACATCTTCCATTTCTATTACAATGATTTGAATGGTGGTGTTATGAGGATGTTCCTCGAGAGTAAGGATTTGTTAACTAATCATGTCCTTACGACTGTTTACTTTTTCCATCTCTCCTTCGTCATATGTTTTCCATATCATTTAAGGAATTTAATTGTTCTTTCCACAACTGCTTCCCACCATAAATTCCAACATGTGGATGAAGTAGTTTAGGGAAGAAACTCCTAAGAACTAGAATATTGGGTTATCCAATGCATGGAAGAAAGATGGGAAATATTAATTTTGAAGGGGAGATTAGTACAAGAAGGAGAGGAAGGATCCAAGTTGAAGTTGCAAGAAATGGGAGAATGGTTAGGAGGAAAGTGCCAGTAAAGGTTGAAACATAAGGAAAGAAAAAATGTGACTTAACAAACACACTAACATAGCACCGATCAAGTCTTCTCAGTTGTCTTTGACATCCAACTTGATAATTGTACCAAATGAACCAATTGCATGTTCATAAGTTGGGACATCCAAAAGGGGATCAAAAAATTCCAAAGAGTTTTCAGAGTGAAGTCAGGCTAAAAATTCCTCATAGGAGATGGGATGTAATTAAGACCAACTGTGAACTATTTTCTGCTCGACTGTGTTAAAATCACCTCTTAAAATCTCTTTGCGGGGGAAAATTAAAACTTTGTCAATTCCACAAATGACTCATCTTATTGTGATATTTGAAGCATAAATTTAGCTTAATCATATGATTTTCTCCCCAGCACATACCATATCCTAAACACACCTATTTTTTTAGGTCTTCACTCGTTGAAATGATCGTAGAAGAAAGAAAAGATGACAGGAACATAATTACATGTCCACATCCTTGCCAATTCGCAACGTTTTACCTTTTTCTATGGACATGAGCTCTAAATCTCCACCCTTTACCTGAATATTTGCTTTCTCCTTCCATAATTGATCATTTGGGTTGAATATTGACTCTAAAGTTACAAGGCCCTTTGGTAATTTGTTGGTTCTCAGCTGCACCACTTGGTCACCATACTGATGTTCCAACTTGTCTTGGTTTATGGCAGAGAACTCAGCTTCTTCCTGTAAAAAATTGACAATTTGTTGATCGTTCTTGAAGACTTGCCAGCTTATAATGTTATCTGGAACAGCTGGTCTGACAACCACTTTAATATGGGGCTGAGATTTCTCACTCTTGATACTCTCTACTACATTAAATGTCGCCCCAATTGCTTCCAATCTGTCTGCTGCTTCATTTTTCTTCCTTGGGATGGAATTGATGCTAAAAGCTTCAAAATATTTGATGAGATCCCATATTCGATTCTTGTAGTTTTTTAACATATCATTCTTGGTAGCATTTTGTCCTTGGACTTGATTCACAACCAGCTCACTATCGCCAAATGCTTGTAAGTTTTTAATCCCCCTCTTTCTTACCCAATGTAGTCCATGGATCAAGGCTTCATACTCTATGGTGTTGTTTGCGCAAGAAAATTGGAAACAGAGGGCTGAATAATATTTCGTACCTTGAGGTGAAACGAACATAGATCCTCCTCTGGCTCCTTGTCTACTTCTTGAGCCGTCAAAGAACAACTTGTCATACCGTCCATTATCATCTTTGTGGCCTAGCCTAGTGATGCTAGGAAGAGGATGATTCTCCTCGTGTAAACAGTAAACTCCTAGCTCAGAATCCTCTATTTCCTTGTAAAGGATCAAAAGCATGCCTCTAGCTTGCCCATTTGTCAAGAGTCAAGTCTGGAATACACCTAACCTTGGTATCTACCTCGTAAGTGCTTAGGAGGTCTTCCTGATCAAAAGTTGAACGGTTCGCATTGATTGGCTGGGTACATGAGGCTCGATATGGAAATCCACAATGGGCTCAGATATGATCATAGCCTTAGCTCCATACCTTGTTCTAAAAAGCATGTGTGACCAATCAATAGACAAATAGCCTCCAATTTTAGCCGTGAAGTCTCTTGACAAACACAATGTAAAGTGTGGTGGAAAGTCTATGATTGATACATTTTGCAATATGGTCACATTGGGGCATGTGTGGAATGCGAGGCTCAAATCCTTGATGATTCCAACTGTTTGTTACCGTTGTCCCATCCAACTACACTACGCCCTTGGAGATGACTTCGTATTAAAGACCCAGTTGATCGGACTATTTGCTTCGGCATAACCGAGCTACTTGCTCCCAAATAAATCATGCAATTATGTATCAATTTGTCCCCAATGATCAATGAAACATAGAGCGGAGAAGGATTTAGATTCTTACCTTGTTGTCCTCCATGATTTCCTTCAGGCTGAGCTGCATTGGTAAGCACTTTCTCTCATTCATTGGGGGGGTTGATTTGAGACTGATCAATTGGCCATAACAGCCTGCAACAAATCTCTCTGTCCTGGGATAGCCAACAACTCCCACATTGAGATGTTTAAATTTGTTTTCTTCATCTATTCAATGATATTAAATGGGGATGAGTTATCTTTTTTCTGCCCCTTTCCTTGCACATTCTTCTCTTACACATGGGTCATTACAACTGGTACATGAGCGTGTCTGGAAGGTGGCTTGGGCTGACTCTACACATTGGGAGTTGCACTTTACAGGGAAACAGAGAGTTGTGGACCGTTTGACTAGGAGGATTGCCCCTCTCCAATATTCCACTTCTTGGACCGTGTATTTTCTTCCACACTATGAGTAGGTGCTCGATTCATACGACAGAAATCTTCAGCCTGCCAACTAAGAAGCATGGTCTCACTTGGAGGTGCCTCTTTCTGGGTTTCTTAGTGTTGATTTTCCTCCTGACTGGGCCTCTTGGGGCACACCCAATGGTCTATACAATTAATTCCTAGTTTAGTGCACCATTGAAACATGTCGAATGGTTATGGGGTTGATTGCATGGGGAAACACCAGTCATATTCTTTAGCCATGTTGTTTTGTGTTGGAACCAAGGCCCTCGATGTCGAAGCTACATTTGGATCATATGTTCGGAAAGGCCTAGTAGCTTGGGGTTGTCCTTGGTTTTGGTTTTGATTTGTAGCCTGAGCTGGCGGTCTATTTTACTGAAATGGGGGTCTAGCTTGATATTGGGTTTGAGGTTGATACGGCCTAGAACTCTGAGCTTGTTGTCTCTTGATAGTCACTAATTTATTCCCTAGGTTCTGCAGTTGTTTTATAACCTCTTGTAGCTCTTTTGAAGTGTTAGAAGATGAGGTGGAGGCTTCAACTAAACTTTGATTCCTTGGGGGCAGGGTATGGGAGCTAATGTGGGTGTTTGACTAGTGCTTGGAGCTCCTAGTTCTAGATATAGAAGCATAGGTGGGTCTAGGTGCAAATTTACCAACCTGAATTAAGCAATTTTCAGCTCTAATAGCAATGTTTATATGAGGTGGGTAAAGTTCTACCTCCCATTGACTGAATCATCATGGCAATATCAGAATTTAAAGCTCTAAGGAAGTATAGAAAAGCACCTTTGTCTGTTGGTCTCACGGCAACTGGAACCCTATCCCACGTATGTTAGAATATGAAGTTGAAATCAGTCAACTGCTTATTAGGGGCCTTTCTTGATGGTTGTCAAATGTTCCAACAAGGATAGATTGTCACCTTTTTCTCTAAATTGGTTATGAATGGCTATACACAGATGATCCCAATTCTAGATAGACCCTTGTTAAACTCCTAAACTATTGCAAAGCTTTAACCTTAAAGGATGATGCTAATAACTTAACAACAATATCCATTTCAACAATCTCATGAATTGCAGAGACATTTGGAATGTCTTGAACATGATCACCAGGAGTAGTCTGGTGAAATATCTCTTGTGGGATACTACTTAAATTGCACAAAAAATTGAAAGTTTACAGCCAAATAAAATATTGATTTTTGCAGATTTTTATAATAAGGACAACGAACTAAAGAATATTAAAATCTCCCAAAAATATCCACTCGAATTACATGAAAATTTAATGAGAGATCGATATTATTATAAAGGACATAATAACACTATTTTTTGGAGTTTTACAGAAACTAAAATGCTGCCAAAAAAAGCACCACATGCCCTAGACAGTTGGAAAACTTCAGAGGTTCGTAACTCTCCAAATACAAGAGCAAAAATTAAGGGTCTTTGGAAATAAGATTAAAAAATATAGGAAATAATATTTCCAGCTTCAGATCTGAAAATGGCTGACTGGAAACCCTCCAAATAAATGTTGCAAGTCACCTCACTTGGAAAGGGGTTGGAAACTACTGGAGGCGCCTTCAAAGTGATGTTAAGCCCTGCCCAAATGGCTGTCGTAAATCTGATCTGGGACCCCTTTGATTATCTTCACCAAATTCCCCCAAAAATACTCAAACCCTTGGGTCTGAACCCTCTGATAATATCTCTGTAACACAGCCCTGAAAGCGGCTCCAAAATGGCAGACTAGGGTAGATCTCTCACTACCAAAGAATGCCCTGCTAGCTAGGGACGGGTCTCTCACCACCAAAGCTAGGGTCCCTTTGGGATTTAAGTCCCACAAGTTGTAGATGCGGTAAACAATAGTTGCACATGAAGGAGAATAAAATGTATGTGAAAATTCCCTTTCCTTTCTCTCCCAGCTCCTTATATACTTCTCCACGGAAAAAGAGCCCCAATAACCCTAGACGCATTTCATTCCATGGAGGGGCCAATAAAATAAAAGTAACTAAAGTTACTTTTTCCTTTTTAAGTCACCATGGACCAAAAGTGACCCCCAAACGCAAAAACTTGAATATTAGAACCATGTGGCCCCTTCCTAATAGCTCCCAGCGTCCACAGCCCCTTAGGTCTGACCATGGCTTGGACTCGACCTATCCCTTAGGCATTTGGTGTAGGAAAAGGGGACATTATAGTCCTCCCTTCCCGAGAAACGTTTGACCACAAGCATTATCCTCTCCTGCTGCAGAAGTTGAATACCACACCATAAGTTTCTCCACCTCACCATATCGTCAACCAAGGATTGGTGTAATCCGAAGTAACCAAGAAACCCCATGCAATCATCATGACCTCCATATTATATCGAGAGGCAATGTTGTCCATGAAGTAGAATGATACCCAAACTGACTCTCCACTAGTACCCACACCGAGATTGCTAATCTGTCAAATCCCTACCGATGCAAGGCTGTCATCATGTGATCACTCACTACCTCTCCACTCACCTCCTAGGTATGAAAGTCCACTCTGAATCTTGTAGAATCCCCTGGATCAACCTGTGAAACAACCTGTATACACACAAATGGTGCTAACTCTCCCACATGACCTACACTCGTGTGAGAGCAAGGGCTCCTCATAATGTATCTCAATGTGTCCCATGGGGGAAAAGTTCAAAGACTCCAGTAGATAGTCAACCGATAATATCATCTCCACATAGTCCGCCTCTTGCATTGAATGTGAACCTACCGAATAACCATGAGTCAATTTCGTCTCTCAACTGACTAGCATGCGGGCGAAGTGCTCACCAGATATAGATTCAATAAAATACATAGGAGTGCTATCCCATGTCAACTTAAAAAATGATGAACCTGTAAGCTCTGACTTATCATGGTGACAAACCGTACATGCCTGTATAAAGTTGAGGATATCCTCACTCAACATATGCCATATGAACCTCTCTGATATGAACCTGTAGGTCTCATCGAAGATCAAGTGCCTAGTCACGGAAGAACATTGAACATGTCGCAATATCTCCATCCTCAACCATGAATCTAACACAAGGTACAATCTGACCCTGATAAAAGATCATCTCATCCTCCAATCTGTAGTTGTCATCCTATATGTGACCATCCAAAATCTCACAAGTGTGTCGGTTCTTGGAGTACTCAACAAACATATGAGATCTCAAGTCTACCGAAACCTCAGATAACCAACATAATGATAAACTCAAATGGTCTGAATTTGTAATCCCAATCTCTGTAACTATCTCATGTGTAACACTATTGGTTACACCCACATCCACGACTCCACTCACCCCGTATAGAGTCAAATTCTCCATCATATCTAGCTCACTCCCCAATTCAACATCATCTGACTCACTCCCCACATAAGTCATCATGGTGTGCTCTGTGTCTACAGCAAACCATCCGTCAGAATAGGAGTCATCATATATCCCACTTGTCTCATACCTTTTGATATCACCATGATCCACAAGACGTTGAGTTCCTTCACAATTCAACCGCTACAACGACATGCTTCTTTCTTCACCAATCACATCTTTTGCAATCTGCCCTTGTATACCATGAAATCTGATTTCTTTGTTTTCCTTGAAATTTTTCAGTTTATCCACATGAGAGATGAATGCAAATTTCCAAAAATATGGAAGCCAATATGTCCAATGAATGATTCCAACTTCAAAGAACCCAAATGTACAAACACATTCAAGTACTTCACATCTCTTAATGACAATAAAGAAATGAGTTACCTTCTTTGTGCAAGACATGTCTTTTCATGGACATAACTCATCAATTCCTTCTATGTTGGGAATACACATGGCTGCTCCCTAATCATACTTTATTCTCTTTCCCCATATTTTCATTTCATCGTAAATGTAAGAGAAAGGGAGATCAAATTTAAAACTCATACATCCATAAACTTTATCATAAGGAACTTCATACCTTTTGTTGTACCCATTGATTCTCGTCATGAGAGAAGACAACACATCTGAAATAACATAATTAGGGCTGCTCATCATAACTTTGTAGCTCAAAATTTCTGATATAGGATCAGCATCTTCATTCTCCTTTGATTTTTCAACACATGCATCATTGTCTTCCTTAACATCATGCAACCCATTGCATCCCAAAATAAGGTATTACCTCTAGTAAATTAAACCACAATAAATATACCACATACCTCATGTCCTTTAAATATCATGGGCTCCTACATTATTTTCTTTGCCAACATATGCTTATTAGCTAAATCAAGAGCAATGTGAATGGAGGATGTGTTTATCCCATCTAGTATACCTTGAGACGTGATTATGAAATAGTCTTCCTCAATCATCCAAACATGTAAATTTTGTCCCAAATAATAGAAACATGACAACAACATAAGAGAACTCAAGAAGCTAGGAAAATGGTAACCATTCTCATACCTTAGGATGCTAAAGTCATGAATGTACCTTGATTTCAACTCTTTTTTAACAGAAAATTGCACCTTGATTCTTTGAGCACTTTGAGGACCAAATGCCCCACTAACCCTTCCAAGGGTTACACCATGTAGCTGGTATAAAAATCAGTCATGGGCTCTATTAATAAATCATTTTCTCTTCTCTTTATGACTGTTTGGTTATACACAGTCCAGCAAGCTGAAGATGATTAAAAAATATCCTCTTACCTTTTTTAGCAATCAGAAAACCCATGCTAGTACCTTGAGAGTTACTCTCCCTTCTTGCACCGGAGTCTCCAATGAAGAAATCATGTTTGCCAACACTTGTAATCCCAAAAGACACATTTGAATTCCTTCTTTTGCTTATGAAATCAGTCACAAAGTTTTCAAAATCAGAATTGATAGTTTTGGATAATTACAACATATTACTAGGATCCCATACCTTATAATGCTCATGAACCATTGTATCATGTAAGGTCTGTCATCTTTGCTTCTCTTGTATCTCCTCATAAAGAAGATTAAAAATCTTTGTCTTCATGATGACTTAACCTTTCATGCACCAAATTCTTAGCATTCTTATCGATAATGGGCTGAATACCATCATGATAAAACTGTTGGAATGATATAGGATGAAGATGATGAAATAAATCCATGTGACTACTAGCCTCCTTATAAAGAATATCATCAAAAGGTTCACCTTCTATTATTGATTTATAAACCTTCAAAACAACACCATCCCTATTGTGATTCATGATTTTAGATGGAGAATAAGTGGAACAAGAATCAACACCTTTCACAAATTTATGCTCATTACTGCTTGGTAAATCCATCCCATATGATAATGACTTATTGTTTTAGAGGATTGATAGGTACCTTTTGGATTGAAATATGTTTTTAAATTTTGTAACCAACCAGCCCTGTTTGTTCATACCTTTCAATGCCATCAATGTCCTCAGTGTGTTCAAGATAGACATATGTTGAGTTGCCCCCAACATTCTTGCTTGAGTTCCCGTTAAAAGTATCTGAAAGCTGATCAAAAGTTGGTTTGGAAATTACAACATGCTGCAATTTTACATAAGTGTCCGTGTGAGGCTCCTCCTCATGAGCAAGTTTCTCTATAAATACTTTTTTCATGGGTGTATACTTCCTTACATCATTTGCCCACATCTTTTTCCTTGAACTCTTGTAAGTGTTGTCTTACTTGGGTGGCTATCAATCTAGCAGCTCTAGCTCTATTATTCCATTCCTCACACCATTTTAGAGTTTCCATTACATCCTCCTTGCTTGCATATACAAATTTCTTCTCCTAAGCTAGAATATTTTCTCTGACAAGCAAAGTTTCACTAACGCAATTATTTTTCTCGATGGAAATCGTACCTTTTTCTCTAGAAGCTTCTTCTTCTTCGAATGAGTTATTTTGTAATTCATGCACTGGCATATGATGATCATGATTGGGCTTTCTACCAATCTTCATCATGCAATAATCTGGAAATGACATATTATCTCTAAAACCCTTATTCAAAGATTGGTATTTCCTCCAACAAGAATCCTCATCAATCACCTCTATTGGGTGCCCTTTATTATTGTTCTCACCTTTTTCCTTATTGTCCCAATATTTGCTTTGATTCAAATTCTGAGTGAGATAACTCAAATAAAGGTTAGTGGCTTCATGTTGTTTCACCATGTTGGTGAACATTTCCTTCATAAAACTTACATTGGGATCTTTCCAAAATACTATATTTAACCCACATAGGCTGGAGGAACAACAACTTTGATACCACTGAAATATCCCTTGTGGGATACTACTTAAAAATGCACAAAATATTGAAAATTTACAGCCAAATAAAATAATAATTTTTGTAGATTTTTACAATAAGGACATCGGACAAAAGAAAATTAAAATCTCCCAAAATATCCACTCGAATTACATGAAAATTTAATGAGAGCTTGATATTATTATAAAGGACATAATAACATTGTTTTTGGGAGTTTTTACAAAAATTAAATTGCTGCCAGAAAAAGCACCACATGCCCTAGACAACTGGAAAACTTCAGAGGGTTCATAACTCTCCAAATACAAGAGCAAAAAATTAATGGTCTTTGGAAATAATATTAACAAATATAGGAAATAATATTTCCACCTTCAGATCTGAAAATGGCCAACTGGAAACCCTCCAAATAAAGGTTGCAAGTCACCTTGCTTGGAAAGGGGTTGGAGACTGATGGAGGCACCTTTAAAGTGATGTTAAGCCCTGCCCAAATGGTTGACGTAAATCTGATTTAGGACCCCTCTGATTATCTTCACCAAATGCCACCAAAAATCCTCAAACCCTTGGTCTGAACCCTCTGATAATATCTTTGTAACATAACCTTGAAAGCAGCTCCAAAATGACAGACGAGGGTAGATCTCTCACTACCAAAGAATGCCCTGCTAGCTATGGACGAGTCTCTCACCACCAAATCTAGGGTCCCTGTGGGATTTTACTCCACAAGCTGTAGATGCACAAACAACACTTGCACATGAAGGAGAATAAAATGTATGCCAAAAGTCCCTTCCCTTTCTCTCCCAACTCCTTATATACTTCTCCAGGGAAAATGACCCCCAATAACCTTAGATGCATTTCATTCCATGGAGGGGCCAATAAAATAAAAGTAACTAAAGTTACTTTTTCCTTTTTAAGTCTCCATGGTCCAAAAATGACCCCCAAATGCAAAACTTGAATATTAGAACCACGTGACCCATCCTAATAGCTCCCAGCATCCACAACCCCTTTGGGTCTAACCATAGGTTGGACTTGACCTGGCCCTCAGGCCTTTGACGTAGGAAAAGGGGACCTTACATTTGGTTCTCTCCAGTGAAATATGGAATGCTCTCTAATGCTGGCAATTGGAATTGGATTTTTGTGCGTTGAGAGCCAGTGGGGCTGCTGCCAGTGAAATTGACGTAGGAGTTAGGTTGCGTCATCCTGATTGGTTGAAGGACTCTGTTGTTGCAGAATCATAAACACCCCTGAAATATGTAACTTGATGGGTTACAAATCCTTAGTGTGACTACACAACATGGAGCATCTCTCAAAGTGTGGGACTTTGCGAGTCGAGAGAGCTCTCTGGATGAAGGTCGACTCCTATTCCTCTATTCAGGTGCACACGTTCAGATTACAGAGGGTCTATCCTAAATCCTATTCTAACTTACCAAGGAGACAGGGTTAAGGGAATACAAGAAATAAAACCTAATCTAACAGAGGTGATGCACCAAAGGAATGATGAACATTTGCATTTACTTTTAAACACAAACCATTAAAATGTAAAACAATATCCATGCACAGATGACCAAGATTGCAATGAGGGATCAAGAAGAAACAATAAAGCATAAGAGGGGGTTGAAATCATCCACAGACTTATTCTATTGCTCCAAGAATTGATACAGTGCATTACAACAGCCAAGAGGTAGAAATTGCATTACAATTTGGATGGAGGGGTTCGAGACTCCACGAATTCACCTGCAGAGTAGAGAAAAGGGAGGGCACAAAGCAAGAATGTCCAACCTCTTGAAATTGTCCCTCTTGTACAATATATAGGAAGAATGAGAGAGAGAAAGGAGGGAAAATCCAACCCTGTTCCAACCGCCCCTGAAAGGGCATTGAATTCCCCTACCACAATGATGGGTCTCCACTGCAACACCCATGCCCCCGTCATTGTTCCTTGCTGGACAAGAAGGGAAACCCATTCTTCATCATGGTGGCAGGTAGGAGACTTGATGGCCTCAAGTAATGGTGGGTCGAAATATTAATGGTGGTAGGTGGGTAGCAGGTGTTGAGAGCTCTCTAAAACATCCCCTCTTGCTTGATTTGGAGCTTCTGATCGAAAGATATGGCCGCCTGAAGGCACTTTGGATCTGGAGTCCTTTCGCATGATCCATGTGGTGGTCTCGCGTGTCTCAAATTTTGTCCCCTCCTCTACACTTTTGAAGTTGTACCAAAGAGACACGTGGCGGCTTCCGCGGGCCTGCTCTATTTCCTTTATATTTTGCCCAAGCTCCCCTATTGGCGGAGACACTATACCTGACCTGAGACATGTGGAGAACCGGTGCATGTTTGAGTCTTTACTTTTGATCACCCCTTTGAAGTTGCGTGGACGATGACACATGGAGGCCTTCGCAAGCCTATCTCAAGCTTGGAATTTTCAATGACAGGTGTTCCCTTTTTTGGACCTGGGACACATGGGAGGCTGCACTTGTTTGGGATTGGCCTTTGGCCAAACCTTTTGAATTTGTGCCATGAGGCACATGGTGGCTTCTGCTTCCTTTTATACTTAGTTGATTCGATTTCATTGCTTTTTTGGCTAAGTCTACTTTTGGCTTGGCTGGGCCATTTGTTTGACTTTTAGACACTTTGGAGGTCTTGAGACACATGCAATTTGGGCCTTTCCATACTTAGCTAATTTTATTTTTGCCCTTTTTTACTGCTTGAGGACATGTGGAAGCTCCCGCTCACCTTTTGTACTTAGCCTCTTCGATGACACATGGCTCCCCGCTGCCTAGAGACTTTTCAACTGCCGACTCTGTCCTCCTTTTGACCTGGGACACGTGGAGGCTTTGTGCTTGTTTGAGTCTCTGCCTTTGGATCCTTCCTTTGAAGTTGCATCGTCGAGACATGTGGGGGCTTCCACTGACCCTCTTATACTTAGTCTGATTTTAGGCCCGCTTGTCCCTTTTCCACCCATTTAGGAGTCCACTCATCAGACCTTAGACACGTGGAAGCTACGTGCTCATTTAGGGACTGTCTCTTGGGTCTCACTTCTGAAGATGCACTGATTAGACATGTGGCACCCTCCGCGGGTGTGTTCTTTACTTAGCCAATTTTGGCCAATGAGACCCCTCTTTTAGACCCTGACTACGTGGTGGGATGGCACTCATTTGGGACTACCTTTCGGGCTTGACCTTTGAAGATGTGTTGTTGAGGCACATGGAGGCCTCTGCTGACCTTGTTGCACTTAGCCATTTTAGGCCTGCTCCTCCTTCATTTTTTTTAGCTGGGTCCCTTCTACTTGTTTAGGAGTGACTTTGTTGGGTTCTGGACATGTGGAGAGCTGGCACTTGTTTGGGGTCCCCGCTTTGGATTCTCCCTTTGGGATTGTGCCGATGAGGCATGTGGCTCCTTCACTCATTTGGGGATTGCCTTTTGGTCTTGGCCTTTGGAGGTGCGCCGTTGAGGCACGTGGAAGCTTCACTGATTTTCTTATACTTAGCCGATTTGGGCCTGAGTGGATGCTGCCTTTCTCCATTGTTCTCCTTGTGCCTCTGGTCTCTTCAGACTATTTTCTCCTTTTCCGACCCTGCCCCTTCATTGACGAATCCACCCACCTCTTGATTTGGGATCGATTATGAGCTCACAGGACTGGACCAACCCTTTGATTTTCTCCTATGTAGGGTGTGTTTGATTAATTTTTCCTAAGGGAAAAATTGGTCAACAATTTGGTGACTCGCGGGATCACCTGCCTGCTAGGTGAATGGATCAGCTGCCTTATTGTATCCATTGGGCACAAAGTCATGGGTGGTAGCCTGATACTTTTTCTGGTCCCATTCTTGAAGCTTGAATCCGACGCTTGCACTTGGTGACCTTGAACCTGCCCTGTTGTTCTGGAAATGGACTCCCTCGAGACCCGATTTTAGTTGCTCTGTATTTGTTCTATTTTAAAATTAGCAACTGTTATGAAACTATGGGTCTCCCTGTTGTAAATGTTGAAGGGCCTGATACTGGTCTTCACCTGGAGGTGCACATCGAATTGTACAATGATGCAAACCTGGAGCAACAAAAACCTGTGCCAGAGCACTTAGGGAAATAAAACCTATGCTATAACAAGACAATGTGCACATGCACTTAGAGAAATTAAAATCCTATGCTAATATTTACAAGGGTGGAACCTTCCTTTTTAGTAGCAATGTTTAAGATGGATCCTATTGACCGGAATCGGAAGTTCCTCTCCTTCCAATGTAGACAATTGGAAGGCATTGCTACTTTTACATCCTGTGACCATGTAGGGGCCACTCCAAATGGCATCAAATTTGGAATGCCTTCCTGGTTTTTCCCGATCTGCATCCCACTTCAGAACTAAGTCCCCTTCCTAAAAGGTCCTTGCTCTTGCTTTCTTATCAAACCATCTCTTAATTAAGGCTTGATCCTTTTCCATTGTTTGAACTGCATGTTCCCTGATTTCTTCTAGTTCAAACAGCTCTGCATACCTAGCCTCCATCGGTTCGAACTCAGGCAACTCCAACTACTTCATGAGCTCTAATGTTGGAAATTCTAAAGATATGGGAAACACTACCTCTTTCCCATAGACTAATTTGTAGGGAGAATTACCTGTTGACCTCTTAGGGGTGACTCTATCTTCCCAAAGAGCCGATTTGAGTTTTGTGTGCCAAGTTCTCTGATTCTCATCAAGAGTCCTCCTGATGATTCTCAACAAGTTCTTGTTCGTGGACTCTACTTGGCCATTACCTTGAGGGTAATAGTTTGAAGAGGTGCTGAGATATACCCCATTCTTGACAGCCCATTCAGTAATTTTTGTGCCAAGGAATGCCAATGCATTGTCTGATATGATAGTAGCAGGGGCACCAAACCTTGTGATTATCCCTTCATAGAAATCCTAAGATGCTGGATTCATTTGCCTCCTTAAGTGCCACTACTTCAGTCCACTTGGTGAAATAGTCAGTCACTGTGAGTATCCACTTGTGGCCCTGGCTTGAATTTGGGTTGATCACTCCAATGAAGTCCAATCCCCATTGCATGAATGGATGATTTACCAAAATTGGGTGAAGAGGCAGGGCTGCTAACCTTTCCTTCCCTGTGAAGAATGCACACTTCTTGCACTTCTTGATCCATGAGTAGCAATCCCTAAACATCGTAGGCCAATAGTAACCAGCCCTCATAATTTTGAGTGTTGTTACCCATGGAGCAAAGTGGCCTCCAGCTTCTCCATCGTGGAACTCATGTAACACTTTCTCAATTTGGACTGTCCTAATGCACCTTAATAGGATGTCATTGATGTCCCTTTTGAACAAAACCGTCAACAAGCACATATGGGATGGCTTGTAATCTAAAGTACCTTCTCTTTGTTCTTCTCATTTCTGGAGGACATGAACCCATTTGGAGATAATGCACCAAATCTTGAGTCCAACATGGAATGGGTGCATCGTTAGCTGGATGCTCTGGCTCATTCTGCATTAATAAGACAACCTCTTCTTCATCCGCTGACTCAGTTTGTTGCTTGGAAGTGAGTTGTTCACACAGACCCTTTACCACGAACCATCTTGGTCACTTTGATTTCAATATCATACTCCATTACATGAGTGATCCAACCTCTCTCTTCTCATTCAAGTCCTTGTTTAGGAGAAATTCCTTGACACCAACATGAGACACTAGTAGTTGAATCTTGTTGTTTGAGACCAAGTGTCTGAACTTCTTCAAACTCCTAATGACAGCAAGGACATGCTTTTCAATGAAAGAATACTTTACCTTGTAATCTTCCAAGCCTTGACTGAAGAAGGCTATGGGCTGTTTTGAACCTTCCTTGTTAGGTTGAACCAAGATAGCTGAGATTGTGTCTGACCCTCCAAAAGCATACAACATGAAGTCCTTTGAAAAGTTGGGTTAATGAGAGTTGGGGCCTATGATATTGCAAGCTTGATGGCCTCAAAACTCTCTTTTCCTTCTGCTGTCCATTTGAATGCAAGACCCTTCTTTAGCATCATCATTAAAGGCTTTACAAGAGTGGAAAAATTAGGCACAAACTATGAACAAAGTTTATCCTCCCTAAGAAGCTTTGGAGGGATTTCTTGTGATGTGGCAGTGGTAGTGTTCTAATGGCTTCAACTCTTTCAGGGTCAATTGTCAACCCTTCTTTTGAGACAATGTGGCCCAACAACTTGCCCTCGTGTGCCAGAAATACACACTTCTTTGGATTCAATGACACTCCGAACCTTCTACACCTTTGAAATACTTACCTGAGGTGAAAGAGGTGGTCTACTTACATTCTTTGAGAAGACAGTGATATCATCTAGATACACCAGCACCATCTTGTTGATCAAGCCTTTGAACGCCATATCCATAGCTCGCTGAAATGTTGCTCCATCATTGGACAATCCAAATGGCATCTTCTTGTAAGCATATGTGCCCCATTTTGTGGTGAAGGCCATCTTGTACTGATCTTCCTCTTTCACCATTATCTGATTATAGCCTGAGTATCCATCTAGCAATGAAAACCTTTTGGAGCCAGCTACAACCTGCAAGATCTATTCCATTGATGGAAGTGGATAATGATCCTTGAGTGATGCTCTGTTCAGATCATGAAAGTCCACACACAGTCTGATTTCTCCATTTCTTTTCCTCACAGGCACCAAGTTTGCAACCCAACTTGAATGCTTGATAGGGAAGATGATGTTGGCCTCAATTAGCTTGTTCAATTCTTTCCTCATGAGAGGTTCAATGTGAGGGTTTACTGGCCTTTGCTTATGTCTGAAAGGCTTAGATCCCAGATCCAGCTCAATAGTGTGTTGTGCCAACCTTGGGTTGAAACCTCTTAAATCCTTGTAAGTCCAAGTAAAAGACATCTAGGAATTCTTGACAAAGTTGAATGAATTCAGATTTTTCTTGTTGAGTACTTACCTTGCCAATTTGCACAATGTTTTTCCTTCTTCTATGGAAATGGGCTCTGAATCTTCACCCTTTACCTGAATATTTTCTTTCTCCTTCTGGAATTGATCATTTGGGTTGAATATTGACTCCAAAGTTACAAGACCCTTTGGTAATTTGTTGGTTCTCAGCTGCACCACTTGGTCACCATACCATTGTTCCAACTTGTCTTGGTTTCTGCAAGAGAACTCAACTTCTTCTTGTAAAAAATTGACAATTTGTTGATCATTCTCAAAGACTTGCCAACTTGTATTGTTATCTGGAACAGCTGGTCTCACAACCACTTTAATATGGGGCTGATATTTCTCACTCTTGATACTCTCTACTACATCAAATTCACCCCGATTGCTGCCAATCTGTCCGCTGCTTCATTTTTCTTCCTTGGGATGGAATTGATGCTAAAAGCTTCAAAATATTCGATGAGATCCCATACCTGATTCTTGTATTTTTTTAACAGATCATTCTTGGCAGCATTTTTCCTTCAGACTTGATTCACAACCAGCTCACTATCGCCAAACACTTGTAAGTTTTTAATCCCCCTCTTTCTTTCCCAATGCAGTCCATGGATCAAGGCTTCATACTCTGTTGTGTTGTTCGAGAAAGAAAATTGGAAATGAAAGGTTGAGTAATATTTCATACCTTGAGGTGAAACGAGCATAGCTCCTCCTCCGGCTCCTTGTCTACTTCTTGAGCCATCAAAGAATAACTACCATACCTCATTATCATCTTTGTGGCCTGGCTTAGTGATGCTAGGAAGAGGATGATTCTCCTCATGCAAACAATAAACTCCTAGCTCAGATTCCTCCATTTCCTTGTAAGGGTCAAAAGCATGCCTCTTGCTTGCCCATTCATCGAGAGTCAAGTCAGGAATACACCCAACCTTGGTATCTACCTCATAAGTGCTTGGGAGGTCTTCCTGATCAAAGGCTGAACAATTCACATTGATTGGGATGGGTACATGAGGCTCAATATGGAAATCCACAATGGGCTCAGATCTGATCGTAGCCTTAGCTCCATACCTTGTTCTAAAAATCATGTGTGACCAATCAGCAGACAAATAGCCTCCAATTTTAGCTGTGAAGTCTCTTGACAAACACAATGCAAAGTGTGGTGGCAAGTCTATGACTGATACGTTTTCAATACGGTCACATTGGGGCATGCGTGCAATGTGAGGCTCAAATCCTTGATGATTCCAACCATTGTTACCATTTGTCCCATCCAACTACACTACGCCCTTGGAGATGACTTCGTATTGAAGACCCAACTGATCGGCTATTTGCTTCGGCATGACCGAGCTACTCGCTCCTGAATCAATCATGCAATTATGTACCAATTTGTCCCCAATGATCAATGAAACATAGAATGGAGGGGGCTTTAGATTCTTACCTTGTTGTCCTCCATGATTTCCTTCAGGTTGAGCTGCATTGGTAAGCACTTTCTCTTGTTAATTGGGGGGTTGATTTGAGGCTGACCAATTGGCCATAACAGCCTGCAATAGATCTCTCTATCCTAGGATAGCCAACAACTCCCACATTGAGATGTTTACATTTGTTTTCTTCATCTGTTCAATGATATTAAATGGGGATGAGCTATCTTTTTTCTGCCCCTTTCCTTGCACATTCTTCTCTTGCACATGGGTCATTACAACCGGTGCCTGAGTGGGTCTAGAAGGTGGCTTGGGCTGACTCTGCACATTGGGAGTTACACTTTTGCACGGGGAAACAGAGGGTTGTGGACCATTTGAATAGAGGATTTCCCCTCTCTAATATTCCTCTTCTTGGACCATGTATTTTTTGCCACACTATGAGGAGGTGCTCGATTCATACCACAGAAATCTTCAACCTACCAATTGACAAGCATGGTCTCACTTGGAGGTGCCTCTTTCTAGGTTTCTTGCTGTTGATTTTCCTCTTGACTGGGCTCTTGGGGCACACCAATGGTCTGTACCATCAAGGCCTTGGTTTAGTGCACCATTGAAACATTCGACTGGTTATGGGGCTGATTGCATGGGAAACACCAATCATATTCTTGAGCCATGTTGTTTTGTGTTGGAACCAAGGCCCTTGATGTTGAAGCTACATTTGGATCATATGGTCGGAAAGGCCTAGCAGCTTGGGGTTGTCCTTGGTTTTGGTTTTGATTTGTAGCCTGAGCTGGTGGTCTATTTTGCTGAATATGGGGGTCTAGCTTGATATTGGGTTTGAGGTTGATACGACCTAGAACTCTGAGCTTGTTGTCTCTTGATAGTCACTAGCTCATTCCCTAGGTTCTGTAGTTGTTTCATAACCTCTTGTAGCTCTTTTGAAGTGCTAGAAGATGAGGTGGAGGATTCATTTGAACTCTGATTCCTTGGAGCGGGTATGGGAGCTAATGTGGGTGTTTGACTAGTGCTTGGAGCTCCTAGTTCTGGATATAGAGGCATAGGTGGTCTAGGTGCAAGTTTACTAGCCTGAATTAAGCAATTTTCAGCTCTAATAGCAATGTTATATGAGGCGGGTAAATTTCTACCTCCCATTGACTGAATCATCATGGAAATATCAGAATTTAAAGCTCTAAGGAAGTATAGAAAAGCACCTTTGTCTGTTGGTCTCACGGCCACCGGAACCCTGTCCCACGTATGCTGGAATCTGAAGTTGAAATCAGTCAACTACTCATTAGGGGCCCTCTTGATGGTTGTCAAATGTTCCAACAAGGATAGATTGTCCCCTTTTCTCCAAATTGGTTATGAAGGGTTGTGCACAAATGATCCCAATTCTGGATGGACCCCATGGTTAGACTCCTAAACCATTGTAAAGCTTTACTTTAAAGGAGGATGCCAATAACTTAACAACAATGTCCATTTCAACAATCTCATGAATTACACAGACATTTGCAATGTCTTGAACGTGATCACCAGGAGTAGTCTGGTTCTCTCTAGTGAAATATGGAATGCTCTTCAATGCTGCAACTGGAACTGGATTTTGTGCATTGAGAGCCAGTGGGCTGCTACCAGTGAAATTGACATAGGGGTTAGGCTGCACCATCCTGATTGGTCGAAGGACTCTAGTCGATTGAATGAAAGGCCTACCAGGTGGAGGTGTTGACAAAGTCCTGTTTGGTGGAGATGGAGACCTTTGGGCTCTTCTTCCTCTCCTTACTCTTTCTGGGGATAAATGTAGATAGAAAAATAGTCCCTCCTCTCTAGTTCTTGACCTTGTTTGTATTCTTCTCATGAAATTGGAAAGCTTGGACTACTGAAACCAGTGGGTTTTACCTCTTTTGGAGTCATCCAGATGTGCAATTTCAGAGCTTCTTACAAGTTGGAAACTTACAAAAAGTGCACATCAATCTTGCTGTAGTAAAATGAAGACTTCTTGTCCCACCGGGTGTGCCAAAACTGTTGTTGCAGAATCACAACACCCCTAAAATATGCAACTTGATGGGTTGAGATCCCTAGTGTGACTACACAACATGGAGCATCTCTCAAAGTGTGGGACTTTACGAGTTGAGAGAGCTCTCCAGATGAAGGCCGGCTCCTATTCCTCTGTTTAGGTGCACACGTTTAGATTACAGAGGGTCTATCCTAAATCCTATTCTAACTTACCAAGGAGACAGGGTTAAGGGAATACAAGAAATAAAACCTAATCTAACAGAGGTGATGCACCAAAGGAATGATGAACATTTGCATTTATTTTAAACACAAACCATTAAAATGTAAAACAATATCCATGCACAGATGACCAAGATTGCAATGAGGGATCAGGAAGAAACAATAAAGCATAAGAGGGGGTTGAAATCATCCACAGACTTATTCTATTGCTCCAAGAATTGATACAGTGCATTACAACAACCAAGAGGTAGAAATTGCATTACAATTTGGATGGAGGGGTTTGAGACTCCAAGAATTTTCCTACAGAGTAGAGAAAAGGGAGGGCGCAAAGAAAGAATGTCCAACCTCTTGAAATTGTCCCTCTTGTACAATATATAGGAAGAATGAGAGAGAGAAAGGAGGGAAAATCCAACCCTGTTCCAACCGCCCCTGAAGGGGCATTGAATTCCCCTACCACAATGATGGGTCTCACTACAACACCCATGCCCCCTGTCATTGTTCCTTGCTGGACAAGAAGGGAAACCCATTCTTCATCATGGTGGCAGGTAGGAGACTTGACATGGCCTCAGTAATGGCGGTCGAAATATTAATGGTGGCAGGTGGGTAGCAGGTGCTGAGAGCTCTCTGAAACGTCCCCTCTCACTCGATTTGGAGCTTCTGATCAAAAGATATGGCCACCTGAAGGAACTTTAGATCTGGATTCCTTTTGCATAATCCACGTGGCGGCCTCGCACGTCTCAAATTTTTCCCCCCTCCTCTACACTTTTGAAGTTACACCGAAGAGACATGTGGTGGCTTCCTCGGGCCTGCTCTATTTCCTTTATATTCTGCCCAAGCTCCCCTATTGGCAGAGACACTATACCTAACCCGAGACACATGGAGAACTGACGCATGTTTGAATCTTTGCTTTTGATCACCCCTTTGAAGTTGTGTGGATGTGACACGTGGAGGCCTCCACAAGCCTATCCTGAAGCTTGGAATTTTCAATGGTGGGTGTTCCCTTTTTCCAGACCTGGGACATGTGGAGGGCTTGCACTCATTTGGAGATTGGCCTTTGGGCCATGCCTTTTGAATTTGTGCCATTGAGGCACGTGGACCTCCCGCTGGCCTGTTTATGTTAGCATTTTGTTTTGGCTAACCCTTCTTTTCTTGGCGGGGCCATATATCATGACCCTACATGTGGAGGCTGGTGCACATTTGAGTTTGATTTTGAACCCTTTGAAGTTGCGTGTTGAGACATGTGGAATTCTCCATTGGCCTTTCCATACTTAGCTGAATAAACGGGCCTGACTACCCTTTTTTACTCCTGTTGGACCCCTAGACACGTGGAAGCTCTGCGCTCATTTAGACTTTCCCTTTGGGTCACCTCTTCAAAATTTGTCATTGAGCTAACACGTAACTCTTTTCCATTACTCTGGAGACTTTTCAACTACTGACTCTTCCCCTTTTCAGACCTGGGACACATGGGGGTTTGCTTGTTTGGGAGTCTCTAACTTTGGATCCTTCCTTTGAAGATGCACCGTCGAGACACATGGAGGCCTTTCACTGACCCTCTTATATTAGTCAATTTTGGGCCCGCCTATCCCTTTTCTACCCATTTAGGAGCCACTCGTTCAGACTTAGCCACGTGGAAGCTCCGCGCTCATTTAGGGATTGTCTCTTAGGTCTCACTTTTGAAGATGCACCGACTGGACATGTGGCCCTGTTGGGTCTGTTCTTTACTTAGCTGATTTTGCTGATGAGACCCCTCTTTTAGACCCTAGCTACATGGTGGGCTTACGTTCATTTGGGACCGCCTTTGGGCTTGACCTTTGGAGATGTGTTGTTGAGGCACATGGAGCTTCTGCTGACCTTGTTGCATACTTTGTTGATTTGGGCCTGACTCCTGCTTCTTTCTCCAATTTTTTTGTGGTCCCTTCTGCTCTCTTTAGGAATGACTTTGTTGGGTTTTGGACACGTGGAGAGTTGGCACTTTTTGCAAATATGTCCCTATTTTGATCGATTATGAGCTTGCAGGACTAGACCGACCCTTCGATTTTCTCTTGTGCAGGGGCGTGTTTGATTAATTTTTACTAAGGGGAAAAATTGGTCAACATGTACCAATTGAACCAGTTGCATGTTCATAAGTTGGGACATCTAAAAGGGGATAAAAAACTTCCAAAGATTTTTGAGAGTGAAGTCAGGCTAAAAATTCCTCATAAGAGATGGGATGTAATTGAGACCAACTATGAACTATTTTCTACTTGACCGTGTTAAAAAGGACTCCTAAAATCTCTTTACGGGGGAAAATTAAAACATGGTAAATTCCACAAATGACTCATTTTATTGTGATATTTTAAGCATAAATTTAGCATAATTGTATGATTTTCTCCCCAGCACATACCATAGCCCAAACATACCTATTTTTTAGGTCTTCACTCGTTGAAATGATCAT
This sequence comes from Taxus chinensis, assembly GCA_019776745.2. Taxonomy (NCBI): domain Eukaryota; kingdom Viridiplantae; phylum Streptophyta; class Pinopsida; order Cupressales; family Taxaceae; genus Taxus; species Taxus chinensis. The sequence continues at coordinate 649,992,985 of CM034151.1, forward strand.
AAAAGAAAGAAAAGATGACAGTGAACATAATTACATGTCCACGTCCTTCTTCATGAGAGGTACATTGTGGCAAGAAATGTACGTGTAGACATAAAATCACACACTTACTACTATTTACTATACTGCCAAGTATGTTGTTTTATATATGGATCTTACGTAAGAAAATTATTCACTGATGACCTATCCCATAGTCCATCCTTTATCTTGTTGGTTTTTATTATTGTTGTCAATCACACTTGCCACTCGTACACATAGTTCTGGTCATGTCACGGGGATCCCTCTTTTTTAGTCCTCACTCATTCGTCGTCACTTGTCTCTAGACACTAGTGCCCTGGACTAGACACTAACACCATGCGCTCTTGTCCATACTGGGCACCCATGTCCTCTTTTTCTTTGATATTATTTTTGACATTTGAGGTCAGTATTTTATGTTTACCCTCTTGTTTCCCGAAGTACTAGTCGACATGTCAAATCATTAGTGTTAAAATTTAAGCAAGAGATCCCTATATAAACACAACATACATACCATTATATGGGCAGATAATTCTTATCAAGGGGTGGCTATCTACATAGATCAAGGGACTAGATCTGGGCACATTATTTTGTATAGTACACTACATAGGAAGGGGTATTCATTCTAATCCATTTGCATATGTTTCATTTTATCTAGCTATTGTCCACTATCTTGGCGTCATTGGCGTGAGGGTGACCTAGGAGCACTATTGCACACACAAGCACATAGAACTACATTGGGTCTGAGATGTAGTCCAATGCTCAGTCGTAAGTTCACTGTTGTGGTAGTTGAGGACTATCTGAACCCTCACTTTGAATCTTTCTTTTCTAAGATTTGATGTCTTTTTTAGGGTTTTGCATGTAGATATTTGTGTAGAGGTTTACAAGTACCTCGGTGATCCAAGTGAGACATTAAGGTGACCAAAGGTGAACAAGTGCAAAGCCTTAGCGATCATATTGAAACTAGGTTACAACCTTTTATGCAGACCCATATCACCTAGTAAAACAGGCCTAGGGCATCCACGGGCGCCCCTATCCCTCTCCAAGTGCCCCAGTCTAGCAGTTTCCACCTCTACTGCATTTTTCTATGGTTTGTTGCGATGGTATATGCTTTTTTTTCATCATATTGTCCAGTTTAGAATCATTGCGAGATAATTGAAATTAAGATAAGTTCTTTACTCCTCTTATTTCCTTTCATAGTTAAAATTACAGAATTTTTCTTTTAATGTTTACATTCCATTGTATTTCATTTATAACAGATCTTTGCATTCAAATTTTAATAAAATAGTTAGATTTTATTGAATCATTTTAGTGAATCCGTAGCTTAGACCTACTTGTCGTAGGATACACTAAAACCCTAATGGATTAGGATAGCTTTTCTCCCTCTCAGCTAGTCATGCCTCATGTGAGTATCAATCGTATCTACGATAAAACAACCATAGCTAAACTTACAACTCTAAATCGTGACATTACTCTTTTGGATGATACTCAAATATGAATCTTAGCTAATGAATGCAATGTTCCTACTAGCTTTGATTATTCCACCATTAGCATCATGTCAGATCCGGCTAGCTTTTTTGGTTGTATACCTTGTTATATGGTTAGACATCACCTCCTCCTTCTGTAGTATTCATAATGAAAACTTAGATGATGTTATTAAAATTTTTATGCTTAATATTGATGATAAAAAATGAGAAAGCAATAAACATGTTCATGATGTTGTTTCTCATACTACTCAGGACAATTCTCTAGCTGTATTTTATACTCCTATTTTTGAAAATGTTTCTCATGATGCATCGCGTACTAAGTTGTCCTGTCGACACTAAAATTTTCCTCTGTAATTTCTATTTCATTAATGTATGTATTAGGAATAGGATGTTGTTAAGTATAATTAGTAGTAACGTCCGATAGAAGATAACGGCGCTGCCAGTACGCCGCCGCCAATAATGTATAGTACGGTAATAGTCAAAAGTACAATAGGAATGTTGTGGTAAAAAGTAAATATTTATCGTAAGTGGTCTGGTAATGTTAAAATGTCAAAGTTGGGGTAAGTAGAGAAGTAGGGTCTACATGATTAGGAATTAGAAATATTATATTGGTAATAAGGACAAGGAGTGAGGTCATAAATATTTTGTGTATTTTATTTGTAAAAAGTCTAAAAAGGTGGAACCCATGTGAGATGATAAGGTTTATCTTATCTTAGAAGATAAGCCTACATGTAAAGGCAAGAGTTTAGGCATGAAATATGATTGGCCGGAAGAGATTTCCTATCCTATCTTAGAGATAAGATGGATAAGCCTAAATTCCTATAAATAAAGAGGCCACCCCCTCATTTAGCATAGAAGGAAGTAGTGAGAAATATTGTATGAGTAAGTGTGTAAAGGAAGCCATCATTTTGAAGGTGTGTTAAAGAAGCCATTAAGAAGTGTAATTGTGAAGTTTCTCCCATAGTTATTGTTGGAAGGAAAGTGAAGTCAGTAACACTTGAAGTACCTCATGGGTGAGATTGTAACAATTTTATGTTGATATTATAATTTACATTTATATTTCAGATTTATCATCATTCCTTCTTATCATAGTCTATGGTATTCTTGTGTTATGTTTGTTGTTGTGTTTCCAGATTACATCCACCAAACTAAAAGTTGTGCATTAGTAAATAATCATAGCATGAGGAGTTCCCGGTGAAGAATTATCATAGTGCCGGATTGGTGATGACATTTTGGTTCTGTTGCCGGGACCATTCCTCGTTGGTGGATTTTCTGGAGAGATATTCCCACTTAGTTAAAAATCATTTGGAGGGTAACCTTGTTTTTACTGTGCATAGTAGTTACCATGGTAAAGTCACTTTTTTCCGTGAATAGTATTTACCGCAGTAAAGTCACTTTTTACCGTGAATAGTATTTACCGCAGTAACTTCACTTTTTACTGTGAATAGTGTTTACCACAGTAAAGTCAGTTTTTACCGCAGTAAGTCAATTTTTACCATAGTTTACCATGGTCATTCCTATTTTACTGTAGAAAGGTGTAAAGTCACTTTCTATTGTAGTTAGTCTAATTATTTGTGCACATAAGTCTTGTTGATTGTACTTGTGGGTTGGTATTTTACGGTGGTTACTTTTGAAAATGGGGAAGATTCCTATTTTTTCAGCCCAATCTAATGAAGATGCTTCCTCTTTCATTCAAGAGTTTAAACGATCTTGTATTTGTAATGGCCTCATAAGAAGGGAACAATGGACTGAATTTTTTCCTACCTTTTTGGATGGTTCAACACTTAGGTGGTTTGAAACACTAGGTGAAAATGTGAAAAATTCATGAGATTTATTAACTGAAAGTTTTCTTGAAGAATTTGGTGAACAACAGAAATATGTAGATCTCATGATCGAGATCACAAAGCTAGCCCAAGGAGAGAAGGAGAAGATAAGAGATTATCATGCTCGTGTTCTAGAGCTAAGGAGGAAGCTCGATGCCCAGATCCGGAAGGAAGGATTAGCGGATGGGTTGATGAATGGCTTGGATAATCTCCTCTGTAAGCACTTCATTCTTGGGATGAAGCCAGAGATCAGACAACGAGTGAAGTATGACCACCCAGCTACCATTGAACAAGCAAAGGAGATTGCAAGAAGGCAAGAAGAAAGCATGGAAGAGGAGCCCAAAGAAATTGTTGCTAAAGTAGAGCCTACACCAGCACCTTTGGTTCAGAATCCACAACCACTCTCGGTGAGCACAAATATTTCTCCTAGTACATCTACTGAGTATGAATATCTACTCAAGAAGATGGGACAGTTAACTATTAATCTTCTTCAAGGAAAAGAATTTAGTTCTCAGGGAGGAGATAAAGGTCCAAAAAGAAATATTTCTGAAGTTGTATGTTATGGTTGTTATAAAAAGGGTCATTATAAGTATAATTGTCCAGATAGAGCTTCTACATCTGGTACAAGAGATAATGATAAAGGAAAAACACCTGTGAATTCTTTTGATGTAGTAGATAAGAGCATAAATAATGAAGTAGATGTGTTTGTAACAAAAAGAAAGAAAGAAAAAGATAACCAAGATGGAAATGATCCTAAGAAGATGAAAGGAGAAACTAGTAAGAAACATAGGAGAAGAAAGTTGGGTGTTCAGGATTTTCTGATTTCACAGGGACAAGGACCATACTCCATCTTAGAAGATCTGTCCAAAAGGCCTGTAAATATTACATATGGTCAACTCTTGGCTATGTCTTCTGAGAAGAGGCGGGAGCTGCGAAGTGGACTCAATGCTCGACAAAGGAAGGAGGTTGAGGTCCCTGTTTTGGAGGCAGAGGCAGATCCCTATGCTCCACAAGCTGAGGTACTATGTAATGGTATTTCAATTCATGATGTCTTAGTTGATGGAGGTGCTGCAGTTAATGTAATGACCGAGTCTGTAATGAATATGTTGGGTTTAAAAATTGATCGTCCCTCAACACTTATGTTAAGGTCATTAAATAAGGGAAAAACTAAACGAGAAGGTGTAGTTTCAAATGTGGCAATATCTGTTATGGGTGTTGTATGTGTGGTAGACTTTCAGGTGATGAAAAATGGTACTGTTGCGTACCCAATGTTGTTGGGAAGACCATGGCTAAGGAGAGTTCATGCAAGAAACTACTGGAATGAAGGCTTCATGACACTTGGACGTGGTAGAGAGAGGGTGAAAATAAACGTGATCCCTCGGCATCATAAGGCAGAACCTGTCGATTCAAGTGATGAAACTGATGATTGGACATCCTCTGATTACTCTAGTACCAGTGAAGTGGACACAGAAGATGAAGAAAGTGAGGTTGATGTTTTGGTCATGGATATCCTTCCAGTCACACTGACTCATGACCCCATAAAATTATCTGAAGAAGAAATTGATGATTGTCTCCAGCAAATAAAGATTGGTGATGCTGTGATGGAGAGTGAGAATGAATCCTACCTCCAGCTCTTTCGAAGGTACATACACATATTCACTTTTGATTACAAGGAACTCCGTCAAGTAAGTTGGGTAGAACATTCTATTGAGCTAGTAGATGGTGCTAAGCCCATAAAGCAAATGCCATATAGAATGAATCCTAATTTTTCTAAGACTGTAAAAGAAGAAATAGATAAGTTGCTTGATGTAGGATTCATATTTGCTATGGAGAATTTAGAATGGGTTTCTCCCATTGTGATCTCAATAAAAAAGAATGGGAAGCTACGCATTTGTGTTGATTACAGGAAGCTCAATAAGGCAACAAAGAAGGATCATTACCCTCTTCCATTTTCAGATCAGATCTTGGATGAAGTAGCTGGCCAGGAGTGCTATAGTTTTGCTGATGGATATAGCGGCTACAACCAAGTTCGTATAGCAGAGAAAGATCAGCTGAAGACCACGTTCACCACTCCTTGGGGAACGTTTGTGTATAGAGTTATGCCTTTTGGGTTGTGTAATGCTCCAGCAACATTCCAGCGTTTGATGAATAGGGTGTTCGAACCCTACATTGGGAACTTCATCAAAGTATTTCTGGATGATTTTTGCATCTATGGGAGCAAGTTGGACCACCTGCACCAGATGGAGACATCATTTGAAAGGTTAGATGAAACACAAGCCTCACCAAACCCTACAAAGTGTGTCTTTGGATGTTCTAAAGGCGTTTTGTTAGGGCACGTTGTATCCAGAGATGGCATTGGTACTGATCCTAATAAATTTTCAAAAATCAAAGAGTTACCATTTCCTATGAATAGAAGTAAGTTGAGATCATTTTTAGGCCATGTGGGTTACTATGGAAAGGTTCATCAAGAATTTATCAAAGATTACACAACCACTAACCCAGTTCTTGAAGAAGGATGTTACTTATGAACCAGGAAATAAGGAACATGAAGCTTTTGAACAACTAAAGGAAGCCCTGGTGTCTTCACCTGTTTTAAAGAATCTAGATTGGAGCAAGCCATTCATTGTGTATACTGATGCCTCAGATGCAACACTAGGAAGTACTCTGAGCCAAAAGGATGAAAATGGGAATGATCATCCAGTTTACTTTGGGAGCAGACAAATGAGTAGTGCTGAGGTAAATTATACTGTAACTGAAAAAGAGGCTCTAGCTATCATTTTTTCTATAAAGAAGTTTAGGAATTATTTGCTAGGGCAAAAATTTATAGTTGTAACAGATCATCAAACTCTAAAATATATTGTAAATAAGCCTAACCCATCATGGAGGATAGCAAGATGGATAATTTTGCTACAAGAATTTGAATTTGATATTATAGATAGGCCAGGAAAGAAGCATGTCAATGCAGATGCACTCTCTCGAGCCTATGATGGTTTAGGTTCATCTTGTGATGATGATGATTTCCCAGATGCAACATTGTTATCCCTTGACACAATCCCTAGTGAATACATAGATATTTGGAATTATCTAAATGAATTCAAGTTTCCTGATGGTGTCAATGCAAAGACTAAGAGGAAGATTACTCAAGCCAGTCATCCATATTCTATTTTGCATGGAGTATTATTTCGAATAGGACCTGATGGATAGTACAAGAGGGTAGTTGGACGTGATCAAGGGAAGGAGCTGATAGAAGAATTCCACAATGGTACATGTGGAGGACACTTCTCTGGACAATTTACAGCAAGAAGGATCTTGGATGCAGGTTATCACTGGCCCACTCTTTTTAGAGATTGTTATAATTATTGTAAGACATGTGATATTTGTCAAACACATGGTAACCGTAAGACTTCATCAGCTACATTATGCCCTATTCTTCCACTTGGTCCCTTTGAAAAGTGGGGAATAGATATTGTAGGTCCACTTCCAACTACCCCACGCCAAAATAAGTATATTGTAGTTGCCACAGATTATTTAACTAAGTGGGTTGAAGCTAGGCCATTGAAAACCGCTTCTATGGATGAAGTGGCAAGGTTCATATATGAACACATTGTCACCAGATTTGGTTGCCCATTAGAAATTGTAACAGATCAAGGAAGCCACTTCATTAATGAGGTAGCAGAAGCCCTAGTCAATAATTTTTTTATTAAGCACAGGAAGGCAACAACATACAAGCCAAACACAAATGGACAGGTGGAACGAACAAATTTTGTGTTGTGTTAGATTCTAGCAAAAGATGCAGCCTTGCAGGTACATAAGTGGGATAAAAGGATTCATGCAGCATTGTGGGCATATATGGCAACATCAAAGTCAACAACATGATACTCCCCATTTCAGTTGGCTTATGGCATTGATCCAGTTCTTCCTATTGAGTTTGATATTCCCACTGTGAGAGTTATGAAAAATGAAAGGATGGATGAAAGTGATTCAGTAAAAAAAAGGTTGGTACATCTTCATTTACTAGAGGAAACAAAGGAAATAGCAAAGGATACAAGCTATAAGAAGAAAATTAAGCAGAAGGAATACTTTGATCAAAAGATTTTTAGGTCTCCATTTCATGTGAATGGCTTGGTTCTAGTATATGATTCCAGATACAAAAAAAGAAGACAAAAAATTTCTTCCAAAATGGATGGGGCCCTACAAAATAACAGCTGTGCATGAAAATGGTACGTACCGACTGGAGGAATTGGATGGCACCCCCATTACAAAATGGGTCAACCACGACAAGTTGAAGATTTTCCAAACACCAGAATAGTCTACTCCGAGGACGGAGTAGAAGCTAGGAAGGGGGAAGATGTTGACACTAAAATTTTCCTCCGTAATTTCTATTTCATTAATGTATATATTAGGAATAGGATGTTGTTAAGTATAATTAGTAGTAGCTTCCGATAGAAGATAACGGCGCTGTCAGTACGACGCTACCAATAATGTATAGTACGGTAATAGTCAAAAGTACAATAGGAATGTTGTGGTAAAAAGTAAATATTTGTCGTAAGTGGTCCGGTAATGTTAAAATGTCAAAGTTGGGGTAAGTAGAGAAGTAGGGTCTACATGATTAGGAATTAGAAATATTATATTGGTAATAAGGACAAGGAGTGAGGTCATAAATATTTTATATATTTTATTTGTAAAAAGTCTAAAAAGGTGGAACCCATGTGAGATGATAAGGTTTATCTTATCTTAGAAGATAAGCTTACATGTAAAGGCAAGAGTTTAGGCATGAAATATGATTGGCCGGAAGATATTTCCTATCCTATCTTAGAGATAAGATGGATAAGCCTAAATTCCTATAAATAAAGAGGCCACCCCCCTCATTTAGCATAGAAGGAAGTAGTGAGAAATATTGTATGAGTAAGTGTGTAAAGGAAGCCATCATTTTGAAGGTGTGTTAAAGAAGCCATTAAGAAGTGTAATTTTGAAGTTTCTCCCATAGTTATTGTTGGAAGTAAAGTGAAGTCAGTAACACTTGAAGTACCTCATGGGTGAAATTGTAACAGTTTTATGTTGATCTTATAATTTACATTTATATTTCAGATTTATCATCATCATTCCTTCTTATCATAGTCTATGGTATTCTTATGTTATGTTTGTTGTTGTGTTTCCAGATTACATCCACCAAACTAAAAGTTGTGCATTAATAAATAATCATAGCACGAGGAGTTCCCGGTGAAGAATTATCATAGTGCCGGATTGGTGATGACAGTCCCCCTCCTTCATTCTATGTTGATGATACACTTAATAAAATCCTTGCATATGAATGTTTTAAATTTTTATGAGACACTTGATAGTCATGATTCTACTTCTTTGCATACTGCTGAGTGTGAAACCCCCACTTCTTTATCATCTTCTTATGAGACTGTCTTTAATAATAGTCATGATTCCTCTTCTTCTATCACTTAATCTCCTCCTATCACTTCATCTCTTAAGGATATTTTTGATAGTAGTCCTACTATTTCTATGGGTGTTCCATGTTTTTTTCCACCTACTACCTCTTCCACATCTTATATGTCTCCTGTTGATATTCCTATTAGCACTCGTAATGGAAAATTGTAACCACTCAATACACTATTTCCATCCTCTACTATTCCTTCACAGGACGTCCTATCACTCATGCATGATGTTGGTCACTTACAATCTCAATTCTGATCTCGCACACTAGAAAGAAAGGCCTATTATGATCTTATTGGTAATAAATCTTTGTACGGCATTCTGATTCTGAAAAATATTCACCACTCAGTATTCCCTAAGGATTTCACTATTCCCACATTTTCTTAATTTGACGGTACCAGAAATCCATATTTGCATCTCAAACATTACCGTATGGCTATGACTTTATACTCTAATGATCAACTGTTGTTCAAATCCTTTCAACATAGTCTTACAAATGACGCTCTACAATGGTACACACATCTACCATTTGGATCTTTTAGTACCTATGGTTTTATGGAAGAATTTTTTCTTCGTCGCTTCATACTCAACAACGGCCCTAGATTCACATATGATCATGTATCTGGATTACATATAGGTAAAATTGAACCTATCATTGATTACATTTTATGATTCAATGCTTAAATACGCTAGCTAGTATTCTAGCCCATTTTCTTAGAGAAGTAATTTATCTTCTGTCCTCGTTTGATTTCCACTTTAAAAAAATGATTTTAATATGATACATGTTAATCATTCATGATCTTTTGTTATAAGGTCATTGATATAGAACAAGATCTCATTCCTGCACATGATATAGATCGTCCTCCTATAATTACTACTACTGCATATTCTAGTTCCTCTCCATTACTATCTATTGAGCGTCCTCCACAATCTCCATTTTCACCACCTTACAAGTAATTTCATTCTTCTACATTTCATAATAGTCCTTCATCTCCTCCTCTGCGTTAGGCTACACCTCAAATTTCTACACCTATTTCACGGGATCCATTACAATTTTCTCATCACATTAGACCTCGTGATATGTTGTGTGCCTTGCTTGACAAGATTTTCATTCACTTACCTTTTAATTAGCATCATCCACCTCATCACTTGCAACTCCAGCGTGATAGACCTTACTGCAACTATCATCGTATCAATAACAATCGTGACAATGATTTTTACACCCTTCATATTTGTTTGCAACAATTAGAAGAGAAGGGTCTTATTTACTTTGGCTCTCACTTTTATGATCATTTCATGTCTCCATTCCCGCACAAGTGTGTTGTTACTCCAGTTGATTTATATCCTTCATCTAGTTCTAAGGTTATTATTTGTCCACCACAATAGGTTGTTTCTCATACTGCTATCCATCTCATCTATCTGCCATTACACGATCTCATCCTCTGTGTCTTGCTCCTACTACACATTGGCTTCAAAATCCCTTGGCATCTCCACTCCCCATTGTTGCATCACGCATTATTAGGTCCATTCCACATGAAATTCAGTTTGGCTCATGCACACTTGCGCTACTTTCATTACACATGCTTCCACTGCTCCATGTCGGCTTGGTTGTTGGTAGGTGATTTATATCACCTTACCTTACCGATGAAAAACTTTTGTTATTACAGTTCTTAAATGACTGTTAAGGTATCTGTTACAATAACAACCTCTCTTCACTTTTATAGTACGTGCTTTATCAATATATCTAGCATGCACTATCATATCACTTCCCGATGAGGCACTCTTGCCTTATGGTTCATTCTTGACTACTGAGGGGTATTATATAAATGAACCTTATTATTTATACAGTGGGGGATGTTGTTATTCCACCCCCTCGTATTCATCATTCTAACATGTGTTTCACCACAATATTATGACCAAATCATACTTTTTACACATTATTCATTTTTACTTTATCATTCATCAAAACCTTATTCATATATACAATACATTTTTTTTGTTCGCAATCACATCACATACGTCATCTATCATCATATACGATATATCATTATTTATCTATATATAATAACATTACTCAATCTCAACAACTACCCATTGAAAATAAATTTAACAAATACAAACAAGGTTCAACATATCACACATAGTAACAATAATGAATGCATCATACATCATCGTCACAACAACACATGAATAATCATCAAATACATTGATCATACGCCAATACACACACACACATACATATATACATATAACATTCACAATCATAGGTACAATACATAATGACATTGGGGGAAAACTCCCCCTACATCAATATAATCATACATATCATATCTCGTCATCACTATCAATAGCTACCACTATAAGAGCCCTAGAACTAGAAGCTTCACTGCTCACTCTATGTCGATGATCGTGGCCCCTATATTTCTCTAATTTCCTATGCAATAATGTCACCTTAGTTGATTGCTCTGCAATGCGGCCCTATAACTCAACGAATCACACAAATACATCTTGTGCTAGGGGACTGTCACCCACAACGTCTCTAGCTCACCGTGTCTCACAACGTGCCTCATCCCTCTCGCTCAGTAGCATGGTAAATGTCGTTGCTGCTATCACCACTCGCTCAAACAAATGGGCATTCTCACCCATAATATAATATATAAGCTTTAGCCTACCTCCACCCACAAGTAGATTGATGGGCATATTCTGCATCAATGTACGGATGGATGTGTCCACAATCAGTGACTAATTTGCATCACCTACATCCATAAAACAATAAATTAGATAACAAATGCAATTACACAACCAAATAAAAACCATAAACATCACTATATAAGTACTCGTGCTCTATTATCGTTGTTGCTACACTAGCAGGGGCCTGTACTTGCCCCTCTACTCCTCCTCCTAGCAATGCACCCATCGCATCTGTAAATATTAGAAACAAAAACACACACCAATATGACACCTATCATGAATGATATGCCTCTGTACACCCTACGTCATCCACATTTATCGACTCTATCACCGCATCAGCCTCGTCTAGCCCGGGAGGTACCATCTATGCTCTTATGGGCCCTAGTCTAGATCTAAGCCTCCTCGGTGTCCTAATGGCTCGTACCCATAGATATGGCGCTGGGGGAACATCCTGGGCCATACCGAATTGTCATGAAACACACTCAACCTGAGATAACTCTACCACCCATGGAAACCGATCCTCTAGCCACATAGTCTGTTTTAGGCATCATATCTCTACTACATATTCTGGTGATCCTCTGTATTCTAGGTAAGGCCTCCATACCACTGCCTTTAGACCCATACAATTTAACATCGCTCTATAGGTGTCTGTATCCATTTTCCTGCAATGAACACCAACCCATCTCCTTACAAATATATCTGGCCTCGCTCACTCTCCTCTTGGTCCACCAACTGGCCTCAGTACCACAATATGCACATAGACCCATACATGTAACAATGTGTTAGCTCTAATACCACACCCATGCTCCTCCTATGTAAATATGTATGGATCCTTGTAAAGGTGTTCCAATAAAAATCATGCCTAGGCATACCTCATACTCTCCTCCTTTATGCGATGATAGATGTCATGCATCTTATAAAAGATGCTTACACCACCACCCTCCACTGTAATAAAAAAAAAAAATCACCATGGCAATAAACTTATGCAATCTCAGAAACCCTTATCTTATGAAAAAATCCAAGATAATATGGACCTAAGTATGAACTTCGGTCCCCGTAAAATATCACCTAGCAGCCCTCATTTGTCTCTACACATCATCTATGGCCATAATGTGAACTCTCTCACCCACAATAGGTAATCACAGTATCTGATACACATCCTCCATAGTCACTATCATCTCCCTTGTAGGTAACCAAAAGGTGCAAGTATCTACACACCACCTCTCGCACAAAGTTATGATCATGGGAGTATTATGGGGCACATCCCCTATCCTTGTTATGTGTCGCAGGCAGACATATTTTAGATCGTCCCACTCATCATCTCACAACCCCAACCTTAGCAATATTCTCAAATGATGGCCACCATGAAAATATCTTGAATGGAATGTCCCTCTATAAACCACAAAAAAACAATAAACACGACGTTACAAAATCATATATATGCAAAACATACCCACCTAAAGCATCAACACATGTCAATTTTCACATCTACAACACTGTGCTCAACTCATACTTTCTTAGATGCTGACACCCATAAGTAAGACTAGGGCACCCATGAGCATGTCACCAGCGCCCATATCTGGGCGCTAGTTTCTCGAAGGTCATTAGTGCCTTCGTCGCTCTTGTCTAGGTCTAAAACGTTGAGAAATTCAACAATAATTTTTTTTGTAAAAAATTATCAAAAAATGACTACTATCAACACATTTTGAAAGTAAAATCACACTTACCAACTCCATTGTTGTACGCAACACCACAATTTTTTGTCACCATCTCGAATCAACTCTATCATGCTTCTCTCACTAGCGACATCTTCACCAAACCAAAGCTCACTACCATACTCACACAAAAGTCAAACAAGTTACCTATTCACTTTTTCACATTACTATTTATAGTAACTTTCCATTAACTATTTTAGGTATAGTCATTATTTACACAAGCATTTTCTTATCCAACGCACCATCACACAATTTCACCCATATCTTGAGCATTCTTATTCCCATCTCTATCTCGTTCACATCATTCTTTTCAAAATCCAACCTACTACCATATTGTACACATTTCACGCATAATATTTTACGTTAACATCATTTCCATTCGATATACACACACTTTTACGATATCTATCATACATTTTTCATTATATCATTACGTGTTTACTTTCGGCTCAGCGTTCATTCTCATTATCACTCCCCTCTTTTTTGCCGAAAGGGGGGCATATAATTAAGGGGTCATCTCATAATTCCTCTTACACAATTACGCGACCAATCTACATTTATAACTCATCATTATTGAATATTTTCTCATACACCATGTGATATTTCACATCAGTTTCTAGTGATCCCCCTTAATGACCTATCCTGGGGGTACAAACATAAAATCTCTCCACGAGTAACCAATCAATCAATCAATACATTTGAATCTACACAACTTCAAATCACATCAATCAATCAACATGAACGCAACATATTTATCCTCTAAGATGACCTAACTTGGGAGTCACATCACCACTTTCCCATATGACCTACCATGGGAAGTTATTCTACGCTTTGCGATTTGCTTCCAGGTGACCTAATATGGAAGCCACCACATACACATTGCGACGAAACCCCTGGAGTGGGGGTAATGAGACATCATTTCCTTCCCTATACTTCTCTTATATGGGTTATCACATTTGATCAAAAATGGATCCAATTAAAAATAATGTTCATCACGTGTTTCTTCATCTCATATGTCTGTTGTTGTACCATCTCATCCACTACATCATGATCTTACTACGAATTGGCTTCCATAAGCCCTCATCGTCTACACTCCCCACTGCTACATCACCCATCATCAAATTCATTCCACTAGACATTCAGTTCGGCTCATACACTCACGCAATTTTCATTCCACATGCTTCTACCGACTGTACCGTTGGCTTGGTGTTTTGTAGGTGATTTATATCACCTTACCTTCCCGATGTCGCACTCATTTTATTATGGTTCTTACATGACTGTTAAGGGATCTGTTACAATAAGAACCTCTCTTAACTTTTATCACCAACATGTTTTTATTGATATATCTAGCATAAACCATCATATCACTTCTTGATGACGAACTCTTGTGTTATTGTTCATTCTTGACTACTGAGGGGTCTTATATAAATGAATCTTATCATATATACACTGGGGGCATCACTATTCCACCCCCCATCTTCATCATACTAACAGGGGTTTCATCACACTATTACGACCATATCATACCTTGTACACATTATTCATTTTTAATTTATCATTTATCACAACTTTATTCATATATATACTACATTTTTCTAATCACAATCATATCACATAGGTCGTCTATCATCATATATGATATATCATCATTTATATATCTATAATAACATTACTCAATCTCAACAACTACCCATTGTAAAATCAATTCAAAAAATACAAACAATGTTCAACACAACATGCATTGTAACAATAATCATTGCATCATATACATCATTGTCACAACAACACATCAATAGACATAAAATACAACGATCATACACCAATAAATCCACACACACACACACACACACACACACACACACACACACACACACACACACACACCACACACACACACACACATATATATATATATATATATATGTATGTATGTATATTTATCATTCACAATAATAGTACAAAACATAGCAATGTAGGGGGGAAACTCCCCCTACATCAATATATTTGTACATATCATATCTTGTCATAACTATCACTATCTTCCATTGCGAGAGCCATAGAACTAGAAGTTTCATGGCTCACTCTATGTCATTGATCATGACCCCTATAGTTCTCCACTTGCCTATGCAATAATGCCTCCACTCAGTCGACTATTTTGCGAAGCAGCCCTATAAGTCGACGAACCACATAAATACATCATGTGCTAGGGGACTACCACCCGGTAACCTCTGTAGCTCATTATGCCTCCTCGCAGACCTCATCCCTCTTACTCAATAGCATGGTACACATCGTTGTTGTTATCACCACTGGCTCGAACCAAATAGGAATGTTTGCTCATAATATCATATACATGGTCGAACATGCCTCACCCCACACGTACATTTGTGGGTACATTCTGCATAAAGGTGTGGATGAATGTAGCCCATAATCAACGACCAATAAAAATAACCTACATCCATAGAACAAGAAATTAGAAAACAACAAAAATTACACCACCAAATAACAAATCATAAAAATCACTATACAAGTACTCACACTATGTTATCATTGTTGATACGCTATCAGAGGCATGTGATTACCCCTCTACTCATCCTACTAGCATTGTTCCCCACCACATTTGCAAAGATTGGAAACAAAAACACCCAACGATACGATGCTCACCATGCATGATATTCCTTTGTACACCTTGCGTCATCACACATCTTTCAGCTCTATCACCGCATCTGGCCCGGGAGGTACCAATTGTGATCTTATGGGCCAATGATATAGATCTAGCCCTCCTTAGTGCCCTAATGGCTCTCACCCACACATATGGATCCATGGGAACATCCTAGGACATACCAAACTATTGTGGAAACACACTCAACCTGAAATAACCTGGCCACCCTGGGAAATCGATCCTCTAGCCACATAGTATGTGGTATGCAATCATATATTTAATACATCCTCTGACCATCCTTTATAGTCTCCTTAACACCTTCCATATAAAAACCTCTGGCCCCATATAATCTAACACAACTCTATAAGTATTTGTATCCATCTTCCTGCCATGAACACCTACCCATTTACCTGCAAATATACCCGACCTCACCTACTCTCCTCATGGTCCACCAAATGGCCTCAGTAATGCAATATTCTCATATGACCATACATGTAACAATCTCATAGCTCCAATACCACCTCGATACTCCTCATGTGTAAATATGTATAAATTTTTGTACAGGTGGGCCAATACACATCGTGTTTAGGCATACCTCGAACTCTCCTCCACTATCCGACAACAGATGTCATGTATCTTATATAAGATTCCTACACCACCATCCCTCCACTACAATCAATGCAGCAATCACAAAAGCAATAAACTTTTGAAATCTCTGAGAAAACCTGATCTCAAAATAAATCCAGGATAATATGGTCGTCAGTATGAACTTAGGTCCTGTTATCTCTTGATAGTGCACCCTGTAGAGAGATGACTGTAGGTGTTCTAAGCTTGCTCTAGATCGTCTCTCTCTTTCATAGATACAATGGAAACACCTCAAGTCTGTGGGTATACCTATTGTTGAGGTGATTCTCTGGTATCAAGGTCGGTTCCTTCTTGATGTATCCTAAACTAAGTTTTTTGGGTTTTGAGGGTAAAAAGATGATTGTAAATGAATTGAAAAAACTAGGGTGATACACCAAACTTATTGGGGGCTTTGAACTGAGTACATGCACAAATATTTGAGAATGGATTCTGGATGCACAAACCAATAGTTTTCAGCATGGAATATTAAGGAAAAAACTTGATGTATTGAGGGAAAGATTCACAACAATACTATTAAGATAAGCATGCACACTAATATTATGCAGAATTTACTAAATTTGCAGCAAGGTAAGATGATCAATCAGGGATTTTGACATTCACAAGAAATAATAAGGTATACATGAAGCTGAAAATAATTGGAAATCAATTCTCATTCAAAGGGAAAAACTGGCAAAAATATGCTTCAGCACTCATGTGTCCAAAAATTCCTCCTTCTGTGCTTTGCCAATGCACACAATATATAGAAAAATTATTCATCCCACCCTTCCTAAAAATAGACTAAAATTGTACTCACCCATGCATCCTATTTTTATCCTTTATCATGAATAAATAAAGGAATAAAAATAAACAAGCTAATACAATAAGGCATTAATAGCCTTGATTACAAAAATACAACTCAGTCAAACTGTAGTTGACTGTTCTATTTTTAATAAAGTTGGATGAATAATTTGGCTAATAATAATTTTTTCTTGATGAGGAAGTATTCTCTAATGCATGCAATTTCTATCTTCTAGCTGATGATGTGACATCTGCAATTTGACCCACTTTGTAGTGATAAATTTGACATTCTTTAGTTCTGCCCCCTTGGATGCACATGCAAAATAAAATCTCTGTAGTAAAAATAATCCCTTTGATTTCCCAACCCACTTATTAAAATAAATAATCTTCATTGTGGGGATCACCTATAGGCATGTGCATAAAATAATACTCTTATTTTTGTGGAAAATAAGGTAATAGGATTCTAAAAGGGCTCCTTGTACTCTGATGTTGACCTCTGTATTGCATGATTTTCTTTGTCTCTTTTTATCATGTCATACTTTATTTCAAATGTGGGGACCATCATGCCATGGTGTAGAGACACTTTCTTTTATTTCCTATGCCACTTGTACTTACTTTTCTCCTTTGAAGATACTAAGGTCATTCGATTTGTCTAAGGTAATAAGGACCTTAGCTTGACTTGGTCGACATACACTTGATCAAAAAATCATGTTTTGAAAAGGCCCCCTTTTGATTCTCATAGTCATAATGTTTTAAGACCTTCATTTTGATTTATCATTACATCTATAATGATATTTAGACCTTTTACATAGTTGATGGTAATGAGATTTGGCCCCTTCTGATTCGAAAATCATTACAAATGTTATAGCTTTTGGGTTTTATGATCAATAATTATAACCGCCCTTTTGACTAATCGAAATCATATGGTTTCAGACCTTAGTAAGGTAAATGTAATAATTTGGATTTTATGAACTCTGTCTGGTCCCCTCTCCACAATGACTTGACCCTTCTTTTGATTGTCTTTGGTAGTTGGACTAATTTGGGTTCAGTTACATTGTACCCCTGGGTTTGCTATTGATAAGTTAAATCAAACGTTTGGCCATTGGTTCTGGTACTTACTTCATCTCTGATTGTTGATCTTCTATCGATTCGTGATTAGGGTTTCGACCTGACAATTAATATGGTGGATGAAATTGTAACCATGGTGGTTTACATAGAATTTGGGACTTCATCCCTACCATTGATCTCTGTACCCTTTTAATCTTAGATCATTGATTGCTAACCTTCTGACGGGTTAGGCCAACTATGGTTGCATTGAATTTGGTGATTGATTCTTGATCATTGATTGTGGTACTTGATTGATCTCCACTGTTTGATCAAACTTTGGATGAGTTAGAGTTGGGTAAAAGCTCATTGATAAGCTTATCACTTTTTCACATTATTTTTCTCATCTTCTAAGCATGAAATTTCCATGGCCAATTTTTAGCTCACCGCAATTTTCATGTGCTCGATAATGTTTTTCTTCTGCAAATCTACATTTTATAGACTCTCAATATCACTATTTTCATTCAGTGATCTCGTAGGCATTATTAAATAGAGGTGAATGCTATTGGTGAAGATCTTGGGCTCATTCAGAAATACTTTTTGTATCTTTCAGAGATGTTCATTTACTTTGATACTTCTTTGCAAAAGGTTTTTAAAATCATCATTGGTACATTCTAAGTTTTGTTGATCATTTCTCCTTGAGCTTGAACGTTGGTTTTTTAAAGCTTTCATGGAAGGACAAGTTTTCAGAATCTCTGATTGATGAGTTTTGAGCTTGATTTTACTAAATTCTTTTATGGTTTCTCATTGCGTCTGATATCTCGATGTGGGTATTCTGAACTCTTTTGTGAGATTTATCTTAACTCTGTTCACCTAAAATTCTCCCTGTTTGCTTTGATCTAAGCTTTGGTCAGCCTTGCATTCTGTATTATTTAATTTGAGCTCTGTTTTACTCATGTCACTGTGGAGCAAGGGTTTCATTATTTATTTGTTTGATGGTAAACTATTAGTTTTATTTCGAGCACTCTACCTTTTGAATTTGAACTCCATTATCTGAGACCCTTTGAGCTTGACCTTAAATGAAACCCTAGTAGTTGTTTACTTCACTAGATGGTTAATATCTTTTACATTGCTTGATACTAAATTTGTCTAAAGTTTTCAACAACAATTAATTTTTCCTATTTTACTTGCTACTTGATTCTACACTTCTGACTTTCTTCATTAATGTTTCAAAAATGCTTTGTTTTTTAATAACCCAAAATGGGTATTGATATTTTGATCAAAATTACCCTATTTTCAGAGAATTTCATCAGGGTATTCTTATCTAACTTTGATATCACTGAATCTGGAACTTGGTTCCTTGAGGGTTTTGATTTTCTTTAACCTTGATAAGGTTCCTTGAGTCTTTTAACTCTGAATGATTTATTTTGTGAGTTTGAGATTTTCCTCTCAAAAGAATTTACTTCACTCTATGAGGTTTTCAAAGAAATTATGTGCATTTGAGCTCTGTTTGGTCTTTAATGGTTTTACAAATGTTAGTTTCTGAACCTACCACTTTTTTTAAGATGCATTATATTATTGTTGGGAGATTGTTGATCACTAGAGCTCATTTTAGCTCATATCTTCCTTCTTGGTTTGTACTTTTGAGATATTTCTTGCTCACTGATTGTAGATTTTATTTAATGCCTAGAAATTGACTGTGAATTTTTTATTACTGTATTTCAATTTTTTCTATTGCACACTTGAAGAGAGTTAGACTTGTAATGTACTATTTCTGAGCTTGAATACGTTGATGCATTAACCTCCAAGATCTATAGATATCACTATTTGTACTTTGATCGTATATGTTCATGAATATATCATTGTCATGACTTCATATGATATTTATTGTAAAGTTGAACTGTAGGTCTAATCTTCCATTGCTTGACACTGAATGTTAGGTAACTCTAGAAGCTCTATACTTTCTGTCTCAAATTCTACCATTAGTTAATGAATTTCATCCTTAATTACCATTGCTTAAGCTATTGTAGTTGTCTTATTTGCTACTTGTAAGAAAGACAATGAATTTTTTCTTTTGTAGATGGTTTGTGTCATGATAACTTATTTGAGTTTGCATAGTGGAACTTCTTTTAAATGCTGCAACTTTAACATTCATATATGTTCTCACTTTCATGCTCTATTTTGGATTTATGATGACAAAGTTAATACAGATGTTGAAATATCTCTTTGAAATTTTACTCTTCAATACCATGAGGTTTAATGAGCTCTTATGAGCTATCTTATTGTGCTTTGGCTCCTCAAATACTTTTAATATAGTTTACTTAAAATACCATTCATACCCAAACTGAGGTTTTCATTTCTATGACCTGATTATGGTGCATTCTCAAGATCATCTTAAACTGAAATCTCACCTTCTTGAAGTTATATATGCTTAAAACTTTGCATGGTAGTTGGAATTTTAAGCTCTGTACTTTGATCTCCATAAATATTGTATTATCTTCTTAGGGAAGTGTATTAAATTACATTTGAAAAGCTTATCTTTCTAAACTGGTTCACTTCCTCTCTTTTGTAGCTCCATTGCTAAACTTGTTTCAAATACTGTACTTTTCATTTATTAGTGAAAAAATGATGTTGAACAATGATTATGTTAGTGATACCTGTAGAACACTTGCTTTTATCTATATCAGGCTCCTTGAACTTTGTAAGAAATCTAAAACTTGGTATTGTGAAATATGCATACTTCGTATTG
The DNA here is from genome assembly GCA_019776745.2 of Taxus chinensis. NCBI lineage: Eukaryota > Viridiplantae > Streptophyta > Pinopsida > Cupressales > Taxaceae > Taxus > Taxus chinensis. Next base: position 650,014,029 of record CM034151.1, read on the forward strand.
ATCTCTAAAACACCTTGTTCTTCCAATCTGAACTATGTTGTAATCTGAGTCCTTACTTAAGTGATCAACATCTTGTCATTAATGCTTATTATATGAACAAAGACCTCTAGAAGCTTGTTGAAAATTGTTGGAACTTGATGAATTATTTGCTTTGTTCATTGAACTTTGCTTTTGAGTAAACAAACAACATATATAACTTAATTGTCAAGTTCATCTATGCAATTTTTATTTTATGGTGATTGTATCCTTAGTGTATCTTTTATATATTCAAATTTGGGAAATCTGTTTGAAAGACTTGCTCATTCTGTTTATGTCTCTTGATCATTATGAACTGTCATGAATGAGATCCTTTAGTTTAGTCTGTAGCCTTGAAGGTTTTACCTGATGTCTTGACTTTCCTGGCACCTTGATCTTTGATTATAGCATCTTTGATTTATTATTTGTACTTGTGTTATTTATTCACATCTAGTGTGATATCTGAGATCATTCTGGTCCTGTTGATTTAACCTTATTCATTTTGTTACTTTGACCCATCTACATGAAATTTGTATATCAACATACTTTAGCATGTATAATGGTCCTCTAAAAGATAACTGTCCCTTTGATTTCATTATACTTGATCATCTAGTTTCATTTGTCATGCATTTCTAAAAATACATTCTGCTTATGAATATCCTTTTTGTACTTGATCAAATTTATATGAAGAAGACAACTGCCACCATTATTAATTTGAAAACATTCTCTGTAATACATGGCATATTTCCTTAATTTGGCCTTGAAATGAACAGTAAGTTCCCATAATGAACCAGTGCAAAATATGAATATTCTGTAAACTCTTATGTAGCATTACTTAATAAGTTCCTACAAATTGAAAATAGTTGTAACTCTCTTTTTTCTGCTCTTATAAATATGAACATGCTACATTATTCTTTGTTCAATCTGAAGTTGAATTTCTAAAATAACTTCTCCTTATTCATATTACTATTTGATCAGCACAATAGTTTATCTTTTGTCACAGACTTTCAAGCATGTATTAGTTGTGAAATAACATGATGGAAATATGTAAAATGTCCATTTTACATGGCAAAGCCCATATAAATTTTCTCTTAGATTTCCTTTTCCATTTTGTTTCAGCTGATAAGGTATGACACCATCTGATTAATCTTCTTGAATCATGACTGTTTCACTTTTAAACTTCAATTTATGCATTTGATGAATGACATAGTCCCTTCTGTATAAGATCTTTGTCCTAAAAAGATGTTCCCTTTCAACATGCATTATATCTGAAAATCCAATCTCTTGTTCATTTTTTTTTGTACCGAAGTTAAGCACTTTTTTGTGCTTGTGACATGATTAATTTCTTTCTTTGTTACAACATGTACCTGCACATCTTAGATAATCTAGTTAGAAAACATTAGGATTTTTGGCCTCTCTTATGTTCCATGTTTTTCTCTTTATCTTTTTCTCTCTGAAATGATTGTAAGAATCATATGTACTTATGTAGAATATTGTTGCTTGTCTTGTTATGCATTTATCTTTTCTGTAATCATACCTCTTGATATCAAGAGATTCATTTGCATGAAGATAGACAATATAAGAACATGATTTAATCCTGAGCTCGTGAGTGAAGGTCTTTTCTAGTTGTTTTTCAGGTACAATGCAGTGTTGAATAACAAGGATGAAGATGGAGCAAAAGCTGGAGCTGGAAATGGAGCAGTACGGAGACAAAAGAAACAAGGTAATGATGGGTTCCTTCATATTATTTTTCTTTTATTTTCATGCACATGCACCTTCTATTTCAGTAGTTATGATGTTTACTTGAGTCACATCCCACGGCTTGTGTGGGAAACATTTGAAATTCCTTATGAATAAAAAATTGAATTTTGAAACTGAGTTGTGTACTTCCTTCTGCATTTCAGCTTGTATATGGATTGTATAATGACATAAACAACTCAATAACATAATTGAATGTATTTAATCATGAAGGAAAGAAACTTTAAAATACCTGTAACCTTAGTAATGAACTTTGATACTACTGTAATCTATAACTCTTGGTTGTTGTTCCAAAACTTAACACTTTATCTATTCTGTATTTTCTGTCTTCATCAAGATATACACATCTTTCCTTCGGGGCTTTTTTGTGTGATTTTTCTAAAGACAAACATGAAATTGTAGACTATGTGATTGTTACATTTTGTAACAACACACATAGCTACAAATTACATGTAGTCATTAATTAATCTAACAAAACAAATATTAGACTGAAATAATCTCCCCTAACTTAGGTTCACTTCACCAATGCCATCCATCGTAACGAAGTATTGAGTTTCCCAGTTTTGTATAAGTGCAAAAATTATCAACGTTTAAAATGGTACATCCTGTTGGTGCTCAAATTAGTCTCGCCCCGTTTGTCATTGAAATTCCTCAATTTGCGGCCTCTGTCATGTTTTCTATCTCCCTGTATTGATGCATAAAGACTCTGTCCTCCATTTGGTTGCCATGATCAGTCCCTTCCTTTGGTTGAGGATCACTTTAAAAGTCCATAATTTGTTTTCTGTTCCTCTTTCCATGTGAAAGAGTTTGTAACTTGGGCGTAAAACTGAGTTTTTCCCTTTCCTTCCATTTTTCCACAGTCACATTTTGTTGCACAATAGTCATGTACATGGGCACGCAAGAGGAATAGCCTATGGATGACCATGTGATTAAGGATGTGGCTGCAGAAGAGGATCGAGGAGGGTTTGAGCCTTATAGAAAAAAAGGTGCTCACGCTATGAAGAAGGGAAGAAAGTGGGTGCACACAAGAAGGCTGCAAAGAGGGGATAGAAAAGAAGGTGCTTGCACCGAAAGAAGGGAAGAAAGCTTGTGCGTGGGTGTATCGGTCCTCATTCAAGGATTTACATCTCAGTCAGTGAAAACTACCTTAACAGTTGGACCAAGGAGACATGTGGTGAGCTCGTGCTTATGTAGGGTCTCCACTTTTGGGCACCATCTCAAAGTTGCGCCAGGGAGACACGTGGAGGTTTCCGCTGCCTTTCCCAGAATTAGACAAAATTTTCATGCGGTTAGTACAATTTTGGTGGACCATGGACATGTCGAGGGTAGGCGCTCATTTGAGGATCCGCCTTAGGGTCCCACCTTAACAATTGCGACAGGGGAGACATGTGGAGGCTTCCACCGGCTTTGCTCTATACTTAAACTTTTCAAATTAATTTTCTAAGGCCTGGGACACATGGAGGGATCGTGCCTGTTTGGGGACCAACACCTAAGTTTTATTTTGAAGAAGCACCAGGAGGACACTTGGAGGCTTCCGCTCACTCTGCTCTTGCTTGCACTTTTCAACGGCCAAGGAAAACTGTCTCAGACCCTAGACACATGACACCTTTCACGCTGAATCCTTCAACTTTTTTAACACAAACTCTGTCAGACTGAGACACGTGTGAGTCCACACTTGTTTGGGGTCTCTGCTTTTGAGGACCATCTCAAAATGTGCCATTGCAAGACACATGGAGGCTTCCACTGGCTCCTTTTTACACTGAGAATTTTTCAAAGGCCAAAAAGATGTTTTTCTTGGGCCCAGGGCACGTGGAAGGCCCGTACTTATTTGGAAACTTTCCTCTGTGCTTCTCCTTTGAAGTTATGCCAAGGAAACACGTGGACCGGCTATGATATAAAGTGGATAAAGGGGCAGAATCAATGGTTGCTGTGCATTGTGTCTGTTTTTTCTACCATTTTTGCTCCAAGAATCCTGGAGATGTGAATACACACTGTTTTTCATCATTTATTTGATGAAATTCCTTGTCATCTCTATCTGTAAAGTGCCATTGAATGGATTCAAAACTTAATTTTGTGAGTCTAAAGGATTGTTAAGGTTGATATTTTGAAGTTGGAATTTCTTAGGCACTTGTAAAAATGGGAATTACCAGAGGAAATGGATGTTGGATAGAGTTGCAAAGGAAACAAAGGGAAAAGGGATGAAATGATGAAAGTTGTAGGCGTAAAATATGAAAAAGGTGTTTGCCTCGAGAGAAAAAAGGATTACCTGTCAATATCTAGCTATGCAGAGCCTCAGAAAATGATTAAAAAGGGGATTTCTCACATGACATAATCAAAATGATTAGAAGGAATCCTGAAAAGGTTGTGGCATGGCATCTTAGTCATTAGTCGAGGGCCCAAGAAATGTGATCAGTTCACATATTTGGTCCACCTGGAAGCTTTTCGGGATCTGAATTTGCTTAAACGTTACTTTCTGAAACAAATTGGTAACAAGGACAAAGCTCCCTCAAATATTATTCTCTTTTGGGGGGAAAATTGAGTGAGTGGAATGTATAAATGCAATGAGAATACTCTTGCAAAATGGTTAGAGGATTGAATTCTTAAGAGAAAATTTGAGAAAGCCATCTTCTAGAGAGCCAAGCCGAGATAACTATGTTATTTTCTTCTGTGTTAGATTTTCTATCATGTCAAGTTGGTTACAGATGTATAGCCATTGACGAGCACTGAGATTTCTCTAGAAGCTTTCCCTGTCTGATGAATCTAAGAAATTTTGAAATTAATTTGTGTCCAATCTCTAGTAATTTGTGTCTTCTTTGTTTCAGAATGTTTATAAATAGGTTTCTTTCATTCCTATTGCAATCTTACATTGAAATCTTTGTGAAATCACACAGGATCTCATCCCTGTGACATAGTTTAATGGTATTTGCAATTTCATTTCAAGAAGATCCTTCATCTTGGATGAGATAAAAAAGTTTAAAATCAATTCACTGTCATTTGTTGATAAAGATTGTCTGTAAGTCTTTGGGTGTACCTTAGGCTTGATTGATCAGAGACTTTGGTGTTTAATTGAGTCTTTAAATTCGAGCCTTCATGTTAGAGTCTCAAAGATTATGTGAAAACGTGTTGATCTGGGCCTCCATTGAAGCACACCTTCTGGTTGAAGGAACGTCTCTAACTATTCTGAAGCTTTATGTTGTTGAGTTGTTCATTATTTGTGAAGTCCCTTCGAAGATATTGGTATAATCAACTCTTTATCTTGCTTCATCTCCCACCAAAATCATTCAAAAACCATGAATCCATCCTGAACTACCCCTTTTTTCCCTGTATATCAACAAAGGAACAAAATATACTTACTAAAATATGCAGAACAATTAGGATTTCTTAATGTCTTTAGTAACCTTAGCCTTGTGTTGAAAGTATCTCCATCTTTTAGAAGTGACAACTCTTAAGAGTTAAATTATGGAGTATTGACCATATTTTCCCAAGGTTTTCTTCATAAAATTTGTGTAAAAGAAGGATATCTCCATCTCCTTCATCAAACAAAGGTTACACTAAGGGTCCTCTCACCCTGGTCGAAGAGGCACGACCTAAAGTAGTGAGGACAGGTCAAATCCTCTTAAAGGTGCTATCCATCTCTCAACAAATTTGAGTAACAAAGGGCCAGTTATATCTCATCCCCAGCTACAAAACGACACACACTATGATCTATCTACCTCTAAGCACCATGTCATCTAATTTGTGTTGCCTGCTCGGATTAAAAAGGAGAAAAAATTTGGATACCAATACTTGTGGTGCCACTTCCAGGGATTATTTAGCTATGCTGAGAAAGATTTGTTGATTCTTTTCTAGTTCATATCCATTTGTCTTGTCAAAAACACTCGTGGCACTACTGTCGAGGATTATTTAGCATTGTCAGGAAAGATTTATTATTTTTTTGCTAGTTTATATCCATTTGGCCCATCAACAACACTCGTGGAGCCACTTCAGGGGATTAGTTAGTGTTGTTAGGAAAGATTTGTCAATTTTTTTTTAGTTTTATATCCATTTGGGCCTGTCAACAACACTCGTGGCGCTGTTTCAAGGGACCGATTTCTATTTTTGGGGACTTTATAAAGTACTTGAACAAAGGTGTACATGTACAGACCCTGGTAATGATTGTTATAGATTTTAAAGTGTAAATACATTTCGTAAACATCGTTCTCTGATCATATGTGTAAGAAATTGAACAAAGTTGTAAGTTCTGTGTGTAGTATTTCTAATTTTCTAGCAGTTATTGTACTAAAATTTTGCCTCACCATTGATAAATTTGGGTGAAAAGAAGAGTTTGATCCTTTAAAACATTGCATGAATCTAGTAGTGACAGATATTTGAAAAATTATTCCATAGTGCATTTGCATAAGCTAATGTGAAAATCCTTAGTGGCAACATCTGTATTGATTTAAATTTTTGGATAAATGCCAGTGTCTTGACCTCTATCAATGTGATATTTGTTACTAATATTTACAAATGCTAGGAGGAAGAAGATTTTTATTTGTTAGGGACCCTACTAGAAGGTTGTTTTAAAGAGCTAGGAAAAATCAAATTCTGAAGGAAGAGGAATTTAGAAGTTTGGTTGGTGACCAGAGCTTCAAGAAAAGGGATCTCTATTGTGTGAAAACTTATCGGCTTATTGATTGAAGTTTACAATTCTTTCTAAAGTCCTTTCTGAATCAGGTGGTTTCTTTATTAAATCCAAATTCACCATCTTAGAGAGGTTCCTTCTTTTGTATTTGAAATATTTACATCTCATAGGGTACCCCTAAATTTTCCAAATCTGATAGAGTTTTCTATTGTGAAACATGAGCCATTAGAGGGATATTCATTTTTAAAATTATATTCCTATTACTACACAGACCCCTCAGTGCTCTTCATCATATTACAACTCTTATAAGATCACCTCCACAAGAATAACATGGATTAACCTCCACCCAGACCTCCATTTGTTGTTAATACCTTAGGTCTTATTAGTTTTAGAGGGATGGATAGGTTACCCAAAGGAAGTTCCCCAAGATGTAAGAAGTAGATTGCCAAAGTTTTAGGGAAATAATGCAAGTCACTGGTGATTAACATTTGAAGCTCTTTGTTAATATGATGGAGGACTTCAAAATAGAGTTTGAGGATGTTTACATTAAAATATCTATCCATACTCTAGAATAATATGTAAGGGGATTGGTAAAAATTTTTTCCAGATAATTCCATTGATTCTTTGACAAAAATGGATAATGCTTTTAGACTGTAGTATGGTGATAAAACAAACCCTAGGTTTCTTTGATTAGATTTTGAAAAAATATTAAAAAAAATCCTAATGAATCAGTGCATGATTTAAATACAATATTCAACAAAACGTTGAGAAGACTTCTTATTACTTTGAGCCCATGTGATCAATCATATTTGATAAAGTATTAAGATGAATTTGATAAGAAAGGTGCTTACTATTTGACGGAAAATAACCCTAGAACTTTGAGGAAGGCCTTTACCATGGCTTTCAAAATTGAGAAGAACATTAAAGTCATTTGGAAAAATTCCTAAGAGGGAGGGTGTTAAAATGATCAGGGAGGGGTGTTAAAACCGATCAAACCTAAGAAGCCTCAATCGATTAAGGTTATGGATCTTGTGGAAGTTGTAAAGAACTTGGTAGGGGTTGTCAAAGAAATATCATAAAAAGATAGCCAGGGTAGATAAATGAATTGGGACAAGGTTTCATCAAGGTCAGTATAAGACAACAAAGATCATGACAGATTTACAAATCATCCTAGGGGTGATCATAGATCTGATGATAGAGGCAAAGGACCCGTGGGAAATAAACAACCCCAAGCTACGTGAAAGTAGAACGTAGTGTCTGATCCTCTAACTGCCAGGGTAGCTATTGTTGATGAAGACCAATGAAATTAATTGGTGTGACAGATGTTTTCTTGCCCCACCCACCATGTGAAGTAGATCAGACAAGTTGAAGAAGATAATAATGGTGATGGTACTAATGATGATGTTTGCATTATGGGTTGCTCCATCAAGCTCACAACAAGGAGAAAATTCAATTGAGGGTAATAAGTGAAAGAAGTGTTGCAATTTTTTGGGACTGAATTCACTGTGGTACCTATTCTTCCTCACTCTGATGCTTTATAAATAGATATGGTACAATCATTTTAACTTCATAATAATGATTTCGAGTACCTAAGAGCTCTAATGATTAAGAAGTATGATGGAGGAATTCCATCAAAAGAGGATAGACAGTCTGATTACTGCATACTATTGTGGCCCATGAAAAATGAGTATAACAAAAGAAGTAAATATGTTAAAGGGGCAGGGCCTCAAGCCAAGCCGAAGACCCCAGTTCTCACTAATGTCCTAAAAGAGGCTCCAAAGAAAGATGCATCTGGTAAAAGCCTTATTGTCTCAAGAATAAATGGTGTTCCCACCCATGCCCAAAATGTTAAAAATATTGTGCCATATGATGAGTTTTATCAATATTTCTCCAAATGTCTACTTTACCCAAATACATTCCCTATGACATTGCCCAAGACTTGAGTTAGATCAAGATTTATGTCTGAATTATTGAACTACTTAGGATTCCTAAGCACAACAAAAGGGTTTTTGAGTATTTGGGATTAGAGGAAGATAGGAATGCCCAAGACATAGATATAAATAATGTAAAAACCCCTTCTCCAACCATTGCAGACCTAGAAAAGCCACCAACATTGGAGGAGATAGGTGAACCACCTAAATTATAATTAGGGAACATCTTTCGTTGAGTCTTAGTTAAATTGTTGATCCATTTTTTAGAACATTGATTATTAAAGATAGACTGCTTGCAAAAATGTATGTTTGAATCTAGAGCATCCTACAATGTTATGCCTCTAGAAGTCATGAATGAATTGAACATTAAAGTGATAACAACTTATGGTAAGTGTATTGCAATGGATTCTAGAGAGGCATCCTAGTTGTAGGGTGTGTAAAAGGTTTGGTGGTACAATTTGTAGCTTATCTAGGTAAGAACTTGAAATTTGATGTTGTTATTGTTGATTGCCCTACTAGATTGGGCATGTTGTTATCAAGAAAGTGGGATGCAAGTGTTAGTGGAAGTGTTCATATGGATATGTCTTTTGTCCACCATTAAAATTAAAGGAAATCTTATAAAGCTGTATGGAGAGAAGAAAGATGTTGCACCTCATTGAAGATCCAAATAATTCTTCTTATGAAGTATTGTATATGCTGATATAGATGCTGAAATAACTTTGTGGGGGTTGCATTGATGGAAAAGGAACACAAGATTAATTAGTGTAAATTTCTTTAAAAAATGGGTTTACCTTGGACCTTGTTACTTGATGGAGCCTCTTCCAAGGTTTGGAAATGGTGCTGACATTGTTATGATTTCTCCAGACCAAGAAGGGTTTGTCTTTTATTTCCAACTTAACTTTGAATTCACTAACAAAATTGTTGAATATGAAGAATTTTTATTAGGCTTGAGAATTGCATGGAAATATGGTATAAAGGCTATCATTGTTAAAGGGGATTCATAAATGATTGTCAAGAAAATTAGAAAATTGTTTGCTCCTAAAAATAATAGAATGAAACAATACAAGCATGCAGATCTAGGACTTGGTTGAAATGTTTTACTCTTTTAATATCGTGAACCATGATAGAAATTTTAATGCAGTTACAGACAAGTTAGGAATGCTAGGATATATATTTGGGAATTATACAATTTCTTCATTTTGTGAGTATGTTGTTGAAATACTAACAAGGCCATTTATCCTTAATAACATTAAAAATTGGAAATTGTTTGATGATGATGCCTAAGTGAAATGGTTTCTGTACATAACCCAAGGTGATTTTTGCTGAGAAAAATATAGATCGGGAACTAATGGTGTGTGCTGTTGAAGGAAAGGAAATTTTTTTTGGCAAAGACTTCATCTAACTAAAGACAAACACGATTCCTATAAGTTTGGTGGCACTTGAGTCAAAATTTGATAATGCTGATTACATTATTCAAAGGAGTATGTCAGTTTTAAGAGATGTGGAAGAGCACGACATGGGGAAAAAGGAAAAACCACATAAAATATGGTTAGGAAGTAGTCTCAGAAAGGAAGCGAAGCAATCCTATGTATCAATTGATGAGGAAATATCAAGAATTCCTAGCTTGGTCTTACTCTGAGTTGAAGGCATGCATAAAAGATTTGTTCCAACATGAAATTCCACTTGAATCTAGTGCCATGCCTTTCAGGAAAAAGATAGAGGGCCCATCAATCCGTTCCTTTCTTTGAAAGATGGAGGAAGAGTTGAATATGTTGAGTGATGGAGGGATCACTCATCCCACAAGTTACTCATCTTGGGTTGCAAACCTAATGCCTTTCAGAAAAACTAATGGTTATATAAAGTTATGTGTAGACTTTCAAGAACCTGAATAAATCATCATTAAAAGATAATTATCCTATACCAAACATGGTGAATATGCTATAATTGGTAACTGGTTCTGAACTTTTGTCCACTATGGATGGTTTCTCTAGCTATAATTAAGTTGTTGTGAAGCAGTTAGAAAGAATAAAGACTTCCTTTACCACTGCTTGGGGAACTTATGTCTATTTCAGGATGCCTTTTGGCTTAATGAATGCTGGAGAAACTTTCCAAAGAGTAATGGATGTATCGTTTACTGGGTATATTAATGATTTCATTGCTTTTTATCAGGATGATGTAACTGTTATCCATATTTTTCCCCCCAAGAAAAATATTGGATCAGAACGATCCCACACTGAAGGAACCTAAGAAATCACATTTGATTCCTACAAATAGATTGCAAGAGGACTCTATAATGGAAGTGGCGGAAGCCTGTGAAGATCAAACAACCCTGTGTAGGATAAATTTAGAAAATGGCTCTGTCGAGAAAACCTGGGCTTTAAATCCATTCTATGGGTTACAAGTGGGCTCAAAAATAGAGTAGCAGGGTCAAAGGAGAAGAAGTAATGTCACAGAGAGGCTAGGGGAAAGAAAAAGAAGAAACTCTGAATATCCGAAGTCTTCGGGCTCAAACTAGTTCAGAATGAGTCCAAAAATCGGCTAAGTATGGAGAAGGCAGTGAACAGAGCCACATGTCAGAAAAACACTTCTCTAAAGTTGAATCCAAGAAAGGAAGTTCAAATGAGTGTCAGGCTTCCATGCATCTAGAGCCCCAAAAGTTGTGCAGCCATTGAAAAGTCTTCGGCTAGGCAGGAAGAAGCCAGGTGTGGGCTCGACGAAAATCCAAGATGGGAGTCCAAAAATAAGACTCAAACTCATGCCAGTCCTCCACGTAGCAAATGGTCAACTAAGGTCAAAAGTTAGGCAAAGCAGGCCTCAAAAAAGGATAAGTATAGAAGTGTTGGCGGGGGATGCCATGTGTCCAAGTGGCGTATCTCCAAGGGTAGATCTAAAAGTAGAGACTCAAACGAGCACTAGTTTGCCACGTAACCCCAGGCCCAAAAAGGAAGGGAGAGGTCGTTGAAAAGTCAAAATACTTGCGGAGGCTTCCAAGTGTCAACTCGACGCTCCTCCAAGGGAAAAATTTTGATCGGGATTTTCAACAAGCGCAGAGCCTCCATGCATCCAGTCTTGAAAAGGGGACATAGTTGAGTTGAATAGTCAATGTATGGTGGTAGACCGGTGGAGAGCGCCAAGTGTCCGAATGGTGCTAATTCATGAATTGAATTGAGAGAGGGTTCTCAAACAAGTGCTAGACCGCCATGTGTCCCTGGTCAAGAAATATGACCCCGCCGAGCAAAGAGTTAGCTGAGAAACAAAGAAATTGAGTGAGTCGACGGAGGAAGCCACGTGTAAGCCCCACGCTATTCCAAGAGAAAAATATAGAGGCCACCTTTAGACAATTGCTAGCCCTCCATGTGTCCCAGAGGTCAAAAGGAGGCCTATTTTTAAACTAGTTTTCCTGCCCTTTTGAACGGACCCAATACAAACTTTGAAGGGGCATATCTTTCGACTCAGGGCTCAAAATATTGCAAATCTAACACTGCTAGAAAGATCTCGGCTTTGCCCATGCCATGGAGATCTGAAACTTTAAGTTTGGGGAGGTTAGGTAAAGAAAATTTGAGAAAATGTCTTCAAGGCCATTAATGTGGATCTATTTGCCTCAACAACCAGATCAGATTTGATCTATTCCACCGTTTTCTCTTCCTTCAAGGTGCCAAACCAGGGATTGATACAATCAAGACAATTTTAGGGGTAGATTTTGTAGGAGGCATTAATAGCAGTGGTTGAGCTTTAACCTGCTTTTCCCACTTCTTTCTCTTTCTTTCTTCTCTTTGATTGAGTCTATAAATACAAGTTCAGGAATCATTATAAATGGTTGGACATTCTTCTATTTTGTAGGCTTCCATTTTCTTTTAGAAAAGAAACTCATGGAGTTTTCAAACGTTTCACTAGATTGTAATATGTTTTTTACCTTTTGGCCATTTTGTAATGCATCGTATCAATCTGTAGAGCAATAAAACATGTATGTGATCAATTTTAGATCCTTTCTTGTATATTTTTCTTTCATTTGGTCTATCATTATACATCTGGTTATTTGTGCTTGGTTATTGTATGCATTTTTTTGGTTTGTGTCTATTAGCAAAAAAAATGTTCACCATTCCTTTGGTGCATCACCTTATAGCTTAGTTTGATTTCTTGCGTTCCTTTTATCCCTGTTTCCTTGGTAAAACTTAGATTAGGTTTAGGAATAGGCCCTCTGCAAGTTTTCACGCACGCACCTAAATAGAGGAATAGGAACCAACCTTTAATCTGGAGATTTTTTTTCCAACTGCGAAGTCCCACACTTTGGGGAAAACTCAATGTTATGTGAATCACACCAAATGAATCTGCCTTAGAAAAGCAAATCTGACAACTCATTTAGGGGTGTTGTGATTTTGCATTAACAATAACTGTGTTTTCCATAAATAGAAATGATCACTTGCAACACTTGGAGAAAATGTTGATAAGGTGTAGAGAGTATGACATATCATTGAATCCCAAGAAGTGCCACTTTGGAGTGCAAAAGGCAAAGCTGCTTGGTCATATTGTATCAAAAGAAGGGGTCATGATAGATCTAGAGAGAGTGGAAGCCATCAACAAGGTTCCAATTCCAAGAACTATGAATGGAATTCAATCCTTCTTTGGAAAAATAAACTTTATCAGAAGATTTGTGTCTAACTTTGTTGAGCTGACCATTCCTATTACTAGCATGCTGAAGAAGGACCAAGTTATCAAATGGGAAGAATTTTCCATTCAAGCTTTCAATGGGATCAAAGAAGCACTAAAGAATGCCCCTATTTTGGCAGCCCCAAATTACAAAAAGCCTTTTCAAGTGTTCTCTTTTGCTTCAAAAAACACCATTGCATCTGTTTTATTGCAGAAGGATGATGAAAGGGCTGAGAAACCAATTGCCTTTTTTAGTAAGGCATTGCAGGGAGCTGAGTTAAAGTACACCATCATGGAGAAGCAAGAATTTTCCTTGGTGAAAGCAACAAAGGTTTTCTGACCCTACATCTTGAGCTCTAAAGTTGTTGCTTATGTTCCCTAAACCATGGTGAAATACATCTTATCATAAATGGAGGTCTCAAGCAAAAGATGCATATGGGTGAACAAGTTAAAGGAATATGACATGGATATCCAAACCACGAAATTGGTAAGAGGTTTGGGCCTAGCTAAGCTTATGGCTGAGAACAAATTCCAAACTATCGAGGTGAATGAAGTAGAAAGAGAAAGGGTGGATGTCCTTGAAAAGTTGGTAAGCTCTGAATGGTATAAGGATATAATATTTTATCTCAGACATCTATGCTGCCCTGAATATTTGATTAAAAATCAGAAAAGAGCTCTTAAGTTAGCCTCTCAAAAGTATGTCATTACTGATTTTGGGTTAGCTTGGAAGAACCCCGAGGGAGTGCTATTGAGATGCATTACTGAAGATGAGTCCCCCAAAATAATTGCTGATCTCCATTGAGAAGTCTGTGGGGGACATTTTTCTGGAAGAGTTACAACACATAAAATACTGAGGGATGGTTATTGGTGCCCAAATCTCTTCAAGGATACAACTCTATTGGTTAAGAAATGTGAAAGTTGCCAGCATTTTTCTGGAAGAATGAAAGCTTCAAGCTCCCTTCCTTTGCAGCCTATGTTTGTTGAAGCCCCGTTCAGACAATGGGGAATGGATTTCATTGGTGAAATTTCTGATCCTTCTAGTGCTGGTCATAAATGGATTCTTGTAGCCACTTATTATTTCACTTAGCGGGTGGAAGAAATCCCCACCAAGAAGGCAACACGCCAAGTTATCATGGAATTCATGTTGAATTAAATCATATGCAGATTTGGAGTGCCAGCTAAAATTGTTGCTGATAATGCCATGAATTTTAGAGCCAAACCTTTTACGGCAATGTGCAAAGAGTATGGGATCAATTTGACATATGCTTCTAACTACAATCCCCAAGGAAATGGACAAGCTGAGTCAAACAATAATTTTTTTTAAGATCATTAGAAGAACCTTGGATCTGAACAAAAAGAAGTGGTGTGAGCAATTAAAGTTTGTTGTTTGGGCTGACATAATTAGTGTCAAAAGAGCTACTGGTAAGAGCCCATTTGAGTTGGTATATGGAACTCAAACTTTGCTACCCCTTCATTTGCAATTGTCTTCATTTCAGTTTGTTCAACAAATTGAAGACCAAGAAGTTAGTCCATATGATGCTCGAATCAATCAGATTATTGAGTTGGATGAAGAAAGAAGGGCATCCCATCAGCAGCATGTGAAGTTCAAAGAAAAGTTGAAAAATTTGTTTGACAAGAAGGCGACTCCAAGAGCTTTCAGCATTGGGGATCTTGTGCTATTATGGGATAGCATGCATGAAGATAAGGGCAAGCATGTTAAATTTGATGCATTGTGGATGGATCCTTATTCAATTGACATATTAATTGGTCAAAATACCTTCTTCCTAAAAGACTTAGATGGGGAACTGCTTGAATTTCCTGTTAATTACAAGCATTTGAAACATTTCCTTGATTGATTTCTCATAATAAAGGTATACTCCATTGTACAATGTATAGTTATTTGTTTTCATTTTGCTTTTGTTTTTTTGTTTGTCTTGGTCCTTGGTGGCCATTTTGTTAGTTTCTCGGTTCATCCTTGGGGGATTTGGTTATTATTGTTCTGCTCTGCAAGCTTATTCTTTGACTTTGTTTCCAAATGGTTTTTTTTCAGCACTTGGTTTGTTATTTGTTCTTGTGGCACTCACAGGGAGTGCCCATCCCCGAGTCGGAGCCGATGTCGGTGCTCAAATTAGTCTTGCCCCATTTTTCATTGAAATTCTTTAGTTTACGGCCTCTTTCATGTTTTTTATCTCCCCGTATTGATGCTTGAAGACTTTGTCCTCCATTTGGTTGCCATGATTAGTCCCTTCCTTTGGTCGAGGATCACTTTAAATCCAAAGTTTTTTTTTTCTGTTCCTCTATCCATGTGAAAGATTTGTAACTTGGGTGTAAAACTGGGTTTTTCCCTTCCTTCCATTTTTCCACAGTCACGTTTTGTGGCACAATAGGATGTACATGGGTGCGCAAGAGGAAGAGAAAGGATGAACAATTTTAAGGCCTGCAGAAGAGTGCGTGAGGAGAGCGCAAGGGGATAGAAAATAAGGCATGCACACGAGAAGAAGGGAAGAAAGTGGGTGCACATGAGGAGGGCGTAAAGAGGGGATAGAAAATAAGGAACACACATGGGAAGAAGGGAAGAAAGCAGGCACACGGGAGGTTCGACGCTCATTTGAGGATCCACCTCTGGGTCCTACCTTAGTAGTTACACCAAGGAGACACATGGTGAGCCCATGCTTGTTCAAGGTCTCCGCTTTTGGGCACCAACTAAAAGTTGCACTAGGGAGACACGTGGAGGTTTCCACTGCCTTGCCCAGACTTAGAGAATTTTTTCATGTGGTCGGTATAGTTTTAGCGGACCATGGACACATGGAGGGCATGCGCTCATTTGAGGATTTTCCTCAGGGTCCCACCTTAACAATTGTGACAAAGAGACATGTGGAGGCTTCCGTCGGCTCCGCTCTATACCTAAAATTTTCAAAGCAATTTTCTAAGGCTAACGACACATGGAGGGACCGCACCTATTTGGGGACCGACCCCTAAGTTTTATTTTGAAGAAGTGTCAGGAGGACACTAAGAGGCTTCCGCTCACTCTGCCTTTGCTTGGACTTTTCAACGTCCAAGGAAAACTGTCTTGGACCCTAGACACATGGCGCATTCTATTGATCGTTCAAATTTTTTAAAAAACTTTTCCAGGCTAGGACATGTGGTGAGTCTGCGCTTGTTTGGGGTCTCTGCTTTTGAGGGCCATGCCAAAGGTGCACCATGGCGACACGTGGAGGCTCCCGCTAGCTCCTTTTTTGTTGAGAATTTTCAAGGGCCACAAAAAGATTTTCTTGGGCCCATGGCACGTGGAAGGTCTACGCTTGTTTGGAGATTTACCTCTGTACCTCACCTTTGTGGTTGCGCCAAGGAAACACGTGGATGATTATAAAATAAAGTGGAGAAGGAGAAGAATCAATTGTTCCTGTGCATTGCATATGTTTTTCCACCATTTTTGCTCCAAGACTCTTAGAGATGTGAATACGCTCTATTTTTCATCATTTTTTGATGAAATTCCTTGTCGTCTCTGTCTGTAAAGTGCCATTGAATGGATTCAAAACTTAATTTGTGAGTCTAAGGATTGTTAAGGTCGATAATTTGAAGTTGGAATTGCTCAGGCACTTGCAAAAATGAGAATTACCAGAGAAGTTGGATGCGAGACAGAGTTGCAGAGCAAAGAAAAGGAAAAGGATGAAATGATGAAAGTTGCAGGCGCAAAAGATGAAAAGGTGTTGCCTCGAGAGCGAAAAGGATTACCTGTCATATCCAGCTGTGCAGAGCCTCCGGAAAATGATTAAAATGGGGATTTCTTGCATGACAAAATTAGAATGATTAGAAGGATTTCCAAAAGGTTGTGGCATGGCATATTAGTCATTAGTCGAGGGCCCAAGAGACATGATCAATTCATGATTTGTCCACCTAGCAGTTTTCAGGCATGAATTTGTTAAAATGTCACTTTCTGAGACAAATTGGTAACATGTAAAGGTCCCTAAAATAATCTTTTCTTTTGGGGGGGAATTGAGTGAGTAAAGTGTATAAATGCAATGAGAATACTCTTGTAAAATGTTAAAGGTTTAATTCTTAAGAGAAAATTTGAGAAAGCCATCTTCCTAAGAGACCAAGCCAAGATAACCTGTTATTTTCTTATGTGTTAGATTTTCTATCATGTCAAGTTGGTTATAGATGTATAGCCATTGACGAGCATTGAGATTGCTCTAGAAGCTTTCCCCTGTTGATGAATCTAAGCAATTTTGAAATTAATTTGTGTCTGCTTTGTTTCAGAATGTTTGTAAATAGTTTCTTTTGTTCCTATTGCAATCTTACATTGAAATATTTGTGAAATCAAACAAGATATTGCCTTTGTGATAGTTTAATCGTATTTGCAATTTCATTTCAAGAATATCCTTCATCTTTGATGAGATAAAAAAAATTTAAAATCAATTCACTGTCATTTGATGATAAAGATTTTCTGTAAGTCTTTGGGTGTACCTTAGGCGTGATTAATCAGAGACTTTGGTGTTTAATTGAGTCTTTAAATTTGAGCCTTCGTGTTAGAGTCTCAAAGATTATGTGAAAACGTGATGATTTGGGCCTCCATTGAAGCACACCTTCTGGTTGAAGGAATGTATTAACTGTTCTGAAGCTTTCTATTGTTGGGTTGTTCATTATTGTGAAGTCCCTTTGAAGATATGGTATAATCAACTTTATCCTGCTTCATCTCCCACCAAAATTATTCAAAAACCATGAATCCATCCTGAACTAGCCATGTTTTCCATGTATATCAACAAAGAAACAAAATCTACTTACTAAAATATGTAGAACAATCAAGATTTCTTAATTTCTTCAGTAATGTTAGCCTTGTGTTGAAAGTATCTCCATCGTTTAGAAGTGACAACTCTTAAGAGTTAAATTATGGAGTATTGACCGTATTTTCCCAAGGTTTTCTTCATAAAATTTGTCCAAAAGAAGGATATCTCCATCTCCTTCATCAAACAGAGCTTACACTAAGGGTCCTCTCACCCTGGTCAAAAGGCATGACCTAAAGTAGTGAGGATAGGTCAAATCCTCTTGAAGGTGCTATCCATCTCTCCACAAATCTAAGTGACAAAGGGCTAGTTATATCTCATCCGCGACTACAAAATGAAACACAATATGATTAATCTATCTCTAAGCTCCATGCCCAATCTGTGATGTTGCTCAACTTGAAATGGAGAACAAATTTGGATACCAACCGATCCTATGGGGAAAGCTACCTGATAGCTTATAGACTAGTGCCTTGCTCTTGTCCAGTGGGCATGGATTCCAACAGCATGTAATCAAAGTCTGCCTTTCTGAAGTTCCAACCCTTCCAAAAAATGAACTAAAACTAGGAACAGATTTAGTAAACCAAATCACGTGCACAAATGCACTTATTGAATTTGAAAAACATTGAAATGTGTAGGAACTACACTTATTGAAAGGGAAATCCTACTCTAAAAAAACACTGGAGGATTTTCAATAACAGTGTTTGAGAAACATGCCATTCACAGGAATGGGAAGTTCCTCTCCATTCAGCCTTGAAAGCTAAAAAATATTATGTTCCTTGCAAGCTGAAATCATATAATGACCACTCCATAGTGTGTCAAATTTTGTGTGATTTCCTAGTTTTGCATGATCAACATCCCATTCAACACAATGCATCCTTCATTGAAGACTCTGAACTTAGCCTTCTATAAAAAGTTTTCTTGATCTATTTTTGATTCTTTTCCATGTTCAGATGAGCTTGATATATTATTTCCTGTAACTCCATTAACTTTACATAAAGAACTTGCAATGGTTCATTCTCGAGTAGCTCCATCTGATGTAGCAAATCTAAAGTAGGTAACTCAACTAAAATAGGTATTATTTCATCTCTTCATAAACAAGATTGTACAGTGAATTTCCAACTGATCTTTTAGGAGATACTATGTCAGCCCAAAGTGTTGAATTCAACATTAGATGCCATGCTCGCTGGTTATCTTTATGTGTTCTTCTGATGATCCTTAAAAGATTCTTGTTCATACTTTCAGCTAACCCATTACCTTGTGGGTAATAATTAGATGACGTACTTAAATAAATTTCATGCTTGATAGCCCAATATGCTATCTTTGCACCAAGAAAAACTAAGGCATTATATGAAATGATAGTTGCTGGAACACCAAATTTGCAAACTATACCTTCATAAAAGGATAACATTGAAGTTTCGTTAGCATATTTCAAAGCTATTGCTTCAGTCTAGCATGTAAAGTAATCGGTAGCAGTCAAAATCCATTTGTTTCCTTGTGACGAAGGTGGGTTTATCATGCTAATAAAGTCAAGACCCCACTGCATGAATGGATGATCCACTAAAATAGATTATAGGGGTAGCGAAGCTGAATGTTATTTTCCAACAAAGAATGCACATTTCTTACACTTCTTGATCCATTCGATTGTTTTTTTAAATTTACTGGGCCAATAATAACTAGCTTTCATAATTTTTAAGGTTGTATTACGTGCTTAAAATTGACATCCTACAGGTCCTTCATGGAATTCAGATAATAATTGTTGAATTCTATCATAATCAACACATCGCAGCAAGATTTCATTTATATCTCTTTTGAATAACACACCATCAATTAAAACATAAGTTAGAGCTTGTAACCTAAAATACCTTCATTTTTTCTTTTCCATACCTTTCGGATAAGTGTCATGCTGTAGATAGTTAACTAAATTAGTCATCCACTTTGATTCCTGAACTTCTTAAATGACTTTTGGATGTTGATTTTCTAATTCTCGAAGCAAATCTGGTTGCTGATACAAAAATTCAACATGTTGTTCTGAAATTTTAATTCAGTAGTTTGTTGTTTTTCCATATCATCAATCAGATGTTCTCATAAACATTTTCCTCGTACTATCTTTGCAACATGAATATAATCATCATATTTAATAACCTTCGTTATCTAGCCTGCTCTCTTCTCATTCAATTCTTTATTTAACAAGAAAGCTTTGACACTTGGATGAGAAACAAGAACATGTATCTTATTGTTTGAAAGCATGTACTTAAAATTATTTAGGCCTCTGACTACTTAAAGTACTTTTTTTTCAAGAAAAGTGTACCTTGTTTCATAGTCATGCAAACTTTGTCCAAAGAAAGTAATTGGTTACTCAATATTTTCATCATTAACCTGAGTTAATATGGTTGAAATTGTTTCAGCTTCTGGAAGTGCATACATTGTAAAATATTTATCAAAATTAGGATTTGCAAGAGTAGGAGCTTGAGAAATAGCTATTTTAATGGCTTCAAACTCTTCTCTCTCTTCACTGGTCTAAGAGAAATTCTTCTCTTTCTTCAACATAGTTGTCAATGGTTTAACCAATGCTACGAAATCTGGAACAAATCTTCTTACAAAGTTGATTTTTCCTAGAAAGCTTTATAATGCCTTCTTGTGATGAGGTAATGATAGTTGTGATATGGCTTCAATTCTGAAAGGGTCAATTGCTAAACCTTGTTTAGAAACAATATGACTAAGCAATTTACCTTGATGTACTGAAAATATAGACTTTTTGGGATTCAATGATATTCCAAACTGTCTACATAACTAAAAAATCTACCTTAAATGTATTAGATGTTCATTAGATTTTTTTGGAAAATATGGTAACATCATCCAAATAAACCAATATGCATTTATTTAATAAGGTATGAAAAGCCACGTTCATTGCATGTTGAAATGTTGCACCAACATTTGAAAGGCCAAAAGGCATTCTTTTATAAGCATAAGTACCCCACTTGGTGGTAAAATTTGTTTTGTATCTATCTTCTTCTCGGACTAGAATTTGATTGTATCCACTATAACCATCTAAAAGAGATAGTCTATCAGAACCAGAAGATGTTCTCAAAATCTTATCCATGTTAGGTAGTGGATAGTGATCTTTCAATGAAGCCTTGTTAAGATCTCTGAAAATCCTAACATAATCTGATTTCTCCATTCTTTTTTGGAACAGGAACAAGGCTGGCTACCCAACTTGAATGCTTGACCGAAAAAATAATACCTGATTCAATTAACTTAGATAATTCTTTTCTCATTAATGAATCAATTTTCAGATTTACAGGCCTTTACTTCTACCTAACTGGCTTGGAATTTGGTTGTAATTCTATTGTATGCTGAGCTAAAATTGGATCAAACCCTCTCAAATCTTGGTACTTCTAGGAAAAAACATCTCTGAATTCTTTACATAATTTGATAAATGATTGTTTTTCAACTAAAGAACATACCTTTCCAATAAGTAGCTTCTTGTCGTCATCCACCAAGATTTCTTCATAGTTATCCACATGAGTTGAAATCATTGCCTTTGTCCTTTCTTAACTGATCATCAAAACTGAAAATGTCTTCTAGAGTGACCAATCCTTTAGGAAACTTATTTGTTTTTAACTAAACAATCTGATCACCATAGAAGTGTTGTAGTTTTTCTTGATTTACTATAAAAAATTCAGCTTCTTGGTGCAAAAATCTGTAAATTTGTTTATCGTCTTCAAAAACCTGCCAATTCTCTCCATTGTCAGGAACTGAAGGTCTGATAATTAATTTAATATGTGGTTGTACCTTGTCTGTTTTCGATCTGTTCTAGTATCTCAAAGCTAACACTGACTGCTGCAAGTCTGTTCTGCATGCTTATTTTCAGCTCTTGGGACAAATTGAATGTTAATAGCATAAAAAATCATCCATTAAGTCTGAAACTCTATGTTTGTAAGACTTTAGCAATGAATTCTTACACACATTAAAGTTCTTTCACTTGATTAATAACTAATTTTGAATCTCTCAAAAACTTGTAAAGTGATGATACCTCTCTTTCTAGCCCATTGCAAGCCATGAATTAACACTTCTTATTCAGCTACATTACAAGTACAAGAAAATTAAAAACTTAAAGCTAAAAAGTAACTTTCATTTGAAGGGGAAGTAAGCATTAAACCTACACCTTGTCCTTTCTTATTTTTGGCTCCATCGAAGTGAAGCTTCCATAGCCCTTCTATTGCTTCTTCTATTTTGGACAACAAGGGAATTGGTGCATTTTCTTCATGTAAGCAATAAACACTGAAAAACTATCTTCTTCTACTTCCTTTAAAGGGTCATAAGCATGTTCCTCTTGAGTCTTTTCATCCATGAACATATTATAAACACCATCAAGTGTGGAAACATGAGCTGTAACATCGAAATCAAACTGATCTAGAATTGAGTAATTTGTTGCAACATTTGAAGCATGAGGCTCAATATGAAATCTAGCCAGAGGCTCTGAATTTATGGTAACCTTAGTTCCATATCATGTAGTAAAGAAAAAAAATGACCAATCTGAAGAAAGATAACCTCCTATTTTTGTTGTAAAATCTCGTGATAAGCATAAGGCAAAATAAGGAGGCAAATCTATAACAGTCACATCTTGTAGAATTGTAACATTGGGACAAACATATAAAGTTACTTCCAAGTTTCTAATAATACCAATTGTATTAGTTGTTGTCTCGTTTAGTTGTAACATGCTTTTCTCTGTAGGCTCATATTGTTGGTCCAATTTTTCTGTAATTGCTTTTGGCATAACTGTGCTACTTGCACCACTATCAACCATGTAGTTATGAACTAAATGATCTCTAATAATCAGAGATAAATAAAATGGTGGTGGCTTCTTGATATAATCAGGGTTTAAGACCTTTTGAACCATCCATTTAACTTCTTTAATGTGGTCGTGTTCCATTGTTCTAAGGACCATGTCCGCTTTTTAAACTTCCTTTTCTGTTGGTTTTGAAGAAATCTGTAGCTTAGCAAGTTCATGAGAAAGTAACTCCTGTTGTCCTGGAATACTTAGAGCATCCCACATTGAGATATTAACATTATACTTTTTCATTACATCAACAATATTAAAAGAAGCAATAATTTTGGAAACAAGATTCTACTGTTTTAGCATAGGATTTGGCAAAAATTGACTCTGCTTCAGCTACTTTTGATATCTGAGGTATAAACAATCTTCTTGGATCTGGTTGTAACTATTTTCATTGTTCTTTACCAGCTGAAACACCTTTTTTTTTAGGAACAACAAAATTGTTTTCAAATTTTTGGCTTACCTACTTGTTTATCTAGTGACTGTAGGTAGAACAAGTCTGTTTTGAAACTTTTGACTTTCCTGGGCCTTTTCTTGGGCCCTAGTAGTAACAACAATAAAGTCATCTTCACTAAAACTGACCAAGTTTTTTTTAGGTGCTTTCTGAACATGGAGAGTTTCTAGGGTTAAGTTGCCCACCCTCCATTTGAGGCATGAACAATGTCTCAGGTTGACAAGGTTGTGCAACAAGGCTTATATTCAGGAAAGCATTTGGACAATTTGCAAGTTGTATGAGGTTGATTACAAGGTTGACACCATTCTTCTGTAGCCATATTAACTGTGACTAAAGCATTAGATGAACTAGGAGCCTTTGGGTCAAATTGCCTTTGCTGATATGGCTGTCTATAATTATGATTCTGTTGATAAGGTTGCCTATTTTGTTGGTTTTGTTGATAAGGAGCTTGATAAGACCTGCTAGGTAATGCAAGTCTATTTTCAATTGAAGTTAGCTTGTTTCCCATAATATTCAAAGCTTTAAACACATCATCTGATTGGGGTATGCAATAACAGGTTCTAAAATGGTAATAGGCTACGGAATAGGTGTCAAATATGCCAAAAAAGGCATTGAAGGCCTTGGTGCCAATTTACCAACTTGAATAAGACTATTTTCAGCACTCAGATAGCAATATCATAAATTACTGGGAGAGTCTCTCCTCCCATAGACTAAATCATAGTTGAAATATCATTGTTAAGGCTCTAAGATAATAAATAAAAGCATGGTCAACTTGAGGCTTGACACTTGCTGGAATTATTTCCCAAGTTCTAGCAAAATGAATATTAAAACTGGCCATAAATTCATGAGGAACTTTCTTAATTGTAGACAGTTGTTCTATGAGGGATAAATGATCAGAATTATCTTGAAATTGTTTCAAAAATTTACCACCTAACTCATCCCAAGTTCTTATGCTTCCAATCTCTAAGTTTCTATACCATTACAAAGGCTTTTCCTTTAAAGGATGCAGCTAACAGTCTCAAGGCTACATCTTCATGTGTTATATTATGGACTGCACATAGGGCTACAACAAATTTGATGTGCTCTGTAGGGAGTAACCTGATTTTCACCAGTAAATGAAGGTAAAAATTTCATGACAACATTAGGAATATCATGATAAACTTGAATTACTAATGGGATGCCATTAGTAAAGGTCACAAAATTTCTAGGTGGTTGAATAGCCATTGGAAAAACTGGGATCTAAACAAATAAATTAATATGTGGTGAAGGAGGATTAGGATGGAGGGTTGTTAAAACTAGGCCTATTATAAGGTAGGGTGTTACAAAATCTTCTTCTTCTTGCAGAATTCAAAGGTAAGAGAAATAAACTCAGAAGGAATTCCTCTTACCGATGATCTTGTAGTCACTTTAGGCATGGAACATGCTGCAAAACTGGTCTGAAATCAGCCTTACGGAGTCACCAAATAAATATTTTAATCTTTAGAATAAGTTGTCGTAGCTTGTTGATCCAAGAGTAACCTTTCTTTGCTGTGAGTCTGCTGCAAATTGTTGTAATTTTCTCGTAAATCTGATTTGTTGTCCCACCGGGCATGCCAAAAACTTTTATCTCTTGACCAGTGCACCCTATGTAGAGAGATGACTGCAGGTGTTCTAAGCTTACTCTGGATCTCTCTCTTTCGTAGATACAATGGAAACACCTCAGGTCTGTGGGTATACCTATTGTTGAGGTGAGTCTCTAGGTATCAAGGCTGGTTCCTTCTTGATGTATACTAAACTATTTTTTTTGGGGTTTTGAGGGTAAAAATATGACTGTAAATGAATTAAAAAAACTGGGGTGATACACCTAACTTGTTGAGGGCTTTAACTAAGTACATACACAAATATTTGAGAATGGATTTTGGATACACACACCAATAGTTTTTAGTAGAATATTAATGCAAAAAACTTGATGTATTGAGGGAAAGATTCACAACAATATTGTTAAGATAAACATGCACACTAATATTATGCATAAATTTACTAAATTTTCAACAAGGTAAGATGATCAATTAGGGAATTCTGACATTCAAAAGAAATAATAAGGTATACACAAAGTTGCAAATAATTGGAAAAGCAGTCCCAAAATCAATTCTCATACAATAAGGGTAAAACTGACAAAAAATCTGCTTCAGCACTCATGTGTCCAAAAAGTCCTCCTTTGTGCTTTGCTAATGCACACAATATATAGAAAAATTATTCATCTCGCCCTTCCAAAAATAGACTAAATTTTTCCTCGGTCATGCATCCTATTTTAATCCTTTATCATGAATAAATAAAGGAATAAAAATAGACACGCTAATACAATAAGGCATTAATATCCTTGATTACAAAAATACAACTCAATCAAACTGCAGTTGACTATTCTATTTTTAATAAAGTTGGATGAATAATTTGGTTAATAATAATTTTTTGACTTGATGAGGAAGTCTTCTCCAATGCATGAAATTTCTATCTTCTGTTAGGAATATCTATGTTGTAGTGTGAACATATAATATTATGTAAGTGATTATATTATTTAGGATAATATAATATGTGTTGTAATAATTAATTACATTATTATAAATGTAATTATGAGTGGGTGAGTAAATATTGTTATGAGTTGTTGAGTAAACAAATCATTAACAATAGTAGTTTTGTGAGAAAACAAAATCTCACGTAAAATAATATGGAGTTGTTTTAGGAGTTATGTGTGGAGATATTTATGGAGATTATATCTCCTTAAATATAGGAACAACATCTCCTATTTAAATGGATGTAATACTTCCTATGAAAAAGCAAGAATAAAGAGTAAGATTTCAAATTTTCTTTATGCACTTATGATATTAATTTTTCATTTGGTAACAGAGCAGGTTTGATGCAAGAAATTTCAGTGCTTTCATGATCAAATCCGTCTCAAAGAATATTGTACAAAATAATGGAGAAACTAAATCTGATTGAAAAGTTTGAAGGACAAGATTTCCATACATGGCAACTATAGATGCAATTACATTTAATAGAAAAGGATCTATGGGATGTGGTGAAGTCTAATTCAACTCCACCCACTAGAGGAAATGAATTGGCAAAGTGGAATGCAAAAGATCAGAGAGAATTGGGTACCATTGGTCTGGGCTTATCAAAAGCCTATCTACGTCATGTGGATTTCACAAAATCTGCAAAAGAAATTTGGGAAGTCTACTCAACTGATGAAGAACTTTCATGTCCTAGTAATGAGGATTCTCCTATGGTAGACTCTTTTCTTGTTGGAGGAAGGAGGCAAATGGAGGAAGGAGGGAAAATCAACATCCTCTCGTCATTCACCAATGATGGGGTCGCAGATAGATGTGGCTGATATTTTATTTCAGTTATGTGGTGTGTTTATACACAAGGGGGTGAAACTAGTTTCATGTTTTGATTTTAATGTGTTCACATAGACTAACAAAAGTTCCTGAGTGTCTATTTGGTGTGGAAGAAGCAAACTGCTTGACTTAGCTTATAGGGGCAAATCATCTACGTATGGTCCTCTGACTGTCGTACGGTCCTCTGACTGCCATACTTCGGTGGAAGGTACTTCGTTGGAAGGTGATCAGTCGATGAAGATGTTCATACAACAAGGATGATCATTAGCAGCAAGATCCAGACAACAAGATCTAGTAGAAATGGCTACTCCGATAAGTTTGATGTTTCCAGGAGCTCTTACCCCATGTTCACACTAAGGGGGCGAATGTTAGGAATAGCTATGTTGTAGTGTGAACATATAATATTATGTAAGTGATTATTTTATCTAGGATAATATAATATGTGTTGTAATAATTAATTACATTATTATAAATGTAATTATGAGTGGGTGAGTAAATATTGTTATGAGTTGTTGAGTAAACAAATCATTAACAATATTAGTTTTGTGAGAAAACAAAATCTCACGTAAAATAATATGGAGTCTGTTTTAGGAGTTATGTGTGGAGATATTTATGGAGATTATATCTCCTTAAATATAGGAACAACATCTCCTATTTAAATGGATGTAATACTTCCTATGAAAAAGCAAGAATAAAGAGTAAGATTTCGAATTTTCTTTATGCAATTATGATATTAATTTTTCATCTTCTAGCTGATGACGTGACATCTACAACTTGACCCACCTTGTAATGATAAATTTGACATTCTTTAGTTCTAGCCCCCTTGGATGCACATGTAAAATAATATCTCTGTGTAAAAATAATGCCTTTGATTTCCCAACACTTAGTAAAATAAATCATCTTCACTGTGGGGGTTACCTATAGGCATGTGCATAAAATAATACTCTTATTTTTTGTGGAAAATAATGTAATAGGATTCTATAATGGCTCCTTGTACTATGATGTTGACCTCTGTATTGCATGATTTTATTTGTCTCTTATTATCATGTCATACTTTATTTCAAATGTGGGGACCATCATGCCATGGTGTAGAGACACTTTCTTTTATTTCCTAGTACCACTTGTACTTACTTTTATCCTTCAAAGATACTAAGGTTATTTAATTTGTGTAAGGTAATAAGGACCTTAGCTTGACTTGGTCGGCATACACTTGATCAAAAAATCATGTTTTGAAAAGGCCCCTTTTGATTCTCATCGTCATAATGTTTTAAGACCATCCTTTTGGTATATCATTACATCTATAATGATGTTTGACCTTTTACATAGTTGATGGAAATGATTTGGCCCCTTCTGATTAAAAATCATTACAAATGCTATAGCTTTCAGGTTTTTGATCAATAATTATTACCTCCCTTTTGACTAATCGACATCATATGGTTTCAGACCTTAGTAAGGTCAATGTAATAATTTGGATTATTATGGGGTTGGTCCCCTCTCCACGATGACTCGACAATTCTTTTGATTTTCGGTGGTAATTGGACTAATTTGGTTTATGTTAAATTGTACCCCTGGGTTTGCAATGGTAAGTTAAATCAAACGATAGCCATTGATTCTGATACTTACTTCATCTTTGATCATTTATCTTTTGATCTGTGATTAGGGTTTTGACCTTGCAATTAATACGGTCAGTGAAATTATAACCATGGTGATTTGTATAGAAGTTGGGAATTCATCCCTACCATCGATCTTTGTATCCTTTTAATCTAGATAATTAATTTCTTAGCTTCTGATGGGTTAGGCCAACTGTGGTTACATTGGATTTGGTGATTGATTCTTGATTGTTGATTGTGGTACTTGATTGATCTCCACTGTTAGATCAAACTTTGGATGAGTTAGGTTGGGTAAACGATCATCGAGCTTATCACTTTGACATACTTTTTCTCGTTCTGAGTGGTGAAGCCTGGGCCAATTTTTAGCTCACTCTGCCATTCTCATGTGCTTGAGCTCGTTTTTATTCTGTAAATCCATTTTATAGACTCTCAATATCAGTATTTTCATCTACAGTGAGCTCACATGCATTCTTTGATAGAGGTGATTTCTATTCGTGAAGATCTTGTGCTCTTGCGAAATACTTTTTGTAGCTTTCAGAGATGGCCCTTGCTTTGATACTTCTCTACAAAAGGTTTTTAAAACCATCATTAGTGCATTCTGGTTCAGTTGATCATTTCTCCTTGAGCTTGAAGGTTGGTTTGTTGAATATTTTGTGGAAGGCCGAGCTTTACCAGACCGTCATTGATGAGTTGTGAGCCTGGTTTTACTTAATGCTTTTGGGTTTTCTGAAGGATAGATCGATGTGGGTTTTCTACTATTTTGTGAGATATATCTAATAACTTTCTCACCTAAAATTATCCCTATTGGAGAGCTGAGAACATGGTTTCCATCCTTCTTGGTAATTCAATCTCTGTTTTACTCATGGCTTGAATAAGGGTTTCATTCTTTATTCTCTTGACAATATTGGCTATTTCGAGCACTCTATATTTTGAATGTGAACGCCATTTTTGATACCCTTTGAGCTTGACCTTCTGTTAGTAGTTGTTTACTTTGTTGGATAAGTTAATATCTGACTTTCCATTGCTTGATATTGAATTTGTTAAATTTTTTGACGTTGGGGATTAAGTTTTCTTTTTACTCGTTACTTCTACACTCTCCGACTTTCTTCAGAACTTGAAAATGCTTTGTTTTTTAATAACCCAAAATGGGTATTAATATTTTGATCAAAAGTACCATATTTTTAGAGAATTTTTATCGGGGTATTCTTATCTAACGTTGATATCACCAAATCTAGAACTTTGCGGTGAGGGTTTCAGTTGTTTTAACTAAAAAAAATTGATAAGTCCTTGAGTCTTTAACTCTGCATTTTCTGTGAGTTTACAACCTCTCATAAAAATGACCGCTATCATTCTATGCATTTGAGCTCTGTTTGGTCTTTAATGGTTTTATAAACGTTAATTTGTAAACCTCCCCCTTTTTTAGATTTTCTTGTATTGTTTTTCACCATTTTTGAGCACTAGAGCTCGGTTTTAGTTGTATCTTCTTTCTTGGTTTGTACTTTTGAGATATTTATTGCTCACTGATTTTAGATTTTATTTGATGCTTGGAAATTGATTGTGAAGGCTTTTATTACTCTATTTCAACTATTCTATTGCACACTTGAAGAGAGTTAGACCTGTACTATACTGTTTCTAAGCTTGAATATGTTGATGTAACCTCCAAGATCTGTAGGTCTCACTATTTGAAAACTTTGATATATACTGTTTGCGAATATATCGGTTTCATGACTTCAAGAAGTGATATTGCTTATTAATTTGAACTGCAGGTGACATCTTCCATTGCTTGACACTAAAGCTGGGTAACTCTTGAAGCTCTTTATTTTCTTTCTCAACTTTTGCCACTTAGTTAATGAATTTCATCCTTAATTACCATTGATTGCGCTCTTGTAGATGTCTTATTTGCTACTTGTAAGAAAGGCAATGACTTGTTTATTTTGTATTGGTTTGTGTCATGATAACTTGCTGATGAGTTTGCATAGCGTACCTTCTATTAATTGCTACAACATTAACTTGATATGATGTTCTCACTTTCATGCTCTATTCTAGATTTGATGAGAAATTAATACAGATGTTGAAATATCTCTGAGAAACTGTTGCTCTTTAATACTTTGAGGTTTAATGAGGTCCTCTGAGTTGTCTTGTTGTGCTTTGACTCCTCAACTACTCTTAAGATAGTTACTTAAAATACCATTCATACCCAAACTTGGATTGCATTTCTGTAACTATGGTGCATTCTAAAGATCATCTTAAACTGAAATATCTTCCTGAAGTTCTATATGATTAATATTTGCATGGTAGTCAATATTTTAAGCTCTGTACTTTGATCTCCATAAATCTTGTCTTATCTTCTTAAAGAAGTGTATTAAATTCATTTGAAAAGCTTGTCTTTCTGAACTGGTTCACTTCCTCTCTTTTATAGCTCCATTGTTAAATTGTTTCAAATACCGTACGTCATCGTTTATTAGTGAAAAAAGGATGTTGAACAATGATTCTATTAGTGATACCTGTATAAAACTTACTTTTATTTGTATAAGGATCCTTGAACAAAGAAATATAAAAATTGTATTGTGAAATATGCATACTTCGTATTGATCTCTGTAACACTTGTTCTTCCAATCTGAAATTTTGTTGTAATTTGAGTGCACTTAACTGATGCACATCTTGTCATTAATGCTTATTCTATGCAACAGATACCTCTAGAATCTTGTTGATAATTGTTGGAACTCTGATGAATTATCTACTTTGTTCATTGGAACTTTGCTTTTGAGTAGACAAACAACATATATAACTTAATTGCATGTTCATCTATGCAATTTTATTTTATAGGGGTTTCATCCTCAGTGTATCTTGAATCTATTCAAATTTAGGCAATCTGTTTGAAAGAATTCTCATACATGTTTTTGTCTCTTGATCATTATGAATTGTCATGAATGAGCCTTCAGTTTAGTCTGTAGCCTTGAAGGTTTTACATGATGGCTTACTTTCCTAGCACCTAGATCTTTGATTGTAGCATATTTGATTTATATTTGTACTTGTGTTATTTATTAACATCTAGTGTGATATCTAAGATCATTTTGGTCCTGTCTAGTAACCTTATGCCTTTTGTTACTTTGACCCATCTACAAAAATCTGTATATCAACATACTTTAGCATGTACAGTGGTCCTCTAAAAGCAATTATCGCTTTGATTTCACTATACTTGATCATCTGTTTCATTTGTCATGCATTTCTAAAAATACATTCTGTTTATGAATTCCTTTTTGTACTTGATCAACTTTATATGAAGAAGACACTACCACCATTATTAATTGGAAAAGTTCTCTATAATACATGGCATATTTCCTTAATTTGGTCTGAAATGAGCAGTAAGTTCCTGTAATGAATAGTGAAATCTGAATATCCTGTAACTCTTACGTAGCATTACTTAATAAGTTATGCAAATTGAAAACATTTCTAACTCTCCTTTCTGCTCTTATAAATATGAACATGCTACATTATTCGTTGTTCAATTTGAGTTAAATTTCTGAAATAATTCTCCTTATTCAGATTACTATTTGATCAACACAGTAGTTTATCTTTTGTCACAGCTTTCAAGCATGTATGATTTGTGAAATAACATGATGGAAAGATGTAAAATGTCCATTTTACATGGTGAAGCCCTGTAAAATGCCCATTTTACATGGCGAAGCCCTATAAAAATTTTCTTAGATTTTCCTTTTCCATTTTGTTTCAGCTGTTTGATAAGGTATGACATCTGGTGATGTAATCTCTCCTAAACATGACTGTTTCAGCTTTTAGACCTTCAATTAATTCTGCATTTGATGAAAGACATAGCTTCCCTTCTATATAATTATGTTGTCCTGAAAAGATGTTCCCTTTCAACATGTTTTGTATTTGAAAACCTTCCATATCTCTTGTTCATTTATTTTCTGTACTGAAGTTTCTATTTTGTCCTTTCTTGACGTGATTAATTTCTTCATTTGTTGCAACTTGTACCTACACATCTTTGAAAATAGTTAGAAAACATTATGATTTTTGGCCTCTATTATGCTCCAGAGTTTTTCTCTTTATCTTTTCTATCTAAAATGATTGTAAGAATCATATGTACTTATGTAGTATATTTTTGCTTGTCTGTTATTCATTGATATTTTTTGTAATCATACCTCATGATATCAGGAGATTCATTTGCATGAAGATAGATAGTACAAGAACATGATTTAATCTTGAGCTTGTGACTGATATTTTTTCTTTGTTTGTTTTTTAGGTATAGTGCAGTGTTGAATAACAAGGATGAAGATGGAGCAAAGCTAGTAGCTGGAAGTGGAGAAACAGAGACAAAAGAAACAAGGCAATGATGGGTTCATTCATATTCTTTTTCTTTTATTTTCATGCACATTCACCTTCTATTTTAGTAGTTATGATGTTTACTTGAGTCACATCCCACGGCTTGTGTGGGAAATATTTGAAATTCCTCATGAATAAAAATAATGATTTTTGAAACTGTGTTGTGTACTTCCTTCTGCATTTCAACTTGCATATGAATTATATAATGAATTAAACAACTCAATAACATAATTGAATGTATTTAATCATGAAGGAAAGAAATTTAAAATACCTGTAATGTTACTAATGAACTTTGATTGCTATAATCTCCAATGTTGGATGTTGTTCCAAAACTTAACACTTCACCTATTCTGTATTTTTTGTCTTCATAAAGAAAACACATATGTCCTTCGAGGCCCTTATGTTCTTTTGCTGGAGACAAACATGAAATTGCAAATTATGTGATTTTTTACATTTTATAACAGCACACATAGCTATTACATGTAGTCATTAATTAATCCAACAGAAAAAATATTAAACTGAAAGAATCTCCCATAGCTTAGGTTCACTTCACCAATGCCATCCATCGTAACGAAGTTTCGAGTTTTCCATTTTTGTACAAGTGCAACAATTTTCAACAGGTCCCTGTAAAATACTTCTTATCAACCCTCATTTGTCTCTACACATCATCCATGATGATAACCTGAACCCTCTCACCCACAATAGGTAATCACATTATCCGATACACATCCTCTAGAGTCATTATCATCTCCTTTGTAGGTAACCAAAAGTTGGAAGTATCTGAACACCACCTCTCACACAAAGCTTTGATCATAGGCATACTATGGGCCACATCCTCCATCCTCGCTATGTTCCGCAAGCTAGAATGGTATATAACAACCCACTCATCTGTCTGACAACCTCAACCCTAGCAATGTACTCAAATGGTGGCAACCACAAAACTATGTTGAATGTGTTTCCCTCTGCACACCGAAAAACAACAACAAACACATCATTACAACATCAAATATATGCAAACATACCCACCTACAACATCAACACATGTCAATTTTCACATCTACAACACTCTGCGCTCAACCCATGTTTTCTTGCACGTTAGCGTCCAGAAGTTGAACTGGGGCACCCAGGATCAAGTCACTGGTGCCCATGTATGGACACAAATGTCCCTAAGGTCATTAGCACCTTCACCGCTCTTGTTCAGGTCCAAAATGTCTGAGAAATTAAAAACACAAATTTTGCAAAAAATCATAAAAAATGACTACTATCAAAACATTTTTTGAAAAAAATCACACTTACTAGCTCCACTATCATACATGATGTCATAGATGTTTCCACCATTTCAAATTGATTTGGTTGCAGTACTCTCACTTACGACATCTTCACACACCTTGAGCTCACTAACAAACTGAGCAAAAAAGTGAAATGAATCACCTATTCAAATTTGTACATTACTATTTATAGTAACTTTCCATTATCTACTTTGCTATAGTCATTATTTGCACCCATTTTCTTAACCAACACACATCACACGATTTCACTCATATCTTGAGAATTTTTATTCCTGATTTCTATCTTGTTCAAGTCATTCTTTTAATAATCCCACCTATTACCGTATTATACACATTTCACATATAATATTTTGCCTTGACATCATTTCTATTCGATATACACACACTTTTACGATATCTATCATACATTCTTCATTACATCATTACACGCTTACTTTTGGCTCAATGTTCGTTCTCATTATCACTCCCCATTTTGCCAAAAGGGGGGCATATAATTAGGGGTCATATTATAATTCCTCTTACACCATTACACAATCATTCTACATTTATAACTCATCATTATAGAACATTTTCTCATACACCATGTGAAATTTCACATCACTTTCTAGGGATCCCCCCTAATGACCTAACTTGGGGGAAACAAGCGTAAAACATATCCACGAATAACCAATCAATTAATCAATACATTCAAATCTCCACAACATCAAATCATATCAATCAATCAATATGAACACAACGTATTTATCCTCCCAAATGACCTAACTTGGGATTTATATCACCATTTTCCTAGATGACCTAACATGGGATGTTATTCTACACTATGTGATTGCTTCCAGATGACCTAACATGAAAGCTACCACATACTTGTTATGGAAAAACCCCTAGAGTGGGGGAAATGAGACATCATTGCCTTTCCTATACTGCTCCCATATGGGTTATCACGTTTGATCAAAAAATGGATCAAAATCAACAAAAATTGATCTTTGTTTATATGAAGTGGCTAGATATTTTGAGGATGTAGTTAAAGTTAAAGGGTAAAACTAGACCTCTCTCCCTACCCTCTTCCTCTGGCAGTAGGATTCCCAAATCCTTAGTTTTTCATAGACACGCAATAAGGTTGGAAGCTGATCACTCCCTACCCCATTATATCTCATTCAACAAAAATTAGAATATTGAATCATTCAACACCGCAATCATTAGTCTCATTTAGCACTCCTTGTAATGGTCCCACATCTCTTGTTACGCCGTATGGTTCAACATGCTGATCCATGGTTCACCACACTATGTGTTCTCATTCGGCACATACTTCTAACACATATGAGCGAACTTCTGTAGGATGGGCTTCTCCAGACTTCTCTCAGGTATGTATCTCTATCTACTTTATGTTACCGAGATTTGGCTCACCAACATAAAGTGGGGGAAAATTTAGACATAAAATCACGTACTTACTACTAGTTACTATACCACCAAGTATGTTGTTTTATATATGGATCTTGCATAAGAAAAGTATTCATTGATGATCCATCCCATAGTCCATCCCTTATCTTATTGGTTTTTATTGCTATCTTTCAAACTTGTCATTCATGCACATAGTTCTGGTTAGGTCACCGGGATCCTTGTTTGTTAGTCCTCACTAATTTATCATCATTTGTCTCTAGATAGTAGTGCCTAGGACTGGACATTAGCGTCAGGTGCTCTTGTTTTTGATATTTGAGGTCTATCATTTTTGTTTTACCTCTCATATCTCAAGGTACTAGTCGAAATGTCAAGTTATTAGTGGTGAAATTCAAGCAAGATATTCTTATTTAAACATAACATACATACCATTATATGGGATGGAAATTCTTATAAAGGGCTCACTATCTACATAGATCAAGGGACTGTATTTGGGCACATTATTTTACATACACAATGTATAGGAAGGGGAGTTCATTCTATTCCATCCACACATTTACATTTTATCTAGCTACCACCTGTTATCTTGGCGTCATTGGCATGAGGGTGACCTAGGAGAACTATTGCACACATAAGAACACAAAACTACATTGGGTCTGAGATGTTGTGAATTGCTCAGTCATACGTTCACCATTGTGACAACCGAGGACAGTCTGACCCCTAATTTTACATATTTTTTTAGGATATTATGTTTTTTTAAAGGTTTTGTAGGAGGATAGTTGTGTGTAGGTATACATGTACCTCATCCATCCAAGTGCAACATGCGGGAAACTGAAGGTAAACAAGTGCAAAACCCTAGTGACTATATCAGAACTAGGTTCCAAACTTTTCTAGCAGACTGAAGCATTAAGAAACAAGCCTAGGGTATCCGCGGGTGCCACCGTCCCTCTCCAGGTGCCCCAATCTAGCCATTTCCACCTCTACTTCATTTTTTATGGTTCTTTATGACGGTCTATGCTTTTATTTCATCATATTGTCTTGTACAGACTCACTGCATGATAATCGAAATTAAGATAAGTACCTTACTCCTCTTATTTCCTTTCATAATTAAAATTAAATAAATTGTTTAACATTTATATTCCATTATATATCATTTATAGTAGATCTTTACATTCATATTTTAATAAAATAGTTATATTTTATTAAATTAATTTGTAAAAGCAATATAGGTTGAATAGCATAGTAGAGACACTAAATTTAACCTCTTAAAGGAAGATAACCTTAGAGGCGATTTTGTATAACTATTTTGACTTGAAACTTTCATTCAAAAAGTGTGAGCCCTAAAATATTCCATGAGAATAAAAAAACCTTCATTAGACACCACCAAGAAGAGGTTGCTCAACCTCATTATTAGCAATCAAGGAGGTAATTAGAGTCAAGAGTGGGATTAGGGGAGAAAGATGGAGTTCTTTTATAACATTTATTTGATCAAGTTCTCTCCCCCTATTGGCTTGTAATTTATTTTCTTTATGAGAGTCCCCAATAATTTTTTTACCATTACATTAGGACCCTGAGTAGAGACCCTTCCTTCTGAGGAAGATCTAATTCAATTTCCACTATTCTTCATATGTCAGGAAGATAAATGTCATTGACTTTAGTTTTTGGAAAACAATCAAGAGTAGATTAAGAAGAGTGGAGTTGGGTGTCATCATTCATTTTATTGGGGGTTAATGATAGTGGAACAGAGGTCCCCTAGGGGTATAGAAGGCATTTAAGGTGAAACCATGGTATGATTTTCATACTTCTTTGTATTAAGTTCATCTAACCCCTATTGCTCGAGCTTGCATTTTGGTAAGTCATGAATTAAATGTCCATCTTCCCAAAAATAAAAGCATGGATTAGGTTTTTAAGGTAAACAATAGGTTGAAGTGGAGAAAATCTTGGACTCAAAAACTGAAATGAAGTTGGCAATGGCTGAGAGAGATCCTTTTAAATGAAAATTTAGGATGGTTTTAGAGGACTAAACTTTTTTCTTATCACATTTACAATAGATAAAATTACCCAGATAGTTTGCTAACCCATGAAAACAACATTTGAAAGTTAGGTTGAGAAAGGGAAATTAAACCCACATTGGATATTATGAGAGGGATGGCCCTTTAGGTTGAAAATTGATCTTTCACTCCTTAAGATAGAAAACCTGGACACAAATAACCAATGTGTGATATTTAACGGTTTCCTGGGAAAAATAGGAGAAGAAAAATAAAACGAAAAACATAACCTCTACCCAAATTCCTTCCAGAAAAAATTTCCCACCCTCTAGTCTCCTCCCAAACTTGGTGTTTCCATTTATAAAAATATCTTTATGAAGAAATACATATAAGGAAAATGAGAATTGTAAGTTGGTAAACAGTAGAAAACTCATTAGACAGTTAAAAATCAAAGGCCTTACCTTCTTAATGATGATCAATGTTGTTACATGCAGTGTTGGTCATCGTTAGAGACATGTTACTCTGTTGATGCATACTTTTAAGTGAAGGATGAATATCAATATCCATCCTCTCTTTATGCCTAATGATTAAGGTTTGTATGAGGCGTGATAACCTTTCTCGCTCATTTGGGATGACATCAACAAATAGGACTTCTCACAGTAAAAAATCGTGCATTTCCTAAGGAAAGTAAATCCTTATCACAAATAAAATTTACGGTCATGTCAAAACAAAAAAGAATTGATATGACCGGATACCCTAGGGTTTGAAAATAGTGTCAAGGCCTCGCCAATGACATTGCTAGTAAACTCCAGATCCTTCACACAAGTAATAGATGATGCATTTTTACTCTTTTTTCCTTTCTTATTGCTACTATATTTTTCTTAAATGTAATTCTATATATTTTAGAATTTGAGATCAAAAAAACATTTAAAAACATTTGTACTATATTGAATTTTTTTAAATGAATAAAAACTTGATAATAAACTGGAACTCACACGTGTAGTGCAATGGATACATTGATAGGGAACACCAAAGAGAAAGAATGTAGGAGGAAGTGTGGAGATGAAGAAGTGGATGGAGGGAGGATCATTGCAAGGGAATGGAAAATGTTGGAGAAAGTAGGCGATTTTCTTCTTTTTTTTCAAAAAGTCAGAAGGATGACATGTCACTTTTACAATCAAACATAGAGAGAACAATGAGAGAGTGGGGAGATACAAAAGTTGAGTTCAGTACCAAATTAGGGCATTTTATATGTCATTGATATGCAATGTCAGTATTCATTCTCCCTTGTTACAAATTTGTAAATCTATCAACATAATTCCTTTTGTCGTATCTTATCACAAATTTTCAAAGAAACAAAAAATATATGATAATATCTACTTTATAAGGTTTAAAATTAGTTCCAAAATGCAATGAATAATTATATCCAAATTGAGGTAGTAAGGCATTTCGACCAAATTTTTCTTACATATATCTAAGGCATTTGAAGTATATTTTATTTATTTTCAAATAAAAAACAATTCCTTAATAGCAAGAAAAATAATTCTATAGTTCTCGATTTATGGTGCCTTATAAGTAATATATGTTTCTAATTCAATTTTATCTCATAACAATTGTATGTTTTGCATATCAATTTATTGAAGTACATAAGGCATCCTTATTTGGTGCATGTTGTGGGAGCCTATTTAAAGTGAGGTTATACTTTAGTTTATGAGTATATGCCCAATGGATGCCTCACAAATTGTCTCTCTAGTAACATTGACATATGATTTCTCTCGTGGCATGTTGGAATTCACGTTACCAATGAAGTCCACTCTGCTTTAAATTTTATTCATAATTTAAACCTAGTTACCATCATTCATCATGATCTGAATCCTAACAACATTTTGCTAGACAAAATCTATTTAAGTAAGATAAGTGACTTCAATCAAGCTTGATTTCTTCCTAATTATTTTCTTATAGAAATATATTTAAAAGGAACATTTTCCTACATGGATATATACTACTTGAGAATGGTATAATTCACTCATAAATAAGTTTTTAACATCCTTTAAATCATTTTTCTTCAACTTCTTAAGAAGAAAATGGCTCTTGTAATCATTGGCACAGTGGAATGAGCACCAAAAAACTAGAAAACATCTATAATTTGGTGGATCCTTCCACTAGGAAATGGCTCTTAGAGCAGGCTATTCGCCTTTCATATCTTTTCATAGATTTTACAAAATTAGATGGAGGAAACAAACCCATACTTCATCCCAATTTGATGACCATTTTGGATAAGCTTTGAATTGTTGTAGGAAAATTCATATGACCTACAAATAAAGGCATGTTGACATTTTGGCACTCATACAAAAATGACCACTCGAAAATTTGTTTCAAATGATAAGTGTTGATGAGATGGACCTAACTAAGGGAAGGCATACAAATTTTCTTAAGTGTTTTAGCTTGCAACATTTGTTTAACAACATGCAATCTGCAACTATGTGTGCTTTTGCGGAATGCAACACCTCACATATGTTGTCATTCCATGTTATTCTTTAGAAAGGAAACACATAAGCCCTGAAATACCAAAGCATAGCCTTGATGAAGCAAGAATCACAATACATGTGGGATGTTAAACTCTAAAACAACAAACAAAGTTACAACTTACATGCATAAGAGTTCATTATTAAGTTACAGGTACATCAAATTTCATTATTTGTTTATGTTTAAGTGTTATTAATCATGTGATTGAGTTGTTTAGTTCGTTATACAATCAATACATATCATAAAAGTTGAATGCAAAAAGAAGTATAAACTCAATTATAGAAATAATGTCATTTATTCATGAAGAAATTCAATGTTTCCCACACAAGCCGTGGGATGT
Source organism: Taxus chinensis (assembly GCA_019776745.2). Classification (NCBI taxonomy): domain Eukaryota; kingdom Viridiplantae; phylum Streptophyta; class Pinopsida; order Cupressales; family Taxaceae; genus Taxus; species Taxus chinensis. The sequence continues at coordinate 650,053,942 of CM034151.1, forward strand.
AACTTATGATTATTCAAGCAAAAGATACATGTACACAAAGCTAAAAGTAAAGGAATATAGAAGAAACCCAACATTACCTTTGGTTATTCTTCTGGGTCTTCATTCTAGTTCCATCTCCATCATCTTCTTCTGCATCATCATTCTGTTGCATCATGGTACCTGAGAAAAGAAAGAGAAAAGTTTGTCATATTTGAGCTCAAGGTTTAATCTATATACTTGTGCTATTAGCTTAAGGAAAATGAATCTTTGAAATCAATAGGAATAAGGTGCATCAAAGTTTATACATAAATCAAAAAGTACTATCTTGCAGAAGCACATGTGATTCTCAGAATCATGATAGAAAGGAAGAAAATGAAGTCACTATGGAATACAAGAGAGGCTAAAGCCTATTGTTTTCTAACTATTTTGTTTAAGTGTGCAGGTATATGTTTCAGGAAAATAAAACATCATTCATGCATTATGATGCAAGTCAAAGTAAAAGGACTATTTGACAAGGCAAAGAAATTATTCATCAAGAATGACTCATAACAGAAATAATGACACTAGAGTAGAAAAGATAAAAGACTAAGGTTATTAGCTTTAATAAGTGACTAAAGCATCAAAGGTATAAGTACAATATTAGAACATTTGAAGGATAATCAAGTTGTTTTTTAAGATGCACTGAAGGATTTAGATCAATGTATGTAAGTTGCAACAGTGGTGTATGATCTTACTCTATGAGTTGTTTAGAAGAAATTGACTTAAGTACAAAAAAAGTAAATGAAGAAGTATGCACTCATCAAAATAAGTAAAGTTTTTTCATATCAGAAAACTTCATGACTTGTAGTTAGGTATTGATAACACTACAAGTATTTAAATGATCATTTTAGGCTACAAGCATTCAAGAATTCAACTTAAGTATTGAACTTCCAATGATATATACAGTTTCAATACACTGGTGATTGAAGTTTCAGAACTCAAGGGTATGAATCAAAGGAAATGAAACGAAGCTACAATAAGAAGTTAACTGTGAAATCATTATTCAACAAATGGAGGTGAAATTCTCTAGGTATTCCCCTATTTCATTCTACAAAGAAGTTGTTTCAGTTGCCATGATAAATTCAGATTACAAGATTCAATTCAAATCAAGGTGACTAATTGCAGAAGTACAACTATGATATTCAAAACAAAATCAATAAAAAACCTTCTTAAGCTTCAAATAAGATTTAAGTACTAAAATTCAAAAGAATGTAATCAACACAGTTTTGAATAAGTTGAGTATCAACTATCAAGCACAGATTAACTTGAAAAGATGGATAGAGTACAAATTTAATGGAGTTATGAAAGAAGAATAAAGTATTAAAGCAAAAAAGTGTTTTCACAGAGTAAGCAAAGTTACTTCTACAAGGTTTCCAATTAAGGAACAACAAAATAACACAGTTTTAGATAATTTAGAAAATGCCAAGCTTTCAACTGTTGATATTGATACAGAGTTACATATCAGGATTATGCAAACCCATCAAGGTAAACTTCATCTTCTAGATTTTTCGAGGTTATATCGAACTTTACATAATCTCAGAAAGGACCAAGATAGTCAAAATAAGACCCCAGATCTAGGTATTATAATTACAAGAAAAAAAGCTTTACAAATATCACCTCGAGAAAGGTTTCAGAGTTTAAGAGTTTGAAATAGTAACAACTATTTTGTCCAAATGCCACTTCAGAGTTATTTGAAACGTCAAATGATGCAAACTCAGCTAAGGGATCGACAAAATTTTGACAGAGTGCATTCAAGAAAAGGGACAAACCAAGTTTTGGGTATAAATATATATTGACAAAATTCAGTCACCCATCAAAGTAGAATTTTAAACCTTAGCAAGTAGATTCAACAGTTTTGAACTAGAGTTCAAAAATCAATCAAGCTATGCCGCAAAAGTTTACAACTGGGCCTCAAGTTTCTAAGTCACGACATATAAGGGAACAAAAGTAGCAAAGCCTTGTTGATACCCAATAGTCACATAATGGATATAAAACCCTTGCAATATAAATAAAAAATGATGAAAATACAAGCCATTACAATATTTTCATCAAAAATGCCTTGTATTTTATGAACATCCATGGTTTTCATAGAAATTTCATAAGAGATATTCAAAAGAGAAACATGAACTTACAAGTTTAGAATCGAGCTTTCGAAACCATCTAAATTTATCAAATGTAAAGAAAATAGTGACACCTAGAATGTTTCTAACTCGTAATAGCAGAGAACACATCAAATGCGAAGGAAAAAATAAAGTATCAGTGTATGTTAAAACCAGAGTAGAAAGGATGAACAAATTTTGTGCTTAGACAAAAAAATGTACCTTTTCTTCATCAATCATGGCATGAATTCAAAGAGATTGATATTCCAAGCTTCAAAGCTTGAGAATGGATAAAAAATGGAAACCAAAAATTCATAGGAGAGCTCAAAAAAGAGAAAAATGGCAGAGAGATGTAAGTATTCAAAGTCACAAAAGCCTCACAGAGCTAAAAAATGCACAGAATCGAACTCAGGTGGCCAAATTAACAGATTTTTAAAACTCAAAATCATTGACAATGGCGTCACAAGAATTTTTTTCCAGGGCTTCGCCCAAAGTTAAACGACAAAAAATGAAAATGAGATAGGGTTTCAAGATATTTTACTTGCCAAACTAACCACCAAGAAACCTAACTCGACCTGAGTTAAGATTGATGGTGAAGATCAAGATGGTAAAATGATCAACGATCAATAATTCAAACCACAACTCAACCACTATGCTAACCATTGAAGTTCAGTTTTAATAGTACAAAGATCGATGGTCCAAATCATAATCACTAACTCTAATGCCAACCAAAGGCTTATCATAGGTTTTTCTAACTCAACCAAGGTCAAAAGGAAGTTTATGTGTAAATATTTGGAAGAAGCCCTAACCCCCTAGTTAGGTTTGAAGTTAGTTTGCCACTAAAAAATGGAAGGGTCAAATCATCATGTGGATGGGGACCAACCCCTTTTCAAATAATCATTGCATTGACCTTATCTAAGGTCTAAATCATGTTATATGATCAAATATTCAAAGAGGTCAAAAACATAGTATATGCCACAGATATAATCCTAAGGAGCCTAACACCTTATCATAGGTGTTATGATAAATCAAAAGGGGTTAAAAATCAGAGCTACCACATGATCAAATAATGGAGTCCTAATTACCTTATTTTTCACAAAGGGAGGAATTATTATTGTGCACATGCCTACAGGTGGTCCCCACAGTGGATGAAATACATGGGTGAATATTTTTGATAAGTATTGGAAACAAAAGCATTATTATTAGTGCTTGCACATGAGTGTATTTTTGCATGTGCAATCATAATAAAATAGAATAGGTGTCACATCAGCAACAAATAGAAAAATTTGCATGCACATTGGAGAAGACTTACACACCAAGCAAGGGTAATTATTAGCCAAAATATTCACCCAAATTTATTCATTATTTTAGAATTAAAGTCAGTCAACTGCACTTTGACTACAGTGTATTTTTGGAACCAAAGGCTATTATTGCCTCATTGTAAACAACATGTTTATTTTATCCCTTTATTTATTCATGATAAAGGCTAAAATTAGCATGCATGGGTGAGTTCAGACTGTAAACTATTTTTAGGAGGGTTGGGTGAATTATTTTTGCTATATATTGTGTGCATTGGCAAAGCACAAAGGAGGACTTTTTAGATGTAATGAGTGTTGAAGATTTTTTTCCAGTTTTTCCCTTGAATGAGAACCAGTTATTGCCTTTCCAATTATTTGCAGTGGTGTGTATATTTTATTAACTCTTATGAATGTTAATTCCTTGAATTAATTAGCTTACCTTGTTACAAATTTGGTGTTTTCTGCATAGTCTTAGTGTGCATGTTAGTTGTTGTGTTGTTGTGATTAGTCCCTCAACACAAAAGTGTTTTGCCTTAGGATTTATTTGAAACCCATTGGTTTGTGCTCCTTTAATATGCTCTTAGAAAATTGTGCATGTACTCAGTCAAAGCCCTCAATAATTTGGGTGTATCACCCCATTTTAATATCAGTTTCAGCCATATTTTACCCTTAAAACCCCAAAAAAATAGTTTAGGATACATCAATAAGGAACGAGCCTTGTAATCCTGGAGATTCACCTCAACATAGGGATACCCACAACCCTGGGGCACTAACATTGTATCTGCATAAGTGAGGGAAGAGAAATCTTAGAACACTTGTTTTTATCGCTCAATCAAGGCGCACTTCTGAGAGATAAAGAGGCCAATTTTTGTAGGTTTTATTCCTTAATAAGTTTCATAGTATACATCATCAATGACCAATAAACAACTAAATGCATCATCATCACTAACATCTTTGAAATTTTTCATATTTTGCTTATTTCACTCTAGTTTGAAAAAATGCTTATTACCTGTTAGAGCTCAAATTTACACCCACACTCGAATCATGAAGATCCAGGGCTTTGAGGAAACATGGGACTGTCTCCAAGTTATGGGACTTGCACTTGAGATAGACCTCCAGAGAAGGTTGGTTTCCTCTACTTGTTCCTAATGCTAAAATTACTCCTAAGGAAGGAAATGCAACTATCGAATCCTACTCTAACAACCCAAGGGACCAGGGGAAGAGAAAGATGCATGAAAAATTGAAATACTAAGCTAAGGGGGTGATATAACCACAAAGAAGGTGGAGATACACTCTTTGATGAGTGAAAATGGGAGATAATTGGGGCAAGAAAGGGAAGACTTGAGTGCCACAATAAAAAACAACATTCAAACTCTCAAACTCATGGATTAAAATAGAAATAAAATACTACAAAGAGAGAAAACATGAAAAACACACAAAAACTGTAATAGAGAGGCAAAAAGATGCAATAAACATAATTTAGGACATAGAATAGCTAGAAAACACAAATTTTATTACTTCAAGAGAATGTGCATTCCATTACAATGGAGGTGGGAGGTAAAAAGTGAGATGTAAAATTTTCCTTGTAATGATCCAAATCCGAGGAATACAACTCAAAACATTAATGCACTACTATGAATAATTCCATTGCATTCCAAGTGGGTTCAACCTTTACAAATGGGCATTAATTTACATTATATAGAGAAATAGGAAGAGAGAGGAGGGAAACTAGAGGGAAATTCAGATTCAAGGATGTAACCACCAACAATATGCTTTCAATGCCTATAGAAAAACATGTAACTTTGTCAAATAAACTCCCCAATGTCAAGTTGTTTGTAGAAGAAGGAAAGAGACCATGCTTTATCAAATATGGTTGGTTACGTCATCTTTATCTACACATTAATGTCTTGAATTGTGTTTCCTTGTTTTCACCTACCAAATCCCATCAAAATATGATTTTCAAGATCCTAAAATGTGGCACACACCAATAGATTTCCTACGAGACCAACCACACATGATTTGAAGCTATGTGTCAAAAAAATATGGTTGTTTGAAGATCTACAGTGTAAAAGCAACACACCATACACATGACATCACTTTATTAGTCGTGGAGATTTTAGGGTTGACTGTAAACACTGGATCTCCACCATGTGTTAATTTTTTATTCACTATGAAGATTTGAGCATAGCTAGCACCTTGCTATTCGCCATTGTAAATGCAATTTTATTGCCAAGTCCCTAGAGTTGGAAATTTGTCACACTTTGATTGGAGTGGGATTGATGTATGTGGTACATGCATGAAAGTTTGGAGCAAGAGAGAAAGGTTGCACAAAAATATGCAAGGATGTAGAAGAAGTCTGCAATTACACAAGAAGATGTACATGGATTGGGGAGAGCAGTGCCTGTTTGTAATAACATGTGTAAGTGTAGAAGAGGTCTGAAGGCCCGCCAATGGAAGGTGTATATGCGTGGGCAGAAATGGAGCACACTCAAGCATGCCAAGAAGAAAGTGGAAGCATGCGGTGAAAGGTACAGAAAAGTATTTGTGTAAAGACAAGTAAATGCACATGTATAAGATTGTACGCGAGGGAGTGTGCGAGAATCAAGGAGGAAATAACATGCACGTAAAAGGCATGTCGGGGACTTGCAAAGATGCAAGGAAAACCTGCACATGTGTGTGAGTGTATGCAAAACATCTAGGATATAAGAATCAAGTGTGCAAGGGAAGAATGATTGAAAAAATAAAAGGAATGGAAGAGCACGTAAAACATGCACAGAAGAAAGTGAAGAAAAGGAGAACAAACAAGGAGAGCACGCGAGGTTGTGTAAAAGTACTACAACCATGATGATTTCCCAAATGGGAAGAAAGAAGCTCATGCAGTCTCAAAACCTGATTCTAGAGAGAATGAAACTGCAAGTTTCCAAAATATCCTAGGGGGTTATTTTGGGAAATAGTTTGGTGACTTTCAAGGATATTTTCCTACTAAATATGAGTTCCAGTAGCCTTGAAGAATCCATTGGGTATGGATTCATCTTGAAAACTTGAAATTTTGATCTACAACTTGAAGAATTTACCCCAGAATCCGAATAAGGGTGAAACAATGCTTGGAATTTGTATTGACCACTAAAATCCCAGGAACACGTATAAGAAAATGTTAGATGCTACTCCCCAATATGATAAAGCCTGCAAACTGATATGAATGATGCCATGAGACATATCCTCCATTGAAACCTTCATGAATTAACACTACACAATAGAAACTGTCATCCCAAAAGAACCAAAAAAGTGTGTACAAGAGCGCGCGATCTAAAGGAAACCTATACTACTAATAAAACACTACATGCAAGGCACACTTGAAATAATTGAAACTAATATACTATGTACAAGATGCAATGAAACACCTTAATGAAATTGATAAATATAAATCTCATTAACTGGGATTTGTAATTTATTTCCCTCAAGATCATCCAACTAAAAGGATTTGGGTTCTGTTATCTCTCGAAAGTGCACCCTTATTGAGAGATTGCTATAGGGGTTCTAATCTTGCTCTGAATCTCTCACTTTCGTAGATACAATGGAAACACCTCATGTCTGTGGGTATACCTATTGTTGAGGTGAGTCTCCGGTATCAAGGTCGGTTCCTTTTTGATGTATCCCAAAATATTTTTTGGGGTTTTGAGGGTAAAAAGATGACTATAAATGAATTGAAAATGGGGTGATACTCCAAACTTATTGAGGGATTTGACTAAGCACATACAAAATCAAATTGAGAATGCATTTTGGATGCAAAAACAAATAGTTTTTTGCAGAAATATTAAGGCAAAACACTTTATGTATTGAGGGAATGAGTCACAAAATGACAATAAGATAAACATGCACACTAATAGTATGCAAAAATTACTATATTTGTAGCAAGGTAAGATGATTAATCAAGGAATTTGATATTCACAATAATTAATGAGATATACACAACTTCAAATAATTGGAAAGGCAGAAATCAATTCTCATTCAAGGGGAAGAATTGACAAAATTATCTTCAACACTCCTATGTCCGAAAAGTCCTCTCTTCTACCTTGCAATTGCACACAATATATAGCAAGATCATTCACCCAACCCATCCTAAAAATAGACTAAATTTTTTACTCGACCATGCATGCTAATTTTACCCCTTTATCATGAATAAATAAAGGAATAAAAATAGACATGATGATTACAATAAGGCATTAATATCCTTAGTTACAAAAATAAAACTCAGTCCAAGTGCAGTTGACTGGTCTATTTTTAATAAAATAGAATGAATAATTTGGCTAATAGTAGCCCTTGTTTATTGTGTAAGTCTTTTCCATTGTCTATGCAATCTTTGTCTTCTTCTGCTTGATGTGACACTTTCAACTTGATCGTCTTGCAATGATATTTAGGAATTCTTTAATTTTCCCCACTTGGATGCACATGTAAAAATTAATCTCCCTGTGTGAGTGAAAATAATTCTTTTGCCTTTAATTACTTTGCAAAATATTCACCCAATGTGGGGACCACCTGTAAGCATGTGCAAGAAATAATACCATTATTTGTAAAAATAAGGTAATTAGCATGTCAAAAGGTTTCTTCTTGATTTATGATGTTGAAATCCTTACACTCCTCTGCTATTATGTCTTCTAGTGGATGAGATGCAAAATTACTTCTCTTCGAGTAAAAATAATGCTTTTGTCTTTTACACTTGGTAAGAATAAATTACTCCCATTGTGGGACCACCTGTGCACATGTGAAAATTAATATATTCTCCTTAGCAAATTTTAAGGTAAGGTGGTTCCTTGACTTTATTTGACTTATCCATCATGGGCTTATCTTCGAACTTGATAATTAGCATGTATTATAGTTCAAAACACTTGGACACCTTGTCATGTACATCATTGTATTATTCGACCTACTTTGATTCTAATCTTTAGACCCATCATTGCACATATTATTTTTTCGGGCTCCTTTGTATAGTTTGTGACATCAATGAAACTATTAGCTAGACCTTAAATAAGGTCAATGCAATAATTATTTAAAATGGGGTTGGTTCCCATCCACATGATGACCCAACCCTTCCATTTTGTCGGTGGCAAACTAACTTCAAACCTAACCAGAGGGGTTAGGGTTTCTTCCAAAGCTTGACACATCCACTTCCTTTTGACCTTGGTTGAGTTAGAGGAACCTTTGGTAAGCCTGTGGTTAGCATTGGAGAAGGTTATTTTGATTTGGACCATCGATCTTTATAATATTTTGACTTGAAGCATTAGATTTGAACTTACCTAGTGAGTTAGGTAACTCGACATTGTGGTTAATAAAACAAAATAAAAATTGACCCATCATTCAGTCATTCACATTTGGAAGCTTTTAACATGGCGAAGCCCTAGCCATTTTTCCACTCAGCCTCCATTTATCTCTTTGAGCTCATCTTGCTTCATCTGTGAAGTTCTAAGCATTATATCTCTCTGCCTTTCCAAAAAACTTGAGCTTTTGTGTTGTTTTCTTGGAGGTCTCATTAGATCGTGCCGTCACAATTTATTCATTCTGAGCTACTTTTGAGCTTTGTATTCATCTCTGTTATGGCCACCCAGAAAGAAGATAAGCTCGTATTTTTTTATTTGTTTATTTTAATGAGGTTTCCATTTTGATATAGATCTAACCTTTCATTTTTCTAGTTGGCCTTTCTTTTCTCTAAACCATAACGACAGTCATTACTGGTGGATACCTGGGAACCCGAGATCTGTTAGGTAGCCATTTTTTTCTGATTTGTCTTCTAAATCTTGTGGTGAGGGTTTTAACACCATTTCTTCTGATGATTATGCCTTTGAGACATTGACTTTGTTGTTATTCTCGGTAATACATTGTTAAATCTATGAACTCTAGTCGTTATTGTAGAGTTTTTTGAGTTGGTTCCTTTAGCTTACTAGCGTAAACATATTTTCAGTGTATTATTATGATGAAAATCACTATGCAGCTAGGTATTTTCTTGTTTTTCTTATAGTAGCTTGATTTGAGATAAGGGTTTGTTGTTTCCTGTGGCTATTGCTCATATGTTGTCATAACTATGTCTAAATTTGTGATTTATGTACCCTTACGAGCCTAAATTTGGTTCTAGGTGTTTGTTATTTTGTGGCTTTTCAAATATGAATGAGGGTTTTAACTTTGAATGATTGAAAACAGTAAGTCCTACTTTACTCTTCAAGTATCTCTACAAACTTTGCCAAACCTTTAATGGTCGTGGAACTAAAAGCTATTTTTGAATTATTTGAGATTACCCATATCTGGGTTTGTCATGATTCCTTTCTACCATTGACTGTACAACTTGATTCAAGCTCATAATGGGGAACTTCTATTATATTTTCTCTGTCCAAAATGACTCTCTATTTATGATGAATAACCTGCTTATTTGAGCTCACTACTTGTAAATTGCTCATTCTTATTGATCGGCTCGCTTGGAGCTTTGTGTTAAGTTTTCATAGTGAACTCTGTTGATTTCATTCTGATCAAACATGGCATGTTTTGGGTGCCTTCTATGAATACGACAGTGATTTGTTATCTTTCCCTTTTCTTGGCATAAATAATTTACTTTGAAAGTTTCTAAAAAATGAGCTATACTTTTATTTTGAGGATCTCTTTTAACTCGTATTTTTGTCTTTGAATAGACTTGGCCATGTAGATATTGAAACTTACCATGTTATTGATTTGTGCAATGAACTCAATGCTCTTGTTGATAATGCAAATCATGGGCTATGATTTTTTTTGCACTTCTTGATATTTTGTTGTCAATTGGCTACTATGTCTTGTTGATTTTTTTTAAATTGGGTCAAGCTCTAATTTATTTTATGCCATCATGAATCTTTGTTGGCTAAGGTTTCATTGTTGTCTTCCTTTCAGGCCCTTGCCATTGTAGAGTTTTACTTTCTAGTAAGTGCAACCCGATGCATCCTAGGTATGAGTATGGGTGGCTCTTATTTTGATTTGCACTTGGTTTTGACTATACCTTATTCAATATTAATACCATTATAGCATTTGTTTAACAACTTGGTGTATTGATATGCTTGATTGAACTCTGTATTGACTTGTTAATTATCATTTGTGAAGCACATGTTGGAGTTTGCATAGTTACCTCTGAATCTAGAAAAATATGAAATTTGCTTCTCAAATCCACTTTCCTGTTGTATAGCAAATGCATGATTTAAAATTTTACTTATCATATTTAATATCGTTCCACATAGTTGTAAATTCTTCCTAAATCTTCATGTCACTTGATGAATCTTGCATACTATTGGAAGGATTTGGCCTTAAATTTGATTATAAAAATATGTTTTTTTTCTCATTTAATTCTAGTAATATGTATGCCCTTTTGTAGAAGAGTTCATTTGTTCTAGAAGGATTTGAAGGACTTATTGATCAATCTAATGTCTTTTCAAAACTTATGATGTAATAAACTTTATAACTTCAGCATGTACTACATAAGGAACATGCTCTGATTGCTTATTTGATATATGCATGTTATGGGTTCATGATCTTTGAAAACTTTTAATTCTCACATAGCTATATCTTGAAACTATTTCCTTTATAGCTATAGATGCAAGTTGACCCTATTAATCCTTGAGCTAAATCACTATGATTTGCATAACTAGAGGTGTTCTTCATTCATTTTGTGGTATCTCCTTTATTGTATGGCTTCCTTGGTGAATCCAGTAATAAAAAAACAAAATTGTTATACATTGGACTTCTCATTTAGCCTCGATGCTATTGTATTTTCAGGATTACTGTAACCAATGGAACTCCTTATAAAAAATAGAGGAGTGGGTCCACTAGTTTGAGCTGTGATTGTAATCATTACTTAGTAGCTGAAACTTTATCTTTCATTTGATTTGAGATGATGACTCTGGAGCTCTGCCTTGATAGAAATTTAGTAATTCTGAAAATGTATATTTGAACAATGCTTTCATACCTTGGTTTGTAGCTCGTGCATTTAAAATCTGTAGAATTTTTTTCTCTTTGATCATTTCTTTTTGATTTAGTGTTCCAATGCCTTCTTCCTTTAAATCATACCTTATTTGAGCAGTTTTTGTAGATTTTGATACTCATTTCGTACTTTGCAAGAGTTGATTGAAAACAATATCATTTCATCTTCTTATTGAGTATGAAAACTTGTATCTACTTTTGTAATTATGATGCAGCAAGTTGTTTGTAGAGTTTTACTTTCTAGTAGCTTGATTATACTTGTATTTTTGTACCTTGATCACTGTGTAAGGTGTGAATGAAATATTCTATCTTAAAGCATGCTAACTAATGAAATTGAGCACCTATAATTTGTTTCTATATCATACTTTTGATGGTATCTTGGATATGTATCCTTGATTTACGCAATGTACAATCTTCCTTTTCTCTAAGTTATTCTAATGTATGATTCAGTTTGGTATTCTATTGAAGCTCTGAAGATGGATCAACCTCATTATCTACACTTTTTGTATGCATTCCATTTGTTAGAATCTGTAGTAATGAACTTGTATTTATTCTATAGATTGGTACAACTATATTTTTATATATTCATCCTTCAGTTTGAACTGAAATAAATGCACTTCTTTGATTCAATTTGTGGAATGTAATACTTTTGATATGCAAACACAACAGTTAGTGTTTATTTCCTTCTTCCTACATGTTCCTGCACATTTAGATAAACTAGTTATAAAACATTAGGTTTTTTGGCCTCTCTTATGTTCCATAGTTTTTCTTCTTATTATGATTCTGGGAATCATATGTACTGTTGTAGAATACTGCTTTATCAACTATATATCTGTCTCTGATGTACCTTATGCTTTTGATATTTAGAAATCCATATGTATGTAGTTAGATAGTACATGAGTACAGATCAAACCCTGAGCTCAATATTGATGCCTTTTCTTTCACTTTTTCAATTATACTTGTAGCTATTTGGAGCATGAAAGAAAGATAGAGCTGGAACTAGATATAAAAAGATTGCAAGAATGCCCAAGGTAGTCATGGGTTTCTTCTATAATCTTTTACTTCTAACTTCATACATATGTACTTCTTTTTTCATTAGTTATGAGTTACATCCCACGGCTTGTGTGGGAAACATTGTATTTCTTCATGAATTAATAACATTAATTTCTATAACTAAGTTGTATACTTCTTTCTACATTCAGCTTTTATGATGGCTATTGATTGTATAATAGAATAAACAACTCAATCACATAATTAAATGTATTTAACATGCATAAATAACGAGTTTTGAAGTACCCGTAACTTTAATAATGAACTCTCTTTTTGTAAATTGAAACTTTACTTGTTGTTCCCAAATTTAGCATTTCACCTAAACTGTGATTCCTGCCTTCATCAAGGCAATGCATTTGTCCTTCGAGGATTTTTTGTTTCCTTACTAAAGATGAACATGGGATGAGAATCTATGTGATGTGTTACATTTTGTAATAACACACATAATTGCAGATTACATGTAGTTAATCAATTGCTGCAATTGAAAACACAATAGGAACTGTAATGCTTCCCCCTAGGTAGCTCCATTTCATCAATGCCTTTCATCATAAAAAAATTTCAAGTTTCCCATTTTTACATGAGTGTAAAAATCATCTCCTTGTTAGCACTAATGATATATGGCCCACTCCAAAGTGCATCAAACTTAGATTGTCACTCTTGTTTAATTCTATCAACATCCCATTTCAAGAATATATCACCCATTCTGAAACTTTAAGCTCTAGTATTCCTATATTACCACTCTTTGGTTGAGAACTGATGCTACTCTAGTCTTATCATGGCATAATTTATTAAGTATTCAAGTTAAACTAGCTTTGTCATTCTAACTTCTCTTTTATTTGTGCCCTCAAATTTCAGCTATTGGACCAACTCTAATGAAGGAAAATCAAGTGATAGAGGAAGCCCAATTTCTCTACAATAAACAAGTTTATAAGAAGAAGTGGAAATTTCCTTCTTAATTATTACCCTATCAGTAGAGAGTGCACACGAGACCTTTGTACGTCATTTCCTCTTGTTGATATCCATTGTCTTTTTCATGATACTAATTAGGTTTTTGTTAGTAGATTTTGCCAAACTGTTACCTAGGGAGTAGTAGTTGGAAGAAGTTTTCAAATAAATCCCAAGTTCAAGAGCCCAATTAGAAATTATGGATCTAAGAAAAGCCTTTGCATTATCATAAATGATTGGTTGAGGGATCCCAAACCTTATCACGATGTCCTCAAGGAATTAAAGAATGACTTATCTAGTTACTTCCTTGTGTGCCACAACTTCTATGCACCTGGTAAAGTAATATGTTTTCGTTAAAACCCACTTATGGCCAACACTTGATGGACGATTAATCATGCCAATGTAATCAAGGCCCCATTATGTAAACAAATGATCTACTTGAATTGGATGGAGAGGAAGGGTGGATAAATCCTTTTTACCTCTAAAGAAAGCACACTCAAAGTTTTTGACCCACTTGTAGACATCAACAAATAGTGTAGGCCAAAAATATCATGCCTTGATGATTTTCATTATTTTTACTTTGGTAGATAAGTTTCCAACTAAAAAACCATCATGGAATTCTTCCAATATCTTATTGGCATGCGTACATTCGATACATATCAGCTACAGTCCATTAATGTTCCTTTTGAATAGAATTCCATCAGTCGATGCATAAGTAATGGACTGAAACCTCAAATGTTTTCTTTTTAATTTATTTAGGCCATGAGAATATGTGCTAGTAGATGGAAATTTGAACATATCATCAGACTACCTATGAGCATTTGATATAATTCCATCTTGTTGATTTCAACGACCACAAGAGTTCCTCCTCCATGAAGAAAGAGTTTTCATGATCATTATGTGCATCCAAAGTAAGTTGTTTACAAATTGCTCTTCCTCTTACCATATTTTTGGCTTTGATAGTCACATCCTACTCCATATTTTGGTTATCCATCTAGCTCTTTCATCACTAATTTTTTGTCCCATAATGAACTATTTCACACTAAAGTGTGTAGCTATAACTTTTACATGATAGGTGACAAACATACTCTTGAATTTCTTCAACATGCTCATGATGGACAAGACCTATTTATCAATGTGATTGTATTTCAATTAATAATCCTTTAGTGTTTGAATAAATAATGCCAATGGCTGATCTAAACCTCAATCATCTTATCATGTCAAAATAACAACAACACATATATCTACTCCATATGTATATAGGATAAAATCTTTGGCATAGTCAGAGCTGATGAGGGTAGGATCCTAAGTAATTTCTTTCTTGATCTTGTAAAAGCTCTCTTTTCTTTTTCTTGTCCATTTGAAAATTGAATCCATCTTCAACATTAGAGTGACAGGCCTAACCAATCCTGTAAATTTAGAAATGAATTTCCTGACAAAGTTGATCTTTCTAAGGAATTATTACAAGGCTTTCGTATGAGTTTGCAAAGAAAGGGACAAGATAGCTGAATTTATTTCTGGATCAATGACAATGTCATCCTTTGAAATAATGTGCCTTAAACACTTTCCCTTGGGGACTGTAAATCTATACTTCTTGGGTTTCAAAGACACCTAAAATTCCTACATCTATCAATCATGTTCTCAAGATGATTGATATGATATTTACTCTACTTTGAGAAAATATTAATATCATCCAAGTAGAAAAGGATGAATTCATTGATGTATAATTTTAAAGCAATGTCCATTGCTCTCTGAAATTTAGGTCCTGTATTTGACAAACCAAAGTGCATGTTTTTATGAGCATATGTTCCCCATTTGGTTATGAATGTAGTTTTGAATTGATCCTCTTCCTGAATTTGATCTCATTGAAACCTGAGTAGCCATCCAACATGGAAAACCTTTCAGCTCTTATTGAATTTGTATAATTTGTTCCATATAAGGAAGAGGATAGTGATCCTTCAATGAATCTTTTTTAAGGTCTCTGAAATAAACACAAAGTTTGATTTCTCCATTCTTTTCCCTCGCTAGAACAGTATTTTCCACTCAAGTAGAGTATTTGATATGAAATATTATGTTTACCTCAATCAGCTTGGACAACTCCTTCCTCATGTGGAGCTCTATCTTGGGATTGACATGCCTTTGTTTCTATGTGATTGGCTTGACATTAGGATAAAAATCAATGGAATGTTTAATTTAAGGTCCTCATAATCCTATGAGAATATATGACTATATTTTTGAAAAAAGGAGATAAAAGCCCGTTTTTCACCTTTTCTGTAACTTTTCAAAGCAACAACTCCTCGCCTTACATAATGGTAATTGGTTGGTAGTCCTCTTACTTTCCTATTGTGTTCTTTTCTTGTCCTTTACACTCATCCTCTAGACTAAAAACATGCTCAAGAGTGACTAATCCCTTAGGTAACTTTTTTTTCTTAATTGAATAATTTAGTCACCATAGTTTTCATACAAATCAAATTAGATTCTTAAAGAAAACTCGGTTTCATTTTGGGTGAATTGCACAATTTGTTCATCACTATAAAATACCTGCTATATGTTTTCATTATCTAGAACCGATGGTGTAATTACAACCTTGATATTTTTTCTATTACCTTGAATGAAGTCCTTGGCTGGTGATAATTGTGAATTAAGGGATACCATATAGTCTTACTATTTGTTTAATTTCCTTGGCACCAATTATATATTGAGAGCATTAAAACTCTCCAATAGATTCCAAAGTTTGTGTTTTTAAGCTTTTAGAAACTTATTCTTCATGGAACACTTCTCTCTAACCTAATGGATGAAAAATTCAGTCTCCAAAGACTTACAATACTTTGATTTTTCTCTTTTCAGTAATTAAAAGACCATGCACCAATGCCTCATACTCTGCCACATTGTTAGAACATACAAACTTTAGTCTGTGAGCAAAGAAGAATCTATCATTCATTGGATAAATTAATATAACACCTACCCATGTGTCACTTATACTTCTAAAACTGTTAAAGAACATTTTACATAATCCATAAGCACCAACCTTTTCTTACTTGATTGGTGAGGGGAAATTAGATTCTTTTTCATCAATGTAGTAGGTTCCACGTCTAGTTTCCATAGTTATATCATAACGATAAAATTCATGATCCTCCTTAGCCCATTCATCTAATAAAAGATCAGGGACTAGAGGAGGGATAGAATTCTCAATTGAGACTAAATCATGTTGTTTTTCTTCATGTATGAGACAATTATATTAGGAAGGATAAGGGTCATAAGACTCAACATGGTAGGAAAATATAGGCTCAACTTGAATGGTAAATATAGTGCCATATTTGGTTCTTAGAATCTTATGAGACCAATTTGAAGACAAGTAGCCACCCATCTTCACCATAAAATCTCTTGATAGGAAAATGGAAAATAATGGAGGCAAATCAAAGACTGATACATCTTGAGTTATAGTTAGACTTCGACAAATATAAAGGGTCAGCTCAAGATCTTTTATGAATCATAGGATGGCAAACGTTGAGCCATCAAGCTATAAAACACCTTTAGAAACATGGTTGTACTTAATACCTATGATATATACCATCTTTTTAAGCATCAT
The DNA here is from genome assembly GCA_019776745.2 of Taxus chinensis. Taxonomy (NCBI): domain Eukaryota; kingdom Viridiplantae; phylum Streptophyta; class Pinopsida; order Cupressales; family Taxaceae; genus Taxus; species Taxus chinensis. The sequence continues at coordinate 650,070,927 of CM034151.1, forward strand.
AGAAGTACTATCCCTTGATCTAGTCATGCAATTATGAACTAAATGTTCACCTACAATCAAATCCATATAGAAGGGTGGAGTCTTCACAAATTTGCTTACTTATTTTTCCTCTATTTGACACAAGTTAACAATAGCATGAGTCTTTTAAAAAACTAGACCAATTTGAGGGATCTACTTGAGAGATTCATGCAAGAGATCTCTTTATGATGGAATAACTAAGGCATCCCACATTGATACATTTGCATTTGTCTTCTTCATTTTCTCAATAATGTTGAAAGGAATTCCAAAAGACTTATGCATTTAAGGCACCATGCTCTCTTTTCTTGACTATTCCAATGTTGATACAGGTACCTTTGGCTACATGAAAAATTCATTTGTCAAGTTATGCATGCGCGTGACCTTGTGTGATACCTCCTGCGCAGTCTCGCGCACTATCATGGGTGAACTATTATTCAAATCTGTCCCAACATGACCTTCTTTATGAAGTGAACCAGCTTGAGTGGAAGAAGAAGGTTGAGAATCCAACATTCTTCACTTAGACCCCATGTTATCAATAATATGCTCATTAGGCCTGTATGCAACTTCGTGTATGACCTCAACTACTTGATTCATTATGTAGAACTCGGTAGCACCAAAAGATATTAGATTAGTCTCTAGATTGATCTCTTAAGTCTCTACATTGTTAGGCTCATGCACTACCATGGATGGTTCATGTTGAGTGGATTAATTTTGAATAATCAAGTCATGCACACGTAAAAAATTTACACAATCATATTGATTATATGGATCATTATATGGAAAACACCACTTTGTTTCTTATCTCACATTATTTTGCACTGGAGCCAATTTTTTACTTGAGCTAGTAGTAGGAATTGCCTGAGTAGGAGGAACTGTTTGAAGAGGAAGATGTGGATTTTGATTATGTCATCTATCACTTTCTTGATTTTTCCCATATCATTGATTTGGATATTGGTTTCTATAGGATTGATAACCTTGATTACGATGTCCTTGATTATGATTTGGATAATTTCTATAGGATTAAGATTGTTGTTTCTCCAAATATATAACCTTATTTGAAAGATTTCGGATCAAGGCCTGCATATCATCATCACTCTTTTTTATCTGGGGAGAGTAATATGTAGAGGGAGAAAATTAGGAACTTTTCTAAGGAATAGGAGCAATGTAAGGCTAAGAAGTTTGAAGTAATTCAGGTAACAAAGGCGTAGGTAATCTAGGGGATATCTTTCTAGCTTATATACGATAATTTTCAGCCCTAATGGCTATTGGATAAGTTTCAGAAAATTAGATAACACCAATAGATTGTATCATTACTACTACATTAGACTTCACTGCTCTCAATAAGTAAAGGAAATCACCTTGTTGGGCTGGTTTCAAAAGAGGTGGAATTATGTCCCATGTTATCTAAAATCTAAATTTCAAGTCAGCCATGAGTTCATTAAGAGCTATCTTAATGGTTGTTACTTATTCTAACAAGGATATATTATCATCTTTCTCCTCAAATTGATTACAGAGGGATGTGCCTATGTCATCCCAATTATGAATGGATGCAAGTCTTAAAGTTATGTACCATTGCATTTCTTTTCCCTTTAGTGAAGAAGTGAGGATCATATCAATAACATCGTGATCATCTTTTGTGACTAAGTGAACTGAGCATATATTTTCAATGTCTATGAATATGATCAACATGAGTTGTGTGATTCATACAAGTGAAAAAGAGAATGATTTTAAGTGTAACCACTAGTATATCATGTTGTGTGTTTAGTATTAAAGCACTATCACTGTTAAAACTGACAAAGGGAATATTTATATGATGCACCATGATTAGAATGTGTCTTAAGACTCTTATAGAGCACGTAAAAGGCCTACCAGGAGGAGGTGTTGAAATAGTTTGGTTTGGAGGAGATGAAAATCTCTGAACTGTTTTACCTCTTCTTCTTATCCTCTGTTATAACTGCAAGTATTCAAAAGCTTTGCCACTTGTTGATCTTTATCTTATATGTGTCATTCTCATGAAAATGGGTATCTTGTGTGATAAAACCATTAGATACATATATTGAAGTTGCTAGATGTGTTGAAATCAACCTCTAAAGGATAGAAATTACTAAGTCACACACCAAAACTTAGTAATAATGAAATTTAAACCTTATCAAGTGGTCCCACCGGGTATTCCAAAACTATTGGAGCTCAAATTTGCACCTACACCCCAATCATGAAGATCTAGGGCTTTGAGGAAACATGGGACTGTCTCCAAGTTGAGGGACTTGCGCTTGAGATAGACCTCCGGAGAGGGACAAATTCCTCTTCTTGTTCCTAATTTTAAAACTACTCCTAAGGAAGGAAATGGAGCTTTCTAATCCTACTCTAATAACCCAAAAGACCATGGGAAGAGAAAGATGAATGAAAAATGGAAATCCTAAGCTAAGGGGTGATAACACCATAAAGAAGGGGAAAACACTCTCAGATGAGTGAAAAAAGGATATAAATGGGGTAGGAAAGGGCATACTTGAGTGTCATAGTCCAAAACAACATTCAAACTCCCATTCTCATAGAACACAACAAAAATGAAACTGTGCAAAGAGAGAAAACATGCACAACACACCAAAACTATAATAGAGAGGAATGAAGATGCAATAAACACAGGATATGGCAGAGAATAGCCACAAAAGACATATTTTATTACTTTAAGAGGATACGTAGTCTATAACAATGGAGGCAGGAGGTAAAAATCCCCTTGTAATGTTCAAAATCTTATTTATTCAACTCAAAGAACTAATGCACTACTATGAATAAAGCCCTTGCATTCCAAGAGGGTCCAACCTATACAAATGGAATTATTTTACATTATATAGCGAAATGAGGAGAGTGATTGGAGGGAAAATAAAGGGAAACTTAGATTTAAGGCTATAACCACCAACAAGATGCATTCAATTCTTGTAAAACAACATGGAACTATGTAAAACCCATCCCCCCATGTCAGATTGCTTGTAGAAGAAGGAAAGATACCATGCTTCATTAAATATGGGTGGTTGAGTCACCTGTATCTATACATTAATTGCCCAAATCATGTTTCCCACTTTTCACCTACCAAATCCCACAAAAATAATATTTTCAAGATCTTAAATAGTACCACATGCCAAGATATCTCCTACGAGACCAACCACACATGATTTAGAGCTTTGAGTCAAAAGATATGGTTGTTTGAAGATCTATGGTGCAAGAGCAACATGCCAAACACGTGGAATCATTTTATTTGTCGCAGAGATCTAAGATTTGACTATAAGCATTGGGTCTCTGCAAGACATTAAGTTTTTATTCATTGCAATTATTTGATCACAAAAGGTACCATGTTATTTGTCATTGAAAATGCATTTTTATTACCAATTCCCTAAAGTTGGACATGTGTCACACTTGGATTAGCGCGAGAGTTGATGTTTGAGGTGCATACACATAATTCAAGAGTAAGAGGGCAAGGTTGCAAACAAGGATGCAAGGATGGAGAATAAGTGCACAAGGACACGAGAAGATGCACGTGGCTTAGGGAGAGGGGTTCTTGTTTGCAATAACATGCATAAGTGTAGAATATTCCTCAAATCCCACCAAGCGAAGCTGAGTCTGTGTGGGCAGAAATGGCATGTGCATAAGCATGCTACGAAAATAAAGGAAGCACACGAGGAGAGGAGTGCAAAAGTAATTGTGAAAAGATAAGAAAATGTGTGAGTGGCCAAGAGTGCATGCGAGGGAGTGTGTGAGACTTAGGGAGGAAAATGCATGTGCGCAAGAGGAATTTCGAGGACTTAAGATGCAAGGGAAACCCACAGGTGCACACGAGTGGATGCACAAAGTCCATGATAGAAGAAGTAAGCACATAAGGGAAGCAAATTTGTGGAAGTAAAAGGGAGGAATGTGGAAGCACATTAAATATATGCAAAAGAAAGTGAAGAAAAGGGGAAGAAGTAAGGAGAGCACAAAAAAATACTACAACCATGAAGACTTCACCACAGGGGAATACAGAAGTGCATGCAACCTTAAAACATGATTCCAAAGAGAATGAAATTGTAAGTTACCAAAATATTCTAGGAGGTTATTTTGGGAAACATTACTGTAAGAAATAAATAAAACACATAATATTACATTAATTTTAAATCGAGAAAGGATATTATATTTTTATATATGCAATTCTTTATATTTTAGGGTGAATGTGAAAAAGTATTATACTCTAAAATAGAAAAATATCTATAATATAAAAGAATCCCATTAAAAATACATGCCTTTAGATGTATCTTGGATTTTTTCTAGAAATCTAAGTCAGAGCGATAAAAGTGTGAAGCAGGAATCATCAAATTAACTTACATAGGAACCAAACCTACATAGTATAAAGGGATGGAAGTGTACAAAAACAACCATTACAGCCATACGATTTGGCCTATACATAGTTTCAGGGCATAGTTTTGGAGATAAAGTTACATCAGATTGTTTCCATCCATCTCCAGTCATCAAATTACCCCAGATCAACTTAGAAATCAAGATATCAGCTAAGTCTTCCTCTCTCACACATTGAAAGTTATTTTTTCTATTGATATGCATCATTATCTATCATTATTCAATGATTATTATTGATATTAATGCAATTAGCCTTAGAAACATACTGATTAGGATTATCTACGATCGGTTACCACCCCCTTAAAGAACTAACCATTTAGTTTAAATCAAATATTATAAAATCATTCAAATTAATCAATATTCAAATAATTTTAATTAAGAAATAAAATGACCCTCATCCAACAATGGGTCATACATTTCCCAAACTTCTTTCAACACCAAAATTTTACGTACTTTCAGGAAATTAACATAGAAAACATTACAATAATCTTCGGTTTCCTTCTTGGCTAACTCTTTGATGGTTGTTTTATAATTTCTACATCATAATCTATTTAATCATTCACTACGTGTAATTAATAAACATACTAAAACTAATCTACATATTCTTGTTTGGCCTTAGAAAGATATATGAGACAAGTCTATTGTTCCAAAAATTAATATTGTCTTTTATATTTCTATTCAAGACAAGATTCTTACTATGGAAAATCTTCAAAAATTAGGTATGCTAATACATAATAGATGTGTGCTCTGTGAAAGAGATAATGAAATCACTCTCCACATGATAAAATATCACATAACTATGTCCCACTTGATAGCCAATTTTTTTTTTCAAATTTGGCTAGTAAATTAATCTTTAAAAATACTATTAAAATTTAAATTTTTTGTGTAAATTGCGGATGCCCTCCACCTTGGAATGTTTAATCTCTTAAAAATACATGTTTTCTCATGTTATGATCGTGGAAAATATTTTTTTTAAGGTAGAAAAAGGGCAAAAAGTGGGACACTTTTATATAATTTGACCCTATAGTTATGCTCATGTTGTCTTTAATTCTTCAATTAACCTCTTTGAATTCGATTGGGTCTCTCAAGGATCTATTGTTGACTTATTTACTCAATGGAATTCCTCCTTTTTCTCCTCTCGTCTTTGGAAATCATGTAAAATTGCTCTTTCTCATCTCTTATGGGGAGTTTGGAAAGAAAGAAACAACATGATCTTCAATGGTAAGAAATCTTTAGGTAAGAAGGTTAGAAAGAAAGTTCTCTAGGCTATAACGAAATTTTTTTCCTTGGATAACTTCATAGATTCTTGAGAGATGAACCCTGTCATGAAATTAAAATCCTAAAATCCTAAAATCCTTGGATCTAATTAGTGAAACTAATACCCATTTATCATGAATGAAAAGTATTAGGAATTCGACTAAATGGAAGAGACCTCCCATTTGCTGGATGAAGCTGAATTTTGATGGTTCCTCTAAAGGTAATCCAGGAGATTCAGGAGGGTACGACCTTATAAGAAATTCTAATGAGAATTTTTTGATTACCGATGTTGTTCCTCTAGGAGTTAATATTAATCATGTGGCTGAGGTAAGTGTGGCCCTATGGGGTATTCTCCTTATTGTGTACCTGAATGTTCCTAATCTCATAATCTAGGGAGAATATCTTAATATTATCAAAGGTATGAATGAAAAATATATAGTTAGCTATAATATCAATAATTTAATGGTGGACATAAAAAAAAAATTGTTTAGGATTGAGGAGGTGTTATGTGCTTATGTGTATCATTACAGTAATAATAGTGTGGATATTCTTACAAACTATGGTGTAGAGATTTACACTAAAAATCAATGGTCTGATTTATAATTTATTTATTTTTTTTTTGTGATATTTTATTTATTAAAGGTAAATGGTTATTAAGGGACCATACCCAGAAGTACAACCAAAAAGGCTTAACAACCAAGATAAACATGAGAAAACAAAGTGGTTTTTTGATACACGGGGGCCACACCCTAAGCAAAAGCCAAAAAGATAGATAAATCTATAAGAGTAGTAGGCAGGGGCCAACTTCCTACAAGTATCCCAACAACATACTGACAACAACAAAAAAACAACTCATATACAACACAATAACAACCACACAGAGAACATAGAGGCAAAAAAGGCACTAATTCACATATTTGCTATACACCTTAAGTGCTACCCTAAGTTCCTTATAAAGATTCATGGCTGCCCTGATATTAGGGTCCAAATTGGTCTCTTTGAAGAACTTCTTAGTGATCCTCCCATTCTTCCAAGATGATGTAGGAATCCCACTAACATCACAAATCTAGTTAGTATGAACCTGGAGGAGATCAAGAACTGCTTTGTGAATGGCCAATTTATTTTTATATTTTTCCTCAAGTACTCTAACTTGACACAGTGAGTTTAGTTCCTCTTGAAGGCTAGTAATGGAGGCACGGTCTGTGGTCTTGCTACAAGTCTTAAGGAGAAAGTTTACATTATCTTCAATAAATTTCAAAGCATCAGTCTATTATTTAAACTTTTTAATAACATAAGGAGTGACCTAAGCACTAGGAATAACATGGCTGATCTCTCGAAGGCATTCTTCACCAATTATCTCCTTATCTTTCTTGCTTATTCTAAGAATCCTCTTAGGTGGAGGTTTAGAAATAGGGTCATGAAAAAGTGGATTCTTAGATATAATATGGGGTTACTGGGGAGGTGGAGGAGCCAAAAGAGGGCTTGGGTAATTTGCCACTACATCATGGATAAACTAATGGATAAGGAAGATGAATCCCTGATGGAGTGGCAAAACTCTCTTATGACCTTAAACCTCTAAAATATTTTTTTGCAAAGAATGCAAAATGCAATAGGGAACACTGACCTTTGCTTCACGCCTGAAGTTATTAAGAAGAACCAAATGGCTGTAGAGGAAGATTGGAGAACCTACCTTCAAGCATTATGTAATGAACCATCACACGAGAAACTTCATCGAAAGGTTGTGGAATAGATGAGAAGATAGTATGAGGGAAGATGAGATTCCAAAACCTTCAAAGAAAAAAATGTTTGAAAGGAGGCTGCCATTGAATCTAGGCTTGTATGATGTCATCCAAGAAAGACAAAACAATACCAAACCTGTTGAAAATAAGCTTCCAAATAGCATCAACTACTGGGTATTACAAAAGGAGATGCTGGATAATTTCATTATCATTTTTACAGTAGTAAAATATATTTGGCATGGTGGATCCCCTTTTGATAAGGTTATTAATGGTTAGGATGCCATTATTCATAACCATTAACATGAATTGGTTTAATTTCAGGGTGATTTCTTTGAACCAGATCGTTCTCCAAGGAAAGTTGCAAGCCGGTTCATTAACATATAATTGATAACCTTATCTCAATGTGTAGTTGCCATCAAAATAATGAGACCATATTAAATTATCATTGGCTTGTATTTGATTGATAGGGATATGCCCTATATTTTTTTTCAGGTCCAAAACCATGTCCTTTTGATTTGGAAGAATAAATTCAAGATCTCTCTAATGTAGTCTGCCTTCCATGTTTTGAATATATCCATTTACCTGTTGTCCTAAGGCTACGTTTTAGCTAATCCCATTGCCCATTGTTGTTCAGATTACTAAAATTACCCCATCTATCATTCCAAAATTTTATGTTTTCATCATTACCAAGAATCCATTTATAACCTAATTCAAGGTATTTTCTTATCTTAACCAGATTTTTCTAAAAGTTTGAGCCATTGGGATGAGCAACATTGTTGAAGAAATATTGATTATTACCTTGATTTAGATATTTGGATTTAATAAGGTCTTCCCATGGATGTTCCTCATTGATTAATCTCCATCCCATTTTTGAAACAAGATCTACATTCATAGTCCTGATTTATTTTATTCCAATACCTCCTACTTTTTTGTTGTTATAAGTCTCATCCCATGCTATCAGGTTAATTTTTTTTTTCTTTTCTGTACTTATCCAAAGAAAGTTTTTTTGAATTCTCTCAATTTTCTCTACAATGGCCGTAGGAATGAAGAAGAGAGACATGATATAAATTGGAAGGTTTTGAAGCATGCTTTTGATAAGTAGACATTTTCTCGCACTAGAGAGATTAGTTCACTTCCAACCAACAAGATTTCTTTGAAACATATCAAGAAAAGCATTCCAAACACTTAAGGTGACCTTATTACTAGAAAGAGGAAGACCAAGGTAAGTAGTAGGAAGATATTTGATATCACACCTCAAAATTTGAGCAATTTTCATTTGTCTTACAGGTGGAGTGTTAAACAAGTAAAGAAAGATTTTATCAAAATTAATCTATTGTCATGAGGCCTCTTCATAGAGTTGAAGGATATGCTTCATCATTTTAGCTTCAAGAATCAAAGCAAGAAGAAGGAAAATATTGTCATTTGCAAATTGCTGATGAGAGACCGTAATCTCCAGATATGTAGGCTTAAATCCATGCATAATACCTAGAGAAAAAACTCTTGTTATGGTGCGGATAAGACTATCTCCCATGATAATGAAAAATATGGGAGAAATTGGATCACCTGTGTGGATGCCTCGACTTCTTGGAAATAAACCCGTTGGAGTACCATTAACAATTACAGAGCATCTGAATGAAGAGATACAAGTGTAAATGATTTTTATCAAGTGGACATCAAAAACAAATTTCTCCATTACTTTATCAAGGAAGATCCATGAAACCCTATCAAAGGATTTGTTCATATCCAATCTTAATACCATGTCCACTTTCTTACTTTTTTCAATTGAATGTATGGATTCATGAACCATAACCACTCCATCCTGAATAATCCTTCCTTTCACAAATCCACCATGTTGGCTGGAAATGATGCGAGGGAGCAGTGGTTGAATTCTAGAAGTAAGAATTTTAGTGAAGATCATATATAGGACATTAGTAAGACTTATATGCATGAATTGTTTGAATTCTTTGGCCCCAATATTTTTAGGAACAATAACAATAAAAGTATTGTTAATTTATTTCAGAAGCCTACATGTCCTAAAGAATTCATTGGTTGCTTTGAGGAGATCATCAAGACATATATCCCAAAAAATTTGATAGAAAAAAGTAGAAAAACCATCAGGCCCCAGGGATTCATCTCCCTCCATAGAAAATACCGCCTTTTGAAGCTCTTCCATAGTAGTTGGTTCGTTGAGATTGCTAAATTCTTCATGCTTCACAATATTATTAGGAATAAATTCTAGAAGAGTATTTTTTGCTTTAGTTGACAAGGAGGGAGAATCATTTAAGAGCATGAGAATTAATTTCATTAAAGAGCATTAACGAGCATGGGAATCAATTTCAAGTCAGGTAACATTTACAAGGAGTATTTTTTGAGATCAAGATCCCATATTAAGCGTTATGCTTAAGTAGATAGGTGGATTTCTTGTCACCTCATTTTTTGGGGGAAGGTGAAGGTTTTTTTCAGTTTGATTTGTAGGAATCAGACAATAATTTGAAAAACCATCATCTTACATTGTTGTGTGCAAATATGTTGTTATTTGGACCATTCTCAAAGATTGTGGTTTACCAAGCTCTATGATGAATTTAAAGTGGGGTGATCCTTTTTTGGCAGTGGATTTTACCACTTCCTAGTATAATGCCTTTGTTTATCTGAGATGGGTGAGGGTTAATTTTACTAAAGATCTTATCGGGAGATGATTGGTATGTTGATGGATGGTATGTAACTCTTCAGAGAGTAAGGCCACACAAAGGATGAGATGTACACTTTCTTATTTCCTAGTGAATGTTTCATCTTCATTAATATGATGGTTTTGCATGCCTCTCTTTTCTATGTGGGTGGGTGCCCCAGAGTTTTCAATCACATAATGAAGTATGTGAGTCTAGATGGCATGTTTAGAAGAATTCAAACCTACCAAATATCCTTAATCATTTTAAACACAAAAATCAGATGAGCTTTCCTTTTTATCTGTTCAGTTTTGTATGTGCTTCCCTTGGTAAATACCAAGATGAGAAATTCTAGTCTCCCCTGCACTATGGGCTCACTCTAGTGATCTTCAAATTGGGTAAGGTGCAACTTAATAAGAGGGAAATACGTAAGAAGAGATGATGTGTTAATTATGTGGATCATGTGCCTTTGGCAAAGAGACAATTGGAAATTAATAATAAATTCCTTAATCTCAAGTATAGGAAAGTAGGAGAAGACTTCCACTTAGAGGCTAAAGTTCTCTAGAACATTTTCTAATGATGGTGAGTGTTCAATACATAAATAGTGTATATTATTGAGTACTTTGCCTCTTGACTAGTAAAATTACAATCAACTAATACTGTTGTGATAGATTACAATTATTTTTTTCAATATTCCTACTCAATTTCTTAATTCATCCCTTCACCTCTGTAGGATTTCAACACTCCTTATGCCATATGCACCATTGAATCATTCAAAAAATCATTAAGTGCCCAAATACCACAAGACTGGTTTCTATTAATCCTTATCATGTTGTGCTTCACTTCTTCATCTTTATAATTAGTCCCTTGACAATTTTGGAATTCTTCCTCCTCCCATATTATCACTTATCCTTTCCCAAATTATTTTCACAACATCATACACTAAGAATGGTTATTACATATCCTAACTCAATATATTTTATACCCTTTCTCCTTGACGATGTAACTAGGAATATCACTAAGATATGTCACTTCCAATCCCCTATACCATTTTCCTAACTTCATAAAAAATTTATGCATTTTTCATGCAATATGATACACCTTTTATCAAGTATTTTATTATGAAAAGGAGATCCTAATTGTTATTCTCTTCGCCCTATCTCTAAGATTGTGTATTTAGGAATATCATAGGAAATGTTTGTTTTATGAATTCTTAGTGTAGAGGAAAAATTGTGTTAGCATGCACTCGTGAAATGACTATGAAACCAAATCAATACAAAATCTAACACAATAATTAAACTACCTCAGATTGAGCAAGGATTAAAAGGAGAGAGAATATAATACCTGCACTTACCTACAAGATTGCACAACTCCTCCTTTGATGTGATGGATTTTCTCCTAGGATGAACTTAGAATGCTTCATATTTTTGGACTATTTTTGGCAGCACTTCCCCTTGATAAAATGCTGATTTTGGCTCACTCAGATGCTATGAATATTTCCATATCACTTAGAGGTTTTGGAAGCATAATTTTGCAGTAGTTTTAAGGTGCTTTCCATTGAGGGTGACACCTATATTTATAGATGGAGGGAGGAAAAATCAATGGTTGAGATTTTTCCATGTTGGATTAGATCAATGGTTGAAATTCCATGATAATCGAGAACTATCTAGATTTATAAAATTCAATGGTTGAAATTCCATGAGAATGGAGAACTTTATAGATTTATAAAATTCTAGATGAAAATATGAAAAGATATGAGAAGAGTAAGATAGAGTGGCTAAATGAGGGAGAAAAAATGACAAGGAGAGAGGACAAGGAGAAGAGGGAAGCAAAAGTTAGTTAATGAGGAGTGTTTTGGAAGATGAAAATATGAAAAGATATGAGAAGAGTAAGATAGAGAAGTGGAGGAGATAATAAGAGTAGAGGATTAGGATATTAGAGGAATAGGGGATAAGAAGAATATGAGGGAGGAATAGGGGAAGATAAGAGTTGAAAATTGGGAGGGACTTGATTCTGGATATTGGATGATGGATACCCAAATAAAGGGGTTAGGAGGATGAGGTTAAGGAGTAGTTGAGAGATTTTTGGATATGAATATGTGAGATTCGATGGTGCCTTAGTTTATGATGTTTTGATGGGAGGATGCCCCTAATGAAGAGGTGAATATTTTGGATTGAGATAAGAGAATGCCCCAGTCAATGGTTTAGGATTTAAGGATTGAGGATTATAGGACATGGATGATGAGGATAAGGATTAGTTATTAGATTGATTTGAATGAGAGGATGTTAGTTGGATGCGAGAGGATATGTGGAGATTAATTGATTGATTAATAGATTGATTGGATAAGATCATGTGTATGTTAGATGGTTAATTGGATGATAATGAATCCAGAAGATGATGATACAAGGGGGCGTGTTACCAAAAATTGCCCACTATTATTATCATTAACAGTGTTATGAATGTCTCATAAAATAAGATGCATCAAGGTATAAAGACCATGATGACTGAGTTGCCAAATGTCCTTGTCCTCATATCATTGGAAATATTAATATTATGATGGTCCTCATATCATTTGACCAAAAAAGTGAAAAAAATATGGTCCTCATATCATATCATGGACTGTGCAAATAAAAAGAAACAAAAGCAACCTCAAATCATCGGCCAAAATGAAAATGTAGCAAGAAAACAAAATAAAAACACACATTTGTTTGAAAATTTAGTAAATATTCGAATTGTTTATGATTGTTGATGTAGTTTAATGATGGGTGGTATTAGTTTATTATTATTAGATGATTTTTATTATGATGATAAAATGTGAATGGGATCATAATTATTATACATTGTTATTGTGATGGCATATGATATGTAGATGGTTTATTTATGATGTAATGTGTTAGATGTTAGCTCATGTTAGAGATGGATGTTGATATGAGTAGTAATTTTGATTGACGAGTTGACGGTTTATTGTTGATTATGGATTGTGGATTATGGATGAGATAATGACTATACGTTAGATGTAGATTAGGATTTAGGTCATGGATCTTGATGCATGGATAAATGGATGTGTAACGATAGTCATATGGTGGTTTATTATTTTATATTATTAATGTAAGATACGGTATTTACAAATGAAATGGGTGTCAAATGTTCTTGAATTTGTACAAATATTTACAATAGAACTATGACATTAAACTTGACAGGATAACAAAGAAAAAGGAAAGTGACAGGGAACAAGTAACTATAAGGCGTAAATGGGGGGGTTGGAGAGAAATGAAGGCCTCGGGATCTTACAAGGGTTGCATATCTCAGTGTTTGACTTAGAATCCTTGAAATTTGTTTCCCAGGATATGATTGTGGACAATGCGACCTTAGTCATGACAGATCCAATGTGGCGTAGGAAGGATCAGAAGAAGTCTGGATTTTAGAGAATAGAATAGGTAGATTAGGAAGAAAATTGTGAATAGGGATATGAGGGTTGTATGGATGAAGGGGTATGTTTCCCCCAATGTTCTATGTTGGTGCATCATAGAATTCTAGTAGATGAAGGATCTGATTTACCATAGCGCCAGAAACTAGTTTTCACCATGGTACTTTCCCAAGGCACCACTGAAGTGGTTTTCACCTTTGGATGGTTTTTTTTGTTTTTTAATGTTGAGCATTAGGCACTTAAGCATAGAAGTGGAAAAGATGCATGATATTCATGGGATCCTCCAACCCGTATCCATCCAAAGTAGCAATATAAGTACCTGAGTCGAATTTAGTGATCACAACATATGGTCTAAGCCAGTAATGTTCAAACTTGTCCTTATTTTCTCGATCGACGTTAGTGTTACACTGATTTTATTTCAGGACTAAGTCACCAAATTCAAATCTCATGATCCTTTATGTGTTTTCTATAATGACAGTAGAGGTGATTTTGGTAGGCTTTAAGATGGTTCAGGGCTTGAAGGCATTTCTCATCGAGAAGTTTGAGTTCTTAAAGGTGATGGAAATGGTAGTATAATTCATCGATGAAATGTTGGAGAGAGACGCGTAAGGATGGGAGTTCGATCTCAACAGGAAAAATAGCTTTAGTTCAAAAATAAGGGAGCATGGAGTGGCGCCAGTGGGAGTGTGGATGGAGGTGTGATAGGCCCACAAGGTGGGATATATTTATGTATGCCAATCGTGTCTGACTTGATTCAAGATCTTACGAAGGATGCACTTTAGTGTTTTGTTTGATGTTTATAATTATCCATTTCCTTGTGGATAATAGGAAGTGGAAAACTTGAGATTAATGTGGAATTGGTCACAAAGATCACAAACGTTATGATTTTTTCAAGTATTTACCATTTTCCATGATGAGAGTAGATGGAATACCATAGTGGAAAATGATATGGTCAAGGATAAATTTAGATATTTTTTTTCTGGTGACATAGGTAAGCGACATGGCTTTGACCCACTTAGTTGAAGTATTCCATGGTGGTGATAATGAATTTATGACTGTTTGAGGAAGTAGGATATAACTTTCCCATGAGATCGAGACCCCATGTGGAAAAATTCCATGGGGTAGTGATAGGATGTAAGGCTTGTGACGAGGCATGGATGAGGCCGACATGCTTTTGACATGAAACACATTTATAGGCATAGGAAAACGCGTCCTTTTTCATGCTTGGCTAGTAGTATCTAGTATGTAGAAGTTTTTTGGCTAAGGCCATACCACTGGTGTGAGCTTCGTAAATTCCTGCGTGAACTTCTTGGAGTGTTGATTCGACCTTTTGGGAGTTTAAGCAACCTAGTAGAGTTTCATAAAAGCTTCTATGATAAAGGGTATTGCCGAGGATATTAAAGTGGGTGGCTTGTTGGATGAAGGATTTGCGATGGTTGTGAGGGAGATTTGGAGGGAATGTGTGATCATGTAGATAGGTGTAGATGTCGTGGTACCAGGGGGAATTGGGACCAACAATCTCACAAACCATCTCCGACTCAGGGGTATCATAAGATGGGATCATTAATTTCTCGACTAGAAACTTTGAATTAGATGCATCAGAGGGCATATCTAAGAGGGATGTGATAGTAGCCATGGAATCTGCTGATTTTTTTCTTATACGTGGAACCTGATCGAACTGAATATGGTGAAAATAGGCTTTGAAACTGTCAACCATTCTTTTGTAAGGGATTATCTTATCATCCTTGGTAACATATTAATCATTAACCTATTTAATTACTAAATGGGTTTCTTATAAGACATTGAGGTGCTTGATGTTCCATTGAATAGCCATTTTTAATCCAGTAATGTGTGCTTCATATTCAATTATATTATTTGTATAAGGAAAGGTAAGCCGAAAGGATTTAGCAATTAGGTCACCTTGAGGAGTGATAAAAAGAATTCCTACTCCTGAGCCATGATGTGTGAAGGAGCCATCAAATTATAATGTCCACATATCTGATTTTGTGACTATACAAATTGATTCATCCAAGAACCATGTAGTAAGAGGTGTAGAATCAGAGACTGGAGATTCTGCCAGTTTATACACTAAAACTTTTCCTTTGATAGCTCTTTGGTTAACATATTCAATGTCAAATTCACTCAAGAGCATGATCCATATGGCCATGCATCCTTGTTAAAGATGATTTAGAAAGTAGATATTTTAGTGGATCTACTTTTTCTACAAGATTTACTGTATTATTGAGAATGTAATGACATAGCTTTTGAGAGGCAAAGACTACAACAAGACACATTTCCATTAGAGTATTATTGAACTCATAAGCGATTAAGGTTAGGCTTAGATAGTAGATGGCACGTTCCTTTCCATGGACATCATGTTGTGCGAGGAGAGCTCCCAAGGCCTATTGCGTAGCTAATATATAAAGGAGAAGATGCACTCATGGAGTAGGAGGTACTAGAATAAGATGATGCATTAAATATTCCTTATGTTTATCAAAAGATGTTTGAAATTCTTCATTCCAATGAAACATTTTTCCCTTCTTGAGAAAATGATGGAATGGATGACATTTATCTACTAATTGTGATATAAATATTCTTATGGACTTGTATTTTTCCTTGTAGGCTTCGTAGTTATTTAAGATTTTTAGGTGGAGGCATTTCGATTATATATTTGACTTTATTTGGATCTATTTCAATTCCATGTTTGGAAACAATAAAGCCTAGGAGCTTGTCATATGTGACGCTGAAAACACATTTCTTGGGATTATGACGGACTTTATATTCCCAGAGTCATTCAAAGATTTTGTGAAGGACCATAAGATGTTCCTTGCGAGTATTAAATTTTCCCAAATTTTTTTTGACGTAGTCTTCAACTATATCATGCATCGTGTCATGAAAAATGGTAGTCATCACACGTTGGTAGATGGCTTCAAGTGTTCTTGAGTCTGAAGGGCATGACTTGATATCAAAAAGTGCCCCAAGGTGTAGTAAAATTTATTTTATGTTGATCTTCTTCAGAAATTTTAATTTGATTATAGACAGAGAAACCATATAGGAGAGCTAACATCTCATGAAAAATTATAGAATCGGCGATCATATCAATATTTGGTGGTGGGAAATCATCTTTAGGGCAAGATTTATTGATGTCACGGAAATCAGTACAGATGTGTATGCCCCCAGTTTTCTTTCCTACCAGGACAATATTAGAGATCCATTCGGAATAATCAATGGGTCGGATGAAATCGACATCAATAAGCCTCTGTAATTATTCTTTGACAAGCAACACGAATTTTAGATGCATTTTTTGGAGATTTTGTTTGACTGGGTTTGTATCTTTACGCACTACAAGATTGTGGACCACTAGAGAGGGGTCTAGACCATGCATATCCACATAGGACCATGCAAATATGTCTAAAAATTATTTAAAAAGCATGGTAAAGATGATTTTTTACTCTACATATAAGGATGCCCGGTTTAAGGATTTTTGGATCTTTTTCTGTGTTGATGTTAATATCAATGGTTTCCTCTATTAATGATGTTGATCCATGTTACAATGGTTCAAAAGATGAAAGAAGTTTATCCATGACTAGATTATGTTCAGGATTCAGGGTTTCTTGGAA
The DNA here is from genome assembly GCA_019776745.2 of Taxus chinensis. Lineage (NCBI taxonomy): Eukaryota > Viridiplantae > Streptophyta > Pinopsida > Cupressales > Taxaceae > Taxus > Taxus chinensis. The sequence goes on from CM034151.1 coordinate 650,088,034, forward strand.
GAATTTTGTGAGGGATCTTCCTCGTCAAGGTGACAAGAGAAGTGGGGATGAGGGGATTTGGATTGGGACTGAAAGGGAGTAGGATGCTCCTATTCACCGAAGTAGGTGTTGGCATTCAAACATATTTGGAAACCATTTTTTATGATTCACAATGGGTATATCGTCACAATTTTCCATGAACTCAAGAATTGCTTCATCTTTATGAAATGAGTTGAGAGGGCCTTGCTTTGATCATTGGTCCCATTGAATGAGTTATGGATAGGTGAGGGAAATGTTGATGGTAAGGAAAAAGGTTTCATGGAAGAGATTGGTAGCAGTGAGATCCTCATATTGGCTATAGATGGAACTCGTGTCGATGTTATCAATGACCTCCTCATTTGTACTAGAAGTACCACTAAGGTCATCATGAATATCCTCACTAGGAGTTGGGTACCCTATTTTGTGTCCATCTTGATAGGGGGTTCAGGGATGCCTTGTCCGTGGTTACCTAATCCTTATCTGGAGTATCCCATATGAGCAATCATCCTTTTGGGAATTATATATTTATCATTTAAGAAGTAAAAGGGTATAAAATTTTCAATAAGCCATGTGTCATCAAATGGTTCGATGTAATCATCAGTAAGACACCCGAAATAGATAAAAGTGGATGATCCCAACACATATTTTTGCCTTTTTTTTGGATACATGTCAGGCCTTCCGAGCTGTTTGGGTGATAATGGTAGTTGGTGGATGCTGAAGGTTTGATATTATCCACACCTTTTTGATTTTATTTTGAGTGGAGGAGTGGGTAGAAGGGGAGTGGATATGGTTGGAGTAGGTATAATAGGAAAAAATGATATGGAGGTATGATGAGATGAGGATGGAAGACTATCTGGTGAGACATATGAAGTGACAGTTTATGGTGGTCATGATGAATGTGTAGGTTCAATGATAGGGCAGTAAGGTTCTCGATAACTTTTGACTTCCAACGCTTGATAATTTTAGAAGGGCTGGGGATCACCGTGGATAGTAAATTTTGTACCAGCATGGTAAATTTTGATACATTGATGTAGTGTGGATGGTACGGCATGCATCTCATGAATCTAGGGCTGTCCAAGTAAGAGATCATGTGGGAACTGGATGTCTATAACGTGGATGAGGGTGGGAAGAATGACAAGCTTGACACTGATATGTAAATAGATGGTGCCGATTGATTTGTGCTTCATATTTTCATATGCTTTAATAGTAATAATATCATGTTTAAGATCCAAGCTGCTCTATCCAGTCCACTGAATGAGAGTTAGGGTACAAATATTAATATTCAATCCATTGTCTATTAGCAATATTTTAACACGAATATTTTAATTTCAAGTCAGGTTACGTTTACAAGGAGTGTTTTTGGAGATCAAAATATGATCTTAAGTGTTATGCTTATGCTGATAGGTGGATTTATTGTAACCTCAGTTTTGGGTGGAAGGTGAGGGTTTTTTCAGTCTGATCTGTAGGTATCGGACAATAATTGGCAAAGAATGGGTTTAGGAAAAACCATCATCTTAAAATGTTGTGTGTAAAGATGTTGTTATTTGGACCATTCTCAAAGATTGTGGTTTACTAGGCTCTATGATGAATTTGAAGTGGGGTAATTATTTTTTGGCAATATATTTTTCCACTTCCTAGTATAATTCCTTTCTGAGAGGGGACACGGTTAATGTTACTAAATATTTTATAGCGGAGGTGATTGGTATGTTGATGGATTAGATGTAACTCTTCAGAGAGTAAGGCCGCAGAAAGGATGAGATATACACTTTATTCCTTCTTGGTGAATGATTCATCTTCATGGATATGATGGATTTTTTAGGCCTCTATTTTCCATGTGGGTGGGTGGCCCAGAGTTTTCTTTTGCACAATGAAGTATGTGACTCTACATGGCATGTTTAAGAGAATTCGAACCCAACAAATATCCTTAACCATTTCAAACACAAAAATCAGACGAGCTTTCCTTTTTATCTATTTAGTTATGTATGTGCTTCAGTTAGTAAATACCAGGTTCAGAAAAATAAGGATCCCTTGCACCATGGGCTCACTCTATTGATATTTAAAGTAGGTAAGGTACAACTTAATAAGAGGGAAAAACATAAGAAGATTTGGTGTGTTGATTATGTGGATCATGTGCCTTTGGTAGAGAGATAGTTGGAAATTAAAACAATATCCTTAATATCAAGTCTAGTGAAGTAGGGGAAGAATTCCACTTAAAGGCTAAAGTGGTCCAGAACTTGTCTAATGATTGTGAGTGTTTAATACATAAATAGTGTATATTATTGAGTATTCCACCTCTTGACTAGTAAAATTACAATCAAATAAGAATATTGTGATAGATTACAATTATTTCCTTCAAACTTCCTACTCAATGTCATGATTCACCCCTTCACCTCTCTAGTATTTCTACTCCTTATGCCATATGCACCATTGTATCATTCAAGAAATCATTAGTGCCCAATTCAGCAAGATTAGTTCTTAGAATCCCTGTCATGTTGTGTTTCAATTTTTCATCTTTATAATTAGTCTCATGACATTTTGGCATTCTTCCTCCTCTCATATTATCACTTATCCTTTCCCAAATTATTTTCACAGCATCACACACTAAGAATGGTTATTCCATATCCTAACTCAATATCTTTTATACCCTTTCTCCTTGACAATGTAACTAGGACTATCACTAAGACATGTCACTTCGAAACCCCTATACCCTTTGTTATCTATCGAAAGTGCATCATGTTGAGAGATGACTGTAGGTGTTCTAAGCTTGCTCTATATCTCTTAATTTTGTAGATACAATGGAAACACCTCAGGTCTGTGGGTATACCTATTGTTGAGGCGAGTCTCCAGTATTAAGGCCAGTTCCTTTTTGATGTATCCTAAACTAAGTTTTAGGGGTTTTGAGGGTAAAAAGATGACTGTAAATGTATTGAAAATGGGGTGATACACCAAAATTGTTGAGGGATTTGAATGAGTACATGTACAATCAATTTGAGAATGAATTTTGGATGCACAAACCAAAAGTTTTCAGCAGAATATTGAGGCAAAATACTTTGTGTATTGAGGGAATGAATCAAAACAACACCATAAGATAACATGCACACTAATATTATGCAAAAATTACTAAATTTGTAATAAGGTAAGATGATTAATTAGGTAATTTAACATTCACAAGAGTTAATGAGATATACACACCACTGTAAATAATTGGAAAGGTAGAAATCAATTCTCATTCAAGGGGCAAAACTGGCAAAAATTGCTTCAGCATTCATATGTCCAAAAAGTCCTTCTTTGCTCCTTGCAATTGTACACAATATATAACAAGATTTTTCACCCAATCCATCCTAAAAATGGAATAAAAACTGTACTCACCCATGCATCCTATTTTTATCCTTTTATCATAAATAATAAAAGAGATAAAAATAAGCATGTTAATTACAATGAGGCAATTAAAATCCTTGAGTTACCAAAATACATTTAAGTCAAACTGTAGTTGACTAAATTATTTTTAATAAAGTAGGATGAATAATTTGGATAATATTAAAAACTTTCTTGTTATGCAAGTCTTCTCCAATGTGCATGCAATCTTGGTCTTCTTCTGCTTGATGTGACACCTGTGTATTCCTCCACTTGCAAATGGTGAATTTGTCTTTATCTTTGATTTGTCTTGTAGTGATAACATGCAAAATAATACTTCTATGCAAGAAAAATAATTACCTTTGGCTTCATACTTAGAAAAATTATTCCTTCAATGTGGGGACCACCTGTAGTCATGTACACAATAATAATATCCTTCTTTTACAAAAAAATAAGGATACACAGTTAACAAAGGCATGTTTTGTCTTTATCAGCTTTAGCTCCAATTGAGTGATTAAAATAATCAATATTTTGAAAAGAGGGTCCACTTGTATGAGGTTTCCTTGGCAATATTAAGGTATCCTGCTATATTTTTTATTAAGGTAATGAAAACCTTGATTTTACCTCACTTATCTTATTGATCCTATAGTAATGATCATCGGATATAATCATTGTTTATTTTCCCACCTTTGATTTTTGCATATAATATTGTTTGAACAATAATCATGTTGATTATTAGGCCCCTCCATGTGTCGGCACATACTATAGTATTCAAATGATATGGCTTTTATTAATCATTAACAATGATAATGTCGGGTCTTTTGATCATTCTAAGGCATATATTATATTGTTTAGACCATAGTGTTATGCCACAATCAAAAAATGAGAATAAATTTGGGGGTGGTCCCCTTTATCCATGATGGTTGACCCATGAATCATTAGTGTAGTGGTTTTTAACCCAACTCTCGTTAGGGTTCCATCATGTAGCTGCCACGTGCATTGTTTGATCTCTTGGCTAAGTTGATTGAAAATTCATGAGTTAAGGGAGAAAATTTTTAAACCCTAACCATTTTGTTGATTATGGTAAGCTTAACCTCGAGCTAGCAAAGCTCTATGAATTTTTCTTAGCCGCCATAAATTTGAACTTTTGGTTTTCTGCTTCTATGTGATATCTATGTTTGGCCTTTGATTTTAACACATTGTGACACCATTCGATCTGGTTTGAAGCTCGAGAACCATTTGAGCTTCCTGAAGGTCTGCAAATTTCCTTTTTAGAGATTTATTTAAGTATTCTATAATTGATCCTCTGACTTCTTTAGCAAAGTTGCCATTTTGAGGGTTTTGAAGGTAAGGCTATGTCATTCCTTTCGAGCAATAATTATGAGCAGTCTCTTTTTAACTGTACATTCTAAGAAATGATCTATTTTATCTTCTGGACCATTACTAATGGGTCATTTGAAAGGTATATCTATATTTTTCTTCCCTATTCATGGCTCGAACAAGGGTTTTACTCTGTGTATTTGTTGTCATTTGTTCAGATCTGTATTTTTTATGATGTGGGTATTTACATTTTGTGTGATTGTTTCTGGACTTTTGGCTTTACTCAGTTGGCATATTTGAGGTAAACTTCTAGTCTATTTGGAAATGGATTATCCATTAACTTGCCATATTGTCATTTTTGAATTATGTGTTGGATTATTAGTATATGCAATTTTTTGAGTCAAAGTTCAGAAACAGCTACACAAACGAGACATAACAGCAAAACAACAGCAAAAAATAGCAAACCAACCGCAGAGAAACAGCACAGAAAACTCAGGCACGGTGAATGACCATTTTTAACAAAGCATGTGTTTCGATGCAAATTACTTGCCATGGATTTTCTACCTCTGAGACTCTGATGTAGATGAGATGTTAATTTTTCTTATCACTTCACGGTGAAGAATTTATACCTCCTTCTTGTCATGGTTGCCATTCTTTTCTTCTTTGAAGCTCGTTTCCTTAGAGTTTTTACATGTGCAAAATAATACCCTTCTGTATTTTCATCTTTTTGACCTTGTACTCAAGGATTCATTCAATTTTTTATGTCAAAATGGTAAGTTTCTTTACATTTCTTTACATAGATTTTGGTTATTTGTATTTTTGAGCCTTTGAGCTCTTGTTATGCGTTCTCGACTACCATTATTTTGAACTTGAGCTCTCTGATGATCCTTAAAATATTCTTTTTAGTACTTTCAGCTATCCCATTACCTTATGGGTAATAATTAGATGACGAATTTAAATAAATTCCATGGTTGACATCCCAATATGTTACCCTTGCACCAAGAAATGCTAAAGAATTATCTGAAATGATAGTTATTGGAACACTAAATCTATAAACTATACCTTCATAAAAGGATATTATCGAAATTCCATTAGCATCTTTCAAGGCTATTGCTTCAGTCCCTCATGTAAAGTAATCTATAGCAATCAAAATCCACTTGTGTTCTTGTGACGAATGTGGGTTTATCATGCCAATAAATGCAAGACCCATTGCATAAAAAGATGATCAACTGAAATAGGTTGTAAGGGAAGCAAAGCTAAACATTCTTTTCCAACAAAGAAAGAACATTTCTTACACTTTTTGATCCATTCGAAACCGTCTTTGAAAATGTTGGGCCAATAATAACCAACTTTCATAATTTTTAAGGATGTGGTACGTGCTGAAAAATGACCTCCTACAGGCCTTTCATGGAATTCATATAATAATTATTGAATTCTATCATAATCAACACATCGCAGCAAGATTTCGTTTATATCTTTTTTGAATAACACACCATCAATAAAAACATAAGGTATAACTTGTAACCTGAAATACCCTCATTTAATCTTCTCCATACCTTCTAGATAAGTATCATGTTGTAGATAGTTAACTAAATAAGTCATCCATTGTGATTCCTGAACTTCTTCAACAAGCTCAGGTTGCTGATTTTCTAGCTGAACCATGATGTCTGATTGTTGATACGTAACATCAGTATGTTGTTTAGGATCTTCTAATTTTGCAACCTATTATTTTTCCATATAAGCAATTAGATGCTCACACAAACCTTTACCTGGAACTGTCTTCGCAACAAAGATATCAACATCATATTCCATGACCTTCGTTATCCAACCTACTCTCTTCTCATTCAATTCTTTATTTAACAAGAAAGCTTTTACACTTGGATGAGAAACAAGAACATGAATTTTGTTGTTTGAAAGCATGTACTTAAAATTCTTTAGTCCTCTGACTACTGAAAGTACTTGTTTTTCAAGAAATGTGTACCTTGTTTCATAGTCATGCAAGCTTTGTCCAAAGAAAGCAATTGGTTGTTCAATATTTTCATCATTAACTTGAGTTAGTATGGCTGAGATTGTTTTAGCTCCTGCAAGTGCATACATTATAAAATATTTATCAAAATTGGGATTTGCAAGAGTAGGAGCTTGAGAGATGGCTCCTTTAATTTCTTCAAACCCTTCTCTCCCTTCGTTGGTCCAAGAGAAAGTCTTCCCTTTCTTTAACATAACTATTAATGGTTTAACCAATGCTGCAAAATCTTGATGTACTGAAAAGATAGAGTTTTTTCAGATTCAAAGATATTCCAAACTACCTCCACAACTAAAAAGTATGCCTTACGTGTATTAGATGTTCATCTGAATTTTTTAAAAATACAGTAACATCATCTAAATAAACCAAGATGCATTTATTTAACAAGCTATGAAAAGCCATGTCCATTACACGTTGAAACGTTGCACCAACATTTGTAAGGCCAAAAGGCATTATTTTGTAATCATAAGTACCCCACTTGGTGGTAAAAATTATTTTGTAAATATCTTCTTCTTGGAATAGAATTTGACTGTGTCCACTATAACCTTCCAGAAGAGATAGTCTATCTGAACCAGAAACTATTCTTAAAATCTGATCCATATTTGGCAATGGGTAATGATATTTTAATGAAGCTTTATTAAGATCTCTTAAATCCACATATAATCTGATTTCTCCATTCTTTTTCCAGACTGGAACAAGATTGGATACCCAACTTGATTGCTTAATTGGAAAGATAATACCTGATTGGATCAACTTAGATAACTCTTTCCTCATTAGAGGCTCTATTTTGGGATTTGCAGGCCTCTGTTTTTGCCTAACTGGCTTGGAATTTGGCTATAATTCAATGGTATGTTGTGTCAAACTGGGATCAAATCCTTTCAAGTCTTGGTATTTCCAAGAGAAAACATCTTTAAATTCCTTTCAAAGATTAATAAAGGAATGTTTTTCAGATAGAGAACATACCTTTCCGAGATTTTTTTTTCCTTCATCAACTGAGATTTCCTCGTAGTTATCAGCATGTGTTGACATCTTAGTTTTATCTTTCCTTAACTGATCATCATTATTGAAGATGTATTCCAATGTGACCAAGCCTCGAGGTAGTTCATCCGTCTTTAATTGAACAATTTGGTCACCATATAAGTGTTGTAATGTATCTTGATTTACTGCAGAAAAATTCAGCTTTTTACTGCAAAAACCTACAAATATGTTCATCATTTTCAAAAACCTACCAATTTAAATCATTATCAGGTATAGTTGGCCTAAAAATTAGCTCTATGTGAGACTGAATCTCATTGTTTTTAATCTGTTCCAGCACTTCAAAACTAGCACCAATCGTTGCAAGTCTATTTGTATGCTTATTTTCTGTTCTAGGAATGGACTGGATATTAATAGCATTGAAATCTTCCATTAAGTTTGAAACTCTATGTCTATAAGACTTCATTAGTGGATTCTTACAAACATTAAAATGTCTTACTTGGTTGATAACCAACTTAGAATCACCAAAAATCTTTAACATTCTAATACCTCTCTTTCTGGCCCAAAGTAAGCCATGAATTAACGCTTTGTATTCAACTACATTACAGGTGCATGAAAATTGAAGAATTAAAGCTGAGAAATACCTTTTGTTTTTGGGGGAAGTGAGCATTAAACCTGCTCCTTGTCCTTTCTTGTTCTTAGCTCCATCAAAATGAAGTTTCCAAATCCCTTCTACTGCATTTTCTGTTTTGGACAGTAAGGGAATTGGTGTGTTTTCCTCATGCAGGAAATACACACGAAACAGATGTTCTTCAACTTCTTTGAAAGGATCATGAGGGTGTTCTTCATGTGTCTTTTCATTCATAAACAAATTAGAAACACCATCTAATGCTAAAACATGAGTTATATTATCGAAATCAGACTGGTCTAAGGTTGCATAATTAGCTAAAGCATTAGAAGCATGAGGCTCAATGTGAAATATGGCCAACGGTTCAAAATTCATAGTAACTTTGGTTCCATAACGTGTAGTGAAAAATAAGGACCCATCTGAAGAGAGATAACCTCCTATTTTTGATGTGAAATCTCTAGATAAGCATATAGCGAAATAAGGAGGTAAATCCACAACAGTAATATTTTGCAAAATGGAAACATTTGGGCAAGCGTGCAATATTACCTCCAGATTTCTAATGACACCAACTGTATTCGTTGTAGTCCCATGAAGCTATAACACACTCTTCTCTGTAGGTTCATAATGCAAACCCAATTTTTTTGTAATTACTTTTGGCATAATTGTGCTACTTGCACCGTTACCAACCATACAATTATGAACAAGATGTTCTCCAATAATTAGTGACAAATAAAATGGTGATGGTTTCTTAATATCTTAAGCATTTAAAACCTTTTGAACCATCCATTTAACTTCCTTAATGCAGTCATGTTCCATTGTTCCAAGGACCATATCTGTTTCCTGAACTTCATTTTCTGCTATTTTTGAAGAAATCTGCAACTTAGCAAGTTCGTGAAAAAATAACTCTTGTTGTCCTAGAATACTTAAAGTGTCCCACATTGAGATGTTAACATTATGCTTTTTCATTACATCAAAAATGTTAAAAGAAGCAACAATTTTAGAAATAGACTCTATTGTTTTAGCATAGGCTTTAGCGAAAACTTATTCTGCCTAAGCTGCTTTTGATATCTGAGGTATAAATGATCTTCTTGGATTGGGTTGTAGTTGTTTTTGCAGATTTTTACCAGCTGAAACACCTACTATTTTTTGTGGAACAACAAAACTGTTAGCTTATTTTTGGCCTGTAGTTGTTGTTTTATCAGTGACTGTGGGTAGAACAGACCTATTTTTGTATTTTTGACTTTCCTGGGCCTTTTCCTGAGCCCTAGTAGTAACTGCAATGAAATCATCCTCACTAAAACTGACTAAGTTCTATTCAGGTGCTTTCTAAACATGAGTTTCTTGCTGCCCACCCTCCATTTGAGGCATGAACAATATCTCAGGTTGAGGTTGTGCAACAAGACTTATGTTCAAGAAAGCATTTGGGTAACTTGCAGTTGAATGAGGTTGATTACAAGGTTGACATCATTCTTTTGTAGCAATATTAACTAGAACTAAAGATTTGGATGGAGTAGGATCCTTTAGATCAAACTAACTTTACTGATAGGCTACCTATAATTTTGATTCTGTTGGTAAGGCTACCTATTTTGTTGGTTTTTCTGATAAGGCCTGCTAGGTAGTGCAAGTATTCTTTTCCTGAACTCTAGAATGAGAACTTGAGGCTTGATCTTTATTGAATGTTGGTACCTTTCTGAATTACATTCCTCACTTCAACGTGGTTTGTAAATCATGTAAAATTATAGATATGAACCCCTGAAATTGTTTCTTAAGTATTTTACTTGTTCTAGAACCTATAATGTGAAGACATGATGAACACAGATGAATGAGCATGTAGCTGAAAACTGAAAACTTGTGCCTTTCTTCTGGACCAGCTACCATGTAGATCTTGTATCTAAACTTTTTTATCTTGAATATTCCTTTGATTGCATGGTTGTTGTGACTCTTTGCTTTACTGTGCTGCTTATTTTGCAATGGAAACTAGAATGTTGCATTTCTTATACTGTGTAAGCATTCTTTACACTATAAAATGTAGAACAATTGAACTGTAAATTTGTACACTTTGTATGCCAAAGTAAGAGCTAAATAATGTGCTTGTTGGATTCATTCATAATTCCCACATGGTTGTGAAATTTTATGTTTAAACATTTCATACTTTCAGATCATGTCAGCTACAGGCTGTATATGGAATTTCATTGGATCTTCTTCACCTGTTACATTTATGAACACTGTACATTTCCTTGAAAGTTTAAAATGAATTCTCTTGAACTTAAAACATCATGTTGCAAATTTGAATTCTATTCTCTTCTCAACTTATGATATTTTATACTTGTACTTATCTGCTACAATCTTAAAATTTGATCAAGATGTACTTGTAAATTCCTATGAATACCATAATTGCACTTTCAAATTCATGTTTTTCTTAAACTGGAAATATAAGGAGTTAATTTAAAACCCTGAGCTTAGTAATGACACCATTTTCTTCTCTTTTCCAGGTATCATGATGCAGTTTACAGAGGAAAGCTCTGAGTAACATCTCGAAAAGAAAGGAACACCTCCCCGAGGAAATGACGGGTTTCATTTACCTCCTCACATTTTCAATTTCATAAGTATATGCATTCCTTTTCCTCGGTTATTTCTCACGGCTTGTGTGAGATAAATATACACTATTATTCCTCATGAATAAATGAAATTATTTTCGTGTAATGAGATGTATGTCTTTCCTTTCTGTACTTCCCTTCATTTGTATGGATAATAAATTAACTTATACAACTAAAAACACTTAAATAATTCACTTAATCATGGAAATAAATTAAAATCAAGTGTACCTTATTGACGCTCATTGAAAATGTAAACTGTTTGAAACCTACAACTTGGACTACTACTTTAGAAGTAAAGCACTATTTATGTCATTTTCCCTGCCTTCACTAAGGACTTGTATCAGTCTTCCTAGGCTACTACATTGCCTTGTTGAAGATGATACATGGAGAAGCAGTATATGCAAGGTATTGTCTTCTGGGACAACACTTTCAGTTGTTGATTTTATGCATGACATTCTAATTCTGTCCAAAACCAAGTAATTTAAATTGTGTCTCCTTTCAAGATGGTTGTCTCCAACATAGTCAAACCTGTAACCCGACCAATTTGAAAACCTTAAAAGTTTCGAGTTGACCTTTTCCACACGAGGTGCAAAAAATGTCAACGCCCTTTTCTTAACTTCATAAAAATATTATGCATTTTTCATGCAATATGATACACCTTTTTTCAAGTCTTTTATTATGAAAAGGAGATCCTCATTTCCATTATCTTCACTCTAGCTCTAAGAATGTGTATTTAGGACTATCAGAGGAAATTTTTGTTTTATGACTTCTTAGTGTAGAGGAAAAATTGTGTCAGCACGCACTCATGAAATGACTATGAAACTAAATTGATACAAAATCTAACACAATAATTCAACTACCTCATATTGAGAAAGGATTAAAAATAGAGAGAATATAATACCCACACTCACCTGCAAAGATTTCACAACTCCTCCATTGATGTGATGGATTTTCTCCTTGGACAAATTTAGAATGCTTCAGATTTGTGGACTATATTTGCAGGCATTTCCCCTTGATAAAATGATGATTTTGGCTCACGTGGATGCTATGTAGATTTCTATATGGATTAGAGATTTTAGAAGAATAAGTTTGTAATAGTTCTAAGGTGCTTGCCATGGAGGGTGGCACCTCTATTTATATATGAAGGGAGGAAAAATCAATGGTTGTGATTTTTCCACGTTGGATTAGATCAATGGCTGAAATTCCATGAGAATGGAGAGCTTTCTAGATTTATAAAATTCTACATTTTAGGAGAATTCTCCATTGAATTAAAAATTCAATGGAATAGTGCACATTTATTTGAATATTTTAAAATGGGAGGGAAGAATAGAGAGGCTTCTAGAAATAGAAGCCTCTAGATTTAGAGGTTCATTTAGCTTGTAGTAGGTGAAATTAATTATATTTAGGGAAGTGACTAGATGGAGAAGCTAGGCATAGAGTAGGCATAGGGTAGGTGGTAGGTGGGTGAGTATTTTTAAATTGTTATAAAGTAGTTAATGAGGTAAATAAAATATTAATGATGTATTAATATTTCTAAGGATATAATGGGATTATGGGATAGATGGAAGGAGATAATAAAGTATGGTTGAATATAATAATTAATTAATTATTATATAGTTAATGATGAAAATGGATTGTTATTGATTGATAGACATATTATTTGTGAAATGACCATGTTGAAATTTTACATGTCTACACTTAGAACATTTCCTTGTCTTCTTAAGACATTTAACACTAGAAAATCATCATGTTACCCCTCCTAGACAATCCTCTCCATAAAGTTTTGTATTTAAATTGATGATAACTTTAAATGGTTCTTATACTATATAATCTAGGGGTTAGGACTGTGTTCACGCCATATTTAATCTCAAACCTCAACCATTTCACTTAAAACTCGAGATACATCTACTTTACACCTTAATATACCTAATTTTAGAGTTTTAGAATTTTTAAACGGTGTAAGGTGGAATTATGGTTCTTGTTATTCCTCCATCCCTAGCTTAAGGTTTCACTAACCCAATAGCACTCCCCCTTGGTTTAGTTTTATTTCCTAGGTGTATTGAACATGGTCAAGGCTCAAAACTCCTCTACAGACCCTACACCACCTCCTCTAAATACCAAAAAGTTTTATTCTTTTTAAAGTATTAATTAAAAATCTTCAAAAATGTAAATTATAGTCTTGTATTAACAACGTAGACATAAAATCTATGCACTTGGGTACATTTATAGGTCCTAAAGAATACTAATGTATACATGGTTCCTAAGCAAGAAAACTAGTGGATAATAATTCCTTTTTGGCTTTTTGGCTTTATCGTTTGCATTCTTATTGGTCTTCCACATCTTAAAGAATTGTTGGTACTTGAATGATTTATATTTTATGGCCTCAGAAACTAGTTCCCAGTTAGGAAAGTAGTGCTTAGGCACTCTTGTCCCTCCTGGATGCTCCTAACCCTCTTTATCCTTTTCTTATATTTTTGGGTCTCTTTTACTTCTTGTGCACCTTTTAGTACTTTGGGTAAGCCTTTTATTTGTCAATTATAAAATTCAAACAAGGTAATCATACATATACTTAGTTACTTCTTCTAAATCAGGGACCAAGCACTATAAGCATTATCTAACATCACCTAAGCTTGCATCAAATACAATAGAGCATTTTAAAGGAATTCATCTAGCACACTCATACAATGGACAAGGGTTGCATAACTCTTCATACACAATATAAGATGGTAAGCTCATTCTATTCCATCACACACATTTGCATAGTTGGAGCAGTCTAGATCTAGCACGCCATCATAGTGAAACTTTCACAAGGTAAACCTAGGAAGTCATCACCTACACATACACATAGAACTACATGGATTATAAGATGTAGTGTAATGCTCATTCATAAGATCACTCTTCGGGTAACTGTCAGGGTTAGTCCGACTTCCCATTCTACATCTTATTTATTAGGTTTGATGTCTTTTGTGGGCATGTGCATGTAGACACTTTTTTATAGGTTACACATGTGATCAGAACCCTAACACATAAGAAAAAGTGATAATATGAATATTATAGAGAAGACCTTTTGACCCAAACAAATTGGAACTTGAGAATCTAAGTGTACACTAGCGCCCATATCGAACACTAACACCTAGGTGCTCCTATCTTCTTGTGGGCATTTTAGTCCTACATATTTCTATACTTATGAATCTTGATCGAGCCTTTACAATGTTATTTCCATCTTATTCCATCATTTACTTAGTCCAAATCACTTCCAAGTTGCACAAAATCAGCTATGTCATCATTCTCCCTCATGTGCTTAGTGTTATACATTGTTGCATGCTTGTTGCTTGGACATTACTGTATATTATCATATGCATATCGTTAGTTACAGTAAGTTAATATAAAAAATGTTTTAATTACATTTAAATTAAATAATTTTGTGTTTCCCACATCGTGATCGGCCATTTAGATCTTTATTTTACCTATTCCATTAGATTTATCTTTCCCTAACCGCAAACCCTAGTTGCATAAGGGTTCATATTTCCATCTCCCGTCTAATCTTCTCACTTATGTAGACATAAAATCATGCACTTACTATTATTACTATATCACTAAGTATGTTGTTATATATTATATATATATATATATATATATATATATATATAAGGGTTCATCTTTCCATCTCTTGTTTGATCTGCATAGTTATTTATAGGCTTTCGTATCATGGCTCCTAAAGTTCCTCAACTCTCCTTGTATTAATTACTTCAAAAGCACCCAAGTTACAAATATGCTCTCACAAAATTCATACACACAATGTATCTCCCTCGCAATACCCCACCTTCACAAGTGAGTGTAATTTTCAATCGTATCTCCTACCCTCCTGCAAGTACTGATAACATAACCAATCAATCCAAATTTTAACTAATTCAAGATTTACACCTCCTTTCTAAAGATAAATTTCAAGTTATGGAAGCCACTATTACATCCCTCAAATCTGAAATCCAACATCTCAAGGATGTTTCTCATGCCCATGCTAGTTATTCTTCTACACAGCATCCTAATCCCATGTTTACTACATGTGCTCATACAAGCAAGGTCAACATTTCCCCACAACAAGCACCTCTCAAGTTTGATCAAAATGTTACGCAACATGGTGTTCTCTGTAAGCTCCTCAGTCACTAGTTAATCACTTTCTCACCTACTCATTTATAACCTCTTGATCGACTTACAAAATACAAAGGTCACCCATTTTATAATTATCATTAAGTTACTGGAACATTGTGTCGATGATTGCTATGATTTGGAATGAATAATGTTGAAACATGAGTGTTAAAGCCTCATTTCATTTTCTACACAACATACTGCCACATGCTCATGTCCAATTACCAAACCCCAATGGGTTCGCAAATTTTATGCCTCTATGTCTAGTGAGAATCACACAATAGTCACTCATTTTCCTTCTCCAATAATGTCATAATCACCATAAGTCCCATCTAGGTCCAAAACATCAAAGGAAAAATAACCAATTCCCTCATCATAAGTTGAGATCCCAGATCAACTTCCTAATGTTATATTTACACTTCCTTATTTTGATCCAGATAATACCTATGTCAATGATTGGGACAAATTTCAAACTCTGCCACCATGGCATGGTCTCTCTCACATCACCGTATAAATATCCATCACTTGCACATTTGGGGTGCATCAACCTCTCCCTCCCTAATAGTCACATGTTTTAATCATTAGTTTCCTATCCATACTACTCACATAGACACCTATACCTTATTGTAACTTTGCACTTTAAGTCAATATTTATAGCAACACTTTATCTTATCTACACTATGAGCACACATCATTACATCTATCTATGCTTATGGCTTCCATTTCCAACCCTATTCCACTCCATACACGTTTTTCTCCCCGTGCTTACTTATGGATCCTTCTATACTACTATATATATATGATATATATCTTTTCGTTCATTATACATACTCTGGGAATTTTTTCTCACAATGATCACATATATTTCCACAAGCTCTTGATATACACACTAGAATCCTTCCCTCCTCTCTTGCTTCTTATACCATTACTTCTTCACAATATTGTTACTACATACTATTCCTCACTACTCGATGACAAACTCTAGTTCCACGGTTCATACTTGACTGTTGAGGGTATAATTCTTAAATGAACCTCACATCATCTAATTTCATTACACTTCATGCTCCACGCTTCATGTATATATTTTCAAGTATTCTCACATCTCTAGTACACACATTGTACCGTCATTAACCAATGACACACTCTTTCTCTATGGTTCATACTTGACTTTTGAGGGAAAAATTCATCAATGAACCTCATCTCAAACACACATCCATTGGGGGGAAATGATGATTCTATTATCTTCATGTCTTACATATCGAAACACACCATCACACTCACACAACATTTACACACCGTGGTTGCATTGTCTCTTGTTAACTTATATTACTTACCTGTTGCACTTTGTTTCCTATGCTAGCTCGTTGTATGTCATTATATTTTGTTATACACACATGCACGCTCACTTTGTATCTTGAGGTGAATGCAATAATTTTCACAGATTCTTACATGATGCATGATTCTTGAAATTGCTCCTTACCAGTCTTGTTGAGGCTCCTGAGGGCATCTACCTTTGTTACTATCTTACTAAACATAATAGGTTTTATCACTTTAGTACTTACTATTTCTAATCACTATAGCTTTATTCTTCACTGCTATATACATTTTTTGACATACTACGTGTCTTTCAAACATACTAACGGGTGCTTCATGTGCAACATTTTCCTTACAAGATCAATACAACCATAGTTATATGTCATTTCTTTCTTACTTTTGTTTGCTTGATATGCCTTATGTCATGATTGTTTATTATTTTCCTATGGTCACTTCAGACCTAATTATCTTATGACATTGTGAGAAATTTCCCATGTATGCAACCCAATTTTTATGGTCTACCTGTTGTCTTCATAGTGTCTTGCTACATTGTACTATATTGCATACTAGATATTTTTTACTAAAACTTGTTTCTAGCCTATTGTGTTTACATGTGCCTTGATTTCTACCATGCAAATCCCCAACCCCCTGCAATCTCATATATACATATCACTATCAGGTCCTCTTCTTTAGGCCGAATTCTCCTACACTTGTCACATGCATCCCAAATGGGGAGAAATTTATTGGGTGAACAAATCACCCTTACAATAGCTCAAACCTCCAAAATAATTCAACACAATACAAAAATGGCATAGGCACACCGTTATAGAGTGGTCCAGAATCAGACCTGGATCAAAAACACAAAGAAGATACTAGCACCTAGTACCAAAAATTTGTGATAGGCGCTTGTGTCCCCCTAGGTATTTATGTCCTAGGGGAAAAAAATAGTTAGTTTCTCATTTCATCAGAGCTTCCAACAGTTTACATTAAATTTCTCCAGTATCAGGCACTTACCTTCGGTTACAAAATGTATACAATCAGTTATAAAAGGTTACAATAGTTTACAAAAGGTTACAAATAAAGGATGTGCCATCTACAACGTTACTTATTTGAAAAGTGTCAAGGATGGAGACAAAAACATACCTCTCTCCCTAGTATTCTTCTCTTGGCGTGAGATCACCCAAAAAACTCACCCTTGGTATGAGATCTCCCAATAAACTCTCTCTCGACTTGAGATCACCCAAAAAACTTGTTCTTAGCATGACATCGTTCCAAAACCTCACCATCGGGAACAAGGGATTCCAATCTGATAAAACCTCCAAAGAAAACATGGAAATTTTCTATCTCGTACTCTTTTACACATTGGATGCTCTATTTCCTTTACACATTTTCACTTACATATACATACATTACTATGATTTTTCACATATGGAAATTTGACTACTTTATTGCTCTTTTTTTACAAGTTTTTCCTTATACGCAACAATAAGTAGCTCACATCTCTAACATCACACTACTTTGCATATAATTCACCCCTAGGGTAAAATTCCATTTCTTAGTTTCCATGCTTCACATTACAATCACTTCACGCTTCACTTTTCCACTTGACAAGCTATTGACTACACTCTTCACTATAGGATTACAAGGTATGCATATTCTATCTACTTCATGCTACCATGTATTCACTCGAAAACATAAAGTGGGGGAAAATGTAGACACAAAATCTATGCACTTGGGTATATTTCTAGGTCCTAAAGAATACTAATGTATACATGATTCCTAAGCAAGAAAACTAGTGGTTTATAACTCCTTTTTGGCCTTTTTGCTTTATCGTTTGCATTCTTACTAGTCTTACACATTGTAAAGCCTTACTGGTACTTGACTAATTTATATTTTATGGCCTCAAACAATAGAACCCAACAAGGATAGAAACACCCAGACGCTCCTAGACACTCTCGACCCTCTTTATCATTTTCTTACACATTTGGCTCTCTTTTACTTCTTGGGCACCTTTTAGTACTTTGGGTCAGCCTGTTAGTTGTCAATTATTAAATTCAAACAAGGGAATCATATATATACTTATTTACTTCTTCTAAATAAGGGTCCAAGTAGTATAAGCATTATCTATCATCACCTAAGCTTGTATCAAAGGAACAAGATCAATTCAAAGGCATTCATCTAAAAATCTCATATAAGGGACAAATGGTGCATCACTCTACATACACAACATAGGAGGGGAAGTTAATTATATTCCATCACACAAATTTGCATACTTATAGAAAACTAGTTCTAGCCCAATATCATAGTGCAACTTACACAAGGGAAACCTAGGGCATCATTACACACATATACACATAGAACTACATGGTGTCTAAGATTTAGTACAACACTCGATCATAAGATCACTCTTTAATTGACTGTTAAGGTCAATCTGACTCCCCATTTTGCATCTTATTTATTAGGTTTTATGTGGTTTTGTGGGCATGTGCATGTAGACATTTGTTTTATAGGTTAGAGGTTTGATCAGAATCCTAATAGTGAAGTTAGAGAGAAAAAATGAATATTGGAGTGAAGACCTTCCAAACCAGAAAAATTCAAAACATGAGAATCTAAGTGGACACTAGTGCTCAGATCAGACACTAGCGCCCACGTGCTCCTATCCTCCAGTGGGAGTATTTTTCTTACATATTTATGTACTTTTGAATCTCCATCGAGACTTTACAATGTTGTTTCAGGACTATTCTAACATTTACTTAGTCCATATCACTTATAGGTTGCACAAATTTAGCTAATTCATCCTTCTCTATCATTTGCATATAGTTATACATTGTTTCTTATTTGGTCTTAGATATTACTATATATCATCATCCATATAACATTATTTATAGTAGGTTACTCTGAAATAAGGTTTAATTCAATTTAAATTAAATTAGACAGTTTCTCTGACTTATTAGCTTCAAGTCTTACACCATGGCAAGAACCTCCATGCATTATTCTAACTTGTGCATTCACTCTAATTTTTAGGTTATATCTTCATCAATAAAGTAGAGAAAGTTATTTCAAATGTAGATAATTATCATTTACACAAGAAACAAATCTTTAAACCCTTACTTACATGATTCATACTTTGTATCTACACTTGTTTTGGAATGATTTAATTTCATATCTTATCATAGCCAATACTTTATCTCATTTTTTCAGCCATGTAGTCATTAAAACAGATTCCAACTAACATGATTCCACTTATTTATTCACAGAACAAATGCATTGTTTTTATGTTTAAAAGGTTTTTCTTTCAGAATCATGCATAATTGAAATATCCTCCATACATATTTATGATTCGTGATCCTTCAAAGCTCTACTACTTCTCTACTCACCTTCTAATTGACCTACCTTATTTCTAAAACTGATGGTCTCCTATCCTAAACTGAACTTCTACTTAATCCATTCAAATATATCTGCATATCCTCTCAAGAATGAGGATTTACAATAAATGATACTCTCTCCACGAGGTCAATAACTGATCAATTACATTCATAACTTCCTTTTTTGGTTAAAACACCTTAGCATATCATGATTACCCCTTACATTTCACACAATGTCATCTAGACCACATGATACTAATAAATACTATTCAAATATTTGAACTAGATTTCTTGTAGGGAAAATCCTTATTACAAACAAATAAGGATCCAGATAAGTTGGAATGGTGTCATGACTACTACCAATGACCTCTTGAATCTAAACCACAACTTGGCATCTTGTATGTTCTACATTCTCCTACATCACACTACATACTTGATCTCATATCCTCCTAAATTTATAGTATACCACCTATCTATATCTCATGGTCTTGGTTTCCATATACCAAATTCACATTTTAGAGGTGCATAGATCCATTGTTGTACTTTCAAGGAGTGTTTTGAGAAATTTGGTTATATTGTGTGAAATATCCTCTTTACACAATACATTAATTATTTGCAGTTGATTAGTGAGTTCATCTACCACGCCTTTTTAAATTATTATTAACACTAATTTCCCATATACATATGCTTCAACCTATTATGCATTCAGTCTTTCAACATCCATTTTTTGTATAAAATTTAATAATATTTTTATATCTTACAATAAATAAGTTCATCTATCATAGTTTTTTAATTTATTATTAACACTAATTTCCCATATATATGCTTCAACCTATCATGCATTTAGTCTTTCAACATCAATTTTCTATATAAAATTTAATAATATTTTTATATCTTGCAAAAAATCATTTGATCTTCTTAGGTATAGGTATTTATCTCCATGTGAACACTATATTTGAGTCTCAATAAGAATATCCATGGTTCTCAGGCCTTGTTCCTTCCTCTATAATTTGGTGACATCTTGGAGACTCATACTTTTTATAAGCACTACATTGACCATCTTGACACTATACAATTACTTTTCCTTACACTACTTCTATAGGGTGGGTGAATTAATAAAATTAATTAATTAAATCTGATTACAGAGTAACTACGGTAATAAATGATGTAAAAATGTTAATATACAATAAGATGCAAGCAAAAAAGCATGGGAAATATGAAACCTTAAGAAAGAAGGGGAGATAAAAGGACTTAAATTATTTCTAAATGAATAGGAAGTGATTTAGGCAAGTGAATAGTTAAAACAAATTGAGGATAGTGTTGTAAATGCTCATTGGAGGTTTTGCACTTTGAAAATACATAAGACATTAGTGTTTGGAAGAGGACAGAAGTTCCTAGTGCTAGTGTTTGGACTGGAAATTAGTGTTTAACTAGATGCTACAGATTTGGTTCCGTCAGGGCCAGATGATGTCCATTTTCCTTTCCTATCTATCGCTCTGGAGTCACTTTCTGACATGTGAATGTAAGTATAACCTGCAAGAAATATGTTCACCTGCACATACCCAAAAACCACATCAAACATAAAATGGGGAGTTAGAATGACCCTGGCAGTCACTCAAAGAATGAACTTATGACCGAATGTTGCACTGCATCTAAGACTCTATATCGTTTTTGTGTTGTGTGTGTGTGTGTATAAATTTTTCCATAAGATGCCCTTGTGCAAGTTCCACAATGATATTGGGCTAGATCTAGAATGTAGAAAATATACAGAATTTGCGGAATGGAATAGAATAGACTTCACCTCCTGTGTTATGTATGTAGAAGTGTTGCAACCCTTTTTCCTATACGAGTGCTAGATGGATGCCTTTGATGCTCCTGTTCCTTTGAATGCAACCTTAGGTGGTATTATGTAATGCTTAGTGCTTAGTCCCTTATTTGAAAACATAAATGTGTATTTATATGATTCTTTTGTTTGAATTTTGTAACTGACAACTAGAAGGCATACCCAAATTAGTAAAAAGTAATTAAGAAGCAAAAGGGGGCCAAAAGGATAAGAAAAAGGTGAAAAAGGACATGAGCGCCCAAAAAGACAAGAATTTCTAGTGCTAGTTTCCCAATCTAGGCGTTAGTGTCCAACGCCATAGAAAGATAAAATAGTCAAATGTTGACGAGAGTGTAAGAAGAATAAGGTCAATAAAACTGCACAAGACAAAGCAAAAAGCTAAAGTGAGTTTTCAATTACTAGTTTTCTTGCTAATGAATCATGTAAATGCTAGTACCCTTTTAGGACTTGTAAATTTACCCAAGAGAATAGATATTGTGTCTACATTTTTCCCCCACTTTATGTTGTTTATTAAATACTCGATATCATAAAGTAGATAGAAGATGTGTACCTTATGATCTTGTAGAGAATATGACAAATAACATGTTGAGTGGTCAAATGAAGAGTAAAGTGATCGCAAAGTGAAGCATGGAGACTAGGAAAAAGGGAAGTGGACCCTAGGGGTGAAGCGTATGCATATCTTATACCTATTTTTGTGCTTGTTATTGCTGATTTAGGATGCTTCTTGTTGTGTATTAAACACGGACCTACAAAACAAGAGCGAGAAAGTAGGAAAAGTTCTGTATATAAAAAATCAAAGTAACATGTGTATAAGTAAGTAAAAGTATGTAAAAGGAAAGTGTGCACCTGATATTCAATAGTGTAAAGATAGAAAATTGTCCCGATTTTGCTAAATTGGTTGTCGATGGTGAGTATTTTTTCGTGATCTCACACCAAGAGTGAGTTTTGTTGGCATGTTCAGTTCTAGGCGTTTTCATTAATGTAAAATCCCATTAATGACAAATGTTATGATGTATTAGTGTTCATAACATTCTTTGTAGGATGATGGCATAATGTTTCAGGTGTTGACATGATGGTATGAGTTGATTCAGTGAGATTGGCTTGGTCTAGCAAGCCTAATCGAGTGACCTAGCTAGCTTAGATGTTGGTGCATGTTGGTTTGAGTTTCTTGGTTTCTTGAGGAACATGTTAACAACATGGAGAACATGTTTAGGGAGTTTTTAGACACTCATGTGAGTATCAAGGTGTAGGTACAAGTTGAAAACCCAATTGCAGATGCTCATCTAGACCTGGTATAAGTGCCTGGGGACATGAGGATGAATTTAAGAGCCATGTGAGATAATAAATGAATGTATGTGAGTTATTCATGATGTATTTATTTTTTTAGGACCTTTTAGAGAGGTTTCATCATGAGTTAGAGTGTCTGTTTAGTTGACCCTAGCCTAAACCATGTAAAACCCCAAGGGTTAGTCATGAAAATGAGATGGGATTAGAATATGGAGGCATATTTTATCTATGTTGATAAATTGAGATAATGCACAGGGTTGTCCTAGAGGTGAGAGAAAAATTTGGAGACATTCTAAATAGTATTTTTCAAGTTATGATGTTTTGTGTGAAATAGGGTCCAAGAAAGAGCATTTTCTAGCTTGAATTGCACCTTTTGATGCTCACCATGAATTGTGTACTTTTCATGGTACATTATGGATTTTAGGGATGATTTTAAATTAATTTAATAATGTTTCACAAAAATAATGCAGTGGTTTCATCATCATGTTTTTATGAATGACTGTTAAGAATGTAAACAACATTTTATGAGCTTGAAACCCTAACTCAAAAGTGGTATGAGAAAAATTGCTTCATAAGTTTCAAAAAATTGATTTCTTGTGCTAGTATGATGATTTTATGATTTATATTACTCCTCTACATTTCCATAAAGCTATGATAGAGCATGTGGTGATAAGTGAACCCCACCTGAATATGTAAGTTTCCAAAGAAGTTCAGTTTGGGACAATGTTTTCCAAAGGAGTTACAAAATATATTGACATTGAATTTGGTATGGGACTTGTAGTTTATGTCCATGATTGTTTCAGATCATGGTGAAGCTTATAAATGGAAAAGTGTGCCATATTTATGAAGATTGGTCATAAGGCAGTTTTGGATTAGTATTTAGAGATGGACTTAGTTGAAGCCCTTCCACTTAGATTTAGAAGGAAATGTAAGATTTTATTGAAATATAAGATTTTATGGAAACTATATTTAGAGTTATTTATAATGGTATATGGTTGGTCTCATGATGATGATATTTGATGGGTCAACCAACTTGATTTGTAGAGAAGAATATTGTTGGTTCTCTAGGAAAAGAATACTTTATTGAAAGATCGAGGTAGATGAGGAATGAGATGTATCATTTTATGATTGCTATTTATTTGAAATCTAATAGGTATGAATTTTGTTCTTATTTAAGGTATTTGGAAGTCTTAGAAGTGAAAAAAATGGTGCAAAAAGTTGATTTTGTAAAACTACTTTATGAGAAGCTTGATTTGGTTAAAAGGAAAGTAGGTATGGTTTACACATATGGATCTTTCATGATCTCTAATATGTGTGGATATGATATACATGTATAAATTATTATAATGAGTGGATACATGTTATACTTTATGTTTTTTTTTGTGTGCTTGAGGTCCAAAGGTGAATACATGGTTCTGGAAACAACTCTTTAGTGAAGGATATGAGCCTTCTTGAGCTAGTTATGATAAATTTGATTGGTGAAATATAATTAATGAACATGGATAGTGTTGTTATGTTATATTTAAAATTGTTGGTGAATTTAGGAGCTTTAATAATCATGGTTTTGGTGTTTTTGGTTTTAGCTCATCTAGGTGATGGGGTTTTGAGCTAATTTTACGCTTTTTGAGTGCATTTAGGCATGACCGACTTACATGGACCCATTATGAATGTTTTAATGATTATATTGGTATGTTTTAATTTTTATTTGTCTAAATAAAGGAGGGAAATTTAGATTATTTGTGTTTGTGATATGAAGTGCATATAAAAGTGAAGTTTTAATCAAATTTGTACTAGTTCAGTGAGAAGGAAAAAGTGTAACCCATGTGTGTTTTTGTAACAAGTATGAAGGCATTGAGTCGGAGATGAGAAAGTGTGTAAGATGTTGAGGAATGTTAGAGAGTGCATGTGCATGGTTTTGATGAAAAACAATTCCATGAAAGAGTGAGATAGAGCGAGTTGGAGAAACAAAGGTTTGAATGTGTGTGAGCTGAATAGGTGATCTCAATTAGTTTTTGTAGTAATAAGACATCATATGTATTCATTTAAATATGGTTGAGTGGGTTCTTGATCATCTTAGGGGGTTTTATCATCCTTTTGGAGTTGGTGCTTCACTAAGCTAGGGGTTGGTGCTCCTTATAAGGGTTGTTCTCTACAAATGCATGGGTTAGTGCTCCTTGTGAAGTTGGTGTTTCACTAAATAATTTTGTTTTAGTAATATAATCAGAATTTTTAGTGGGTTTTCTTCCCCTTTAAGGTTTCCATATTATATATTGTATTATGGTGTTATCTCTCTTGTTAATGGTTATTTAAATGTATGTTGAATGATGTTGTACACACATTAATAAATGGTTGATTAGTTTACAGTTTGAGTAAGTAAACATGGAATTGATTAAAGTTTATAAGGATTGATTCACCCCCCTCAATCCATTTTTCTTCCAACAATTGGTATCATAGTAGGTCCTCTTGGAGAAGTGTGATCACTTAAAATGAGATCCTTAAAGCACAAAAATGACTAGTTAGAAGATTGGTTCTTCTACCAGCAAAGCATTATTGATTGATGGAGTCAAATAAGTTTTTTGTAGTCTATGGATGGGTAATCACATCATGTCCTCAAGGTTTGATATTTGTAAAGTTGTGGAATATGGTTATATTGTTCCTGCTACTCCTCTAACAAGTAATGTAAACAAGAAGTTATGTAGTGATAATTAAAAGGATATGAATGTTATCATGTGTGGATTAGGATAATATGAGCTTGTGAAGGTGATGCACTTTCAATCAGCTAAGGCTATATGGGAGAAAATTTAGGCCCTCTATGAAGGACACTCCAAGCTAATAATTCCTAAGCTTCAAACTTTTAGAAATTAGTTTAAAGGACTAAAATGAATGATGATGAGTCTATTGCAACATATTTACTTAGGGTTGACAATGTTGTCAACACCATGAAAGGGTTAGGAGAATATGTGAAGGAAGAAGTAGTTTTTCAAAAGGTTTTGAGATCTCTGGCTCCTACGTTTGATTCCAAAGTGTCTGCCATTTAAGAAGCCAACAATTTGACTCTCTTGAAGATGGATGATTTATATGAGACCCTAACCATACATGAGATGAGAGTTCAAAATGATAAACTAGTCAAGAAGGAGATATCCTTCAAGGTTTAGAATAATACAAAGGAAAAGAAGACTAAGGTTTATGATGTTTCTAATGAGTTGGATGATGATGAGTTGTTTGTTCTAGTTGCTAGAAGATTGAATGTTGGACCTGATAAGTACAAAATTAAACTTACTTTTAAATGTTTCATTTGTGGTAAAGTAGGTCATTTTTATATCAAGTGTCCTCATAAGCATGAAAATAAATGTGTTGATGATCATGAAGGAGGTCATAAAAATAAAAATCATAAGTATAGTAAAGACAAAAAGGATTTTATAAGGTTTAATCCCAATAAAAAGGGTAAGAAGAGTTTTTACACAAAGAAAGATGTATATTCTTATGAAGCAAGTAGTGAGAATGACGTTTCAGATTTTGAGCTTGAATCTAATCATGGAGATGTAGGAGATGAGGTCTTGTTTATGAAATAATATGCTATGAGATATAATACTGGTGATTCTAAATTATTAGGTGATTTAGTACGTGATTTTTGTAAAGATTTTGAAGAATAAGATGATGATTATGAATCTAAATTAGTATGTGTTCAAGATGAGCTTAAGAATGATGAGAAGAATGTCAAAAAGCTAAATATCTAGGTCAAATGATATGAATACAAAATCCACGAGCTTGAAGACAAACATTGGGCTGGAATTGAAAAGCTAGATGAGACAATGAGAAGCCTAGAGATGCAGATGAGTATCTATGACTCTAAAATTATCAATCTAAGGAATAAGAAGTGACTCTTCTCAAGAGGGAGTTATCTTAAGAAGCTAGAAAAACAATCGTTTCAGAAGTTTGAGAAAAGTTCCAAGGCTTTTGATGATATATTGAGCAATCCAAAATTATTAGGTAATAGAGCTGGTTTGGGTTTCAAGGTTGATTTCAAGGACAAAGAGATGAAGAAAGAATATGGTATTTCAAGCATGGATGGTGAAGGACCAAGCACTAAGGAAGGAAATAAGGAGGTCTTCATCAAAGACAATATGAAGATAAAGACAATTAAGCAACCAAAAGATTCATGGTGTGAAATATCTTTTTAAGGTTATTTTTTATCTTATAATGGATTTGGCCATGGGGAAAAGGAGTGTAGATGGTTTACTATAGATTATAACAAATGGAGGGATTATAGGAGTGAGCAAGCTCATGAATGTAGTGTGTTATAATTGTTATAAAAGAGGCCATGTTACAAGATATTGCTTGGATGATCCACCTAGCCAAGTTGAAGCCTACAAAGGTAAGAATTCAATTGCATGTTTAAGCTGCAATGAAATTGTTTCATGTTGTTAGAGAGTGTCACTATGGATTCTCAAGGAAAGATCAAATATATCAAGGTCCTAGAATGTAAGAAAGATGCTTTCAGGGGTCTAGTTTGTATGTTAGAGGTCAAGGTAGGATATGAGATCCTATAATGAATCATAATGATCCTCCTAAGAACATATTTGGATACAACATAAGGTTTATCTCAGATTTTTTATTAGAAAGAAAGTGGAAGGAGGTGAATTACATGTGTCTAAGAGGGCTTGGGAACATCTTCAAGTCATTCTTTTAGATGCATCATGAAGTTCTATGCCTCTACTAGGATTCTTGGAGGTGTATTAATCCATATGAGGCATTAGAGAAAGGGGGAGTTGATTGATCTAAGATCTTCTACTAAAGGATGTGTCTTTATGGTTCTGAGGTATGTATTGTAGTCATATGTTGTTGTTAGTAGTTTTTCAAGTAATAAAAGTGAGTGTTATTGGTCAAGGAGTATTTCTAAGGAATGTTCTATCATGTCTTGAGTTATAATTTGTCATGTCGTATGATATTGATGGTTAAATATTGTATGAAGTTTTGTCTTGGTCCCTTGAGGTATGGCCAGGATATTTAAGTTGGTCTTAATCCATGCATAATTCATGTTAATAAGTCTATGATTTGAGACACCAAAATAGGTTTGTAAATAATTCTTAATGTTTATAAAGTATGAGAAAAATTGTATCAAAAAGAGGCCAAGTATCTTAGTCCAAGTATGGAATGTTTTCAATGTCAAAGAGTCGTCCTGTATAGGTGTCTTGATATGGTATCAATGGAAGTGTGTCATGATACATGTATGTGTCAAGATTGTTATGTAAGGATGAGTTAAGTGTAAAGGATAAAGTGATTTCTCTAATGAGTCTTTAGTATTTGTGAAGTATTTCATGTTATGTTGACAAGATAATACAATTTTCATTGGTGGTAGAAAGTTCATGATGTGAGCTAAAGTCTCTGAAAATGTCATTTCATCAAGAAAGATAAAGATAAATGTTGGGAAAGAGAGAATGAAATAGAGTTAAAATATTCAAATAATGGTGGCCCCTAACTGGTAAGAAGAAAACCTGGAGTAGAATGTAATAGGTTTTTCTTTATCCAAAATTTTATGCCTTGAAATTAAGTTTGAAGGAAGTTATAACTAGTTTGAGTTTCTCTGGCTCTATGAAAACCCTAACCTAGAGTTTATGATAAAAATACCAAATATGGAGATGAAGTGAATGGAACCTTATGAATATTCAACCATATGATCTTGGCATGATAAGAAGAGAGATTTGAACGTTTCAAGGTGTTATGACATTGTATGGTATCCTATTTTCTTGACATTTGTAGTATGTGCATAAGAGACCAAGTTGAAAGGAAAACAATATAAATTGGGTATAAATTATTATAGATCATGCTACAAGCTTGATAGAGAAGATAAATTCAGCTAAATGGTACTCGAAAAAGGTTAAGGAAATTTTTTGAGAATGAATGCATTAACATCTAGGTGTGAATTCTTCATTAAGTAGAGTTAGTAGCTTGTGAAAGTGAAATGGAAGGTGTATTGATGACTTGCAAGGCTACTCAAAAAATAATAAGGATGTACATATTTATAAAAGTCCTAGGAATATATGTAGTGTCATACATTTGTGAAGTTTGTGTCTTAAATACATTGATGAAGAACATGGTTCAATCTATAACAGAGCCTTGATATGGGTTGTTACAGTGTAGGAAGGGTTCACCATGCCTTATGAAGGTTTATCTTGAGGGGGAGCTTGAGTTGCTCCTTGAAAATGCTCGAGAAGAGTCTAAGTGCTCTTCATCTTAAGGAAATAGAGCTATATGAGTTAAGTGACATGATAAGTGTGTTTTTTTTGGTCTTAAGGAACGTGATATGGGACTATAGACTATGATTGTGATCTTCAAGACTATAAAAGGCTACTAAAACAAGAGAAGTTCGTTATTGATCCCTAAACTTGTGAAAGATGTCAAGGGATGAAATATTGAAATGATACATGGTGTAAATGGAGGAATACCTATATTGTGAAAGAAGTATGGACGTCATCATGTTACAATGGATTTGTCTAGATAGTAAAAGTGTAAATATACATGCTATAGGTCAACAAAATGGAATCGCATCTAAGTTTTTAGTTGTAACCCAGTGGATAAGGGATGAAACATATCAATAAGGATGATTGATACTTGCAATATGATATATAAAATGGTCTCATGCTTTAGGTAAAGTCAAACTTCACCAAATATGTTGTAGGTGGCCATTGTGTGTAAAATCTAGTGTCATAGGTCTATGGAAGCTTCCAAGAAAGGGGGAAATAAATTTTCCATTTATTTATGTGCATAAGAGGTTTAAAGGACTTATATAACAAGATATATGAAAGGTTTTAGGTGTGTATATAAGATTGCTGATAAGATTCCAACTTAAGATGAATATGTCAAGACTGTCTGAAGAGAAAATGACATCCTATAGGTATGAAGTAGTGTAATGAGATAAGGGGAGATCATTTTATCCATGATAAATTATATGAGGTATTTTCCAGTGGTCCTATGAAGGCTATGAAGGCAATCATGATAGTGAATTGTACAATAAATTGACTAAGGAATGATTTTATTGGTTGAAATTGCTTTAGTTATAAAAAATTTAGATCATTTGATTCAAATAGTGTATGAAGGATTGTTGATGTTCTATTGTGACACTTGTTGATAAGAGGCTTAAGTGGTCTCCATATAAAGGAGACTAGTAGGTAAGTAGCTACGTGTTATGACTGTATATGGTCATCTTTGCTCTAAATACAAATACCTACGAGTCAGTGATTATTCTGTAAATCAGGGGGAGTTATTCTTAAGATCTTAAATTGATGTATACGGTATATAAATGGACTTAATAACTATATTAAGGATGGTGTGATAATTTACTCTAAAGGAAAGATTCCTCTTGATTCAAGAAGAACATGATAGCATGAAAATAGATTGAAAAGACTAAGGAGATGCTTTAGGGTAGAGTTAAAGTGATTGACATTCCTCTAAGGCAGTAAAGCAATGTAAAAAGAAAAAAATTTGTGTTCTCCACTAGAGAATTGTGTCATAAATCCAATGGGAGCTACAAGAAGTCTTATCATTTTGTGAGTAAGTTTCTAGAAATTGTCAAATTTAGTTCAAATTGCACTAAAGAAGGTGATTAGGTATTTCAGTTCTTGAAGGAGATGTGTGAACACGTATGTAAGAAATAAGAAATTTTGAAACCCTATCAAGGTGAGATAAGCAATAATGAAGGTAAGAATTATATTTTTGGATCCCAAACATCATTTTTGGCATGCGTGTGAGTATTATGCATCAGTTATTTTTCTGGTACATTCATTAAATGTTATGCAAGAGGTCGAAGAGGTCAAGATGGAGAAAATTAGGTTTATGTGCCTAATTTGATGATTTTGGTTGATGTTTCTAACTAAAGGGTGATCCTAAGAGGATGATAAGGATGAAGATCATGTAAGAACATGTATTCATTTTCATTAATGTAAAAAGGGGGAGAAACTTATGTGTTTTTCCATCAATGATAAAGGGGTAGATTTTTGACATGTTGAGTTCTAGGTGTTGTCATTGATGTAAAATCTCATTAATAATAAAGAGGATGATGGAGTAGTGTAAGAAAATTCTTAGTAGGATGATGACATAGTGTTTCAGGTGTTGTCATGATAGTGTGAGTTGATTCAGTGAGATTATCTTGATCTAACAAGCCTAGTCTATTGACCTAGATAGCCTAGGTGTTAGTGCATATTGGTTTGAGTTTCTTTATGGCTTGAGGACCATGGTAGCAACATGTATAAAATTCCTGGGGAGTGGTTAGTCACTCACATGAGTGTCAAGGTGTAGGTATAGATTGAAGACCCAATTACAGGTGCTCATCTAGACCTGGTCTAGGTGATTTGAGGTTTGAGGTTGATTTTTAGATCCATGTGAGATCATGGATGCACGTAGGTGATTTATTAACTATGTATTAAGGTTGTTAGGAGATTTTGGAGAGATTTCATGATGATTTAGAGTGTCTGTTTAGTTGACCTTGCCTAAACCATGCAAAACACAAAAGGGCTAGTCATGCAAATTAGATGGGATGAGACTATGGAGACCTATTTAAGATATGTTCATGATTGGAGATGATGCACGAGGGTTTATCCATCATGCTATCACAAGTCTACTTTGTAAATCTTTTCACGAGCGAGGGGTCTTCCTTCAAATATTCCAAAATGAACTTATCTGCCACATCGTGCACTCCGATATCTGAGAACACAATTGTCAAGAGGACATTACCAAAGAGTATCTTTTCTCCTTCCTACAAGTTGCTGATAATTTCATCTGTGACGAAGGCATACAAGTTGTAGATGGTGTCTTCTGATATTTTCCTACGCACATTTAACCATTCCTTATTTACTTGTGTCCACATTTCTTGGTCATTTAGCTTTGTCATGAGACGCATGTCCATTCTCATGATAGGGTCTTAGATCTCTGAGATATCAAAGTACAATGACCCCTTCTTATAATAATATGCAGCCACAGTTGCTCTGATGGCTTCCTTATTGCTCAGGTCATCATCTATACTTTCTCCTTCACAAATGAGGCCTGTGAATTTTTAAATCAGCTGAGAAGTTATGTGCATCTTGTGCCCTGCGAAGTAAAAGTGGTCCTCATGTACACGTGACATTAACCATAAATAGACGCGCTCAGGTTTTCCAAAATAAGGCAACTCATAGAGTTTCAATAATCCTGCCTTCTCCAACTTTACTTTTACCTCGTCACTATAGATAGGTAAACCTTCTAGTGTCCTCTTGTTTTTTGGGCGCACTAACTCCAGCTCCAATTCCTTTTCTGTTGTGTTCGTGCAATGGTTGTAATCACTCACTATCTCCTTTAAAGCATATCGTGACCGATCGGATTTTTTTTTCTCATGGAATATTTGAGGGCTTACCATTTTTGAATGAAAGTTTTAAGTCAAAATGGTTATACAAAATCCCCTCTAAGGTTATCTTCCTTTAAGAGGTTAATGCTAGTGTCTCTACTATGATATTCAACCTATATTGCATTTAAAAACTGATTGAAAAAATTCTAACTATTTTATTAAAATATGAATAAAAAGATATGTTATAAATGATATATAATGGAATCTAAACGTTAATTTTTTTTTTTAATTTTAACTATGAAAGTAAATCACAGGAGTAAAGCACTTATCTTAATTTCACTTATACCGCAGTGAGTCTGGACTAGACAATATTATGAAATAGAAACACAGACCGTCATAACAAACCACAGAAAAATACCGGAGAGGTGGAAATGGCTGGATTGGAGCACCTGGAGAGGGACATGGGTGATTGCAGGCGTCCTAGTCTTGTTTCTGGGTGCATGGGTCTGTAGAAAATGTTGGAACCTTGTATCGATATGGTCACTAGGGATTTGCACTTGTTAAACTTTGGTTGAATGTACGTTGCACCTGGATTAACTATGTACTTATAAACTTACACACAAATATACTCATTCAAAACCCTAAAAAAGACATCAAATCCTAAAAAATAAAGGTGCAAAATGAGGGGTCAGACTATCCTCAATTGTCACAATGGTGAACTTACAACTGAGCATTACACAACATCTTAGACTCAATGTAGTTCTATGTGCTTGTGCGTGCTGTAAACAAAAAAGAGGTGTTAGTATGAAAATGTAACCTAATAAAGTAACCAAACTAATTCCTAAACTAACACTTCTAATTGCTACCTCAGATGGAGCAAGATGGAAAGGAAGGAGAATATAATACGTGCACTTACCTTTGAGATTTCACAACCCCTCCTTTGATGTGGTGGATTTTCTCTTAGATATCTTATTGGTTGCACTTGCTTTGCTTCATATTTGTGGATTAATTTGGACAACATATCCCCTTTGATTTTTCTTTGATTTGTATGATGAAGAGTAACGATTGATAGATTGGATGATAAAGTGATGATAGATTGGTTTGATTGAGGATGAACTGATAGAGTGGATGGATTGATTGAGTGATAAAAATGGAAGAGGTTTGTTATGATCTTGTTAACTTCCTTTCCCAACTCAAAACTAGTCTCATGGAGGATGAGAGTTAAAATTTCTAGTTTGTGAGTGGAGGATTCAATGGCTAAGATGAATCCATGTTGTATTGAGATCAAGGGTGGAGGATTCATGTGAGGATGAAGGATTCTAGAGTTGGAGGATTATAAAATTTAAAAGAAGATTCAATGGAGGGTGAGAAGTTTATTTGAATTTTAAAATGGAGGGAAGTTTAGAGAGGCTTCTAGAAATATAAGTCTCTAGATTTAGAGGTGTGAGGATGTGATTAGGATTAGAGTTAGATTATGTTAATAAATTATTATTAGGGGTGAGGTTACATGGAAAGGCTAGGTGTAGGGTAAGAAGGTAGGTATATGTAGGAATATTAAATTCCTAGAAATCTTAATGAGGAATTAAATAGAATAATGTGATATAATAATGCATTAATGAGATTAATGATAAAGTGAGAGGTGATTATGGATTAAAAGGATTAATAATGGAATGATGGAATAAAGGATAATAATTTGAAAAATGGGAAAATGATAAAAATGGATTAATAATAATAATTAATCTTGTGATTAATTATTGTATGGATGATGTAGGTATATTTACGGGACGGGTTAGTCGTAATTAAGCATGTCATCATTTTAGATGTCTATATGTGTAATAGTTATCCTAGTTCACCCTTGCACCAATGACGCCAATATAGCGGGTGGTAGCTAGATAAAATAAAAATATCTGGATGGAATAGAATGAACTCCCCTTCCTATACAGTATGTATGCAGAGTAATGTGCCCAAATGCAGTTCCTTAATCTATGTAGATAGCCATCCTTTGATAACAATTGTTTGCCCATATAATGATATGCATGTTGTGTTTATATAGGGATCTCTTGCTTGAATTTCAACACTAATGACCCGACATGCTTATGTCCTCTAAAAATCTCCCCTCTTTTGAAAGTTGAAAATTTTGAAAATTTTGAATTGACAGCCTTTAGTGATGTTCTAGTCAAGTGAAAAGTTGAGGAGATAGTAAAAATTCACGTTTTTTGGAGTTATTTTAGTGATTTGCGGGTCAGTCAGACATTTTTTTCCCTCATGTCTAAAGTTTTTCTGGGTCTTCTATTCCCCGATCAGCCGCATTCCCTGAAATTCTTTAACTTTCGGTTCTGTCGAAACTTTTTGGCCCATTTGTTCCAAGTTCACCCGAGCTGTATGTTCCCCGATCACCCGCATCAACCGCATCAGGTCCTTCACATAATTTTGTTCCATCTATCCCAAAATCATCTGTGCCTTCTGTCCCCGCTTTTCCCACCTCGCTTGCATCGGCCGAATTGCGTCTTCATGTCCCTAATATCCCAAATGTACCAAAGACCATCCGGGCCAATTTTTTCCTCTCTTCCCGATTCTTATCTTTTTAAGTCGGTGCAATATGAATTTAATGCATATTTAATGACCTTATCTCTCCTAAACAGATATTTAATGGGACTATTCTCTATGCATTTGACACATTGCTCACTTGCCATCAATTGCTCTAATTCCTACAATTAAGGTAATTTTCTCGTGCTCCTGCTCCCTTTGCATTTTTCATTGTGAATTCGATCCTTGAAGGTTTTTCCTCTGTGCATTACAAACATGAAGATAAAATTCCAAGGCGAAGAACATGTATCACC
This sequence comes from Taxus chinensis, assembly GCA_019776745.2. NCBI lineage: Eukaryota > Viridiplantae > Streptophyta > Pinopsida > Cupressales > Taxaceae > Taxus > Taxus chinensis. The sequence goes on from CM034151.1 coordinate 650,123,060, forward strand.
TCCTGAGTCCTCTGTTCCCGATATCAGGGATAGTGAGGTTCGGCACCTATATTTTGGGGATTTTTGGAACAAATTGACTATCCCTAATCCTTCCCCCATGGCACAAATGATCAATGACAGCGGACTTGCTTATGCAACTGGTTTCCCTATCTCTGTACAATGTGTCAACACCGTGCTTACATGTGGAGCTCATTTTAACTCAGACACCAAAGAATTGACTAATGTGCATTGGGAGCTAATTGCCAAATTGGATGCTACTGCCATTACTGCTCCCTACGCATTCCAGAGATTGAAGACTCCATCATTCTCACTCAAGCTCAAGCTCAGACCCTATTCGAGCAGGACAATGAAAAATATAAGACAAGAATATCAAAATCATGGTTGAAGAACCCTAAGAAGGGAGCGTCCCGACTTTCCAAAGCATTATTTAGGGCTGATTTGAATGAAGAGTTGTCTGCTTTCATCATTTTGCTAGATCGTGTCATGGGATTTCCCTCTACTGATGAATTTCACTTCTGGATGTGCCCTCTCATCAACATCATCTGCGAAGGTAGTCAGAACATAAATTGGGCAGAAATCATTTGCATGAATTTGACTGAGCAATTGTCTAATGTGAAGCAGACTAAGAAGTTCTATATGAATTCTTATCTCATGAATTCCCTAGCAGCATCCCGGCAGTGGTTTGGATTCACATACATGGAGGGCCAGAAGGATGAGCCCATTTATGCATACTACCCTCAATTCACCCTTGAAGCTAGAAACCACAATTTTAGAAGAGTTAATGATGCCTTTACCATGTTTATTGTAAGGATCTTAGAAGGTGATATTACCAGGAGGTTTTCTGATGAGGCCATGAACCTGATAGTTTAAGTATGGAGCTTTCTTCATTCAATTCAAGAGGTTTTCATATATCAGGTTGGCTGGTTATGAAAACACACCTCTCAAGCTCCCCATGTTTTGTAATGACAAGATGGTTCTAATTGAAGTGTGTAGGCAATTGGATAAATTGCATAGAACTTGTAGGGACAATAAAATATTTGGTTTGCACTTCCCGATTTCTTTGGGAAACTATACATGTAAAACATCCTTGGATGCCCAAAATATAGAAAGGGCCCTTGCTCCCATCATTGTCCACTTTTTCAGGCCTAGGACTTGTTTTGATTTGAATAAGTTCATTGAGTAGAACCTCAGAATAAATTATCATCACAGGACAGATACCGATGATTACTGAGTTGATTATGCAGATGATTTTGAAGCAAGGCAGAGACACTATGGTAGACTCTCTCTACAACTGATTAAAGAGCTCAATCTCTATCAAATTCCTGAAGGGTTCCAAAATGATGATGCAGACTTTCTGTCTTTTGAATATGAGACATTAATCAAACATACTCCTTTGAAAGATCTGGATTGGTACAAGAAGGAGAAGGATGACTTGGTTGAGATTTTGACCCCTGTCCTTATAAGAACCAAAGTTTGGTTTGACAGGAAGGTTCGAGAGATTAAGAAGAATCAAAGTGGATCTTATTCCAGAGATACTTCAACACCTAGGAAGGAAACACATACACCCAGCACAGAGGTACCTATACAAACGTCTCCTTCTTCCTCAACTAAAGAACCTGAATCATCTACTCCTTCTTCTTCTACTCAAGTGTACCAAAAGAAGATAAAAGAGGTGAAACAAGAGCCAATTGAGGAAGAGACCCTTCTAGAGCATTCAGGTTTGCCTTCAGGTCCAGAGAACATTATTGTTCTTAGTGAAAGTGATGATGGTGAAGTACCATTTCCTGTAGGAACTTCAGAAGTTACAGTAGAAGATGAGAAGGAGGTGCCTAGCACTGAACCTCCTAGTGCCACAGATTCCTCTACACAAGAAGCTCCAGATGCCTCAGTCACCTCTTTGCTTGAAGCAACAGTGGTGAATACTTTAAGTGTCATGGGTTCACTTGCTCTTGGGCCTCTTGTTCCTTCTTCTTCTTCTTCTACTTTTGCATGGGTGCAACCCTTGGTTGATAGCAGGAAGAGAAAACCTTCTTCCTATTTAACAAGGCCCAATTTTGATGTTCTGTTAGCTTTGTTAGGTACTACTACTCCTCCTCCAACAAAGAGAGCTAAAACAACTTCAAGAATATGTGACAGATGCTCAAGGCCAACAATTTCTAAAGGTTGCAAAACGTAAGGTTGATAATGAAGAGCAAGATCTATTAGCCTCTCGACTTGGAACTTTCTAGAATTCCCATGGGAGAATCTACTCTTGAGAGTGAGGTACATAACCTCCAAGAAACAGTAACCAAGGTTATTGAGAGAATGGAAAAGGGTAAAATAAATATAGAACAGTTGGAAGAACAAAATCAAGTTCTTTCCAACTTCATCAAGTCATTATTGGCTAAAGATAAGATTTTGGATCCTACTTCACTGGCTCCCTCCTAGCTCCTATGATTCTTAGTCAGGATGAGGTTCAGAGTATCAAGGATATACACAGATATTCCACTTATGGAAGGGCTATGGAAGCCATGGTTGATGACATGACCATTGCAGGCTTGAACTTCATTAAAGAGGCCTTCAAAGCCAATGAGAAGGTAGTCAAACTGCAATAAAAACTCTCCTCCTCTATTAAAACTATGGACAAAGAACTGAAGCTTTAGATTAGTTGCATTGTAGATCTTTGCCTGATGGGAGAGGCTGATGAAAAGATATTGTTGGCCGGTAAATTTTTTGATGATGCCAAGGAAAACTTGTCAGGGTCGTGGGTGTTCAGTGTTGAATGGAAAATGAAAGTTATGGAAGAAGCTTTGGGAGAATTGAGAAACAGTTAGCAGAAGGGAGAATCTTTCAAGACTTGTGTGGCATCTACCTTTAAGGATATTCATTTTCATCTTCATGATGAAACTTCAGGTGTTCCTTTCTCTCTTTAAGAGATTAAAACTCAATTCAGGAAATTTGTCAAAGAAGGCCCGTTCAAAGAAGAATTGATTACCAAAGAGAAGATAAATTATATTTGCTCTCTTCACTCTACCATTGAAGAGGCTAATAAAGAATACTTGGAACATACTAAGTTTGATAAGAACATGGAGAAATGTCTAGGCACTTGGTCTCATGCCACTACCAACACATCATTCCCATGAGGCAGAGAGATAGTTGAGGCATTAAAAAGATTTAGCCAATGGATTCTCAAGTCGGTGGGCCCTCCTCAGCAATAAGCGGATGTTTTCTCTCCTAGTTTATCCTTTTCTCCTTCTTTTCCTAGAATTGAGCTCATTGTAAACTAATTAAGGACATTGTGTTGAGCACTTACTTAATTAATATTTTAGTTAAAATAAACGGTTACCAAGTGCAACCAATTTATAAGCTATATAATGGGCTCTCTACGCCATTTTCAGGACTGGAAGTCTGTTTATTTTTGAAAGTGTAAAGGAGTAATAAGGTATCAATACAAGAAGATCTCTCTTTCTGTTTCTATCTGTTCTTGTTCTTTCCTTTCTATCTGTTAAAAGTTATTGAATCATTAGTTTGTTTTACTTCAGGAAGCTTTATATTATTGTGGATGTCATCTCAGGAACTTTGTGTCTGTGAAATAACATCTTGTGGTTTTAATGAAAATGATTATGTTCTATATGATTCCATTCTGGCATGCGTAAGGAATTATTTTGTTATCTATATATCCTGAGAGTGCTATTCTGCCTTCACCCATTTCCTTAAATCTTCTATCCTTTTGTATTGATGATTTGTTATATCAAACACTTTCATGATATCAGAGTTCCTCATTAAAACTAAACATTGTACATTTGTAAATAGGTTTTTGCCTTTAAATAAGGGAACCTCTCCCATTAAAGAGGAGGGACTTTATTTCCCCAATTGTTACTTTCAATAAAGTCCTATTTGACAACCAACAATTTTTGGCGACTCCATTGGGGTTCATTTTTTACGGATTCCAGTTTATGAACAATTTCTTGATCATTCTTTGATGTAGCGACCCTAAGATTTACTCATGGTAGGAGATCTATTGGTATTGCAGATCCTCAGTTTCATCTCCTAGAGTAGCAAGGTTTTCCTCTTCCTTCAACAAGAAGAAATAGAAGAGCTCATTCCACAAGCACATCTCCTATTGAAGATGAAACTCTTGCAAATATTATCCCTCAAGAGCAACTTATCCCTAATCTTCGTGCTTTAATTCTTGCTGGTGTTTCAGTTCCTCTTCAAGCAGTATTTCCAAGAATGGAAGTTCCATTACCTTGGGGCCACCGTGTTGGGCCTCTTGCCCTTCCTTAGACTTTTCATGAGTTACCTAGGGGTAACAGAAATAACTTTCCCAAGTTCAAAGGTGATAGTAATGTTCACCTAGATGAACATATTGCAGCCTTCATAGTTGCATGTGGAGTCCTTGGTGTTGAGCATGAAGATGTCTTGGTGAGGATTTTTTTAGAGACTTTGCAAGATAATGCAACAGATTGGTTCTATCACCTTCTTTCTGGGGCCATTACCAATTGGACTACTATGAGGACAAGATTTGAGAATCATTTTAAACCCGTAGAAGATGTACATGCTCTGCTAGCACAGATTTCTCAAATCAAGAAAGAACCACAAGAGCCTATGAGAGAGTTTGTGGCTAGGTTCAATAAGTTGATTAATAAGATCCCACTAGACACCCGGCCTATGGATCAGATTCAAAAATGTTTTTCCTAAATGCTCAATTTCCTGAGGTAAGCTATGCATTGAGAAGATCTAATCTTGCAACATTGGATGAGGATCAAAGATTAGCCGTTAATGTTGAGGATGGCCTGATCATGTCTAACAAGTTGAAAAGAGATCCTTCCAAGTCTAAAGCATCTGTTTCTTCTTCTTCAAACTCTGGAGCTAACACAGATCCCTTAGTACAAAAATTGGCCAATGACCTCATTGCTATCAAGAAACAATTGGCTCAACACGCTCCTTATCAAGATGTCCCAAGAAGTAACTTCTAACCCAAGAACCATTTGCCCTCTTCTCAAACAAGGTTGGCAATCTAGGGACCACCCATCAATGCAACTTGTGAAGTTGAGGAACCTGAGGAAGATACTAATGAAGAATTTGAAGAGTCTGGAGAGGACGCTGAAGAGGAATTGGAGGAACTTGATGGATATCAAGTTAATTTTCTCACTACTGAGGGCATTGATGAAGAAGATGATTATGATGAAGTAGTAACAGATATGAATAGCAAGTCACATGCTGTTATGACATGAGAATAGACCAATAAGAAGGAAAAAGTAATGTAGCCCGTCAAGAAAGCTAAAGAGTATTCCACAACTATCCCAGTTGTGGCAAGAAGAGGATCTCCTATTCCAACTACATCTAGAAAAAAGGTCAGCATTGATAATCCTTCTCCTATTTCTACTTCTAAAACTTATTTTTCTCTAGCTCTTAAACTTGATAAGCCTAAAATTCCTAGTGATGATTCCCCATCAATCTTCGGATCTTTTGATATCATTGACCATCTTAAGAAAACAAAAGTTTAAATTTCAGAGGCTGAGTATTATAACACCCACCCTAAAGCCTTTGCCAAAATGATTCACTTTGTCAATTCCCATTCCAAAACTACCTCTAAAGGCCTTTTACCTACTCCATCCTCAGCACCCCAACCATTTCTTGTGGCTACAGTCACCACATCTAATGATAAAATCAAACCTTTTTATGTGACTCTTCTTATAGCAGGCCATAAACTTAGCAAATGTCTCATAGATTCAGGAGCATCAGATAATGTAATGCCTGCCAGAGTGGCTCATGCTTCGGGTCTCACCCTCACACGCACTATTGGTTCATGTTATTCTATGGAGAGTAGGGAGGTGCCTTTGGTGGGAAGGATTAAAGATGCATAGGTAGCTTTTGCTGCCTTACCTGAGAAAAAGATTTTGGCTACTATTCTGGTAGCATATATCCCTCCTTCATATGGTATGTTGTTAAGTAGGAATTTTTGTAAAGATGTCAGAGGAGAGATTCAAATGGATTGGTCACATTCCCTTATACCAGTCAATGGAAAAATGAAGAAGTTGTTGCCAGAGAAGCAATCCGAGTATATTGTGCAAAATACGGATGATCCCAAAGCACAAATACTCTATGAAGATATTGGACATGGTAACTATATTATTATGTCTCCAGAGGAAACTAAACTTCCTAAAGAAGTAATTCATGATCCTAATGGTGTTTGGAACCTAGAATTTGATGGAAGCTGCTCCTCAGCTGGTTCTGGAGCTGGTGTGGTGTTGATATCTCCTGAGGGAAAAGTTCATCATTTCTCATTCAAACTACAGTTTGAAAATACCAATAATACAACAGATTCTGAAGCCCTCATCCCTGGAATTAATGTGGTATAAGAAAAAGGTGTGAAGAATCTTCTGGCTCGTGGAGATGCAGAACTAGTTGTTAAACAATTTAGAGACCTTTTTCAAGTAAAGAAAAGAAGGTTGAAGCATTACAGAAATCTAGTTTGGGATTCTATTGAATTTCTTGATGCCTTCTCCATTGAAGCAGTGCCAAGAGAAAAAGAACACCAGGGTTGATTCACTAGCTATCTCAAGATCGTTGCTGATACCTCACCCTGATTTCTCTCAAGATATATTCACCATTGAAATGATCCATAGGCCAAGTGTTCCTGATAATGTAAGTAACTGGCAAGTTTTCAATGATGATCAACATTTTCTTTCTTTCTTGGAGCTTAGGGATAACTTTGAACAATTTCACTTTGAAGGAAGTGACAATTTGCCTCATGAGAGTGTATCTTCCAATGAGGAAGGTGTCAAAGAGGAAACAAATCAAGATGGGTGCATCAAACTCAAAGGTAACAAAATTCCTAAAGGGATGGTGAGTTTGGAGGAATTGTTTGATAAATATGACATGTATGTTAAGTGTAAAGCTTCTACAGGAGTGCGGCAATCTGTTTAGTATAAAAAGATTAACATCGGGAGCTCTGTTGACCCCAAAATGGTGAACGTTGGAAAGTGTTGTATTCAAGAAGAAAAGAAGAAGGTAGTAAATCTTTTGAAGAGGTACAATGATGTACTTGCTTATTCTTATGATGATCTAAAAGATTTCTAGCCCAAAGAAATGTAGCATTTCATTCCTCTCAAACTTGGGATTAAACCTTTCAAGCAAAAGCAAAGGTAGTACAATCCAAAGATTACTGACACCATTTTTCAGGAAATAAAAAAATTATTGAAAGCCAAAATTATCTTCCCCATTCACCATTCGACATGGATTGCCAACATTGTACCTATCAGGAAGAAAAATGGTGAGATTCATATCTACATTGATTTTAGGAACCTGAATTAGGCTTCTTTGAAGGGCAACTATCCTCTACCCATGATGGATCAAGTTTTGCAAGCTATTATAGGGTCTGAAATATTGTCCATGCTTGATGGCTTCTCAGGGTATAATCAAGTGGAAGTTAATACCTTAGATCAGTACAAGACTACCTTCACCACCCCCTGGGGTACTTTTGCCTACAAGAGGATACCTTTTGGACTCATTAATGTTGGTGCCACTTTTCAAAGGGCTATGGACTTGGCTTTTAAAATCCTGAAAGGAAAATGTATTGTTGTGTATCTAGATGACCTGACTGTGTTTTCCAAAACTAGAGCAGATCATTTTGAGCATCTGGAAATAGTTCTCTTGAAGTGCAGAGAACATGGGGTCTCTTTGAATCCCAAGAAATTTTTCGTTTGTGTCACGGAGGGTAAATTGTTGGGGCATGTTGTCTCTAAAAATGGAATCAAAATCGATTCTAAATGAGTTCAAGCTATTCAGTACAGATTCCTCTTCCCACAAGTAAGAAGGAAGTGTTTTCTTTCTTTGGTAAGATCAACTTCCTGAGAAGATTCATTCCTAATTTTGCAGAGATAACTTTGAATATTTCCAAAATGATGAAAGGGAAACAAACGTTTTCCTGGTCCTCTGAAGGGAAAGAGGCATTTGAAGGTATTAAAAAAGGATATTGATATGACTCCTATTTTGGCATGTCTAGATTTTAGTAAAGATTTTATTATTTATTGCTATACCACAGAAAGAACCCTGGTTGCTATATTGACCTAGAAAGATTCTGATGATCATGAGCTTCTAATTGCATTCATGAGCTATATTATTAAAAACCATGAGTTGAAGTACACCATGATGGAGAAACGTGCTTTTGTAGTGGTTAAAGTTGTCAAGAAGTTTCGATTTTATATTCACCAACATTTTGTTCCTCATACTCCACAACATAATGAATTAGCAGAATTGAAGAATCAAAATTTGAAGGAAATGGATAATTTCATGATGCATTATAAATATTTACCTCCTATATACTAGGAATAATTAGTTAATTATGCTAACTACATTCAAAATCGCACACAACACATAACACTTTAGTATTTGACTCCAGAGGCAGCTTGGTCAAATACTAAGTCTGATGTCTCATTTTTTCAAGTCTTTAAGATCCCTGCTTGGTCCTTTGTGCCTCAAAAGAAAATGAATTCCTAAGATAAAAAGAGAAAACCATTGATCTTTGTAGGGTATTTTGAGGACATGAGATCTTATCTACTTTTAGATCCTAGTACTCATGAGGTTCTTTTTAAAACACATTCAATTCTATGAGCAACTCACACCTCATTATTCTTCATCTTTTTTCATGCCTAATTCTTCTTCTTTATCTCATCTTAAGGATCCTTTCTTTGAGGAGGTTGATGAGGAGGTTATAGATGCCGATGAGGATCCTATTCCCATTAATGTTGTCACTATGCCTAAGTGGGCTTGTATTATAGTTTCTGATGTAACACATTTCATACAGGATCTTCCACCCACTAGGCATCATCACGCACATTCTATAGGTTCTTGCATTTTTTGTCATGTAGTTTTTGAGGATCCACAATATTTTTCATAGGCTCATGGGATATAGAAGTGGGATGATGCAGTGTGACAACTAAATATTCTTCTTTGATGGAGAATCATACTTGGAATCTGGTATCTCTTCTTAAAATAAGAAACATGGTTAGGTGTAGGTGGGTATACCGAACCAAATACACAGCTGATGGATCCATTGACAAGTTGTTGTCATGTAAATGTGCAACAGGGAAATTGACAATTCCCGAGCACGAAAACTATACCTAGTATTAATTTTTTCAAGTCCTATCATTCCAAGACACCCCGGGTCTGTCCAGTTAGTTCAAGTGACCTCCTGATTACTGTTATCTCATCCCTTAGGTGATTTAGGAAATTTCATTCATCCCCCCTAGGTGATTTTAGGAGTTCATTTACAAGTTACATGCAATTGTGGGAAGGGTTGTCACTGGCCTTCCTAGAGCTGGAGCAACTTCACGGAGTGGAGTATAAGAGCCTAAATGGATGTAGAGGTGATCCAAAGGTCTTGAGACATCATGGAAATTATTTGAGAATATTTTGGAAGGTATTGAAGAAGTTGGGGTAGTTTCGCCACAATTAGGGTTCACAGGCCTAGTCAATGCAGAGGCCAAAACAACCGTTGAGCTTCAGAAGGTGATTCCGAGTGCTCTTGATGGAGTTAGGAGTAAAAAAAATATCATAGATGGACTTGTTCAACACTTTCTTGGTGTGTAAGAGATGACTGCGAATATTCAGGGAATACTCGAAAGGGAGGAGATGATCGATTTGGATACCAACTAAATCCAACAAGGCTAAAGTCTTGGCAAACCAACGATGATCCCCAGCCTGGGAAATACTCATAGAGGAACAATAAACGATATGCAGATACCTGTCTTTCTCATCGCAGAGATCACCAAACCTCCTGATATGGTGAAGAAAGGTTGATATGTCAAATATAGTCTCCAGACAGAAAGGTTGAGTTCCAAACTTTGCCAAAATAATATGTCGGGGGACCGTCTGTTTGCATCTGATGAAGCATCCAAGGAGGAAAGTCTGAATCCTCTCAGCAGAAGCCTAATATTTTTCCAAAAGGGAGGGCCCCAAGACAATAGACCCATAGAGAACAGTGGGGCGGATGAGGGAGTTCATAAGAAACATCTTGGAGGAGATATCCTGGATGTGGTGCTGAAAACATTGTCTCTCGAGAATGGTAAGAGTCTCATACCCTTTATTCACCCTCGGCTAAAGAGCATGCCTCATTCTAAATCTATTCCTTGAGAATTGGACTCCCAAGTAGGTGTATGTATTAGTAATTTAAACCTCTTGCCCCTTGAAGAAGAAATGGAGGTGTGATTTCCTCAACCCGTTGAAAACCATGACCTTGGTCTTACCCAGATTGACTGTCAAATGTTGAAAATCACAAAATAAAGCAAGTGCATAAAGTTTTCCCTGAAGCCCCTCAGGAGAAGAGGTGAGAAAAAAAATATCTTCAAGAAAAAGGAGAACATAAATTAGACTTGGTGAAGAAGGAAACCATCCCATTCTTGAATGTGATCCCGAAGAAAAGATTCCAACTCATCAATATAAATGCCAAATAAGGTACGAGACAGGGGGCACCCTTGTTTAACCCCAATGGTACTCCTGATAAAATTAGATAGTTCGTGAGTAGTACGAAGATGACCAATGATGGAATCATAGAGGCACATGATGGTGGTAATAAGAATATCAGATATACCAATGTCTTGGAGTCGCTGGAAGAGGGCCATGCGAGGTACGAAGTCAAAAGCTTTCCGAAAGTCTATAAAACAATAATAAAATTTCGAAGAGCGGTGACGGCCCCCCTCAATAGTAGCTCGAAGGGTGAAGATGTGGTCAATGGTGTGGTAATCAGGGTGAAAACCAACTTGACCTCTGGCTCTGAAACGCTTCTGCTCAAAAATATTAGACAACAACCTATGGAGAACTGTAGCATAAAGTTTGGAGAAAGAACGACCCACCATGATAGTCATGTAGTTATTCGGATTAGAAATGGACCCAACTTTTTGAATCGGGTGAATGATATGATGAGACCTAGTAGGAGGGAAACCCATGGTAACCACTTGATTGAAAATATCTGTCAAATATTTACCAGACCTCAAAACCTTGCTTGAAGAACTTAGCCTGGAAACCTTCCACATCTGTTGCCTTGCTACAGTTCAAAATCATTATTACCTCTTTGATATTGCGGTGAGTGAAGGGATTACCAGGTGACATGATGCCAATATGGGTAATTTGTTTCCCCAGAACATTGTAAAGGGTATATGTGTGGAAAAAATGGAGGTAATATCAATGGCCGTGGAGGAGGGGGAGTGGCGGGGGAAGACAGTATGCCAGAAGGACTGAGGGTTAGTCCTAAGGGAGGTGGAAAGCATATATCTGTGGTGAGAAAGGAAGGATCACATATTACGATGGAGAAGACACCGGTAGGCAACCTTGAGAGTGGGGAAAGAGCATAGGGCATGGGTAAAAGCCTGACGAAGGCACCAGTGAAAGGATTTGCACTCTACATCATACCATTGGTTCATAGGGTAAAATCTAGTAATACTATTAGCCAAGGGATGGGTGGTCGAGCTGGGGAAGGATCTTAGGGGAGCGTCCCACATGGCAGAAGAAAGACATGTGTACTTGGCCTCCGCACTAGGAAAGTTAAAGAAGTGGGGCTCAGAGGGGAGAAGGTCGTAGAGGTGGGATGGGTAAGACCCGTAGTGCAATAGGCAATGTTATCTCTTGAAAGTGCACCTTGTAGAGATGAATGCAGGTGTTCTAAGATTGTTCTGGGTCTCTCTTTCATAGATACAATAGAAAAACCTTAGGTCTGTGGGTATACCTATTTTGATGTGAGTCTCTGATACCAAGGCTGATTCCTTTTTTCGATGTATCATAAACTAATATTCTGGGGTTTGAGGGTAAAAATATGACAGTAAATGAATTGGAAAACTGGGGTGATACACCAAACTTGTTGAGGGCTTTCACTGAGTACATGCACAAGTATCTGAGAATGGAATCTGGATGCACAAACCAATAGTTTTTAGCATGATATTAAAGCAAAACACTTGATGTATTGAGGGAAATAAGATACACATTCACACTAAATTTGCAACAGGGGTAGGATGATTAACCAGGAAATTTTTACATTCACAAAGATTAATAAGACATACACAAGATTGTAAATTTTTGGAAAAGTATAATATAATTCTCATTCAAAAAGAAAAACTGGTTCAACACTCCTGTGTTGAAAAATGTCCTCCTCTGTACTTTGTTAATCCACACAATATATAGCAAAATTATTTATCCCACCCATCCTAAACATAGACTAAAAATTGTACTCACCCATGCATCCTACTTTTATCCTTTATCATGACTAAATAAAGGAATAAAATAAACATGCTAATACAATGAGACATTAATAGCCTTTGTTACAAAAATACAACTCAGTCAAACTGTAGTTGACTGTTCTATTTTTAATAAAGCATGGGTGAATAATTCTGCTAATAATAAACCTTTCTTAATGAGAAAGTCTTCTCCAATGCATGCAATCTGTCTTCTAGTGCTTGATGTGACACCTGTGATTTTGATCCACTTGCCCCCTTGGATGCACATGCAATACATTATTCATACAAATATAATACTTTTTTATTATTCTCAATTCCCATGTAGGGACCACCTTTGATGTGTACACTTGGTTGTCCTCCTTTGTTATGCCACCTATACTTGATTTTATCATTCGAGGAAGTTAAGGTAGTTTGATTTGTTTTAAGGTAGTGTGATTCCTTTATCCTAACATAAGTGTGTATATTAACTCACCTTTTGGTGCCATAATTGTTTGAAAAGGTGATCACCTTGATTATTTCTATTTAGACTACAGTCATATCCCTGTAGTCATGGGCCTCATTTGGTTTAATTGGCATATTAGAATATTCGACCACCTTTTGGTAAGATCATTGCATACATATGATTTGGTCGGCATATTGGAATATTCGTTTGAACATAGACCTTATAAGGTCAATTGCAATGATATTCAGTGGGGCTGGTCCCCATCGCCATGATGACTGAAACCTTCTTTTGTCGGTGGCTTCTTGAACCATAGTCGAGCTTAGGGTTTGCATTATGAAGACACGTGGATGTTTGACTGAACCGTGGTTGAGCTTAGAGTTTAAACGAGCATCTTTGATTTTGTACTTGCTCATCCATCGTTGTTGATCTCCTGAACATTTGACTCTATTAATTGTGGATTGACTCTGTTTCATTCTGCTCTTGGTTCTTGGGGAATAAGTTTATTGTTTTTGGGTCTACATTGAGCTTTGTTAACTTGGTATGATATACTCTGTTCTAAGCTTGTGGATGAGGGTTCGAAGCTTTATTTTCCCTTTTGTAGAAAGACGACTCTGAAACTAACTCGGCTTCATGGTTCATTATTTGATATTCTCCTCTGTGTATGGTCTTTGGCTCCAAGTTTTTCGAAACCGTTGTCATTTTTTGGATCTAGTTCTGTGAAGCTCAAATACGTGATTACCATGTCATGGATTCATCTTGCTTGGTGTTTAGCAAATCTAGGTCGTCTTTTAAATTATGGTTCGCTGTAAATATCTGTCCACCCATTTTTTCCCATGGTACATTCAGAAAGGTTCTTGTGAAAGGAACTCTACAATTTTTACTCCATTGGCCGTTATTTTCAATGTTTCATTTTTAGAAACAGTCATTAAAATTCTTCCTTCTTCTGATGAATTTCCTTACATAGAGTAGCTTTCTGAATCTTTTGATAATGTGGAGTACCTTAGAAGCTAAAATAAAATTTGAAACTTTTGTTGTGTCTTCTCTGGGTACTTGAAAAATCTTTCCCTTTTGTTTCCTTAACACTCGAAGATGGAGATTTTTCTTGAAAATGGAAATAGAAGAGGATAAATGTTGATGGGAATCTATGTTTTCCTTTGCTTGCATTAATCAATGCTCTTCCTTCTTTAAACAGTTTGGCCGGTTAGAGCTTTTTGATCTGGGTTTGTAAATAGTGTTTGAAGTTGCTTTGTCCTATATTGTAAATTTGTAACTTGAGCTTTTTACCTTTGCATGAGTTATTTCTTTTATTCTCAAGCTTACTAACTTTATCAAACCAGTCACAATTAACAATTTACAATTTCCTGATTCACCTGTAGCCTTTGAGTTAATATGTGTTCACATGCCAATGTCAAAGAAAACTTCAATAAAATTTGATTTCTCCATGCTCCAGTCGAAAAACCTTAAAAAATACTTAAACAATGTACAATAAAAGTTCTTAATGAATTTTGAGCTTTGGTATTCTTGCATTTGCATTTTGGCTCAAATTGGTTCTCTCATTTTTGAGACTAGATGTATTTTGTTGATATCTAACTCGACTGAATTGGGATATTCTGCCTCTATGCATACGTGTATAAAGTACTTGGTTGTAGTTGAATACTTGGAAGCTAATTGCGAACCTTGTTACTTGCTTCTGTTAAAGATCCATTTGCACGAAATTGAATAGTATAGGAATATGGATCAACCCCAAGTTTTTGATTGACAATATTTCCTTTTCTATTTTTAGGTACAATGCCACTTGCTAAGAAGCGAGGATGAAGATGGAGTTAGAAATGCATCAACTGAAACAAAAGAAACCCAAGGCAATGACAGGTTATTTCATATTCATTTACTTTCTTTTTTATGCATATGTACCTCTTACTTTAGTAGTTGTAATTTAATTTGAGCTACATCCCACGGCTTGTGTGGGAACATTTGAAATTCTTTATGAATAAAACATTGAATTCTGAAACTAATTTGTGTATTTATTTTTGCAGTTCAGATTTGTATATGGATTGTATGATGAATTAAACAACTCAATAACATAATTGAATGTATTTAATCATGAAGGAAATAACTTCAAAATACCTGTAACTTTTAGCAATGAACTTTGACTGCTGTAATCTACAATTATGATTGTTGCTCCAAAACTTAACACTTCATCTATTCTGCACTTCAGTCTTCATCAATATTACACATCTGTCCTTGGGGCTTTGTGTTTTTTTGCTGAAGATAATCATGAAGTTGTAGACTATGTGATCTGTTACATTTTGTAATAGCACACATAACTATAGATTTCATGTAATCATTAATTAATCCAACAAGAGCAATATTGAACTGAAAGAATGTCCCCTAGCTTAGGTTCATTTCACCAATTTCATCCATCGTAATGAAGTTTCGAGTTGCCCATTTTTGCACAAGTGCGAAAATTGTCAACATACAACTTTTTCAGCTTGAGCTTGGATCTGTAAGCACATAATTGACATAATAACAATTTCATTGTTAGTGTCATAAAGTAACAATTTTATCATTATGGAATATCATAGTATTATGAGCTTTCCAAATATAAAAGAGAATACATGCATTAAACAAATGCCACATATTCTCAATATAATGAGGCCACAGACTGAAATATTCAAACAAAGCCAAATCTCAATGAAAGAATTCGGGGTGGTAGGGGTTAATTAACGTATGAATTAAGGACCAAACAACTTGTGCTCAAGAACGAGACCATAAAAAATGCTGAAAATACTCAAGTTGAGAGAAGAAAGGGAATTTTTAGATTGGGAATGTGGATGTGACTAAGACACTTGCCGATCGGAAGGCCTTGATAGATAAGGCAACAAATAAAATTGTTAACTTTAGGCTCAAACATGGGAAAGTTGATGAAGACAAGTAGAATGGGCAGATTACAGGCTCCATCGGGATTTAAGCTTGGAAATGGTAGTTAAGATGGGGCTTGATAGATGGAATATGGTGCCAACATTGTAGTAAATAAAGGCAATATCATGATTCCACCTCCCATTACGCCACCATGCATCCAAAGGCTTGAGTCTCATTTTGTGGAGCATGAAATTTGACATCAACTACCAAATTTTGTAGATAGACATAAGGTCTGAATTGACAAGATTAAACTTAGTCTTGAGTTCGTGCCAAAAAATGTAGTATTTATGGGAAACCAAATTTTGAATGGTGTGAATCCCCTTGAGAGATAAATAGAGAGGTTTTACGCTCAAGTTTTCACAAGTAGAATACTATCTTCTGTGATAATGAGAGACCAGTAGATATTATGGGAATTGAAAGAGAGCTATGTGTGAAAGCCATTGTCAATTCAACAAAGCATAAGTTTCACCATTTCAAAGGCCATCCATATGCTTTTGACGATGAACATGTCAGTAATTTTGACTGGAGCCCTGGTGACAAGTAACGTATACAACCCTATATTATTCCAACTTTCTTTCATCGTAAAGTGCATTCTCAACAATTTAATGCCGAAGCAGAATTTTCCAGGATTGAATGCTCATAACACATCTCACAACCCATTTAGAACATAAAACCACACTTTTTCCACATACATCATTAATATACATGTGACCTTAATCACGAGGTATAAACAACAAACTTCTTAGACCAACTGATGAAATCTAGTTGAATTAGAACTTTAGCACAAAATGTAATCTTGGAGCAACTTGAAAAGCTTGGAAAAGGAAGCTCGGGATGGGCACCAACAAGTAGAATAGTACAAATGAGTGTCCACAAGAGTTTTGGTACACCCTTGAAATGTATTAGCCAATGCAAGTGCTTTGGAAGACCATAGAGAGACTTTATGTTCAAATTTGACAATCACATACTGCCATAAAATTGTAAAATCACTATCAAAGGCAAAATGCATGCCTAAAAATTTAACTTTTTCTCCGCGCCCAATCCACTTCTAAGGGTAAGCTTTCAACCAATTAAGCATAAGCCACCAACTTTGTCGATATCCCAATTCTTTTTCCATGTGAATGTTTTATCCTAAAGTAAGACATAACATGTCATTACATTCAAAAACTACCAAATTCTTCTTGGAATCAGTACTGGTAAGAAAAGGATCATCATCAAAGTTCCCATTAATGAGCTGGGTCGAATGATTTTGGAAAACAAATTCCCAAAATGTTGCCCTGATCAACATGTTGAGAAATATAATATCCAAGGGCATCATAAGCTAAGAAAAAAAGACTAGGCACAAGAGGGAACTCCTATTTGATAGAACAGACACTGCCAATTGAGGAGTACTGATGCCCCTTGATAGTAAGATAAGCACAAGCAATGGAAAACAAAGGTTGAACACCCGAGGTAAAAAATTCTCTAAATCTTAAGGTTGTGAGCTTTATTAGAATAGAATGCCATTCAATGTGATCATAAGCCTTTTCAAAGTAAATTTTTAAAAATAAGGTCTGTTACAAAGACAAACAAGCCCATTCCATTCCATCCTAGATTGCTATAAGATTATAAAGAATGTATTGGCATTTAACAATCTTGTTTGCTTGAGTAGAAAAATCTAAGGTAAGAGGCTTGCAATGCAAAGAGCAAGGGCCTTTGAATTTTTTTTTGTAAGAAACATTCAACAATGCGACAGTCTTCCAACTAGAAATCAACTCATGATTACTAGCTTTAAGAATAAACTTAATGTTGTTTTGATTGATGAAACTCCTTAAATAATTGGATTGGAGAACTACTAGTAGTGGATACAAAAATCTGTCAGAAAATCCTATGCAACTAAACAACTTCCATGGCAGCGTTGATTGTTCCCTTGTAGTTTTCCATTGTAGAGAATATCGCAATGACATTCTACATCTTTCTCGACCAACTGAAATGATCCGAACCAAGATAAAAAATGTAGTCTAAGGAAGATTTTCAAGGAATGAGATCACCATCCAATTAAGAATATGTAAAACCGACTAGATCAATATTTTTCCCTAATAAGTAGTGAATATCATCAGTAAGAGTGCCATAAACATAGTGAAGGATCAACTTCATTGCTTTCAAATATTACTCATAAGGCTCTTGAATAAACCTACCACAATCCCAACAACATACGAAAGATCCGCCTGAGTATGAGTAAGAGATTTCAGCTCCCACCAATTGGAGATAAAGGGTACCATTGACTATGGGAGTATAGCAATCAACAAATAACTTAACCCCAGAAAGGTATAGGGTTCAAAAATCTATATCCCTTTACGCCATCAAAATACCCTACAAAGATATAAGGTATGGATTGTGCTTCCAAGGCCTTGTGTCTCTTTCTTGGGAATCCTTGCCATTAACATTGGATTTGAAGACATGAAATTCTTTGACATCAAGTTTGCATCCAGACTTAAAAGGGTGGTATCCCTTTTATTTCCTTGTGTGGATCATGGTTATGAATGTAACAAATGTAGTTCACAACTCCAGCCTAGTATTTGTAATGTGTCTGTTTTTTTAAAAAAATATAAAATAAATAATAAATAATAATAATAACATAAAATAAAAGGGTTCAAATTTTAAAAGAAAATAAAAAAAACCCGTGACTTCTTGTGAGGGTGGATTAGGGCAAAGAAGAGAAGGGCGGATTGCAAAAACACCAGTGTGGGGCGGCGGTTGATCAAACCGAGGCATTTTCCTTGGGACTGTCCCCAACCAATGCCCTCGCTAGATGACTTCTCATGGAGTGCCATCACTATTGGGCCTCCTCCCAGGCCTCCTAGCTGTTGCCAGCATGCACCCAGGCCGCGCCACTCACTCCCGCGTGGGAAAATAATGCAAAAATGAAGAGGTTTAGTGTCTATTCTTTTTGTAACATGGCCAGCACACTTCCAGCCATGCCCAAGCTTGTGTGGGGCTCCCATCGAGGTCAAAACACCGAGGTACTTTACTAGATGTTACAGTTGCAAGCACCCTAATAGATTTTCATGCAAAAACGTGGAAACATGCAAACTGTTCGTATAAATGCGTGGGAAAAAATGCAGACCCTTGGACTGCAATGATTTCAGGATATGCATATATGTGTTTGTTGAAAGGGCCTTTGAAACTTCCAAGAAAATGCATTTGGTATGAGTAAAGCCAACAAATGCATATGGCGCGTATAAATCCAGAATCCACAACTTTTTTTCTTTCTTTCTCCAGCAACCTCCCAACTGCTGTCAAAATGGGGAGCTTTTAGAACAACGTATGGGCATCCATCAAAGCATCGTGGGAAGATGTTATCTCTAAATGTCTTGTTAGGTACCCAGATCAACAAGTATGCAAAATGTGAAGGCATACACAACGCATGGTGAACTGTTTGACAAAATACCTGGAAGATGGGCGGTCTCCAGGACTGCAATGATAACGAGGCATGCAAAAATTGGGTATGTTAAAAGGCGCTGAACTGTTTGATAAAATGCCTCAAAGAAATGTTGTCTCATGGAATGCCATGATGGCAGCATATGCACAAAATGGATGAATAGAAAAGACACATTAATTGTTTGACATAATGCCTCAAAGAAATGCAATCTCATGGAGCGCCATGATTTACTGGATCTGCACAAAAATGGGTATGTTAGACATGGATGCAAGATGTGAAAGATTTGACAGAGCATGTTAACTATTTGTAGAATACCCTAGATAGATGTTTTATCATGGACAACATGATTTGTAGAGTTATGCTCAACCATGGTTTGTTTAGATCCTGTATATTTACAAACAAGCTGGTGCTCATAAAGATCGGTTGAGCTTGGAATTCATTCATGGAGATATGTGAGTTCATAACCTTTGCAAGCTTGTGCCGAAATGTAAATCTTGGAGCAATATTTTCATGTGGTGGACTTGTTGCTTGTATGTGTTCTAACTAGCTTGAGGCACCTCATACACTGCATCATTGATTAACAAGATTTTGTACGAAGTGGGTATGTTAAAAAGCTCAGAAACTTTCAAGCAACTACTTATTCTATTGGAAAAATTTAAGTGATTGGGAAGTGGGTGTGTGACATGGTGGAGGTTAGATCCAAGCTCGTGAACCAGTTGGCGAAGTGCCGGAGCAAGATGCTGAGCCAAAGCCTACAGCTTACAACCGACTTCGTTCTCTAGGCATGGTTCTTCTTTCCTTACCTCTCAAATTCTCGTGTTTTATTTATCTTTTGTAACTAAATAGAATATTAAGTTATTAGGATTTTTAAATATAGTTAAATGTCTCTTCAACTCATTGTAAAACAATAAAGTGTCGTGTCGCAACTCTCGAAGTCATTATAACTCGTCTACTTTAAAATATGTACTATCACCCTCGCTTCGAGATGACATAGAAAAACTCTTACCCTTCTTGATCGCTTCAATATCGTTTTATTGACTAGACAAATTTGACTCTCCATTGATTAAGTTGACCTTCTTCCTGCTTAAAATAGTTAAATTTTGCAATTTTCGGAGACTCACTAGTACCCTTCGCAACTCTGGAAACGAGATGTGAAGTTTCATTCGTGTACTTTGGTATACGAGGAGTTGCCTTGATTTTTAGTTTGACCCGAAATGATCATATGACATCCTTTTGATGCCCTTATAGGAGCCCTGTTACACCAGTTTACAACAGTAGAGAGTTGTTAAACTAGAAAGTTGGCTTTCGTTTGGGACCACCAATTGAAAACCCGGAAGAGAAATTCACAATCCTGTCTTCGCAAACCTCTAGCATTTATACTAGAAAACTGCATGGAACTTTCAGTATAGGAAAGAGCAGCTTTCGGGGATAGTTTGGTGAAGCCATTTTGTAGGCCTCCGGTCACAGTTTGACGAGGTCAAACTGGTCCAATTACGCCTTGTCGCTCCAAAAAACTTGTCGCCGTTTGAACAGTTTTCTAGTTCTCCGTCTTGTCGACTCTGAAATTCTCCTTATATAGGAGAACTAGTAGGAAGAGTATTGTTGTGTGCGCATACCGTCAAACGTTGTTTTGGACATGGTTTTTCTGGGGCCACTGGAGCTAACTTTTGTCTCTTTACAACTGGGTGAACTATGGCCAGTGGCCCCCGAAAAACTAGCCGGCAAACACAAACCGTGCGCTCTTTTTCAATTCCTCAATTGTTATGAACTCTTGGTATATCTGGGAACACGTAGAAAGTTGATCGTGGAGGGTGTTCTTCATTGGAAGGTAACTATTGGGAGCGGTTTCTTAGCCTCCGAGCATGTTTTGTACATTTTTGTAGTTAGTAAGAAAATATAAAAATAGAAAACTACGGACCCTCGTACCAAATCCACCCTAAATTTTTTTAACACATGCAAATAGCTGTTTAAAACCCTTTAGTGTATCTGTTGTGTGAAATAGAACTTTTGACAAAATGGTGTTTTCTCTCTCTTCCCTTATCTTTCTCCCTCCTAGGTTTCAAAATAAGAAAATATAAAATGCAATGGATACATGTTCCTAGACCTTTTTATTTTGATTTCAAATTGTAATTATTGTTAGATGTAAATGGGAATCTGAAATAATACTTATGATTGCTTAGGGTGGATGCTATGCCAGCGATTTATCGCTGATATCATGCTCATGTGGGTTTTACAGAATGGAAGAACGGCGACAAAAAGGGCGATGTGTGATTTAATTATTATTATTGTAATTTTTATAGGTCATTGTAAAATGAATAACTATCTAATGTAGTCTCTTGTTACCGAAAAGTTATAATTGAAATTTGTTAATATGCATGATATGCTAGTTTTAGGGATAACTTAGGAAATTGTGCTTCTAATCATCGGTTCAATTTGATTCTTAGTTGTGTATGGCAAAAGGGTTTGATTTATATAAAGTAAATTTGAAATTGAAGTTAAGATATTGTAGTACCTTCTCAGTATTCCATAAACGATTAAATTAATTACTGGGTTATCTTCTTACCTTGTAAACTTAATAAAGAGTTTTAATGGGAACACTCGACCCTAAATAAAATATTCGTGCATAACTCACCTGCTTATGTGATCCTTCTTAGCATATAAGAAAATTAAGACTGTAGGATGAACTAAAGCTTTGCCCCTCGTGAGACCTCCTAGGTTAGGTAAAATTAAAAAAACCCCTAGTGGAGACCGTCATAGTCATTAGTTTTAGTGACATTTTTCGTTGGACATGGTCCAACTTTATTCAGAGTATGTGGTTCCCTTCTAGTTTTGGTAATCGTGAGAAGAATGTTCGCTCATCAGGTCCGACACCAAGCTGAGTGGTGAAGACCACCTTGGAAGTCACCTTATGAGCCCTTGTTAGAAGGAATGACTAAGTGGAGTAACCTGATCCCATCTAGGGAGTAGGTAGAGATATTACTCCCTTGTATCCTATTGGATTTTCGGGTCTGACAAAATTAGATTTAGAAATTAACTTCATCAGTGAATGGAATCCCTATTGGATCCAAACGACCTAAATGAAGGTCGTGATATAGTTGTTCTATGTCTTGCATTCTCGTTTAGTGAACCCTTTTTGTCCCTCGTAGATAAATGTCTTGTCTTGGGCTTGTGAAAATTTAGTGCCTTAATCTTTCACGAAAGGTTATAGGGTAAATACATTTTAACCTTAATCACAGCTATAATAGAAATTGAAGCCCTAGGTGAAACTGGAATTAAGCTTAACCTTGTGCTTCTTTAATATGTCAGTATAAGTACTTTTGTAAACTCTTGTGTTTAAAACGATAGTAATAATGAGATCCTAGTGCATCGTGAAACCAAATCATATGAGGAGTAAAACCAAAACTTGAGGCTGGGAATATTGTCACTGGGAGTCCTTATGACTTAATTTAAGCAACTTCATGTGTTACAAAGAATATTAATTGTCAAATGGTGTGTTCAAACTTGATGTTATATATATATATATATATAAATCAAATTTGGAATTCAGCAAGTTATTGTACTATAATAATAATAATAGGGAAATTACTATTCCGTGATCGAAGGATGTTCTTGGAAAAAGGCTATCTCGAATCTATGTCTTCCTTAATCCCAAGATTTCATCTTGACATCACGTTAGATTTTCTTGTGTAGCAAGAGTAAATTTTATACATTAAGTAAAACATTTGAGAAGCAAAATCTTAACATAAGAATGAGAGAATTAGAATCTTGTAGGCATTTTGAAATATGGAAAAATACTTATGTAACTGAAGATTGTCATAAGCATAAAGAGCAAAATTAAATGGGTTGAACAATAAGTGAAAAGTGAAAAGAATTTTCAAAACATGTCGGTGGAAAAAGGGAGATAATTATGCTTACATAACTATGTTCTTGGGATGCTAATCATAACTAAAATACATTTAAAGTAATGATGTGTTGTGGGTTCGCCATTCTTTAAGTCAGGTTCTTGTGGTTGGGTCCTCTACTAGCAACCTTCCATTGGGAAAAGTGTAGTGTCAGCATGTATTTGGTGTTATCATGTGTCTATGTGATTTGATGACCTTTGTAAGTTTGGTATACATTTTCGAGTTTCCTACTCGGAGCCCTTGATGTGTTGTGTGTAGCGTGCATTGTAGGTCAAAAATAAAAAAATAAAAAATTATCTTGGTATTTTACTGTTGTATTTGGGTGCGTAAATTGTGGGCACTACAAAGGGATTTAGAGCGAACCATACAAGTGGACATATCATTAAGCATTTAGTTATTTCTTTTAACAACTCCATTTTTCAAAGGGATGTCAGTAATTATACATTGAAAAAGTAATATCTTCAGTGTACAACAATCATTGAACCTATTGCTCACATATTCACAGGTTTTCAGTTTGAAGAATCTTGATAGACCTTTCAAACTTTTTCTCAGCAAGAGTCTTTAAGTATCGAAAGTGCTCAAATACTTCATATTTCTATTTGAGTAAATACAACCAAGTGTAACGTGAAAATTCATCAATGAAGGTAAGTATATACATAGCTCTAGTAAATGAAGGAGATGGGAAAGGGATAGAAATTTCACTATGAACAAGATCTCATCTAAGGTAGCATTAAACCCTCTCATTATTGAGTTACTTATTAATCTATCATCATTTTTGTCTATTTGGTTTCATCAAATTTGACATTTAAATTTGGAACTTAAAAAAAACCCTCTTAATATTTTCTTGAAAAGATAGTCTAATTAGGAGTTTAATTCTTTGCATTCACTTTTTTCTCACACATCAATTTACACATCTTCAACATCTCCTTCTAGGTGGAACTATTGGGATTTCATCATCTAATAGGAAAACCTGCCATAGTGTTCTAGACTTGTTACAACCTTTTTATTATCCAAAACAACCTTAAACAGTCCACAGTTTTGCCATTTCCTAGGTTCCCTTTGAGCCCATTTTCCATTCTTGTTCACATTCTTCTAATAAACAAGATAATTAAAAATTTGTTGCGTGACTTGTTTGAAATATTAAAAATCAACATAGTATCTTATATTATTATTTCATGCCCATTATTACACGATCTCAAATAAGAAAAATGGAACAAGTCACATCATCCAACAACATATCTATTTCCAACACTTCCTCCCAAAAAACTTTAGTCCTTTCCATTATCTCTTCCACCCCCTTAGTAACTTCTTTGGTCGCTCGACCTATGATTTTTGTTACTTACCTCCATTAGTCCCAAACTATGCAAACCAATCCCTATGTTGAGACTAAACCCCTTTTTTTCCCTTCTAGATGGTAACCCTATTTCCCTTCATGACTACCTTATTTATAAATCCACCAAATTTTCGATTAACGGGCCCCCCTCTTCAACAAATTTATGCTTTTCACTCTCACCCCGAATCCACTCAGGTCTTTACCTCTCAACTCGTAGTGTTCTTCCAAAGAGCTATGAATGATCTTGCCATGGTGCAAATTGGCTCCCACCAATATTCCTCTACAATCCTTTAAACCCATCTATCCAATCAACTAGTGTTTCCCAATCCTCGCAAACTTACTGTGCATGAACACCACACCCACTTCTTCTATCCCCATCACTTCCTCATCCACTGTTATAACTAACGTCCCTACCTAACCTTTACAAGAATCTCATTTACTCCCTCCACCACCTAAACGACATGATCACACTTCAGTTCCTATATCTACATCTCATTCCCCCGCAAATGTTATCACCTCACAACCCCACCCTTTGAATTTTACCCAAACTCATCAACCTTTACTCCGAAGTACTTTTCACCACAAATTCCCTAATAAATCCACTCAAACATCTCAACCACCCCACATTTACATTGCAATTCATCCTATGAATAATCAATATAGCATCCCCACAAAATCTTATCCATTTAATTACAATTTTATCTCCCAACAACATCCTACCCCCAAACCTATCCAATCACAACCATTCAATAACCTGCCCCCTTATCATCCACCTCCACCAACACCTAATCATCCTCAATTATATGAATCTCATCCGCAACCTTACCCATCTACCTCTTATATCCTATTAACCCATCAATCAACCTTTAATCATCACACATCTAATGACCCTATCCATGCTTTGCTAAGTAGAATGGCCAATCTCGAAGTCATTGCCTTAGGGTTTAAAATAACCTTTTTTTCTATTAATAGATCTATAATGAACCCAACAACCCATCAGTACCTGTCAATCCATATCCTCCACATCAGGAACTTATAAAATTTTCCAAGTTTAATAGTAAGGAAGACCCTCAACAACATATTTTCTCCTTTAGACATGCATCTTATCTCATCGCTCATTGACCAATATCTTATGCTTTACACCTTACCCATGTTATTGGATGGCCCCACTTTGGACTGGTACAATAACATCCCCTAACATTTTCTATTCTCCATCACCCAATTCATGTAACTATTTTTAGCTAAGTTTTCTATCAGCATTGCGTGTAAAATCACCATTGCATACCTCTACATCATTAGACAATTTGATGATGAATCTATCATAGATTTTGTCGTTAGATGGTGTGTAATAATTAAACAATCATATTTATCCCTTCTACAGACTGAGCTAATCAAAATCAATTCACAATCTTACGCGAAGTATATTTAATCAAATCTATAGATTCAATCCTTCCAAACCTTTGAAGAGGAATTCGTCATGGGTCGTAAACTTGAACTTCACACCCTTAAGAAAGGTCATGTCAAACTTTGATCCAAAACACCAAAAACCAATTTCAGCAGCTATCCAATCACAGTGAAAAATAAAAAAATGCTGCTAATGTCATCGTTGTAAATACTTCATCTACATCCACTTCTCATACAGATCCTCCACAAAGGGATCTTAGAAAAAATCCCAACTACACTCCTCTCGGGTAGTCGTATAGTTCTAATTTTTGATAAAATCATGGGTTCTAAATCTCATTCATCTACCTCTGATCAAACGCATTAATGAATCGTGACCCAAACCCACATGGTACTGCAACAACCACTATTGCAAGTATCATTAATTCTGTGGCCATAATATCGAGAAGTTTCTTACTTTTAAATATCCTATCCAACGAATCATAGACCACAGGGATTTAAAATTAGATAACATCAACGCACCTCCCAATCAACCTCTCGACGTCTTCAAAAAAGCTTTCTCAAATCACCCCCCAAACTACCAAAATACTCCTATATCGCAAGCTCCCAACGCTAACACAATCAATACTATGAATCAAGATATGACATCATCACCTACATCGATTTCCCCCATTCTTAGATCTATAATCACACCTCCATCACAACCCTCATCTACAACTATCATATCTATACCTGATACGTCTATATTTACCACATCTACGCCTATCAAAACACCTATCTTTACACCCATCTCTATTCCTACATCTACCTCCCAATCCTTATCTATAACTACATCCATTTTTAGAATTGTCCCAAAATCTATCTCTACATCTATATCAACTTGCATATGTACTCCTTTATCCACATCTACGACTATGTTTATATCTACATCAACATCTGAATCCATGTCCATGAAAATATCATTGCTTGATGTATATACTATGCAAACACCCTCACTTAGTACAATCGCAAGTTATGTTTCTACCTCATCCTTGTCATCGACAAGATCCATCACTCCTTATCTACAACTACATAAGAAATTGGAGCTCCCTCCTTCGAATCCCTAATATTCTAAACCATCTAAGTATTCCACCAATTCATCATCTATCTTACTATATTGCCCATCCATTTTAGGACCAAGTCCCTCATCTCATTCCCATACTAACAAGAAACCCAAAACATGACCATCTATTCCAATTCTTCTTCCAAACTTAAAATAGAACCCGAACCTCCCGTAAAACCGCAATAAGAGTAAAAAACCCCTTCTACCTTCGTCTACTATCCCTTAGTCCAATCCATCCCTAAATCTAAAAACTTCTTCTTCAAAAACTCCCATTAGATCTTATATAGAAATCCTTCTTCGTTTTGTTCAAGCATTTATAATAAATATCCCCCCATCAATTCCTTCAACTCGTGTAGATAAAAACCCACATGGTTTGACTCTAATATTGTGTGTGCATATCATAACACCCATAGAAATGATACTGAACATTGTAGGACCACTCAAACCCTCATCCATAATCTCATATAAAAATATGACCTTCCTATTGAAGACGGTTATCCTCTCCCATAAAACTAACCACCCCTAGAACCTCCAAATCCCCTTTTTCATCTAAGACCTTCGTTGCAATTCCTCCCCCAAACACCATTTCTTCCAAATAATGTGCCCCTCTCTTCATCAACACTATTCGCATCACGACCTGCTCTTGACCTTATAACCCCCAATCATCTATTGAATCTAATCTAAAAGTTTTCATCGCCGCTCAGTCTAATCAACCCAGTACATCTTCTTCATCTAAAGCCAAGGTATCTATTTTTTCTGCTCCACCCACTCTAAAATCAACAACCATCAAACAAATTATTGTGTAGAAAATTCATCAAGCCCTAGTCAAGATGTCACTTTATGAGCTCATCCAAAGTTCCCATAATAATAAAAAATCTCTCATAGAAGCTATATAACATATCCCTATCACTAGCGATGAGACTCAAACTTTTGCAGCCCTTATTAGAGTGCTCAATGCTTCTGCCACCATCTCTTTTAATGATTCTAAAATCTCCAACATCTTACTTGAAGATCATGACCTTCCACTTTCATTATTTTCTGCATCAATGAAACCTTCATCCATCGATCAATGATTGATAATAGAGCTAGTATCAACATCATATCTTCCCATACCTTTGATCAACACAAACTTCCCAACTCTATTTTCAGTTAATCCCTCATCGTATTTCTTGCCTTATATGACGATTTCACTCCCACTTAGGGAACAATCATCCTTCCCATCCATGTCGATGAAAAAATTCTCTGCATGATCTTTTATATCATTAAGGGGGAGTTGTAGTATAATGTTTTACTGGTGCGTCCACAGATTAATGTCATGTGTTGTGTCCCTTTCACTCTCCATCATTGTATCAAATATGAGCACGCGGGGAAAATTCTAACACTCCCTGTAGACATTCCTCCCTTCAAATCACGTCACATGACTTATTGACCAAACAATGTACTTTTCCCTAAATAGGACACGTATGAGGCATTCACTATCTCATCTATTCTTCATCTAAGCTAGTTAATGATGATTCTATCGACAATGTGATGCAACATCTTTCATTGGGGGAGTATCAAATCCTTTCTCTAAATGCCCTTCCAACACCTAATCGACTTGGTTGACCTAATAAATCACCTATGTATCAACCAAATGCTGGGGATATCACCACTTTTGGTCCATATCATCTTCGAACCAATCTGATCTATGACAACATTGATTGTCCTTCCTCTCACATTGACACTTTACCCCAAATCAAGCCATACACAAAATGGATTTTATTTTCTCTATAAAAAATCCTTTCCCTATACCTACCTCCATCGCCGTGCATGGAAAGGATTTGGTATGGGTTTTTATCAACAAGGAATACATGATCTCATCATTGACCAATCTTGTTAACCCCATAAAAAGTTTGGAATGGGTTTCAAGGAAATATCCACCAATTCTCTTGCATTTTCTGCATCCCCATCATCCATGAATTTTGATCCCTCATCCACTTATTCTCCATCTAATGACCCCATGGACGCGGATTGTGCCATATCCATCTCTTCTATATTTTTTTAATCTCTATGATCACTTTGGGACCAGTCACTTATCAGTGTGATGGTAAAACTATGTCACTTCCTCTTCAATTTTCTCACATGGTAGAGGAATATTCCCCTACCATTAACATTTTTCAATGCACTCATGACGATTCCATTATTTCCTATATGTGGGTGGAGGATTCCTATCTTCATAAGTTCTCACATCTGGACTCAATCCACTCTTCTTAACGAGTCGACTATCAAAATCAATATAGGGACTCGAAAGAACCTCGCATTCTTAAAGTCGGTCAATCCCTTGATCCTTAAGATCTTGAATCTTTCACCTCCTTCATTTCTAAGCACATTCAATTTTTTGCATGGTCCTACACCAATATTCCAAGCATCGATCCTTATATCTTCCTCCACATCATCATCACCTTTATAAATTCCAAGCTAGTTAAGCACAAGCTTTGCCACATGCATCCTCGTGTCACCCTTATAGTCAAAGAGGAGTTATAACAACTCCTCTGATCTAACTTTATCATATCTATCAACTATCCCCAATGGGTTTCTAATATCATACCCATTGCTAAAGCCTCTTGAAAGCTCCATATCTGTATCTACTTTTGCAATTTGAACCTATACTACCCTAAGGAAAACTTCCCCCTTCCTAACATCAATCAGTTATTTGTCCTGATAGTTGGACATGAGACTTTTTCTCTTATGGATTGTTTTTCTGGCTATAATCAGATCTTCATTGCACCAGAAGACCAATATAAGACTTATTTCATCACTCATTAAGGGAAATTTTGTTATTTCATCATGCCTTTTGATTTGATAAATGTGGGTGCCACCTATCAACATGCTATGTCCTACATCTTCCATGATCTTATCTCTAAAACCGTCGAGGACTCTATTGATGATCACCTGGGTAAATAAAAACATCGATAGGATAATCATTCCTGTGGCCATTGTGGGTTAGTTTTGTCAGTGATTTCAACCCCATTGATGGAAAAGGGTGTCATGATATGGTATGAGTCTCTATCAGGTGTCAATCAGATGTCAAACATGAAGGTTGATTGGTAGTGTCAAAATTTGGTGATTTCTAAGAGGTCCTGGTGCATGGTCTAGTGAGTTGAGTCACTACATGCCATCTCTTGAGATTATTGGTTGATGTATTGAGGTCAAAAATGGTAGTTATGATGTTTTATGGGTGTCCACAGGTTTGCTTTGAGTCAGCAAAGTCATTTCAGTGTTGAGTCAAGTTATTCAAGGCTTGTTTCAGCCCTAGAACATCAAATTGAGGTAGAGAAGTAAAACATGCAACTTATCAGTCATGTCCAAGCATGGGAACAATGTTTCAGTAGTGTACCTAAGGTGTATTTTAAGTTTCAAGTCATAAATCAGAGTTATGATGCATATTTTGGGTCCTTGGGAAGCAAGAAGTGAGAATCAGACATGTAAGCACATGTAAGTCGTTGTGACTAGAGAATTTACGAAATATTTTAGATATGAGGTGATTATGGAAAGGTATAGGATATTTTCATGATGCTTCATGCAAAATTTTAGGTCATTCTGAAGAGAATTATTCAAGCCTTAGGTTGATTATTCTAGATTCTTTTGTTCAATATTTTGAAACTGTACTTAATGAGATCATTATATGATTCTAATGTTCCTTTCCCACTGTAAATTCACATAGTCCATTCTAGTTTATGATGTAGATCTCTAACATTAGATATGGTTATCTATTTTGATCCTTGTTTTGGATATGAGTGCTTAAAATAACCTAGGTCGAGCTGATTTTCACTCTGATATGCTATCGTTTGAAAAGTTTGTATGCATGAATTTTTTTGTTATATTTAGACTTGGATATGGTTGTATCGTATGAGATTTATTTGTGAGTGTATATTGGTCCTTAAACATGGCTCTTTATTTTGTATGACCAGGCAGAAAATAAAAAAATCTTTGTTGAATACTGTTGCATCAGCTCAAGAATGCCTAGATATAATCATTGTTTTTTTTCACTTACGTACATGAATTTTTTGTCATTGATCATTGCTTACTTTATCTTGAATAGATAGCTTGAGCACCTGTATTGGTGATTTGATCATTGTAAAATGACATGAATTTTGTTTCTATGTAATAATGCAATCTATACTTTCTGAAATGCACTCCTTGTTTTATTTAATTCTGAAACAAGCATTTGAAGGCTTCTTTATAGTTGTCTACTCATATTTTATGTACTTTTTCTTCATGACTTCTCCAATCCTGGAAATTGGTTCTCTTCCTTGCAACAGTTTGTAACTTGTAAGGCTTCATCCTATTGATGTATCACTGGAAAATGTTTCTTGTAACTGTTGGTAATCTTTGAAGCTTGACAAGTTCTTGGGGCTAACAATTTAAACATGTGATTTCAATTTTATTCCATCACCCTGGAATGATATCTGAGTCTTTACTTTGATCATTTATCTTTGATTCTAAGTTGGAAATGTCACCCCTTTTAAAACAATCTACTTCCTTTGCAATCTGTAATGGATGATGGACTTTATTACACTCTTCTTTTATTATTCTATAATGATGTCTTTAACCATGATAGTTTATATGAATCATTTGTAAATTGTATTTTAAAGTAGTAGTACCTATGGTTCATCTTAATTTTCTTGAATTCATAATTTTGAGTCCTGAACTGTCTCATTTAAACTATGACATTAGATCATCCTTTGAACTTGTAAATTGTATCTTGATCAATATTATATAATTGTAGTTGATCAACATAGGATGTATTCTTTGATATTTAACTATTTAGTGCATTTTTCATTACTACGTCCTTTAAATACTCATTCTACATCAACCATTAACTGAGATGATGATGGGTTTCTTCTATTCTGTTGTAGACGATAGCTCTGGAGATAGTATGAGACTGCAATATTCTTTTTTGTACTGCATAAGTGTAGTTATATCATCCTGAAAACTGTATTCAACAGTTTTGTTCAAAAGAATGTGCCCCCTTAGAATTTTTACACCTGTACTTATGTGTCATACTTTTGATGGTGTCTTAGACTGTATCCTTGACTTATGCAATGTACAATCTTCCTTTTCTTCAAGTTATTGTAATATTGAAGTTCTGAAGCTGGTTCACCCTCATTATCTACACTTTCTGTATGCATTCCATAGTTTTCTTTTCTCTCCTTTCTGAAATGATTCTGGAAATCATATGTTCTGATTAGAATACTGCTCTTATCACTTGTGTATCTGTATTTGATGGACCTTATGCTTCTGATTTTTAGAAATCCATCTGCATGTAGTTGGATAGTATGTGGGTATAGATCAAACCCTGTGCTCAAATTTGATGCATTTTTTTTTTTTCATTTTTCGGGTACACTGTGACTGCTAGGAGAGCTAGATGAAAGATGGAGCTAGAGATGAATTGAAGGAGACTTAGAAGAAAATCCCAAGGAAATGATGGGTTTCTTCTATACTCTTTTACTTTTAATTTTATGTACATTTACTTATTTATTCAGTAGTTATGAGTTACATCCAACGACTTGTGTGGAGAACATTGCACTTCTTCATGAATAAATAACATTTAATTTCTGTACGTGAGTTGTATACTTCTTTCTGCTTTCAGATTTATGACATGGATATTGATTGTATAATGAAATAAAAAACTCAATCACATAATTAAATGTATTTAACATTTAGGAATAATGAGATTTTAATGTATGTATAACTTTAAAATGAATTTGCTGCATGAAAACTGCAACTCTTCTTGTTGTTACTGAGTTTAATCTCTCATATAAACTACAATTCCCACCTTCATCAAGGCAATGAATTGGTCCTTAGGGGATTTTTTGTTTTTTGTTGAAGACGAACATGAAATGACACTCTGTGTAAGGTGTTAAATTCTGTAACAACATACATAGCTCCAAATTACATGTAGTTAATCAATTGCTACAGCTTAAAACATAATAAAACAATAATGCATCCCCCTAGTTACGTCCACTTCGCCAATGTCATCCATCATAACAAAGTTTTCAGTTGCCCATATTTACACAATTGCAAAAAATTTCAACACAACTTATAGGTCTACAACCTACTAAATTTTGATGCTCATGAAAGATTGTGCAAGGACTCATAAACACGAAAAATGTTGGCATTTTCAAGAATTATAGAGGTCTACAAAGCATACAAGTTTGAAGATGGATTAAATCATGAAATTGTATGATATCACAATGTTTCAGGTTTGTAAAAAACTTCTAATGCAGGGGGAGTCCTTCTTTGACCTTGTTCAAATGAGAAATTTGACTATGCTAAGACTTGTAGGGCAAAGTACCTTGAAGTGTTGATGAACACCTTGATGTGTGGTTGGTCCTAAGAAGTTATGAGCATAAGTCATTTGTTTGTTCTAAGGTGAAGTGAATTAGCATGCTATTAAAATTTTATAAAAATGTGTGCATTATTGAATGTGTTTGTTGACTAAGGGTATTTGCATTTGCTTTTGTGCTTCCATGTGCTCTTTAAGACTTGAAATTGTGAGACCTTAAAGGTACTATTATAAGTCTAGGCTTGACGATTAAATAAATGATGAATGAGATGAGCATATTAAACTATCTAAGCAATGAAACAATGAATCTATATACTTGTGTGGTCCTAGTTAGATAGGGGAAAAAAAAATTTAGACTTGAAGAAAAGAATGAAGGTTGTAAGATGAAAATGAAGGTTAGTAAATCAAAATGGTGATGTTTGAAGATCTATTGTCTAAAAATAGGAAGTCAAAATCTCACACAGGTATCATCTCGTATAATGGAGGGTCAAAACTCTGAAATAATAAATCAGGGATAGTGATGAAGTGTTGATTCATCCTCATGACTCATTTGCAAGGTATGTGTCTTAATTATTGTATGGTTTACTAGAGAATGGTGTTTTAAGTCTAGGGGGAGTGAAGTGCATGATCTTCATGATGTGTTTGGTCCTCATAGATCTATGTAAATTTTTCCAAGAAAGCACTAAAGTTGGTGTTTAGGGATTTTAGTCCTAAGTGGAGTTATGAAGGAGTTAGAGGCAAAATTGTTTCTTATATGTTTGAAATAGACCTAGAAAGTGATGAAAAGTAAGGATGAAGGAAAATATGGATAATATCAGTTGAGTGGGAGCTATTTTTAGCTCATATTAGGTCTAATGGATTTGTTTTTTTCTGCTAAAGGAGTTAAAGAGGAGAGAATTCGATCCCATGGGGAGTTTGTTGGTCAAGTAAGTTAATTTCTGCATTGTTGTCCATGTTTCTAGTCTTGTGTTGACATTTTTCATAGATAAAAAAGGGGGAGAGAGGCATCAAAAACATAGTTAGAGTCATGTAAGTGTGTTGGTCATGTTGGTTGTCATCAATATTTCTGAGTGATGGTTGCCATCAATGACAAAGGGGGAGATTGCTGGCCATTATGGGTTAGTTTTGTTATTGATGGAAACCCCATTAATGGAAAATGGTGGTATGAGTCCCTATCAGATGTCGAGCATGAATGTTGATTCTTAGTGTCAAAATTTGGTGAGTTCTAGGAGGTCCTAGTGCATAGTCTAATGAGTTGAGTCATTGTACGAGTTCTCTTTAGATATTTGGATGATGTCTTGAGGTCAAACATGGTTGGAATGATGTTTCATGGGTTTCCATGGGTCTGTATTAAGTCAACAAGGTCGGTTCAATGTCGAGGCAAGTCATTCCAGGTTGGTTTCTATCCCTATAACATGTAGATTGAGGTGGAGAAGTTAGAAATGGAGCTTTTAAGTCATGCAAAAGCATGGGCAGAGTTTTGTAGTAGTGTAACTGAGGTTTTTGGTAATTTCAGGTAAGAACTTAGAGGTATGATGCATATTTTGGGTCCTTGGGAAGCTAGAAGTGAGAATTAGACATGTAAATTACTATGGTTGGAGATTTTGAGATATATTTGAGCTATGAGGTGATTATGGAAAGGTATAGATATTTTCATGATGCTTCATGCCAAATTTCATGTCATTTTGAAGAAGATTTTTGAAGTTATACAAGTTTTGGCAAAACTGAGTAAGTTGGAGTGTGTTTTTAAAGCAAATGTTGACCTTATGATGCTCATTGTGAACATTATGCTTTCTATGGGGACCCGAGATATTTATAATAGATTTATAAGTAAGTTATAAAACTTTAAAAAAAATAATGAGATGGTTTGATCTTCATGTTTTTATGAAAGATCATTAAAAGGGTAAAGTGGTCTAAAACCCTAGCTAGGAGCAACTTGCAACAAAGTGAGTATATCTGCCAAGTTTTGATTGCTAGTTAAAAATTAAGAATTCATGTTATAGAAGACTCTTCTAGATTTCCAAAAAGTTATGATAGAGCATGTGGTGATATGTGGGCCCCACCTTAAAAGACTTGTTTATGAAGAGTTTTAATTTGTGGTAAATTCCTCCAAATGAGGTAAAGTATAAATTGAAATTTATGATATTTAAGAGTTTTTATAGATGTTAATGAGGTTTTTATGTCATGGTGATGCTGAAAAAGTGAAAAGTGTGCCCTGTGTGTGTTGAATGGTCAAAGGGTCATTAAAAGTAGTCTTCAGTAAAATGGACATTTCAGAAGCTACAAGAGGAGTTAGGAGGTGATTCAAGTTATGCTGGAAATATAAATTAGAAATAGTTTCATTGATATAAGGTTTGATTCATTATGATGAGTATTGATATGGTTTCGAAATCAAGTTGTGGACAAGTATATTTTTGGCTATCTAGGACAAAACTGTTCTTCCTGATGAATTGAGTTGGTTGGAGCATGAGATGGATTAGGTGATGCTTTATAGCACCTGGAAAGTGAAAAGAGATGAATTAACAATATAATGAATTCATTTTTAGGTCTTGGAAGTGATAGAAAGAGTGTTTATCAGTGGAGTTTTGAAAACATCATTTTGGGAAACTTGATTTCGTAAAGGTAAAAGTTGTTGTGGTTTGAACATGTGATTGTTTTTTGAGCTATAAATTGTTTGGGAGTGTTGTAAATATTTTGGAATTTAAATAGAGTTGTCACATGCCATATTTTAGGTGTTCTTGGGTGATTTTAAGGCCCAAAGAGGAAATTAGGTTGTTGTTAACAAATGTTTGTTGAAGGCAATGAGTCATTGGGCCCATTAAATGAAATAATCTGATTGGTTAATGTAAATTATAACCATGGTTAATGTTTAAATGTTATATTAATAATGTTGTATGAATATGAGAGATTGAATAAGTATGTTTTGGAATAAGAGGATTTTTCTCATTCAAATAAATAGGATTTGAGGATTGTTGGTGCATGGAAAGTGGTTTTTGGCTAGGCCGACCTATATGGATTATATGTGAATATTGTGATGATTTTTTTGGATGTTTTAAGATATATGAGTTGAATTAATCACGAGGGACCGACCTCCTTTGGTTTCAAATCTAGAGAAACATATAAAATCAAGGTTTTGGGTCATTTTTAAACTAGTTGAAAGAGGAGTAAAAAAGTGTGACCTAGAGGAGAGTGATTTGCAGGTATGTGTAGATGATTTTAAGGCTAAGGAAGATCATCATAGGTTGAAAATGTTAGAATTTGAGGATTCTAATAAATACGGATTTAATAAACTTACATATTACGTAATGTTACAATAAATATTTAAATAAATATTACATCATAATATAAGAAAATAAAGAAATACTTATAGGAAATAAATAACACATGTGATACAATATTTATAGTGGAAAACCCCAATAGGGTAAAAACCACTTTGAAAATAACATTTTACTTTAGATAACTTATTTTACGTCTAGTAAGATCACCTCCTCCTTTGAAACCCTATTTACCAAGGGTAAAACCAAATCACTTGATTTACACACCTTTGATATATTTCCCGAATATATCAAATGAGGACCTAAAGTCCTTTTTATATAAGGTGATTAGGTATGTCTCCCAACCCACCTTTTCAAATTGAAATGGTTGACACTTACACCTATGTTTAAAATATTTAATATTAGAAATATAATCATTTCATGATATTAAATATTTAACTTAAAGTATATACCAAGGTTAGCATATTTAATAATAGAAATAGAAATATTTTATATTATTAAATATTAACCTATATATTAGTGATGGACATATATACATTAAGGGTTGACCAAACCACTTAATCATTATAATCCATCAGAAAACTGATTGAAGAAATGAGAAATATTTTAGAGCCAAGAGAATTTGTTAGAGTAGGTATTTACCTTAGCTCATGTCCACCTAGGTACTTTATTTACCTTTATTGTATTTATCATCACTCACTTATGTGTGTGGATATTTTTCTTTTATCTTATTTAGATATTAGGAAGATATTATTTAGTTGTTAGGTATAGTTCTTTTCTTGATCTATGATATTGACTATATCTTTGATGACTAGTTCTTTCCTAAATCTATCGTCTTGACTAGTTCTTGGACGAGTAGTTCTTTCTTTGATTTATGGCTTGATTTAGGACGTTGACTGGTTTTTAGATTGATATTCCTTGCGTATATAAGTAATTCCTATTCACATTTTATTTATTTCCATAATGATATATGATATTGCTGCTCATTTGTTTGCAAAGGTTTTTGTAAAGTTATTCTAGCGAATTACTTTCATCTTATTGAGTATGATGTTTAACTAGCATCTGAGTTCTTTGTGGCTAGGTATGATTTGGTTATTGTTCCTTTTATGGTATCAGAGGAGGAGATTTTTGTTGACATATGTTTGTAAGTTTCATTTTGTAAACAAAGTTTTTTGTATATTCATATATTCGGTTTTTGTTATTGTTTTGTCGTTGTGTACCTTTTTATGCTAAACAAAGTCTTCCATTTGATTCGGAAGGTGGAAAAACCCTAAGAATGAATGTAAACTTGAATGAAATCTTTAGCTTTAATTCATATGGTATGGTCATATAAGGAATTAAATTTGTGATTCCTACTAGTAGGTGTTTAACTTCAGCCTCTAAGTGTATTTATGTGGTGAAGGCAAAAGCATTTTATTTTTTTATAGTGGTAACTAAAATAAATAGTAGATCATAAAATTGAAAAACTTGTATATTTTGATTGGTAAGTCGGAATTGAGTGAAGTGTTTTTGTAAAAGTGCTTATTTTTTCATGCTTGTTCCATCAGAACTGTTTATTTTGAGAAATACATTATAATTTAAAATTGTCATATTGTAACACACACTCAATTATAAAGTGCCAAAATCTGGGGGGCTTGTTACATTGTTTTGTTCTTGCATTTTTTTTGGTGATTTTTGACGTTTTTATCTACTTCTGCATTTAGATCATTTTAAGCCATTAAACACACATAATTACCACACATGACCAAAAAAAAATGAAAATAATTAAACAGAAAGAATTATGGGTTTTAAATTCTGCAGAACAACAGGTGTTCACTAGAAAATATGAGAAATTTCAGTTCCAGTACAAATTTGATGAGTGTATGGGTCTATTAAGAACTTATGTAAGTGATAGTCTTTTATGTCATTTAGAAAAATGTGACTCTCATTTCAAAATATGGAATAAATCACTAGGTTTACTTGGTAATGTGGATCACATGACAACCATGACACTTGAAATTAAGATTACCTCTCTTAATCCTAAAGATTTTCCATCAATTATACATTAGATTCTACCTTTTTCTCTAGCATGGATGCCTTAAGTGACACATTCTAAATACCTAACTTAGAAATATTTTGTGAAAGACTTACTAAGGAATAATCCAAATTATTTAACCTTGAGTCTTCCACCTCTCAAAAGGCATTAGTTGTATCTAATCCTAAGGGCAATGAAAAATTAAATTAAAACCAAATACACCCCTTCTCCATTTCAAAGCACTCCTAAACCCAAAGAAAACAACTCTAAATCTAAGGAGTCTTCTAAATCCAAGAATAACTCTAGTCTTTCATTCTATTTTTGTGGGGGTATTGATCATGAAGAACATTGATGTTTTAAGCGAAGGCAAACCTTAGAGGATGTAGTCAAGAAACACAAAATTTTTATCTCCAGTCAACCTCCTTCTAATCAGCGTGACAAATCACTTAATTTTGTTGGGAGATTTTAGTCACCACTTGCAGATAGTTAGGTTATACATTCTGGTGCTTCTCATCACATGACTTCTTCCAACGAGTCTTTTGTATCTCTAGCTTTGAGTTCTACTTCTAAGA
This sequence comes from Taxus chinensis, assembly GCA_019776745.2. NCBI lineage: Eukaryota > Viridiplantae > Streptophyta > Pinopsida > Cupressales > Taxaceae > Taxus > Taxus chinensis. The sequence goes on from CM034151.1 coordinate 650,161,981, forward strand.
TTTAGGTTGGAGATTATTCATTTCTTTATGTTAAAGAAAAATGTGACATACACCTTAATGGTGACATTATCCAAGATGCACTATATGCTCCTAACATGACTACACATTTTCTTTATGTATATCAAATTTGTCATTCTGGTCTAGAAAAACCATGAATTTTACACCACATGGGGAAAAAGTATGAACTTTGTTCGAACCTCATTCACTTGTTTATCAAGGTATTATTGATCATGGTTCTTGACTATATCAATTTGAGGGTTTTGAAGACACTTCCTCTATAGGGACATGATTGGTTTCTCATGTAAATTAAAATAGTATGCTTTGGAATGAGAGAATTAGACATCTCAATTACAGATATTTGAAGTATAACACTCATGGTATGGTTGATGGTATAAAAAGTTTCTTTTCTTGAGGGAGTTTTCCCTGTACGTGCATTAGGGAAACAACACAAAGATCAATTTCCTAAGAATTTTTCCTAGAGACCTTCTTCACCACTTGAGCTTGTGCATAGTGACTTGATGGTTTTTCCTAACCCTATTTTAATGGGGCTATGTATACACTTACCTTTATTGATAATTTCTCGATGCATACTTGGGTTTAAGTTCTCAAGTAAAAAAAGTGACGTTTTTTCATAGTTCAAAGTCTTCAAGGCTTTGTTCAAGAAACAATATTCTAGTTGCATAAAAACCTTCTCACTGATAATGGGGGGAGTACTTCAACAATGCGTTTTCTGAATTTTTTGCAACTCATGGTATTATTCACCAACATTTTGTTCCTCATACTCCACAACATAATGAATTAGCAAAATTGAAGAATCAAAATTTGAAGGAAATGGATAATTTCATGATGCATTATAAATATTTACCTCCTATATACTGGGCATAATTATTTAATTATGCTAACTACACTCAGAATCACACACCACACATAACACTTTAGTATTTGACTCCAGAGGAAGCTTGGTCAAACACTAAGTCTGATGTCTCATTTTTTCAAGTCTTTAAGATCCCCGCTTGGGCCTTTGTGCCTAAGAAGAAAATGAATTCCTAAGATAAAAAGAGAAAACCATTGATCTTTGTAGGGTATTTTGAGGACATGAGAGCTTATCTACTTTTAGATCCTAATACTCATGAGGTTCTTTTTAAAACACACATTCAATTCTATGAGCAATTCACACCTCATTATTCTTCATCTTTTTACATGCCTAATTATTCTTCTTTATCTCATCTTAAGGATCCTTTCTTTGAGGAGGTTGATGAGGAGGTTATAGATGCCAACGAGGATCCTATTCCCATTAATGTTATCACTATGCCTAAGTGGGTTTGTATTACAGTTTCTGATGCAACACATTTCATACAGGATCTTCCACCCACTAGGCATAATCACTCACATTCTATAGGTTCTTGAATTTTTTGTCATGTATTTTTTGAGGATCCACAATATTTTTCATAGGCTCATGGGATATAGAAGTGGGATGATGCGATGACAACTAAATATTCTTCTTTGATGGAGAATCATACTTGGGATTTGGTATCTCTTCTTAAAATAAGAAAGATGGCTAGGTGTAAGTGGTTATACCAAACTAAATACGCAGCTGATGGGTCCATTGACAAGTTGTTGTCATGTAAATGTGCAATAGGGAAATTGACAATTCCCGACCACGAAAACTATACCTAGTGTTAATTTTTTCAAGTCCTATCATTCCAAGACACCCCGAGTCTTCCCAGTCAATTCAAGTGACCTCCTGATTAATGTTATCTCATCCCCCTAGGTGATTTAAGAAATTTCATTCATTCCCCCTAGGTGATTTTATGAGTTCATTTACAAGTTACATGCAGTTGTGGGAAGGGCTATCACTGGCCTTCCTAGAGATGGAGCAACCTCACGGAGTGGAATATAAGAGCCTAAATGGATGTGGAGGTGATCCAAAGGTCTTGGTACATCATGAAAATGATTTAAGAATATTTTGGAAGGTATTGAAGAAGTTGGGGTAGTTTCGCCACAATTAGGGTTCACAGGCCTAGTCAATGCAAAGGCCAAAATGACTGCTGAGCTTCAGAAGGTGATTTCGAGTGCTCTTGATGGAGTTAGGAGTAAAAAAATCGCTGGAAATAGGATTCCAATCCCTACATGATGGTGAAACCATATTTTTCCCACACTTTGGTGCATCATATCTGCAGGTAATTTTTCTTAGGTACGTGTGGAGTACCAAATAATAATTATGGTTTTTAAGGGATCAAATGGATGAATAAATATATTATACACCCACCATTAGATTTAAAATACCATTTCCATTCAGGATCATATAAAATATTTCCAAAAACGTCCATTGGGAGCTCAAGATATCATCATCACAAGTTGCCCACTTAGAGCGTGTTTGGGACTTAGCCAAATTATGAGAGGACATGTGTCAGCTCTAGGATCCTGGTGAGATTTTATGTCCCAGAAGTCCCTGAGTTTAGGTACATCAACCTTATAAAAATGTTTTAAACCCCCATGTGACCTCTGGGACCCTCATGTGACTTTTAGATTTGACCGTTCAGCCCCCAAGTACATTTTTGGAGCTCAAATTCCTTGTCAAGTGATCAAGGACAAGTGTCATCATTTTTCTCACCATTTAATTTGATTTCTTTCATGCCCCTGAGTTCAGGGACATTAGACATGGAAAAATGTGCCCAACCCCTATGGTGAGTCCTTTGTTCATCCACGTGACCGGATTTCATCCCCTAGTGCTTCTCGTGCTTTTTCAAGAAAATCCCCTGCCATCGGATTGAGGACACGTGTCATCCTCTTGCTTGCTGTGGAATTTGATGTCCCTCACATTCCTGAGGTCAGGGACACAAGACATGAAAAAATACACCCCACCTTTGCATGAGAATTTTATGTGAATATTTTGAATATGAAACTTAGCCATTTTCCCCACATTTCTTCATCAAAACTTGTAACTATAAGAGAGGCCAAAAAGCCTAATTATTTTCTAACTATTTTCTTAAGTGTGCAGATACAAGTAGAAGATGAAGAAAGTAAAAATATTTGGCATAAATGATTACTGAATTAAAAGGAAATACTTGTTGAAGGAGTCTAGTTGGTACACGTTTATGAGCTATTCCAGGAAAAAGGAAAATGCAAATAGAAAATATTAGCTTTCATCAAATTCCAGTCAAGTATAAGGTACATAATGAGTATCAAAATCTACATCAACTTCTCAAACAAGGTATGATGCATAGAAAGAAGGAATTAGAAAATTGAATCAGAAGTGAGGAAGTAGTGTGCAATTAACAATTCTTGATTTCTAGAACAAATTTTTCATTAAAGCACATAAAATAAGCAAGGGTATCTACCAGTTTTCATTATCAAAATTTTACAATAACCCATGAAGAGGATATTTACAGGAGATACCACAAAACAAGAAAAATTCTAAGGATTTAGATGAAGAAAATAATAAATTTAAGAGAATAGTGAGCAAGTTGCAGTAAAGGATAACAAAATTCATTATCTAATTTCTGTACTAACATGTACAGATTACTTTCCGCACAACAATTTTCAGGGCTTACATTAAAGGATAATCACATTACTCTTCAAGTAAACTCTTGTTTAAATAATACAATCAAGTACAAATTCATGAGAACAAAAGCTATTATGAAGGACATGATGACATTTCAAGCTTAGAAACAAAGCTAAATAATCAAAATACAGACTCGGATAAAAGTTCAGAATGAAGAGATACAAGTGAAAGTACATGTTCAAGCCTTTTAACTCAAAGTACTATCAAGTTTCAAATATCATCAAATATTACCATCATGAAACATAAGTGAAGCTATGACTTACATATTCAAAGAAAATCTATGAATGTTTCAAAGTTACAATCATCAATTGAGTATAGGCTTGAAATCAGGGGTACAAGAAAAGATCAAAAGGTCATGCAAAAAGATAGTAAGATAGCACAACATTGTGACAAATGTTTGAGTTCAAGATTTAAAAGGACAAAGTGATTCATAATTTCCATTACAAATTGGATAATAGAAAACTAGATTTTTTCGTAATCAAATTTCCAGGAACATAAAGCTCATTTTTAATCAAAAGCAGACAACAATGCAATGGAATAAGAAAGGAAATGATTGCAATTTTGAAGATTAATCAGTTCACAAATACAAGAAGCAGGCTTCAAAAATCATCTATGAAATAATAAGTTCTAAAATCTTATAAGTTTCAGTTGATACAAGATAAAGAACAACAATGTACTTAGAAACCAGTGATCTTCAACAAGTGTATAACTCAGGAAAGGCCTAAACATTCAACTTTTTTCCAGCAACTTACAAGATGCAAAATACAAATTTTCAAAGAATTGAAGGAATATAAATGCCACCTCACACAAGGCAGAAATCTAAATGTCTCATGGTTGTCACAATACCTTCATTTATGTCGTCATGAATTTGTGGTGAAGATCTTCGTGTAAAACCCAATACAAAGCATCAAATCCCTAAAAAAAGAAAGATGCATATGAAGGGGTTAGATTGAACTTAGCTACCACAATGGCATAATTATAATTAAGTGTTACACTACATTCCAAACCCAATGTAGTTATGTGTGCTTGTGTGTGAAATTGTTTGCCTAGGGTACCCTAGTGTCAATGATGCATAGAAGTAAGGGGACAATAACTAGATGTAAGATGCAAATAATGGATGGAATAGAATGAACACAACCATTTCCCCCTATTGTTGTGTGATGTAGATGTAAATGATTCCTAAATGCATTCATTTTCTTTAGTAGGTAGCTATCTTTTGATAGTAGATAGTCCACCCATAGAATAGTGAGTATGTTATGTTTATATAGGGATATATTATTGTCAAAATTCAAGCAAGAGATCCCTATATAAACACATCATACATACCATTATATGGGCAGAAAATTCTTATCAAGGGATACATATCTACATAGAACAAGGGACTACATTTAGGAACATTACTCTGCATACACAATGCATAAGAATGCAATTTTATTTTATTCCATCCACCCATTTAAATTTTATCTAACTAACGCCCACTATCTTGGCCTCATTGGCATAAGGGCGACCTAGGAGCACTATTGCACACAAAAAAATACAAAACTACATTGGGGCTTAGATGTAGTTCATTACTCAGTAGTAAGTTCACCATTATGATAGCTGAGGAATGTCCGACCCCTAATTTTGCATATTTCGTTTTTAGGATTTGATGGATTTTTTAGGATTTTACAGGAGGATATTTGTGTGCAGTTTTATAAGTACCTCGGCGATCCAAGTGCGACATATAGGTGACCAAAGGAGAACAAGTGCAAAGCTCTAACGACCATATCGGAACCAAGTTTTGACATTTTGTACAGACCCAGGTGCTTAGAAACAGGACTAGGGTGCCCACAGGTGCCCCTATCCTTCTCCAGGTTCCCCAATCTAGCCATTTCCACCTCTATTGCATGTTTCTATGGTTGTTGCGACGGTCTATGCTTCTGTTTCTTAATATTGTCTAGTCTAGACTCACTGCGGGATAAGTGAAATTAAGATAAGTTATTTACTCCTCTTATTTTCTTTCATAGTTAAAATTAAATAAATTGTTAAACGTTTATATTCCATTGTATATCATTTATGGAAAATCTTTGCATTCATATTTTAATAAAATAGTTAGATTTTATTGAATGATTTTAGTGAACCCATAACTTAAAACTACTTGCACTAGGATCCACTAAAACCCTAATGGTTGAGGAAAACTCTTCTCCCTCTGAGATAGTCATGCCTCATGTGAGTATCGATCTTATCTATGATGAAATAACCATACCTAAACTTACCGCTATATATCATGAAATTCCTCTTCCAAATGATACTCAAAGACAAATCTTAGCTAACGAATGTAATGTGCATACTAGGTTTGTGCATCCAAATTTCATTCTCAAATTGATTGTGCATGTACTCAGTCGAATCCCTCAACAAGTTTGGTGTATCACCCCAATTTTAGTTCAGTTATAGTAAACTTTTTTACCCTTAAAACCCTTAAAAATTAACTTAGGATACATAAAAAAGGAACCAACCTTAATACCAGAGACTCAACTCAACAATAGGTATACCCACAATCCTAAATTTTTTCCATTGTATCCATGAAAGTAAGAGATATAGAGCAAGCTTAGAACACCTGCAGTCATCTCTCAACAGGGTGTAATTTTGTGAGATAACAGTTCATCTAACCCCTATTGATTGAGCTTGAATTTTTGGTAGTCATGAATTAAATGTCCATCTTCCCAACAATAAAAGCATGGACTGTTTTTTTGAGGTAAACAATAGGTTGAAGTCGAGAAAATATTGGACCAAAAAACTGAAATGAAGTTGGCAATGGCTGAGCGAGATCCATTTAAAAGAAATTATAAGATGATTTCAAAGGATTGAACTTTTTTCTTATCACATTTACAACAAATAAAATTACCCACATGGTTTGCTAACCCATGAAAACAAGGTTTAACAATTAGGTTGAGAAAGGGAAAATAAACCCACATTGGATATTATGAGTGGAATGGCCCTTCAGGGTGAAAATTGATCTTTCACTCCTTAAGATAGAAAACCTGGAAAAAAAAACCGATGTGTGATATTTTAAGGTTTCCTAGGAAAAATAAGAGAAGGAAAATAAAATGAAAACATAACCTCTACCCAAATTCCTTCCAGAATAAATTTCACACCCTCTAGTCTCCTGCCAAACTTGGTGTGTCCATCTATACAATTCACTTTATGAAGACATTCAACTAAGGAAAATGAGAATCAGACGTTGGTAAACTTTACAAAACTCATTAGGCAATTAAAAATAAATGGCCTTACCTTCTTAATGATGATCAATTTTGTTGCATGCAATGTTGGTCAATGATGATCAATGTTGTTGCATGAAAATTTATCTTTCACTCCTTAAGATAGAAAACATGGACACAAATAACCGATGTGTGATATTTTAAGGTTTCTAGGAAAAACAAGAGAAGGAAAATAACACGAAAAACATAACCTCTACCCAAATTCCTTCCAGAATAAATTTCCCGCCGTCTAGTCTCCTCCCAAAATAGGTGTATCCATCTATACAAATCACTTTATGAAGAAATGCATCTAAGGAAAATGAGAATTGTACGTTGGTAAACTTTAGAAAACTCATTAGACAATTAAAAATCAATGGCCTTACCTTATTAATGATGATCAATGTTATTGCTTGTAATGTTGGTCATTGTTAGACACAAGTTACCCCATTGATGCATACTTTCAAGTGAAGGATGAATATTAATGTCCATCCTCTCTTTATGCCTAACGATTAAGGTTTGTATGAGGTGTGAAAATCGTTCTCGCTCATTTGGGATGAAATCAACAGATATGACTTCTCAAAGTAAAAATCGTGTGATTCCCAAGGAAAATAAATCCTTATCACTAATAAATTTGTGGTCTGTTTAAAAGAAAAAAGAATTGATATGATCGAATACCCTAGGGTTTGACAATGGTGTCAAGGCCTCGGCAATGACACTGTCAATCAACTCCATATCCTTCACACAGGTAATTGATGATGCAATTTTACTCTTTGTTCTATTTTTATAGCTATTATATTTTTCTTAAATGTAATTATATATATTTTAGAATTCGACAATAAAAAAACATTTGTAGTATATTAAATTTTTTGAATAGATATATATATATATATATATATATAAATAATATAAACCAGCACTCACACGAGCAATAGAAAGGATACACTGATAGGTAACACCAAAGAGAAAGAATGTAGCAGGAAGTGGGGAGATGAAGAAGTGGACGGAGGGAGGATAATTACAAAGGAATGGAAAATGTTGGAGGAAGTAGGTGTTTATCTTCTTCATTTCAAAAAGTCACATGGATGACATGTCACTTTTACAATCAAATATAGAGAGAACAATGGGCAAGTGGGGAGATACGTAATTTGAGTTCAATATTAAATTAGGGCATTTGATATGTCATTGATATGAAATGTTAGTAGTTGTTCCCCTTTTTTACAAATTCACAAACCTATCAACATAATTCCTTTTTTCATATCTTATCAAAAAATTTCAAAGAAATAAAAATATATGCGAATATCTACTTTTCAAGGTTTAAAAATAGTTCTAAAATTCAATGAAGAATTATATCCAAATTGCGGGTAGTAAGGCATTTTGACTAGATTTTTCTTACATATATCTAAGGCATTTGACGTAGATTGTATTTATTTTCAAATAAAAAAATTCCTTAATAACAAGAAAAAGAATTCTATAGTTCTCGATCTATGGTGCCTAATAGGCAATATATGTTTCTAATTCAATTTTATATTAAAATGATTGTATGTTTTGCATATCAATCTATTGAAGTACATAAGGCATCCTCATTTGGTGAGTGTTGTGGGAGTTTATTAAAAGTGAGGTTATATTATAGTTTAAGAGTATATGCCCAATGGATGCCTCACAAATTGTCTCTCCAGTAACATGTTAGGATTATACCAGTTGTATAGATAAACAAGCATGAAATGAATAAAGCGGGAAACATAAAATAGAAATAATATGCAATAAAAAAGAGACAGATTTAATGTGGTTCACCCAAAATGGGCTACATCCACTAGAAACAGCCAATCCTTTTATTCAGTCTAGCAAAACTCTCTTACAGTGCATCAACTGAGCCTCATACATTCGAACCTTTAAAGATATACAGGTTTATATCATTTTGGGAAAAAACATAGAAAGCCACTTGTTAGATCTGTGACCTAATAAAGAGTGGTCTAGATTTCACAATGCATAAATACATATTAAATGTGGTAGGTGGGGGCATTTCCCTCAAGCCCCCCGCCGAGGCCCGTAGCCCTAGGTCCCTGTAAAGGGGGTGAAGCCCCCCCATTGCAAACCTCGTCACAATCGGGCTCCACAACCAATAGATCTATCGGGCTCCACAACCAACAATCTCCCAGTTGGAGACTGATTGCTATAACTCCACCACTATAGTGCCTACTTGGACTTTTCTTCTTGGCTTGTTTCTTCCACTTCAAGATCAATCTTGAAGACCCACAGAAGTTGAATGCAAATCCAAATTCTCCTTTTTCATTGGCTTAGTAAACATATCAACAGGATTATCATCTGTATGAATCTTCACTAACTCAAGTTGCCCATCCTCCAACACTTGTCGTATGAAGTGATATCTTAGCTAAATGTGTTTTGTTCTTGAATGGAAGGTTGAGTTATTTGCCAAGTGAATTACACTTTGACTATCACCGTGTAACTTACAATCCCCTTGCTCCTTACCCAACTCTTCCATGAACATGCTCATCCATAAAATTTCCTTACTTGCCTCAGTCGCTGCAATATATTCTGCATCTGTAGTAGATAGGGAAACTACTTTCTGTAACTTTGAGATCCAACTCACCACCACACCACCAACTATAAACACATATCCAGTAGTGCTCCTGCTATCCACATTTCCTGCCATATCTGAATCCACAAATCCCTGTAAAGTATAATCTGACCCTCCAAAGCACACAGTGCCTAATAGTGGTCCCTCTCAAGTACCTGAGAATCCATTGGACTGCCTTCCAGTGTGCTTTACTCAGATTTTCCATATACCTGCTAACAACTCCCACTGCTTGGGAAATTTCTGGCTTGGTACAAACCATGGCATACATAAGGCTCCCAACTGCTGAAGAATAAGGAACACGTGCCATATAATGTTTTTCCTCTTGTGTTGTTGGGTATTGCTCCTTACTTAGTCTAAAATGCCCAGCCAAAGGTGTACTAACTGGTTTTGCATTCTGCATCTGAAACCTTTCTAACACCTTTTCTACATAGTCATCCTGAGACAACACCAATTTCTTATTTATTTTGTCCCTCTTTATTTGCATACAAAGGATTTTATTTGTTGCACCCCAATCCTTCATTTCAAATGTTTGTGCAAGGTTTTCCTTAAGCTTTGCAATTTCCTGCATATTATACCCTGCTACAAGCATATCGTCTACATATAATAGAAGAATAATGTATCTCCCACTATCAAACCATTTAAATTATACACAATGATTTGATTGACATTTAGTAAAACTATGCTCATGCATGAAACTAACGAACTTTAGATACCATTGTCGGGGAGCTTTCTTGAGCCCATATAGGCTCTTCTTCAATCTACAAACCAATTTATCCTTACCCTTCACCTCAAATCGAAGTGGTTACTGGATATAAATCTCCTCCTGCAAGTCACCATGCAGAAATTCCGTCTTGAAATCAAGTTTCTCTAAGTGTAAATCTTCAACAACAACTAAACTTAATACAGTACGAATAGAAGACATCTTTAAAATAGGGGAGAAAATTTCATAAAAATCGATACCTTTCTTTTGTTCATACCCCTTCACTATAAGCCTTGCTTTGTTCCTTTTCCATCTACCTTCTTCTTCTTTCACATAGTAGACCCATTTATTATTTAGTACTCTCTTCCCAGCCGACAATTTGACTAAATCCCATGTTTGGTTCTTCTCCAGGGAGTCCATTTCCTCCTTCATTCCATGTTCCCACTCCTTAGTGGACTCCACCTACATTACTTCATCAAATCTCTATGGCTCACCACTATCTGTCACTAACAAATAATACAAAGCAGGGGAAAATCTTTCTAGAGGTCTACTAATATGTTGTGACCTTCTTACCAAATATGGGGATGTCACGAGATAATTATTTTCTTGGTTCTCATTTTCTTGAATTTCTGACAGAGGTGACGATGTAGACTCTGGCTATCGTTCTCAACCTACAAAACTGTCAACCTTGGTACCTGTAGGTGGATATTTTCCATCCAAGAGTTCATTTTTAGGAGCTATATCCTCAACCAAATCTTCCTTGGGCTTTTTGTCATCCTGTACTTGATCCCTGTACATTCTATTTTCATGCCAAATAACATGACTCCTAATTATCTTAGATTCATCTATATCCCAAAACTAAAATCCATAATCACCATTGGAGCCATAGCCTATGAATGTATAATGTTTGGATTTTGAATCCAATTTCTTCCTATTTTCATTATTAACATGCAAAAATTCCTCTGAACCAAATACTCTTAAAAATGAAAGGTCTACCTCTTTCCCAGTCTAGAATTCCTTAGGAATTCCTCCATCTAATGCACTTGAAGGCCCATGGTTTATTAAATACACAACAGTATCTACGGCCTCTGCCCAAAACTGAAGAGGCATCCCCGTATGCAATCTCATTGACCGTGCATGATCCATTATTGTTCTATTCATCCTCTCACTAACACCATTTTGTTGTGAAGTCCTGGGAACTGTTTTCTCTCTACGAATCCCATTCGAGGAAAAATAATCATCAAATTTCTTACTGCAATACTCACCACCATTATTAGATCTCAAACATTTCAATTTAAAACCACATTCATTCTCAGCAAGTGCTTTCCATTTCTTAAATGTATCAAAGACATCAGACTTACGCTTAATGCAATATACCCATACCTTCCTTGTGGAATCATCTATGAATGTGACATAGTACAAAGAACCACCAAGAAATGCAACATGGGCCAGCCCCCACACATCTGTATGAACTAGCTCCAACTTTTACTCTTTCTTGGTATTCCTTGCCTTGAGAAATCTAACTCTTTTCTATTTCCCAAAATTGCAATGCTCACAAAACTCTAAGTCCAATTGCTTCAGACATGAAATCTTACTTTTTCATGTAGAATTTTCATGCCCTTCTCACTCATATGTCCCAATCTTCTGTGCCACATGCTGGCATCCTTATCTAAAGTAGACAATATGGTAGAAGAATTAGATATACAAGTAGATAAATAAAGAGTGCCTACTTTCTTATCCCATGCCACAACCAGGGCACCCTTGGAAACCTTCCAAGAATCTGAAGTTAATGTGACTGTGTAACCTTCACCACCTAACTATCCTGCAGAGATGAGATTTCTCCTGAGACTAGGCACATGCCTCACATCTCTCAATATCCACGTAGTTCTGTTCTGCAATTTCAGGTGTACATTTCCCTTCCTGACAATGTTGCACGACTCATCATCGCCTAAGTAAACCTGTCCAAAATTTCCCTGTATGTACTCTTTAAAATAGCCCTTATCAGGGGTTGCATGGAAATACGCACTTGAATCTATTACCCAAGATTCTACTCTAGTATCAAGAGAAAGTATAAGAGCATCCTGAAAAATATTACTTGTCAGATTTTCCCCTTTAATACCTTCAGGCTAGTTTTCTTTGTTTCCTTTGAGCCAACAATCCTTTTTAGCATGTCCTCTCTTTCAAAAATTCCAACAAATAATGCCTCTACTCCTAGATTTGGATATGCCAATATTCGATTTAGATCTCCCACGGGCTTTACTCTTTGATTTCTCTTTGCTCCTCCCTCTACTCTCCATATTCAACACATTTCCAGAAGAGGAATTTTCCCCTGTACTTTTCCTATGTATTTCCTCATTTAAGATGACACTTACTATGTATCTTCAAATTTAAGAGAAGTAGATGATGTATTACTAACTTCCATTACTAAGTTGTCCCAACTTTCTGGTAAATAACATAGGAATAATAATGCTCTAACCTCCTCATCAAATGGGATTTTAACTGAATCTAATTGATTTACAATAGTGTGGAAATCATTAAGATGGTTAGATACAGATCCACCCTCTTGCATTTTTAGATTAAACAATATTTTCATCAAATAAACTTTATTGGATGCACTAGGTGTTTCATATAAATTAGTTAGAGTTTTCATCAACTCTACCGTACTCTTCTCCTGTGAGATATTTGAAGCTATGGACGATGCTAGACTCAATCGAATTGCATCGAGAGCCTTCCTGTCCAAAAAATTCCATTCATCATTAGACATGAATGGGGGATTCACTCCTACACCTCCCAATGGTAGGTATAGATCCTTTTGATATAGGTAATCTTCCACCTGCATTTTCCATAGTTGGTAATTTTGGTCGTTAAACTTCTCAACTCTAAACTTACTCTCCTCTGCCATTTCCGCTTCTCCCACTCAAACAGAAATCCCTCTGTGAGTATACTGTCAACAAATAAATCTCAAATGTGCTCTGATACTAGTTGTTAGAATTATATTAGTTGTAAAGATAAACAAACATGCAATGAATAAAGTGGGAAACATAAAAATAGAAATAATATGCAATAAAACAGAGACACAAATTTAACGTGGTTCACCCAAAATGGGCTACGTCCACCAGAAATAGCCAATCCTTTTATTCATTCCACCAAAAATCTCTTACAGTGCATCAACTGCAACAATGAACCTCATACATTTGACCCTTTAAAGATATACATGTTTATATCATTTCGGGAAAAAACATAGAAAGCCACCCGTTAGATCTGTGACCTAATAAAGAGCGGTCCAGATTTCACAATGCATAAATACATATTAAATGTGGTAGGCGGGGGCACTTACCCTCGTAGCCCCCCACCGGGGTGCACAGCCCTAGGTCCTCGCAAAGGGGGCAAAGCCCCCCCCCCCTTTCAACCTTTGTCGTAATTAGGCTCCACAACCAACAGCTATCGGGCTCCACAACCAACAACTATCTGGCTCCACAACCAACATGACATTGACATATCATTTCTCTCGTGAAATTTTGGAATTCACGTTACCAATGAATTCCACTCAAGTTTATATTTTATTCATAATTTAAATCTAGTTACCATCATCCACCGTGATCTGAATCCTGACAACATTTTTCTAGACAAAATCTATGTAAGTAAGATAAGTGACTTGAATCAAGCTTAATTTTTTCCTAAATATTTTCTTAGAGAAAAATTTATAAAAGGAACATTTTCCTACATGGATATAGACTACTTGAGAATGGTCTAATTCACTCATAAATAAGTTTTTTATAGCCTTTGAATCATTATTCTCCAGCTTCTTAAGAGGAAAATGGCTCTTGGAATTGTCGACATAGTGGAACGAGCACCAGGAAAATAGAAAAACTCTATAATTTGGCGGATCCTTCCACTAAGAAATGGCTCTTCGAGTACGCTATTTTCCTTTCTTATCTTTTCATGGATTTTAAAAAAATAGATAGAGGGAACAAACCCATACTTCATCCCATTTTGATGACCATTTTGGATAAGCTTTGAATTTTTGTAGGAAACTTCAGATGACCTGCAAAGAAAGGCCACTTTTTGTAGGTTTATCTTCCTCAATAAGTTTCATATAATACATCATCAACGACCAATGAAAAGCTAAATGCATCACCATCAATAACATCTTTGAAAAATTTCATATTTTGCTTGTTTCACTCTAGTTTGAAAAAATGCCTATTACCTGTTAGAGATCAAATTTTCTCCCATACCCGAATCATGAAGATCCAGGGCTTCAAGGAATCATGGGACTATCTCCAAGTTGTGGGACTTGCACCTGAGATATACCTTAGGATAAGGTTGGATTGCTCTATTTGATCCTAATGTTAAAACTACACCTAAGGAATGAAATACAACTATCTAAAGATGCATGAAAAGTGGAAATACTAAGCTAAGGGAGTGATAGAACCATAAAGAAAGGGGAGATACACTCTCATATGACTGAGAATAGGAGATAAGTATGACAAGAATGGGTAGACATGAGAGCCACAGTAAAAAAAAACATTCAAACTCTCATACTCATGGAGTACAATAGAAATAAATCCCTACAAAGAGAGAAAACATGCAAAACACACAAAAATTGTAATAGAGAGACAAGAAGATGCAATAAACACAGGTTAGGGAAGAGAATAGCCAGATTACAGAGACTTTATCACTTCAAGAGGATGTGAATTCCATTACAATGGAGGTGGGAGGTAAAAAGCGGGATGTAAAATTTTCCTTGTAATGATCCAAATCTGAGGACTAGCAACTGAAAATATTAATGCACTACTCTAAATAATTACATTGCATTCCAAGCGGGGTACATCCTTTACAAATGGACATTAGCTTAAATTATATATAAAAAAGAGGAGAGAGAGGAGGGAAACTAGAGGGAAAGTCAGATTCAAGGCTGTAACCACCAATAATATGCATTTAATGCCTATAAAAAACATGTAACTTTGTCAAATCAATTCCCCAATGTCAAATTGTTTGTAGAAGAAGGAAAGAGACCACACTTCATTAAATATGGGTGGTTGAGTCACCTGTATCTACACATTAATGTCTTAAATCATTTTCCCCTTCTTTCACATGTAAAATCCCATCAAAATATGATATTCAAGATCTTAAAAAGATCTTAAAATGTGGCACAGATCAAGATATTTCCTACGAGGACCAACCACACATGATTTTAAGCTACAAGTCAAAAGATATGTTTGTTTGAAGATCTAAAATGTAAGAGCAACATGTCAGACATGTGACATCACTTTATTGGTCATGGATATTTGAGGGTTGACTAAAAACACTTGGATCTCCACCAGGTGTTAATGTTTTATTCACTATAAGGATTTGATCATAGTTGCCACCCTGTTATTTTCCATTGAAAATGAAATTTTATTGCTAAGTCCTCAGAGTTGGAAATGTGTCACAATTTGATTGGCGTGGGGGTTGATGTCTGAGGTACATGCACGTAAGTTGGGAGAAAGAGGTCAAGGTTGTACAAAAGGATGCAAGGATGCAAAAGAAGTTTGTAATTGCGCAAGAAGATGTATAGGGATTGGGGAGAGAAGTGCATGCTTGCAATAACATGCATACGTGTAGAATAGGTTTGAAGGCCCACCAACGAAATGTGCATACTTGGGGGTAGAAATGGAGTGCAATCAAGCATGCCAAGAAGAAAGGGGAAGAGTGTGATGAAAGGTACATAAAATTAATTGCGTAAAGATAAGTGAATACATGAGTGTCCAAGAGTGTACATGAGGTAGTGTGTGATACTCAAGGAGGAAAATACATGCACGCAAAAGGCATATCGAGGACTTACAAATATGCAAGGAAAACCTACCGGTGCGTGTGAGTGTATGCATAACAACTAGGATATAAGAATCAAGGGTGTAAAGGAAGCATGCTTGTAAAAAGAAAATGTGGGAATGTAAGAGCATGTAAAACATGCACATAATAAAGTGAAGACAAGGAAAAGAAACAAGGAGAGAAAAAGAGGGCGCGTGAAAGTACTGCAACCATGATGATTTCCCAAAGGGGAATAAAGAAGCGCATGCAGCCTCAAAACATGATACTAAAGAGAATGTAACTGCAAGTTTCCAAAATAGCCTAGGGGGTTATTTTGGGTAACAGATCGGTGAATTTAAAGTATATTTTTCTGTTTAAATATGAATATCAGTAGCCTTGGAGAACCCATTAGGTATGGATTCATCTTGAAAACTAGAAATTTTGATCTGTAACTTGAAGAATTTACCCCTGAAGCCGAAATAAAGGCGAAGCACTACTTGGACTCTGTATTTACCACTAAAATTATATGAACATGTGCAAGAAAATGTTAGATGCTAGTCCCCAATGTGATAATGCCTGTAAACTGATATGAACGATGCCATGAAACATGTCCTGTACAGAAACCTTCATGAAACACAACGAAACATAAACTGTCATCCCAAAAGAACCAAGAAAGTGTGTGCAAGAGTGTGCGAGCTAAAGGAAACCTATACTACTAATAAAACACTACACATGACACAAAATTGGAAGAATTGAAACTACTCTACTATATACAAGATGCAATGGAACACCTTAATGGAATTTCTTAATATAAATCCCATTAGTTGGGATTTGTAATGTATTTTCATCATGATCACACAACTTGAAGGATTTGGGTTCCTTGTTAGCATTAATGATATATGGACCACTCCAAAGTTTGTATAACTTTGATTGTCACTTTGGTTGAGCTCTGTCAGCATCCCATTTCAAGACTAGATCACCCATTCCAAAAGTTTGAGCTCCAGCCTTCCTATATTACCACTCTTTGGTTGATTTCTAATTCTACTCTTGTGTTATCATGACATAATTTATTAATTCTTCAAGTTAAACTAGATTTTTCATTCTAATTTCTCTTTGATTTGTGCCCTCAAATTCCAGCTTTTGGTCCAACTCTAATGAAGGAAAATTAAGTGATAAACGAAGCCCAATTTCTTTACCATAAATAGTTTTGTAAGGAGAAGTGACAATTGTCTTCTTCACTGTTATCCTATCAGTAGAGAGCGCACACAAGAGCTTCATATGCCAGTGCCTATTTTTGATATCCATTTTCCTTTTCATGATACTAATTAGGTTTTTGTTAGTAGATTCTTCCAAACCATTACTTAGGGGGTAGTAGTTGGAAGAAGTATTCAAATAGATCCCAAGTTAAAGAGCCCAATTAGAAATTTTGGATCTAAGAAAAGCCTTTTCATTATCATAAATGATGGGTTAAGGGATCCTAAACCTTGTCACAATGCCCTCAAGGAAGTCAATAATGACTTATCTAGTTGCTTCCTTATGTGCCACAACTTCTATCCACTTGGTAAAGTAATATGTTGTTAAAACCCACTTGTGACCAACACTTGATGGAGGATTGATCATGCTAATGAAATAAATACCCAATTACATAAACAACTAATCTACTTGAATTAGATGTAGCAGAAGGGCAAACAACTTATTTTTACCACCGAAGAAAGTAAAATCCTTGCTATTTTTGACCCACTTGTGTACATCAACAAACAGTGTAGGCAAAAAATATCCTGCGTCGATGGTTTTCATTGTTTTTACTTTGAGAGATAAGTGTTCACTAGAAAAACCATCATGGAATTATTCCAATATCTTGTTGACATGCATGCATTAGATATATATTAGCTATAATCCAATAATGTTCCTTTTGAAGAGAATTCCATCAGTCAATTCATAAGAAATGGACTGCAACCTCAAATGTCTTCTTTTTAATTTGTTTAGGCCGGGAGGATATGTACTAGTAGATGGAAATGTGACTATATCTTTAGACAAGCTATGAGCATGACAGTTCCTCCTCCATAAAGAAAGAGTTTCCATGATCATTCTATGCAACCAAATTAAGTTTTTTACGAATTGCTCTCCCTCTTACCAAAATTTTGGCTTTGATAGTCACATCATACTCCATATTTTGGTCACCCATCTGGTTCTTTCCTCACTAATTTCTACTCCCATAATGAAGTCTCTCACACTCAAGTGTGAAGCTATAACTTTTACATGATAGGTGGCAAGCATACCCTTGATATTCTTCAGTATGCACATAATGGAAAAGACTTGTTTATCAACGTGAATATATTTCAATTAATAATCCTTTAGTGTTTGAATGAAGAAGGCCAATGTCTTCTCCAAACCTCAATCATTTTGTCATGCCGAAACAACAACAATGATATCTTCTCCTTATGTATATAGGATAAAATCTTTGGCATAGTCAGAGTTGATGAGAGTAGGATCCTAAGTAATTTCTTTCTTGATCTCGGAAAAGCTCTATTTTACTTTTCTTTTCCATTTGAAAATTGAATCCATATTTAACATTTGAGTGACAGGCCTAACCCATCATGTAAAATTAGGAATTAATTTTCTAACAAAATTGATCTTTCTAAGGAATTATTGCAAGGATTGTTTACGATTTGTAAAAGAAAAGGACAAGATAGATGAAATTATTTTTGGATCAATGGCAATACCATCCTTTGAAACAATGTGACTGTTATCCAAAATTCACCCCCTAAGGTAATTTTGATAACTTTTATAATTTTTTAAGGCTTGACCAAGAAGAAATGGTTCAGTGCCCAAAATCAGGTTTTAAGGGATCCCTTGCCTTTTCTGTAACTCCCCTACCAAAAGAAAAATCCAATGAGTTAGTGAAAATTTGCAAAAATTTGAAAAAATGAAGTCAAGGGCCTATTTTAGTGCAAATCAGGGTTGAGGGCTGCGAATAGAACCAATGCAGATTGTACTAGGGTTCGTCGTACCTAGTTCGGATCTAATTAGCAAAGGAGGTAATGAATTGTGACTAAGTTGGCTTCCGAAATCCCAGGACGCACAGTTTCATTCAGGCCACCAGTTCCATGCATTACCAAAGTCACCAATCAACGAAGGAGATCAATACAAATGTGACAAAATTAGAATATTTTATCCCACGCAGTCCACGGGATAGTTGGGACGAAAGTTCGAGCGAGCCCCGAAAAACTGAAATAGCCACAACTAGTGGAGTGTGGAGATGGCAGAGGTCAACGATGGATGTGCGGGGACAGAAAAGCCCATATCGGGAGACACAGAGAAAGGAGGCCCTCAAAGTCTAAGTACCGTGGGGACGTGATTTCCCTAAAAACATGCAATACAAAGGGAAAGTGGAACCCCCGACCCCCGAACTTCAATCGATAATAACTTTTGACTTAGAACTCTAATTTTCACAAAATTTGAATTTTCAGAAAGGGAACCATACAAATATAAATACTAGAGGCTTAAAAAATTTGAATCTTAGCATATAAATTAATGGTAATTACTATAACTCAGAATTTTCAGGTTTTGAGCTCAATATTTTGACCAAACAGAGGGAAGTTTTGAAACTCTAAAAGATCAAACAAGAAAGTACAAACCATTCATTCTTAAGGAAAGAGTTTCAACAGTTCATGAACAATGCAGAATTAAAGAAACCATCCATTTCTCTTCCACGTCCTTCGAAGATTTTTCACAAGTTTTCAAAAGGGATCAAGGGTTGAACAAAAAATCACAAGTTCGAGCCAATTTTTAAAAATCCTAAAATGGCAGAATAACATAGCAAAATAACGGCGACCTAGGATGAGTTTTGATCTCAGTATGACATAAAAAAACAATGGAAATGTAAAATATTTGAAGTATCAGTGTTTTTAAACAAGAAATAATCAATAAAGAACTGTTTGTAGAGATAAATGACTGAAATCTCACCTTATTATAGTTTGAATCCGTTCAGAGCTCGAAGAACAAACAATGGTGGCCACTTCATTCAAAACTTCACAGAGATCTCAAAAGGAGTTAAAAAATACAGAGAACAGAAAGTATTCAAACACATAGCTTTTCAGTTGCAAGAATAACACAAAATTAAACTCAGGAGACTAAAAATGCAAGGAAATGAATAGAAGACCATCAACAATGGTGGCCATGCACCACCAAAATTTCACAGAGCTCGAAAAAGAGCGAAGTGATACAATTGCAAAATATTCAACCTCACAGAGTAATAACGAGATTAGAAATACATGGATTCGAGCTTCAAATATCAGAAATGGCAGTTTGGAGTAAGATCTGCATGGCTTCGTCATTTAGGAGAGAAAAATCAAAATGAATAAATGACAAGCTCAATGAGGTTTTACCCAAACATAACTTCCCAAGTTAATGAATCGACCATCCTAGATTGACAATACAAGATCAACGGTGAATAATACAAACCCTCAATCCAACCTGAGTTAACAATATACAGTGAGGATCAATAGTTCATATTCAACATAATATAAATCACCAAATTCATCACCAAATTCATATCAGGATCAACGGTTTATATTCATCACCAAATTCAACGTAATATAAATGGAATCCAGAGCACCACAGTACCAATATCAATAGTTCTAATCAACACTGTACATGATTGACGACCACGATCAGATTGACCTTTTCAAAGTAAACTCTGGTGCAACCCCTTAACTCCACCATAGTTCAAAATTTTCACACGTGTCAAGCCTTTTAAAAAAACTAATGTGATCAAGGTTAGCAACATTCCACCGACATAACCAAGGGTTGATGGCTCGTGAAAAGGGGGACACAATTATCTAACAAATTATAGTCCACAAACTGTATAATTACCGAATGTTTCAGGTCAACATTGCCACCAGATTCCCAATCACAGCTAAGTCATCATAGTCAAATCATCAAGGGGAGGTGATCAACCTTTCAACGACTATTTCAAAAGGGTCCAATAACAATATTATTTGCCATGATAAGTCAAACGAAGGGGTTGTTTGTTATTAGTTGTTGATCTAAGTTTATACCTTGGACTATGATAAGTTAAATGATTATTCAATCAAGTGTATATACACAATGTAGTCAAAAGGAAGGGGGCTACCACATGATGGAGGGGAATGAAAATTATTCCAAGGTATATGCCAAGGTGAAGCTGGAGGGGGGCCGTAACAATATAACCAATGAGATTATTATTGCAAATAATAATGCATGCCCATGTGCAAATGAAAGGAAATCAATGATATATATGCTAAGGAAAAAAATACACTTTACCTCAATATTTGATAACTTACCTTATTATTTGCAAAAAGGAGTATTATTGTTGCACACGCACAAATCATACCAGAAGAGAAAGAATGATTAATTTAATCATATCGTCAAACAATTCAAGTAACACTTTCAAAAGAAGACAAAGGTTGAGCATGTACACAATGTCAACATCAGAAGCATACATGATGGTAATAAAGCACTAATTTCCTTATTTTTCATACAAGGGGATATTATTTTCTTCAACACATGGACAAGTGGTCCCCCTAGAATGGAGTTGAATAATTTTTTCTAATTATTGAAGATTAAAGGTATTATTTTTGCACAGAATGTATTTTTACATGTTTTCACAAGAGGACATAAGAAATATAAAGCCAAATTACCCTTGCAAGTGAGTGAATACACAAGTACTACATCGGGGATTAAATATGATTATTTAATCAAACAACAAGAAGACCAAGTTGCATGCACATTGGAGATGACTTGAAAAAAAATAAGATCTTTTATTGGCTAAATTCTATTCACCCAAGTATATTAATTACATTAAAAATAGAACAATCAACTACACTTTGACTAGAGTGTATTCTTGTAACTAAGGCTATTAATATTTCATTGTAATCAATATGTCTATTTTTATTCCTTTATTTATTCATGATAAAGGGGTAAAATTGGCATGCATGGGCGAGTACAGACTGTAGTCTATTTTTAGGAGGGGTTGGGTGAAGTATTATGCTATATATTGTGTGCATTAGCAAGGCACAAGGACTTTTTGGACACAGGAATGCTAAAGCATATTTTTGCCAGTTTTTACCTTGAATGAGAACCAGTTATTGTCTTTCCAATTATTTTCAGTGGTGTGTATCTTTAGATTAATTCTTGTGAATGTCGATTCCCTGATTAATTATCTTACCTTGCTGCAAATTTGGTACTTTCTTTTAGTCTTAGTGTGGAAGTTAATTTTGTGTTGTTGTGATTTATCCCTCAACACACAAGTGTTTTCCTTAGGATTAAGCTGAAAAACCATTTGTTCGTGCATCTGTAACATGTTTTCTCAGTTTTATTGTGCATGTAATTAGTCAAATCCCTCAATAAATTTTTTGTATCACCCCATTTCAATTTAGTTACATCAATATTTTACCCTCAAAACCCTAAAAAAAATTAGTTTAGGATACATCAATAAGGAACCGACCTTGATAACGAAGACTCACCTCAAAAATAGGTATACCCACAGACCTGAGGTGTTTCCATTGTATCTATGGAAGTGAGAAATAAGACAAGATTAGAACTGCTGTTATCATCTATCAACAAGGGTGCACTTCTGAGAGATAACAATTGTCATTAATGAAAAAGGGGGAGATTGTTGGCCATTGTGGGTTAGTGTTGTCATTGATGTAAAAGAGTGTCATGGTATGGTATGAGTCTCTATTAGGTGTCAAACATGAAGGTTGATTGGTAGTGTCAAGATTTGATGAATTCTAGAAGGTCCCACTGCATGGTCTAGTGAGCTGAGTCATTATATGAGCTCTTTTAAGGTGATTGGTAGATGTCTTAAGGTCAAACATGGTTGGTATGATGTTTCATGGGTGTCCATGGGTCTTTATTAAGTCAACAAGGTCATTTTAGTGTTAAGTTATTATAGGATTTTTTCTAGCCATAGAACATGGAGATTAAGGTAGAGAATTTAGAAATGGAGCTGATTAGTCATGTCTAAGAATGTACAGAGTGTTTTAGCAATGTACCTGACATTTTTTTGGTAAGTTTCAAGTCAGAAATTAGAGGTATGATGCATATATTGGGTACTTGGGAAGCTAGAAGTGAGAATCAAACATGTAAACACATGTAAATTGATGTGGTTGGAGGGTTTGGGGATTATTTGAGATATGAGGTGATTATGGATAGGTATAATATATTTTCATGATGCTTCATGCCAAATTTCAAGTCATTTTGAAGAATATAATTTTGAAGTCATGCAAGTTTTGACAAACCCATGTAAGTTGCCGTGTGTTTTTAGAGAAAATGTTGACCTTCTGATGCTCGTTGTGAACTATTTGATTTGCATGGGGACCTAAGATATTTTTCATAACTTCCCTAAGTTATTTACGCATATTTTAAAAAAATATGGTATTTTTATCGTAACATTTTTGTGAACGATCGTTAAGAAGGTAAAGAGATCTAAAACCCTAGTTAAACCCTAGCTATTCGAAACTTGCAAAAAAGTATGTATATCAGCCCAGTTTTGATTGTTAGGGAAAAATTGAGGATTTTATGTTGTAGAAGACTCTTCTCTATTTCTAGAAAGGTATGATAGAACATGTAGTGATATGTGGGCCCAACTTTTAAAGATTGTTTCCAAAGAATTTCTCTTTGTGAAAAATTTCTCCAAATGAGGTACAATCTAAATTGGAATTTATGATAGCTCAGGATTTTTTATCAATCTTAATGAAGGTTTCAGGTCATGGTGATGCTGAAAAAGTGAAAAATTTGCCCTATGTGTGTTGACCGGTCAAAGTCCAGTTAAAACGAGTCTTTAGTAAAATGGACATTTCAGGAGCTACATGAGGAGTTAAAAGGTGATTAAAGTTGTGTTGGAAACATAATTTATATAATTTTTAGAGATATAAGGTTTGATTCATGATTATTATTTTTGATATGGTTTTAAGATCAATTTGTGGACAAGTATATTTTTGACTATCTAGGAAAGAACTATTCTTGTGGAAGAATTGAGTTGTTTGGAGCATGAGATGGATTAGGTGATGCTTTATATCACTTAGAATGTTAAGATGATGAATTTTAAATATAATTAATACATTTTTAGCTCTTGGAATTGACATAAAGAGTGTTTATCATCCGAGTTTAGAAAACATTGTTTTGGTTAGCTTGAATTGGTGAAGGCAAAATTGGTTGTGGTATGAACAGGTGATCGTTTCTTGAACTATATATATTTTTAGGAGTGTTTTTCAAAAAAATTAATTTCCCTAGAGTGGTCAAATGCCATATTTCAGGTGTTCTTGGGTGATTTTGAGGCCTAAAGAGGAAATCATGTTGTTGAAAACAACTGTTTGTTAAAGGTAATGATCCAATGGGCCCATTAAATGAAATAATATGATTGGTTAATGTAGATTGAAACCATGGTTAATGTATAAATGATATATTAGTCATGTTTTATAAATATGAGATATTTACTAAGCATGTTTTGGAATGAGGATATTTTTCTCATTCAAATGGCAATGTTTTGAGGATTATTGGTGCATGAAAAGTGGTTTTTGGATAGGCCGACCTATATGGGTCAAATATGAATGTTGTGATAATTTTTTTAGATTTTTTAAAGATATATGGGTTGAATTGGTTGTGAGGGGCCGAACTCTATTGGTTTCAAATCAAGAGAAGCATATAAAAACAAGGTTTTGAACTGTTTTTGAACTAGAGAGAGATTTCTCTAGGAGGGACTACGTGCGACTTAGAGGAGAGTGTTTTACAGGTATGTGTAAATAATTTTAAGTCTTAGGAAGATCATGATAGGTTGAATAATGAGTGAAAAAATGAGAGTAAGATATTAGAGCTAAGAGAAGTTGTTAGATTAGATATTTACCTTAGCTCATGTTCACCTAAGTACTTTGTTTACCTTTATTATATTTATTCTCACCCACTTATGTGTGTGGATATTTATTTTATCTTATTTAGGTATTAGGAATATATTTTATAGTTGTAATGCATAGTTCTTTCCTTTATCTATGGTATTGAATAGATCTTTGATGACTAGCTCTTTCCTAAATCTATGGTCCTGACTAGTTATTTGATGACTACTTATTTCCTTGATTTATGGCTTGAACTACGACCTTGACTGATTCTTAGATTGATTTTCCTTGCCTATATAAGAAAGTCTCATTCTCATCAAGTATTTCATTGAATTCCATAATAATATATGATATTGCTGCTCATTTGTTTGCAAAGGTTATTGTAAAGTTATTTTCGCAAATTATTTTCATCTTATTGAGCATGATGTTTAATTGGCATCTGAGTTCTTTTTGGCTTGGTAAGATATGTTTATTATTCCTTTTATGGTATTAGAGAGGAGATTATTGTTGACGTCTATTTGTAAGTTTCATTTTGTAAACAAGGTTTTTTTATATTCATATTTTATTAGTATTTTGTTGTTGCGTACCTTTATATGCAAAACAGATATCCTTAGCCTCAAGTCATATGGTATGGTCATATGAGGGTTTGAGCTTTTGATTCCGGTGCTTAACTCCAACCCCCTTTGATTTTATTTATGTGGTGAAGGAAAAAGCATTTTATTTTGTTTAAGTGACAACTAAAATAAATAGTAAAACATAAAATTGAAAAACATCTATCTTTTGATTGGTAACTCGGATTTGAATTCAATTTTTTTAATTCTTGTTCCATTGGAACTGTTTATTTTGAGAAACATATTATAATTATAAAGTGTCATATTGTAACAAACACTCAATTATAAAGTGCCAAAATCTTGGGGGACCTTATTGCATTGTTTGGTTCTTGTATTTTTTGGTGATTTTTGAGAATATCTTCTTTATCTACTTCTGCATTAGATCATGTTGAGACATTAAAAACAAATAATTACCACACATAGAAACCAAGAATGGAAAAAATAATTAAATGGAAAGGATTATGGGCTTTAACTTCTTCAGAAAAACCAGTGTTCACTAGAGAATATGAGAAATTTCGGTACCAACGCAAATTTGATGAGTGTATGGGTTTGATAGGACCTTATATAAGTGACAGTATTTTGTTTAATTTGGAAAATGTGACTCTCCTTTCAAAATACGAGGGTTTATTTGGTATGGTGGATCACATGAGAACCATGCAACTTGAAATTTAGATCACCTCTTTAAATCTTGAAGATTTTCCATCAATTATAGACTATCTTACCAAGTTTAATAATTTTTTCACACAATTGAAGAGGAGTGGAAGAGATAAGAAAGATGAAGAGTATGTTTACTTAATTCTATCCAAGTTGAGAGGACAATTCCAAATATTTGATTCTACCTTTTTCTCTAGCATTGATTCCTTAGGTGACACATTCTAAATTCCTAACTTAGAAACATTTTGTTAGAGACTTACTAGGGAAGAATTCGAATTATCTAACCTTGAGTCTTCCACCTCTCAAATGAAAATAGTTACATCTAATCATAAGGGAAAGGGAAATCTAAAAATTAAAACAAAATCTACCCCTTTTCCATCTCAAAGTGCTCCTAAACCAAAAGAAAATAACTCTAAACCCAAGGAGTTCTAAATTCAATAACAAGTCTAGCCTTTCATGCTCTTTTGTGTGGGTATTGATCATGAAGGACATAGGTGCTATAAGTGAATGTAAGCCTTAGAGGATGCAGTCAAGAAACACAAAATTTTTATCTCTAGTCCACCTCCTTATAATCAACATGACAAAGCACTTAATGTTTTTGGGAGATCTCAGTCACAACTTGCAGATAGATAGGTAATATATTCTGGTGCTTCTCATCCCATGACTTTTTCCAACGAGTATTTTGTATCTCTAGGTTTGAGTTATACTTCTGAAATTAAGGTTGGAGATTCTTCCTTTATTTTTGTTAAAGGTTACATGCACCTTGATGGTGGTAGTATCTAGGATGCATTATATGTTCCTAACATAACTCCAAATTTTCTTTATGTATATCAAATTTTCAATTTGCTCAACGAAAAAACATGACTTTTACACCATATCGTGCATAAGTAGGAATTTTTTTGGATCCTCATTCACTTGTTTCTCAAGGTATTGTTGATCATGGTTCTAGATTATATCACTTTGAGGGATTTTATGACACTTTATCTAGAGGGAAATGATTTTTTTCTCTATAGGTACATGATTAGGTCCCCATGAAGGAATACACTCTTTACATCCATCTAGTGTACTTCCCATATATTCACGGAAAGGATGGCGAGGGTCATTCAAATGGAAGTCATATCCACAATAGAAACAAAGGTCTCTGAATAATCAACCCCAACCACCACCTAAATTTCATCCACTTAATAATGATCATAAGAGAAACATTTAGCTACAAGTCATGCTTTAAACTTCTCAACATCTCCATCGACACCATAATTCATTTGGTAAATCAACTTACAACAAACAATTTTCTTTTTTCGAAGAGGGTTGCGATCCCAAGTATCAATCTTCATGAGTGAGGAATACTCCTCATCTATGGAAAAATCCCACTCATGAATTATAGAAGCCTCCCAGAAAGACTGAGGGTTATAAGAATAGGCGAAGAAAGCATGGGATTTGAAAAACTCTAAATGAGTCTATCTCTCATCTGAAGGATCCCCCATCCATTCTCAAACACTCTGTAATGTATTCCTAGCCTAATGAGAACCCGAAGGAGATTCAAACTCAAAATATTTAGATTCTTCACTCAAGTGAGAAAGGAAAAATCCCTCATCATCACTACTATCAGAATAAAAAGAGTCTGAACCATGAGGAGCAGGAGGAGCATGAGGAGGAGGCTCAACAACAACATCATCAGAAAAATAAGAATTATAGAGCAGAAAAAAGATGTTAGCGGGTTGTAGAAGTAGAAGTTGAAGATGAATCATAAAAATTCACACTTCTCTCAATATAAAGATGATGTATAGTAGGGTCAAAAATATATAGCCCTTAATTCCATCAGAATACCCTATAAAGATACAAGGTATGGAATTTGGTTCTAAGGCCTTGCGTATCTTTTTGGGAATGCTGGCCATAACATTAGATCTAAAGAGACGAAATTTTTTAACATCAAGTTTGCATCTAAACCGATCTTAAAAGTGTGTTATCCCTTTTATTTCCTTTTGTGGAACATGATTATGAATGTAACAAATGTAATTCACAACTTTTACCTAATATTACGGAGGAAGGGATTGAGAGTGAACCATACAAGTGGCATTCTCCTGAAGCGTTTAGTTATTTCTTTCCAAAACTCCATTTTACAAAGGGCTGTAAGTAACTATACATTGAAAAGTAATTGCTTTGGTGGTATAAAAATATTTGAACCTATTTCTCACATATTCACCTCCATTGTCAACAGTTGACCGATTTCTTCAGCCAATCAATGCACACCACGTGTCATTGTGTGTCAGAGTGATCTGTATAATTTTTGACAACCATAACTTCTGACAACCATAACTTCTGCTACAGTGCTCAGATTCCTGCATTCCTAGGCTCATTTGAAAGTTTCTGAGATTAGCTACATGTTGGAATTTTCAAAATCATATTTAGGTGGTATTTGGTAAGTGGAAAATATGGAAATGTATTTTCGATCATCAATGCACACATCTAATCGACCTCAACCACCAGATTTCATAAGATATTTTCTTCTTCCTTATTCTACATGCCAAATAGACATGGGGGAGCGCATATGATAGCCATGTAGGTAGTTTTGTAGGCATTTATCACTTTCTGTTTGTGGTTGTGATTTTGAATATGATTTTCTCTCTTTCTTTTCTCTCCTTCTATAAATAACATAGTTCTAATTTGTAAAAAGGATCCCTCTCTGTTGTAATGGCACCATGCTAAAATGGTGGCCG
Organism: Taxus chinensis; assembly: GCA_019776745.2. Taxonomy (NCBI): domain Eukaryota; kingdom Viridiplantae; phylum Streptophyta; class Pinopsida; order Cupressales; family Taxaceae; genus Taxus; species Taxus chinensis. Next base: position 650,190,723 of record CM034151.1, read on the forward strand.
AATTCCCATGGGTCTTAGACCTTGGCATGGGCTTTGCAATGTATTCTTGCCTCATGTCATGATGCTGTGCCCCTTAAACAATCAAATTGTGTTTTTTGGAGTTCTTATATTCCCTCTATTGTTTTTTATTGCATCTCGCCTTGTTATTTGTGTTTTTTGGCATGCTATGCTTACTCCTATGCTTGCAGTCTCTATGTTCATGTGTTGTGCATGCTTGATGGTTGATTACGCTTGTTTATTTTTGGCACGCTCCGTATGCCATCTCTTTCATTTCCAATCATAGAGAGAGATCGACCCTTTCACTGGTGCTATCGCATTTCTTAGCTCGTGATTTTCCCTTTCTCCACATCCTTTTATCCTTTGTCCCTTGGCATGTTTAGTTTAGGATTTGCTTTTAGCATTAGGAGTAGTAGTAGTGTTAGAGGTAGGTAGAGAAACTAGTCTTTTCTAGAGATCTGTCTCAAACGTGCAAGGTCCCACAACTTTGAAACAATTCTATTGTTGTCTCAAACAACTAGGTTCTCCACAATCTGAGATGCGGGTGCACGTTTGGATGACCAAAAGTTTCTAAAGGTCAACTACAATGATGAAGCTATGCAGAGAAATATTTGGTAGGCCAGAAGAAAAAAGAACTAGGAAGACCCAAACCAAATAAAGAAAAGAAAAAGGGAACCACAAGAGGAAAAAATGGAGAACCTATTGTCCTCGTTGCACCAAATTTATTGGAGGCACAAAGGAGAAAAACAATCCTTGAATTGTTGCCAAAGATAGAATTGAGAGAAGAAAAATAAAGGAAGAGAAGTTACAACTTGAAAAGGCCACACGACTGAGAAGTGGAAGTGAAGCTAGACAAAATGAAAAAAGAAAAAAGAGGGAAATCAATGTTTCCCCTTATTTTCCTTCTTCAAGCGCACTACTTGCCACTTAACTCGCGAAATCATCTCTTAAATAATATGATTGTATTCGGATAAGTCCCAAGGGATTGGAGACATGCATATCCATATCGAGAATATGGGCACCATCCTTATCTAAGTAAGAGTGATAATATTCATGAGGTCACTTTATTCTAGGAGAAGGCCTCTCTAAGAGGGAGGGATTACCAATGGATTTCTTACCTCCATGGAATGTGTAATATTTGATTGTGTTGCAGGTTGTTGATCTTCTAAGTCAGAAATCATGAGAGATTGGTCGCGTAGAGACTCCATGGATCCCTATACCCCCACGCAATAAGGATATCAAATACTCTCTTATCTTCTTTGATGTCACTACAATCAGTAGGTTTTAGTGCACTTGAACAATTTTTCTGCCCATGCTGATAGAGCTCAAAAAGTAAATTTTTAGAAAAAGGAACAATGCAATAATGATTTAAAATGTCAAGAATATTTAAAACTTCTATGATTTTGAAGTCGATAGGGAGACCATAGGTGGGGGCGTTCAACCTTGGGAACGTGGGAGTGTGGCGAACAATAATGATACGGTTGAAAAGATTTGAGTCCCAACCTCATCGGAGAGAGAGAATATGTAACACTAGGAGTGTGAATAATGAGAAATTAAGAAGTTTAGATCACCATTAATAAAGTCGAGCAACCAAAGATGATGCAATTCAACAAACAAAAGCAGGGTCACCAAATTTCCATGTTGCACCATTTTTGGCTATTGAGGATGTTATCCAAGAAAGAGTCAAACAAGGTGTGATCAAAGCATTTAACACCTTTTTCGACAAGGTAATTATGTTCCCTATAAATTTTCTAAAAGATGACTTCAGTAAAATCTTTTCTTCATAGCTCTGATATCCCAAATGATGTTACTGATGGTCCAGGTGGGGGGATTGATATATTTTAGAATATTGATGAGATTTAGCGAGTCACTCTTAATGATGATCTTGGTTGGGCTTGAGGACCTGACCAATTTCATATCTTTGAGGAAGGCTAAAGATTTTGATTTATGGTTATTGCTGAAACCTAAAGATGCAACAAAAACCACTAAGAGATTACCTTGATGGTTCTTCATAACACCTGCACAACTTAAAGGACCATGATTCCTTATAGAGGCACCATCTAAATTTAATTTATTCCACCCCTTAGGAGAAGCGTTTAAGCATGTAGTAGCTCCAACAACATCATATTTTTGTGGTGCAAGAGTTGGGAGATCATTTTACTAGTTAATATTTCCAAGGAGATCAATCTTGGAGTTACCTAATCTGTATTGTGAAGAGTAAATTTTTTTAAAAAGAGAGGATTATAGAGTTGGATACTATGCCCTCTTTGCTAGCAGATATTTCCAAGTCAAAGTGAGGACCGAGTTTTGGAAGGGTGAGGACCCTTTTCTGAAGGTACCCTTTATACAGCCCGAAAAAGTCCATAGGATTCCAAATTTGTTGAGGATATAAGACCATATTCTAGAAGTGAAAGTAAACTTGACAAAAAGATGCTATGAGTCTTCAACATTTTTAGTAGAATCTGTAATGATAAGGGAGAGAGTAACCTCTTCATTGAAAAATAACACTAGTAAGTCTAAACGAGCCAGGTGAACATGTCAATCTTGGGGATGACATGAGTAGGCCAAAAGTGCTTGAGAGATATATCATTTGTGATAAAAAAAAAGTGAGTTGTATTCTTAGTTAATAGAAAAGGATCCAGAAGAGGTCCAAGGCCTAATAATATTATCAATAGAGGGGGATACACCAATACAAGGTAGATAGTAGCAACTCAAAGGAGTCAACTAATCTAGCTTGATTGCGATCCCAACCTTTCCATTTAGGCAATCTCCATTTCGGAGGAGAGGAAAATTTGTCGATGGATTTGATAGTCGGAGTGCCTACCAGGTGGATTAGATTAGGAATGATAGGGAGCTAGGTAGGTTCCTTTGAAAGTGGATAGTTCAAGATCCACTAGTAATTCCAGATTTAATTTTATCACCATCTCCTAGGTACCATTTGACACCTTTACAAACCTACAACGGATAATAGAGCTCCATATAGCCAATCCAAGGGGAAGTTGGTTGTTAGAGAGGAAATCAGAGTAGATTCTCAAGTACTTGTCCCTCAAGAGAGTGGCCCATGAAGTAATAGATCATGTGGCCAAGGCCCAGCCTATTTTTACAAGAAAAGCTTTATTTATATTACTAATTCTTCTCAGACCAAGGGTTCCCATTCTTTTTGGTTTACAAACCGATTCCCAAGCTACAAGGTGAGTTCTTTTTTTTTCTCTTCCAAACCCGACCAAAGGAATCATTTATGAATTTGTTCAATTTTTAAGGCCACCAATGAGGGAATTTTTAATAAAGTGATATTATATATTGGCATACATTAGAGGGTGGATTTAACAAGTTGAAGTTTACCATCTTGTCTTAGGAAATAACCCTTATAATCAATGAGTTTCCTTTCAAATATGTCCAACATAGAATTCTAAAGCCCCTTAACCTATTTTCCTTTGAAGAGAGGAAGACCCCGATAGGAAAAAATATCGATAATTCTGACGCCTAGGGGAGTGTTGAGGAAGTTGATGTAGCACTTGGCCAAATTACCCTTTTGATATAATATATTAATCATAAGATTTTTTTTGCAAAAAATATAGTATATATCAAAATATAGTTTGTTAATATTTTTTTTTGGAAAAGGGTAAAAATGGGGTTCTTGAAAATACTTGCATCCTTTTACAGAAGGACTTAAAGGCCAACTAGAATGATGAAGCAGTGCAGATAAACATCTCGTAGACCAAAAGAACAGAGGACAAAAAAAGGCTCAAACCAACCAAAGAAAATAAAAAATGGAACAACAAGAGGAAAAAGAGGATCATCTACTGTACAAGTTGAACAACAATATTGGAGCCACAAAGGAGAAAAAACAACCCCATAATTATTGCAAAAGATACAACTGAAAGAAGAAAAAGAAAGGAAGGGGAGATGCAACTTGAAAATTCCACAAGACTGAGAAGTGGAAGTGAAGCTGGGAAAAATTGATAAAAAGGACAAAAATAAGGAAATCAATGTTTCCCCTAATTTCCCTTCTTAGGGTGTGCGCACTATTTGGTATTTATCCTATGAAATCATCTCAGAAATAAGAGGATTGTATTCAGATAAGTCCCAAGGGAGAGGAGCCATGTGACTCCTTATCAAGAAGATGGACACCATGCTTATCCGAGTTAAAGTGATTGGATTCATGAGGTCACTTTATTCTAGGAGAAGGACTCTCTAACGTTGTATTTTCACAGTCACTAATTTGAGTATAGCTTATATCCCCCATATTGAGGGGTATCCTATCTGGAAAACCCTTGCTAAGGTATATTTCTACGCAAATTCTCAAAAAAGTATGCAAACCACTCCACAACCTCTTGTTGTCTTCTTTGATGTACTGTCATATAAGGTTTCAGATATCCTCCATTGCAAAGAAAAAGTGAAGGGGAAAATTAGGAAATCTCACCCAAATTGGAACATGAGTGTTAGAGAAGATATTCAGATGAAAATATTGAGACCATGGAGTAGTGAAAAGACTTGTTGATCCCCAAAACCAAGGAACCTTTTCAATAACCATCTGAAAATCCTCCAGTTCATTGAAGAAGACAACAAAAAATCCTCTGTCACAAAGGAAGTATTTACAAATTTATGTCCACAAGGTATGAATCCACTGAATCAAAGCATTAGCTAACGGCCAAGAACCATTAAATTTACAGATAATCCCCTTGTCATTTTAAGTCTTGAATAAGTTCGAGAGATTCTTCATTATTAATCTCCAAGGTAGGGGATCTAGCAGTCTACTCAAATATGTAAGCGGGGGAGGAGCAACAAAAGTCTTCGTGGAAGAGGCATTTTTAAAAAGAGCCTCTTTGAAGGGTGCATAAACTCTCTCTTTAGATCCCCTATCATCCGACCCGCCATGAAAATCATGGAATCTCGTCCAATCCCGTAGGAGGAAAGCAGAGAATCGTTCTTTGAGCTAACTATTTTCTACTTATCCTATTGAATCACATCCAATCCCATAGTAAAAAATAGGGAAATCAATGTTTACCCTTATTTGAGCCCACTATTTGCCACTTATCATGTGAAATCATCTTTTAAATAAGAGGATTGTGTTTAGATAAGTCCCAAGGGAGTGGAGACAGGTAAAACCATGTGTTTAAGAGGATGGGCACGTTCCATATGCCCTCTATTCCTGTTCCCTCTCATTGATGTATCGTAGAATATAGAGTTCGACCCTTATAAAATATGAAAATCTATACTGCTTTCTTAGCTCAGGATTTTCCCTTTCATGCACATCCTTTTAGTCCCTTTTCAAAATATGGCATTTCTAGTCTAGGATTTTAATATCAGCATTAGGAGTAGCAATGTAGGTTAATATGTAGGTAGAGGAAATGGCCTTATTATAGATAATCCATGATGATAAAATGTGTAAGGTTGTACAACTTAAAAAATGTATTTCCATTGTTGTCTCAATATGTTAACTATGTTCTCGGTCTGAGACGTAGGTGCACGTTTGGACCACCAACAGTTTCTATAAGGCCATTATACAATGAAGAAGCAGTGTAGAGACTATTATTTTTTTTAGTAAGCCAAAATTCTTTTGACAAAGCTATGGGTGTTTGAGGGTCTTCAAACATAATTAAAAAGAAATTAATAGTTTCTACAGGGAACTTAGCAATGAAAAATAAAAAAAGATAAGACCATGTTTCCTTGAATTTCATCCATGGGCGCTAATTGGAGGCTACCAAAGAGAGAAGGAAAATAGTCCCTAGAATTGTTGTAAAGTGCTCCTTTATACTTTTTTTCTGAGAGAAGAAAAAGAAAGGAAGAGGAGTTTAACCTGAAAAGGCCACTAAGATCTGCAATCTAGTAGGATCCAGTGAAGGGTGTTGGAAAAATGGTAAAAAATGTTCTTAAAGAGGAAAACCAATGTTTCCCCTTGAATTTTCATATTCAAGTCGCACTACTTCACTTCACCTATCGCCTGACTTAATCTTCTTGTCCGAATGAATTTCAAACATATGTGATTCATGGAGATGATAGATTCTCGACTTGCTAAAGTCAAATTGAGACCACCAAGAGCATGTCACACTGATTTGACTAGCGTGTGTAGCAAAAGCCAGTGTGGCAAAAATAAAATTAGCTATAGAAGACTGATAGTAATGTGAAGGTTAGCGACTCCATATGAATTATTCAATGGATATGAAACCTGTGATCAGGGATGACGTCGATAGAAAATAACGAAGATGGAATGGAACACGCATTAATAGGCACATGATGGATCAAAACTAGAGTTATTGATATGGATACATCCGATAGAAGTATTGAATTGTGAGAAATGATTAGAAGAGAGATGTAGGAGGCACCATTGTTTAATATGTATGATTAGCTAAGGAATCAGATTGGTGTTCTTTAACGTGTTTTGGAATTGTATTGTTACTAGATTTTGAGATGCTGCATGATTTTTGTTGCTAGGTGCAAAAGTGGTAGATTCCAAGAAAGAGTCAAATTTCTCACTGTCGATCAGATCTTGAATGAGAATACGAAGTTTGAAACAACAATTTGATAGAAATGTCATTACGCATTGATGCATTCCTTTCCCAATGGAATTTTCGAAAGTCATGAATTCACTAACCTCTTTGACTTCATGGATCTGATATCTTGAATGATGTTACGGATGGTCAAAAGTGGTGGTAATGATGTACTTTTGATAAGTATGTGGAAGTTGAGATATGTGGAGGGAGAGTTAACTCTTAATGTATCTACACCTAGGTTTGGCTTGATGACCTGGCTTAAATGTTGATTTACTTTGAAAAAGTTTGGAAGTTCCACTCTATGGTTATCTGCTTGATATTTAGAGCTGTAACCTATACCACTAAGAGCTTAGTTTCATGAATCTTTAGATACATATGACATATTTGATTGAAGGACTGGAGATGTCCCTCTAAAGAGAACACATCTACATTGGAAAGGTGGTAATAGGATTTAAATGAATAAGTCCCAATTCTCAAAGTCGTGCAATGACCTCTTGACATCTTATAGCTAATTTGTCTTGGGGCGAGAGTTGCAGAGAAATGTAATACCAGCTAAGTGTTGCAAATTAGATCCTTGTCTTAGAGTTGTGCTAAGTCTGAGTGTATGAAGAGTTTAGGATTTCCAGATGTTGATAGAGAAGATAGAGTGAGAAACAGTATCAGCTAGATGCATAGAAGATATGTTGCCAGTGGACATCAAATAATTGCCCGAAGATCTAGAATGGTGAAGAGCATTGGCTAAGAGATGTCCTTTATAGATCCTGACAAAGTCCATAGACATATCACAAAATTGCTGAGGATATAAGATCTCTATTCTGGAAGTCAAGCATGCCCATTGACATATGGGAAGCTAGGGAGTTGGCAACATTTTTTAGTAGAAGTTGCAAGCGAGTAAGTGGAGATGAGTATGGGCATGATTTTAGAATAACGACCAGTCATAATGTGGCAATCCAAATATGGAGAAGCGCAGATGAACATAGTCAATGTTGGGGATCGACATGAGTATTACACTTGAAGATGCTTGGTAGAGTAGATAGACAAATTTGTGATAGACTAATGGAAGAGACTTACGCTGAGTTACATAAGAAACAAGGGGTGGAGTGAGAATGAGGTTTATGGGCTAGGATATTTTTATCAAAAAATATAGGAGGATAGACCAGTATGCAGGGTAGATAGTGGTAACTCTAAAGATGTCAACTAATCTAACTTGATAATAGATCAGAAGCATTAAGCATGTTATGTTGGTGGCTTCCATCACGGAATAGAATAAAATCTCTAAATCTTGTTAACAACCAGAGTGCTTACCAGGAAAATTAGATGAATCATGATAGGGAGCTATTTGAGATGAGATTCAATGAAATTTGTCATAAGATTGAGATCCATTAGTGATTCCAAAAGTCCTAAAAGGAAGGAGCATCTCCCATGCACCATTTGACGGGGTCTCCAAAAATGATTAAGCTAAAATTGTAAATTAGCTAGCCCATACCTTTGAGTGTTATTGTTTAGTCCTAAAATGATTGGGGTGTGGAAGTCACAGATAATAAACACCACACTGTAATTACTTTTAATATCTTGGTTGCTGACCCTAATTGCAAGGAAACTTGGGTAAGAATCCTTAGGTGAATCGCAGAAACCTTTTGACCAATAATAAAAAACAGAGTTTGAATAATTTGGAACATACGTAAAGCTTTGACTATTGCAATCGAATCTCAGAAAAATGCAGATATTACTTTAATAGGTTGGACAAGAGTGACCAAAATTGGGCAGGGGTGCCCATGGCGCTACAGACTGGAGATTGTGTCGCCTGGGTCTACCAAAAAAATCCTCAGAGGTCCCAAATTTTCTTAGATCGTAAGGTTGTGTCACTGGTCAGAATAAAAGGCCATTCAATGTGATCGGTTTGGATTTGCACTAAGATCAATTTTGAAATATCATTGTAAACCTATAATGAAGAATGAAGCCCAATAAAACCCTTCGCAGATTGACTATCAAGATCCTAAAAAAGAAAGTATGCAACCTGATGAGTCATATTGTCTTCTCGGGTAGTCACAATGGTGAACTTGTGTTGTGCACTGCACTACACGTTCAGACCCAATGTGGTTGCTCGGTAAGTGTGTAAGAATTGTTCCATAAGAGGCTCTTGTGCATGACAGCACATCCATAGCGAGCAATAACCTCCGGATGTAGAAACTTTAAGAGCAGATGTAATGTGTGAAATAGAGTAGATGAAACCCCTCTTATGAAATGTGCTCTAGAGATACTAGCCCTTGTAAAACTGAAACATGACTGGTGCTAGATGAAATACAATGGAGCTCTGTATAATTCGCTATGATGTATTGAACAATCCAGGTACTTAGATTTATTGTCGGCAAGCCACGACAGAGTTGCATAAAGCTCTTCTAAAGAAAGAGGAGAATTGTATTGAGCTCGATAATTAGGAGAAAGCTTGGTAAGAAACATCTCGATACATTGTTGTAAATGATAAAGCTCTGCTCATTAGTAGGCTATTGAGCTTAGAATACTAACTAATAGTGTTCCTCAAAGGCGTTAGTGATCTCAAGAAAATTTGTGAGTCATTTCTCAACAACTTGAATGGCTTTGATCTGGTAATGAGCATGTTTGACCACAAAGGGATGTGAAAAATTATTTAGATGCTTTGTCTCCCACCTTGAGCTAGTGCATCTTCGATCAAATTTACGTGCCATAAGTCAAATGAGATTCCATTAGATTGAGATTTTGCCAAATACCAACAATCTATAATTGAATAGGGGTGTCAAAAGGATTGGATTCTAGGATAAAAAATATCCTTTCAAATTTTTTGTGAAGAGTTGAGTCTATCTCGTTTATGTACTCGAGAAACCTACTTCCAAACTGTCACAGGAATCAAGTGGTGCAATGAATCATCACTTCACACCCACTCATTATAGCTGGTGGAAAAATGCGTACATGGTGCCATGTTCAAAATTTTATCAATAAGCAGGACCACTCTCGGGTGACTCAACAAGGAGACATTAAGAAGGAAGATGAGACTTTGAACGAATCCTCGCTCCAAATAATCGTAAATGAGGTTGAAAAAAAATACATCTGACAACATAGTTACAGGGGAGAGGCCTTGCGTGTCAAAATAAAAAATATGTTGTTGAGAGAGAATTACACAATGTAGCCTTTTAAAAACCCGATTGCATCCTTCTCAAATATTGGTCCAATTATACCAAACATGAGACCTAGATTCATGTCATTGTTTGAGAAAAAGATCATAAAGCCCCGCAAGAATTTTATATAAATACCAAGCCCCACTCTCGCAAAGACACTAATGCATTGGGAGGGTGCTAATTTTGTCATCTTAATGATTTATCATATCAAAGTCGACACACACATGCTAATCAAATAAAGGTAAGTTATCACCTAACCATATTTTTAATGGTGTTCTTTCAAAGCCATCAATAGAAGCATAAAAATTTAAAATACCAAAAGAAACATCGTTAATCACTATAATCACCCACATAGTCCGATTTGAAGGATTATGGCTCAAGGAGGTGATTAAGGATGAGAATTTAAAGGAAATGGAAATATAAGTTCCATGTTTTCCATCAATGTATTGAGTATGAAAATGCAAAAAGTAGGAGCAATACAAGTAATATTCTCAAGAAAAAAACCAAATATCTTAATTTCCTGTAAATAAATAATATCAAGGTAGCTGAATCGCTAGTAGGATAAACAAACAAAATATTTAGATGTATTTCTATAAGACCCATGACATTCCAAGATATAAAATTTATGAAAATTGAGGCATATCAAACTCCCCTTTCCCATCTGGCACACCCCTTTGATCCAACAATTACAAAATTATTAGCAAGCGAGATCTAGTCTGTGGATTAGAATCATGAGCTAGGGTTGTTGAGCTAGATATGTGATCTCCATCAATCGTGGTAGTATAAAAATCAGAGATCAGACATCTTCAGGTTGTTGAGTTAATGTTTGGTCATCCTAAGGGGTTGTAGCCTCTTTCTGTTGTGGGTGATCCACTAAGTTAGGGGTTGGTGGTCCTTGTAGTGTTGGCGCTCTAATAAATTATGGGTTGGTGCTCCTCGTGAAATTGTTTCTTCACTAAATTTCTTTTTTGTGAGTAATATCAACAAATTTTCAGTGTGGTTTCATTGCCTTGAGGGTTTCCCACATATATTTGGTGTTCTTGTGTAATATCTTGTTCTTTTTCTTGTGCATGGTGTATTCAATGCTTAAGTAAACACACATATGGTTGAATAATTATTTTATTGGTAATAAATGGTTTAAAGTTTCAATAGACTGATTCACCTTACCCCCTCTTAGTCTCTTGTGCTTCTAAAAATTGGTATTAGAGAAGGTCCTTGAGAAGCGAGTATAATCACTTGGAGGAGATCCTAGAAGCACAAATGAGTAAGTTAGCTTATCTTTGGACAAGAAAGTTTGAGATTGTTGTGTCTTTGGTTTTGGGATTGCACGAGACAATGATTGAAATGGAGAAAAATCATGATCTTGTTATCAGGATTTTGGACTCACAGGTTGATAGTGTGTCCAAAGCCCTAAAGGAGAAAGAAGGAACCTTTTCTAAGTATGAAGAGAGGTTAAAGTCTTTGGAATCTGATTTATAGGATGCTTCTAACAGGTTAAAAATGTATGAAAGGCTTGAGAAGATCTCCAAGGCACTTTATGAGTGTTTAGAAGGTCAAAGAGCCACATATGAAAAAACAAGCCTAGGGTTTCAAGGAAAGATTGACGATGAGGCTGATCCAAGAAGGTCTAACTACATTAAACAACATATTACAATGAGGTATAGATAATCATTTAATGGATATTGCTATGTTTGTCATGATTTTGGTCATAGAGCTAGATATTATAAATGAAGGTCTCAAAGGGATGATATAGGCCTTGTCAAAGGTGAATGCTACTCATGTTGTGAGTATGGGCATAAAGCGAAAGATTTTCGATGGAATCTTGATGTGTTTGAATCAAGAAGGAATATGGATAATTTTGTATATCATAGGTGTCATAAACAAGGACACATTGCTAGATTTTGTGGAACATCAAGAGTTGTTAGCAGGTCTCAAACATCAAGTGGAAGGGTTTTCAGGAGAAAAATTTGTTTCATGAATGGGTCCAAGGTTGTTATGACAGATCTGAAGAACCAGAAGGATAATGCTAGTGCTACTAAGATGGAAAACAAGGTTCTCAAGCCTAAATCAAGTCGAGGAAGAACCTGTCTACATAAAAATTATATATTTTCTCATACTCCTTTATTTATATTATATACTATATGTCATTTATGATAATTATAGGCGATACTTAATAAATTATATATATAATAAAATTGGAGATTCAAATAGAATAAAATATGATGTAATAAATATTGTATAATATCTTATTATTATTCATATATATTATGTAATATAAATCTTAATATTATTTATGTAATCTAATTTAATATGACTTATTATAATATTACAAAAGAATATATTGTATATAATACATATTTTAATTTTTTTATATAATATATAATAAAATTGGAGATTTATTTAAATATAATAATATTAAATTATATGACATATTAGAACATTACAAAAGAATATAGTATATATAGTGATATATTATATGTAATACATATTTTAATTTTTTATCATATATATATATATTAAAATTGGAGATTTATATAAAATAAAATATGATGTAATAAATATAATAATATTAAATTAAAATTTATTAAGTTTAACCAATAAGTATTATTAATGATGTATATAGTATAAATAATCGAGTATGGGAAAATACATTATTTATAAAATATAAAAATATATATAATATCATAATATTATAAAAAAATTCACAATAATTTAATGCATATCAAAATATAATTCGTAGAATATATTTTAATATAATATGAGTAATATAACATATATTAATGTATTTTAATAAATATATTAAATATTATTATAAATAATGGGGAATAAGAAAATATATAATTTATTCAATATAAAAAAGTGTTTACTATTGTATAATATGTAATTTAATTCAATATAACAATTTTATAATACTATAAATGAATATGTTGTATATACTATTATTATTGTATATTATTAATAGTAAATAATATAAATTTTTAACTAACATATGTGAGAAAATATATAAATAATTAAATATTATAATATATAATATTATATGGAAACATCCCCCCACACACACATAATTAAGGTATATTATAATTGTTTTATTAAGATGTAATTTAATATAATATAATAATATTCATTAATTATAGTATATAATATAAGCTATAATCAATAGAACATGATAAAAGAAATAATTTAATAATAATAATAATAATTCATTGAAAAACATAATTATGTATGTAATATATATTTTTCGTTTTTTATAAATCAATAATATAATCTATTATTATTTATAATTATTTTGTATATGTTTTTTAATGATATATATTATGTCAAGAATAAAAGATATAATATATAGAATAAAAAGATATAATGTGTTTCAAAGGTACATAAATTAGATAATCATCTATAATACAATAAATCATATTAACATAACATTATACTATATAATGTTTTAAAACATTATATATAACATGTGACATTATTAATAATATTAAGTAGTATTAATTATTATAGTAATAATATATAAATTAATTAAATATACTATAATATAATATAGTAATACACTAAATGATTATAATATATTAAATTATTAATAATATAAACTAACAATATATAAATTAGGTATGTAATGCCTCGTGGGCATCGGCCTCCACTGCCACCATGGCCTCCTCCCAACCACCCGGCCTGCAAATTTGACCAGCGTCTTGTCTGTCCTTGCGTGAGGTCTGAGCAGAGTCACATTTTTCTTCAACATGATCTGTTCTTGATTCTCTTTGAATGCGAGCAGGTGGAGTGTGGACGCGTTTTCTTCCTTGGACCGCGTGTGGTGGTTGGGGGGTGTCTTTCCTGGTTGCGTGGGCATTTTTGCTTCCACCTGGCACGTTTTTTTTTCTCTGCCTAGGTTGCTGCGTGAGCCTGGTTTGAAATGGGTGTGGTTCGCAAAAATTGTGCTGTACAGGCGGAATCCGTGGGCGTAGAACCGAACTTCTCCTGGGGGTGCCGTGAGGAAGCATTTGACTGTATGCAGTAGCTACACGGTAGAGGAGTAAACTTATCTCAGAAAACCAGTGGCCTCCATTGAGAGTAGGTGCGACAGCAGCTGCAGGGTGAGCCCAAGAACCGTTGGTGCCGAACTTGACGTTCTGGTTGCACGCGACCACAGTCGTGATCAGTTGTTGCAAAATCTTGCAGCTGTAATGGAAGGATGAGATAAAGTTTTAATTGAGCTGTCTTGCCCTTTCATTATGGGAATTCGCTTCTGTCCAGGTGGTGGAACTAGCATGGAAGAAGCTCGGTCGAACCTTGAGGCAAGTCTTGCAGGCGAGGCTGAGAGTGCTGTTTCACTGTTGTTTCTAGTGCTGCTTCACTACTGTGTCACTGCGTTCACTGTGGTTATAGATGAAGCTACAAGCTAGGGAAGTAGACGTGTTACCTCCATTTTCCTTGGGAGCTGTAAGGTGTGTTCTTGTTGGGGATCCTCCAACAACTGCTTTTTCAGGGTTGTCCTTTTTAGCTGCTGCATTGAAGCGATCTAGTGGCTAGTCAGCCTTATTGAGGATGCTAAGTCTAGGGACTGTTTTATGGATATGGAGTCTGTACCAAGAGATTTTTTTTTGGGTTTTAAAGCCATCTTCTTTTGCTTCGTCTCAAACCAGGGCTTCTCCTATTATGAGAGCACCAAGGTTAGGATATCGATGAAGGATAGAGGAATTAAAAAGGAACTTGGATGCAGTTGGTTTAAAGGCAATAAAATGGTGCATGCTTTTGTGTAGGTGGCAGATCACACCCTTGGGCACAGGAGATCTATGCAATGTTGGAGAAAATATCTTGGGAGATGAAGGTAGCAGGATATTTTTCAGACTCAGATCATGTACTGAGGTTTGTATCTCCAAAATCGGTTATGTGATAGTGAGAGCATTACCAGCAGACCTGGCAAAAAATTATTGCAAGGATTCTCTTTTGGGACTTTACTTGTTTTCTTGTTGTCTTTCGATGTAACTCATGGAAGAGAACCTCATAGAGGCCGACCTATTTCATATCAGATTATTCATGAAACACAATTTTCTTTTCAATCATTTGAGCTGCTTCAACGAGTCACCAAGTTGATAGGCATAAAGGTCTCTGTTGGTTTTGTCGCACCTTGCAAGCTACAGCTGAAATGTTTTGCTGAACAAGTAACACACTTGATATTTTGTGGCAGCTTCTTCACAGGTGAAAATACATTTGGTTTGCTTTCTCGGAGAGGTCATGGGTTTTGACAACGAGAGTATCATAAATATACAATCACTCCCTGGAGAATATTTTGTCCAGTTAGTAGGCAGCGTGTTTACCCTAATGAGGCTGTGCAAACCCAATGTACACATCCTTTCTGCAAGCCTTGCCTAACTTATGTGCTGAGTACTACTAGGGCCTGCCCTTATGACGGGTATTTGGTTACTGATATAGATTCGAAGGCAGTGCAAGAGGCAAATCCGGTTTTGGCTGATGCTATAGGCCATGTGACAGTTCATTGCCTACACCACAAGAGCGGCTGCACTTGGCAAGGGCCTCTTTCAGAGAGTATAGCTCATGGTAATGGTTACCAGTATGGTTCATTCCCTGTTGTATGTAATAGATGTGGCACCCAGTTTGTTCACCGACAAGGAAAAGAGCATGGCCGTTAATAGAGTTTGGACCTTCGGCAGGCCGAGGAAGAGAAGTTGCGTTGGTTGGGTTGCTGTTGCAGGCCCTGTCCATCTTGTTATCGACTGCGGGAGCTTATCAGGCACGATATTCTCTATACCATTGATTCTTATGCTGTTATTTAACTGATTCATTAAATAACTCTACTCTTCTTATAAATGTCTCGTGTGATGGTATGTTGTTTGGTTTCCACTTCCCTTGCTCGTTTGTATTCCTGTTTGGCGTTAGAAATGATTGCGCTGGTTGAAGCCTTTATATTCTTTTCTGGGTTTTAATAAATATTAGTTGGGTGAACTTTGTTCTTAAGACTAATAAAAAAAAAGAGGTGAGGGTCCTGTAATGAAAATTCCCGAGTTCTTTGTGTTGGGATTTGAATGTTTTATCCAACATTGTCGTTGGACTCAACCTTATAGTTCATGCTTTGTTCTCATTCTTGTTTCGGTTCGAGATCTGTAGTTCTAGTTTATGTTGGGTATTTGCGAAATAGTGATTGAGTACTGCGAGTGCATTGTGTATAGGTAAATGATGCTATTCCTGCCTCTATCCTTTTCTTTTAGTTGTTTTATTTTCTAGTAACCCTTCCCGGTTGGCTTGGTGTGTGCTTAGCTTGACTGATTATCGAATTGAGCCAAGTTGATATTACTCTCAACTAGGTTAGTTGCTTTTGTTATTTTTAAATCGCTCGAAGAAATACTTTTATTATTCAAGCGTCATGGTTGATCTTCATAATTTGATATCAATTCATGTTCACCATTTGGAGATTGTTTTCTTTGGAATTCACCTTCTCTCCCTTGGTGACTGTTGTTTGTTTTGAGGAATGTAGCTGATCCTACGGAATGTCTTCTTAAGACGTTACTCACATTTCTTTTGGATAGCTTAAAATGTCAGAGGAAATACTCTTTTTCGTACCTTGATTTTGCTTCACACATGTTGGAGGATACGAGATCTACTGGATCAATGTTGAGGAAGTTTTCAAATCTTAAAATTGGGATGTTGGTTTTATGCATAAGAAATTACCCTACGTTTTGCTCCGTAAAGATGTTTAAATTTCATTCTCCTGTGACTTAGAGGTTGGTGTGTTTGGAAACTCATTGGTTGACTGGTTTTTGTGATGATCATTGTGATACGACCTCCTTGCTGTCATTGTAGTAGAATGGTTATGTGTTGACCAGAAAGGTTTAAGTCAACTTGTTGTTGATGAAAGATCCTTTGGAAGCTATGTATCCTGTGTTGTGTTCTTGTGAATGATTGAGTAACCCTCTTTTAAGATTTATAATGGTTATGTTTGGTCTTGCCAAGTTTGTCCTTTTTCTTAAGACATTCTCTTGATTAGAAGAAAGTTTAATAGAAGGATTGTTAGGATAGGATGTAACCCATACGAGGTCATTTGTGCGTTTCATCCCTTTTCTGTCCAATTTATTTATTCTGTACTGACATAAAATTAACTGTTATAGGCACATCATCTTAATATTAATAAGTCATGTTGGTTTAGATATTCTCATGTCGATTGATTGTTTGGGATCTTCCAGTGGCATAGTGAATCCTTGGCTTGGTGAACTAACTTAAACAAATAGGGACAGATCACGTTTGAAATTAATTCTCTTCCTGTAATTGTTTTTGTTTCAAAATGTTATCTTGTTAATGACGGTCATTATTGTGATATGGGTGAAATTCACTAGGATGTTTATTAACTTCTCCTATGTGAAAACAAAATTAAATAGAGTTAGTGCCATCCCTTTTATATAGACATTTTATGCTTTTGGACAGTGCTTTAATTGCTCTTGTTTAGACTCTTGAATTATTGTTTTCTTCTCCAACGGTACTTTTCTTCCTTGAAACAGTTAGATAACAACATAATGTCTTAATGTTATAGCTTTTATCGTGCTCAGTTCTTGCGAACTGACATGTGCTAACAAATGTGCAGGAGGATTTCCTGAGTAGAAAAGAAAAAAAAGAGAGAGAAAAAGAATCACGTGTAGAAAGTGGATTCCAGCCTTCTTAGGAACTGCTGTTGTACGAATGTTTTTCTTTTGCTTTACAGCATTGGTATGGAAATTGCGGAGACTATCTAGAAGGCATTGCGTTATAAGTTTGTATTGCTCTCATGTAGGTTGTTGTTATCGTTTGAAAGTCAATTTGAGAAATACTTTTGTCAATAAGATTAAATGAACTTGTTTTGACATGCGTATCCTTTGTTGAATTCTCACTTTTCAGAATATGATTTATCCTTGAATTGTCAAACCTAATTATAATTATCTAAACTTGAATCAACTTACATCACTTTGGTTACCTTTGGTCATGTGTCATTTGGTAGAGGACTATGTTTGAACCTAGCAAAAGAAAACAAGAGAAACAAATATACCTTGTGATCCCACATAAACTAATCAACAATCTCTTATTGTGGTAAATCCTCAGAATGGTCTTAAGGTGAAATCAATGTTTGAACTCTTGGAAGATAATAAGATTATAATAAATAGAAGGAACTTGACTAAGGAACTCTTCGACCTATCTTGCCCATTGAAAAAGTAAACAATATACTTATGTCTATCTCTTCAAGTGAAGCCCAAGTGAAACCTTAACAATTCTGGTTAGTCTCTTGCCCAATAAAAATCCTTTTTAACCACTAATAAGATCTTAATGAAGAATCCAAGTCTTAGACAGTCATGTATTGTAAAAATAAAATAAAATAAAAATATGACCGCTTAAAAGGGGTAAAACATATATGTTTAATAGCACAACGTTGAAAACAGTTTGATGAAGTTAAGAGCCTTGATAAACTAACTGCCTCCTAACCAATGAACCAGTTAATCAAGTTAATGAAGCAACCTCTTATCATCCAATAATTGATTTACACTGTTTTTTAACATTATCAAGGTAGGGGAAAATTCATCAAAGGAGACATGACTTTCAGATTATCCTATTATGATTCCTCTGCGAAAAGTAAAGAATGTAAAAAAAACACTTACAGCTAAAAAATGATTCTAAAGAAACCTTCTGTGGGAAGACCTTGTTTGTAAAATTTCATACTTTAGATGAACCATTGTGTCCTAAGTGTGTGCCTCATGTTTATCTGTAACCAATGTGGGTCCGTGTTGTGGAAAGCATGTCTTTAGTTGATTGTATTCCCTAGAGAACTTGTGTAGTGTCGTATTATCTTCAAGTAAGTCAAAAAAAAAGTTATCCTGTATTTCATTGTGTTGTCCTTGTGTTGGTTTTTTTGGTGCGTTACAAGGTAATTGTTTATAAAGACAGAAACTAAAGTATTGATAGGTAATTGTTGAATCACTCCAACTATGTAGTTTTAGTGTTAGTTGTTTTAGGTATTTTTGGCTTTGATTTGATGGAACTTTTGGCATTTTAGGGCGTGACTTTTTTATCCGTCTTAATGTATGATTAATGTTGTACATCCTTGTAATTAATATAAAAAATGTATTTTTCAATTAAAATTCCATATATATTATTAATAATATAAATAATATACTTAATACCAAAATATATCATTAATAATTTATTAGGTATATGTACATTATTTGTATTATGATAGAAATTTACATATGGTTTATTATATATTATTAGTACTACATAGTAATATTAGTATATTAATTATGATTTTATTTATCATAGATCATGATAATTATAATACTATTAATATATTAAGTATAAATTATTTTCATAGAATATAACACTTATTATTATTGGAGCTAGACATCATGTTAATAAAAATATACGAGAGTTATAAAAGTAGGGGAAACTGAAAAACTCACAGTAAAAAAAATGTTTAGTGTAGTGCTCACCTCCCTTTGACACTGTTTAGATACTGATCTGACTACTGTTGATCTCATTTTGGATATCACTATGTTTTGAATTAGTATGATGTGTATATGTTAGATCATAGATTATTATGGACACTATTATGTTTGTTTTAGTATGATGGTTAGATGTTAGATCATGGACTAGGATTGATTTGGATTTAGTTATTATGATTGATGATTACTAGAGACATTTCTATATGTAGTTGATGATATACTGTTATGACATGGACATATTATAGATGTTGATTTGGACTTATGATATTGGATATTTGAGTAGATTTGGTATGGTGGAATTTGATGATGATATAGTTGATTTATTTTATTAAAAATGATAATGTTAAATTAATGATGTTGTGATTTGTGTGTTTAGATGATTTTGAAATATTGTTTATATCATTTTGGATGTCTGATGCGGCCATGAGGCCGAAGGAGGTATTTACATTTTGCTGGTTAAAAATCACAACAATGTCGGGGGACTGGAGACTAACCATATTGAAATTCTGGATGAACTCAACGGGGTCACCATGGCAACTGTAATTGTTTGTGTGTTGTGTTATGTCAGGATTTCCCATGGGGGGATTTCCATTATATGTGACCGTGGGATATGTGTTTATTTATTTTATTTAGTAAATTGTTCCTTCTTGTAATTTAATTTAAATATGATAGTTCTAATGTGAAAGTCATATAGTTAAATTTAATTTAATTTAATTGGGATGTGGAATATAAGTAATAAAGTTGTTGTCTTAGTTATTAATTAAATTGGATTTATGTTATGTATAACCATATGTTAAATAAATAAATCATTATGTCAAAAGAATGTAATAAATGAAGTCATAGGAATTAATGCATGTTGTAAGAATGTGTAAGTGATGTGTAAGTTGTGTAAGTCATATTTTGGAGTGTAGAACACTCCATCCCCTAAGGAATTCGAATTTGACATTGGAGGCCAAATTTGGAGGCTTGTGGGACAAGTTAAACTTGTCCCACACCTCTTAAAATCATCCACCAACCACACCTATGGTTTTGGAGTCAAAATTAATCTTTTAATTGTATTTTGAAATGACTGTGTAAGTTTTTATTGCACTTTTCTTACAATTTTTTTATTCATTCCTTGTTAAAGTATGGGTTAATTTTGAGTGTGTAAGTTGATTGTCATCTCCATTTATTGTGAAGTTGACTTTTTCTTTTTGGGGTTGAGTAAGAATGATGTGGCATCCCACTTGGAATCCACATCATCCTCTCCCTCCCTCTCCTTTAAAATTTCAATTCTCCCCTTGTTTATGGTTGTTGAAACTTTGCTTTTTACCCTTGGGGTCGAATTTTTATTGCTGTTGGAGTCTTGCTTGTGGAGAGAGTTTGGAAATTGAATTGCATGCTTGGTGTTGTTGTTTTGGACTGCATATTTGAGCATTGAAGGAATTGCTGTTTTGGAAACAATATCCACTATGGAGAGGTAGGATCTTGTCCTTTTATATGTTGTTTTTCCCTTTCCTTACATGAATGAAATAATGTTTGTGCTGTATATTCATGGCTGGTTGGGAAGAATGCTTAGGGAAAGGTGTAGGAGAAGACTATGGGGTCTTATATGGGGGGCATAAGGGATTGCCAATGTCACTTATTCTATTGTGGAGGGATTTTTGGATTGGCATCCGCCTAGGAAAAGAAACTGCTTGCATTTCTTACTCTTGGGGGGGCATAAGGGAGAAACATTGGCGGGGCATAAGGAGGGGTTGGGAGATATAAGATTTATGGGTTTGATGTGTTTATTGGTAGTATGCATTCTGGTGGATGCCCGATTCCAAATTGGGAAGCATAAGGAGATTCCCCATAGTTCTTGCTCTTGATGGCTTGCTTGATCAAGCCCATGTGATGTGTGTATGATTCTTATTGCAGTTGTGAACTGTTGTATTTGTTTGGACTATATTTCTTGTTGTGTTCTGCATGTGAAAATAATGTTGGTTGCTGTGATAGAAGCCTTGTTTCCATGTGTTGATGTCCATTTTCTATTTCAATATGGTTGGGGTTCGGGGGCCAATGGGAAAGATGGCTTCTCCTTTCCCATTGGATTTCTTGGTTGGGTGGAGAGCATTGCCTTTCCCCCTTCCTTGTTGTGATCAAATGAAAAGATGAATAAATTAGCATGTTGTTATTTTGGGAGCTTGGAGAAAATGCAGTTTTGACAGTCCCTTTCCTTGATCAAATTTAATGTAACCTTCCCACATTGAAGTGGATGAATGGAATTGTTATTTGTAATGAAAAAACACTTTGCATTTGTAAGGAAGGATTGAATCTCATTCGTACAATGTAAGGAATTAATGTTTCATACTCTGTTTTGAAAATAATGTGACATAATGAGATTTGCTTGTATTTTGTAAATTGAAATTTATGGAAAGGATGAAGTTATAATGTGTTATTTGAAATCGATGAAAGGAATGCATCTCTTTCTTAGATTGTACTAATGTATTGCAATTTAATTGCTGTTGTGTTATAAAATCTCTATTGAAAAAGGAGAATACGTGAGGGAGAAAAAGACAACATTATGTTCTTTGTATTTATTAAAATTTGAAATATCAAATGTTTCCTTATTGTTTTGAATGAGAAGATAGACAAATTAATTTCTTAGACAATATTTGATAAGCTTTCCATGTTTGGAAGTGGCAAATGGATTATTATAGTTGTTAATGAAAGAACTCTGTGCTTTTTATAAATCTGGCATTTGAAAATAATCTAATAAATGTACAGTTTAGAATTACAACCTAAATTAATAAAGGAGACAATGTAATATAGATTTATTAGGTCCTAATGAACCTAAATAGAGCTCAACATTTAAGAAAAACGTTTTTTGAAATTTATTAAATCCAATTTTAATTTTACAATCCAACTTCCCGTCAAAGGATGTAAAATATATCAATTGCAACTCAATCCAAAAATTGAACCTTAAAAATATTCTAAAAATTACCCAAGATCAATCCTCCATGTTCAACTGACATGTTGAGAAGGAGAAAACTAAAATTTGATTAAAATCTCACAAGTTGGAAAATTGCCAGTTTGGAATTTTAAACCCTGCAGATCGATTTCTTAAAATTGACCCTTAAAACTTCATCAAAATCCAAAATTTATGATTGTTGTGCAAAGAGGACTATGAGATATTTCTAGAAATTCCTTGTTTTCCCAAAACTGACTTTTCTATCAAAAGTTATGGTCATCTAAAGTTTTTCTTCAAAATGACCATCTAAAAATTAATCTAACTATACAAAAATCAAATTTTAACTTTTAGAAAAATTTCCCCAAAAATTCCGCAGCCCCGCAACACTCTCAACCAATCATGTGTCGCCACGTGGCACTTTGGAGGGGGTGAATCTCATTGAAACTTAAAATTTTGTAAATTTGATCTTGGGAAATTTTTCCCATTTTGCCCCGCATCCCCGCAGCTAATCACATGCTGACATGTGGCATGAATGGTACGCGGATTGAATTTGAAAATTTAACCCTTTGTCTCTTTTCGAAAAATTTCACTTTTTCCTCCACGACCCCACACCCCCGCAACCAATCAGGCATTGACATGTGTCCCAATGGACGCGCTGGTTCGCGTATGACTTTTTGACCTTTAAACACCTTTGGCATAAAATTTTAAATCGCTCCGCTGCTCTGTAGGCCCGTGTCCAATCAGAAGACTCCATGTGGCCTTTTGTGCAAAGTAAGAGGAAAATTTTCCTTCGAAAAATTTGGTTTGTTTTGAACCTTGGGAAAAATTCCAAATTTTTCCCCGCGGCCCGTCGACCCATAACTTGAGATTTATAAGGAGTTAGGAGGACTTCTTTATATGGTTGGAAAGGTGAGAGAATTTACTATCCAATGGGTATGATTTAGAAAAGTTTTGATGACTCTATGTGTGTGAAAAATCAAGTTGAACCCTGTAAGCCTGTTTAGGCAGAGATGAGAGGGATTTCATTCTCCTAACCTAAGTGATGAATTTAAATTCTTGTTTTGACCTTATGCCTCATTGATAATAGTTGCTAGAATTAATTACTGCAAGTCAGTCTTGATTGTTAATCTAAATCATGTTTGTGCTAATTGAGATCTTGTAACCCTCCTTGCTAACACCTTTAATAAAAAAAAAAAAATTCCATAATTTTCCTAGCTAATCCTAGTTTGTTTCTTGGTCTCAAGTGGTAGTTTGAAGCGAGCATTACATTTAGGCACAACATAACGCCCAAAGGGTAGACAACATGCCTTGAGGGGAAATGAGAGAATTACATAAAACCATATAGCACTTTGCACATGTCATTGCTCTGGGAGGAGGATTATGATGGGGAGGGATGAAATCTTCACTCGACGATTTAGCTGAAGGGAGATCAACCTGTCAACCATTCGTATTTGGAATATCCGTCTATAAGGGTGCCATAATTCCCCAACTAAGGGGTTGAGAGCCAAAAAATGCATGAACTTCATGTAGAGGAGAGATACAATGTGCAGATCTAGCCATAACCTTCCATTGCAGAGAAATCCATCTTGGACTGGAGGAGGAGGAAGCTGAAAGGTGATGTTGGAGATACGAGGAGCGATGGTTGTGAGAGAAAATTATGTGATGCAGTCCATGTGGAGGTGGGTTGCGAAGAAAATATGGTCGGGGTGGTGGCAATAAAGGGTCAGGAGGGACTCGACTCATCATCTAAGAATCAGTCAAAGAAGCATTCGCTCAGTGTATAAAAATTTCTTGCAAATGAAGAAATTCTAGGGTAACTTTTTCGGCTTGAGATTTAATCTGTAAGTGCATAATTGACATAACAGAAAATTTACTGTTGGTGTCAAAAAGTAACAATTTTATCATTCTAGAATATTATAGTATTACGAGCTTTCCAAATATAAAAGAGTATACATGCTCTAAACAAATGTCGTATATTCCCAATATAATTAGGCCACAGACTAAAATATTCAAACAAAGCCAAACGTAAATGAACAAATTTGGGGTGGTAGGGTTGAATTAAATTGTTTAGGAGTGTTATTTAGGTTTTTAAATTTCCATAGAGTGGTTACATTCCATATTTTAGGTGTTATTGGGTGATTTTGAGGCCCAAAGATGAAATCAAGTTGTTGATATCAGTTTTTTGGTGAAGGTAATAAGTCAGTGGGCCCATTAAAGGAAATAATTTGATTGGCTAACATAAATTGTGGTCATTTTTAATTTTTAAATGATATATTACTCATGTTTTATGAATATGGGATCTTTAATAAGCATGATATTTGAATGAGGGGATTTTTCTCATTCAAATGGCAAGGTTTTGAGGATTTTAGGTGCATGAAAAGTAGTTTTTGGCTAGGCCAACATATATGGGTCATATGTGACTATTGTGATTATTTTTGGGGGATTTTTTTAAGATGTAGGAGTCAAATTTGTCATGAAGGACCGACATCCTTTGATTTCAAATCAAGAGAAGCATATAAAAGAAAGGTTTAAGATCATTTTTGAACTAGTTGAGAGAGAGAGAGTGCTCTTGGAGGGAGGAAGTACGACTTAAAGGAGATTGATTTATAGGTATGTGTGGATGATTTGAAGGCTAAGGAAGAACATGATAGGTTAATAGTGATTGAAGACATGAGAGCAAGAGTTTAGAGCCAAGATAAGTTGAGAAAGAAGAAGATTATGCAAGTTTGAAGACCTAGGGTATGAGCTAGGGTTTGTGAGATAAATGTGTGATATCCATCAGTGGTGGCAGTACTCAAATCAAACATCAGAAATATTCATGTGTCTAAGTTGGTGCTTGTTCATCTTAAGGTTGTAGCCTTCTTGTGGTGTGGGTGCTTCACTAAATTAGGGGTTGGTGCTCCTTGTAGGGTTGGTGCTCTACTAAACTAGGGGTTGGTGCTTCTCTTAAAGTTGTTGCTTGACTAAATTTCTTTGTTGTTAGTAATATCAACAAAGTTTTAGTGGGTTTTATTCCCCTTTAGGGTTTCCCATTTATATTTGGTGTTCTTGTGTAATATCTTGCTCTTATTCTTGTGCATGGTGTATTCATTGCTTCAGTAAACACGCATATGGTTATTGCATGGTTAAATGGTTATTTTATTGTTAATCAATGATGAATGGAAATGGTTTAAAGTTTTATTAGTTTGATTCACCCCCCCTCTTAGTCTATTATGCTTCCAACAATTGGTATTAGAGTAAGTGCCTGAGAAGTAAGTTTAATCACTTGGAGGAGATCCTAGAAGCACAAATGGGTAAGTTAGTTGATCTTTGGGGGAGAAAGTATGAGATTGCCAAGTCTTTGGTTTCTATATTGCAAGATACAATGAATGAAATGAAGAAAAATTATGATGTCACTATCAAGATTTTAGACTCACAGGATTATAGTGTGTCCAAATCCTTAAAAGAGAAAAAATGAATATGTTCTAAGTATGAAGAGAGGTTAAAAAAATTGGAATATGATTTAGAGGATTCTTCTAATAGGTTGAAAATGTACAAAAGGCTTGAGAAGATCTCCAAGGCTCTTTATGATTGTTTAGAATGTCAAAGAGCTACAAATGCAAAAATAGGCCGAGGGTTTCAAGGAAACATTGATGATGAGGCTGATCCAAGAAGGTCTAACTCTATTAGAAAACCTAATAAAATAAGGTATGGATCATCATTTAATGTTATTGCTATGTTTGTCATGATTTTGTTCATAAAGATAGAGATTGTAAAAGGAGGTCTCCAAGGGATGATATAGGAATCGTCAAAGGTGAATGTTACTCATCTTGTGAGTATGGGCATAGAGCTAAGGATTGTGGATGGAATATTGATGTGTTTGAACTAAAAGGAAGAGTAATGATTTTGTATGTCATAGGTGCAATAAAAAAGGACACATTGCTATATTTTGTGGAACATCAAGAGTTTTTAGCAAGTCTAAAACATCAAGTGGAAGGGTTTTTAAGAGAAAAATTAGCTTCATGATTGATTCAAAGGTTGTCATAACAAATCCAAAGAACAAGAAGGAGAATGCTGGTACTATTAAGATGGATAACAAGGTTCTCAAGTGTAAATAAATTCAAGGAATCATGTTTTCACTTGTTGAAGAAGATCACATGTGTTTGAATACCTTTCAAGCTCACGTGTAAGATAAGTTGAAGAAATTAGGTCTTTGGGACACCAAAAAAGATATAAGGTATGCTAAGTAACCTATTATGTGGATTTTGAGCTCTTGTATTTGTAAGGTTTATAATATTATAATATTATGACATCCATCTTTGTCTGTAAGGTTTGTCTATCCTATTTGAGATCTCTTTATGGTCTAAGTTTGAGTTTAGGTAAAGATCATTGTCAATGGAATATTTGTTAGGTGAGGTTGCTTATAACACTGTCATGATGTATCCATGTGTATAAATATGTTTTCATACTTTCAAATCATATGTGGTGTCATGTTCAAGGTCTAGTTTAGCACGGGTCAAATTTAACCATAAAAGGGTTTTTATCTTGGTCAAGGTTTAAAATGGTACAAAAAGTATAAGATTTATAGAAGAGTCAAGTTGTCACAAATAGTGGCATATGATTGTGTGTGGTTATGAGTATGTTGTGGTTTTTGTGGTTACCTAAAGTTATATTTTTCCCTTAAGTCATTGTGTCTTGTGTCTTATCCCTCATGATGTCTCTAAATGGGTATGTAGTATAGTAATAGTGAAGTATTTAAGGTCTATAGCTCTGGGCTAATATGTCATTGTGCTGACTTCTTGGTGTGTGTTCCGTGTCAACTATTTTAAAATTGGGAAAAAGTGTTATAAGTTCTGTCAAATAAGTAGTGTGAACTAGAAAAAATAAATGAAACGTCTTGTGTCTTTGACATAGTGGTTGTATCATTTATGAAGTATTGGTTGTCAATCATGCTCTAATTTGAAGTCAAGAAAATTCTTAGTCTTCTCAAGTCTTAGTTGGAGCTTCAAGTCTTGTACTCAACCAGTGGTATGTTGTGTTTTCTTTGTTTCACAAAATTGTTAGTTATTTCTTCGAGCCTGATGTCATAGGCTATCAATGAATGTTTTGTCATTCTCATAAGGTTAAGAGATGTGTCAAGTATCCATTGTCTCAGTCATAAGGATTAGTGACATGTCTACAAGATGTTACCGAGTGGACAGGTAGGTCATAAAACTAAAGCATCAAATAATTGTGAAGATTATGGGGAAGCAATTAGCTAAAAGAGTCTGATCATCCACAAATTCTAAACATACCACATGAAATGCTCACAAATTGTCTTATGGGTCACCATGCCCATTTGAGAGCTTGGGGGTGACAAAATTAGGAGTAAGCGAGTAAGTGGAGATAACGGGCATGAATGGAACTTGTGAAGTAGAAAAGTTGAATCCAAAGATGGAGAAGCGTACGAAGTAGTCTGTTGCAATTGATGGATTTACACTTGAAGATCTCGGCAGATAGAAGACAAATATTTTTGGGTTTGTTGTTTTGATTTCCTTGAAGTTCATTCCATTGCAATCTTGCTCAACCTTTTGGTGGGTTTTCAAGATTCTTAGTTTTAACTTTGGTCACTCACTTCTCCCATTTCGAGATCCTTTGTATCCCTTCAGTGAGCTCCATTTGAGGGTTTTAGTTCTGTGGACTCACTTGAGTCACATTTTATATATATACTCAAATCTAGGCTTTGAATTTTTCACCATTTTTAGTGGTACAGTGTGGCATGTGTTCCAAGCTTTTGAGTCATTCGAAACACTACTGATTTGTCTCCTTTAACTCATGGCTTTTCTGTAAATACACTTCCAACTCCATATTTGAAACCCTTTAATTTCCTATTCTAGAACAACTCATCTAGGTTTTTTGTAAAATGTAAACTGTTATACTTAATTTTGGAGCTTGAGCTATATGTTTGGGAATTTTATGAGTTAAGTGTTATGGTCTTCTAGTCTTGAAATTTCTGCCTAAGGGCCTTACCTCTGCTCCATTTTGAAAACCTTGAGCTCAAGATTTTACGTATTTCATAATATTTTCTTATGAAAAGTCTTGTTTCTACCTTGCCCTACCTCTAGGTTGTTCCTTACATTACTTGATTTTGTTAGAACTATTTTTGTGATTCTCAGAGATTTATTCTGAGTTGTATCTCCAAAATGCAATTGATGAATTGATTTAGCTGCAAGGTTGATTATTCTAGTTTTTTCTATTCAGTATTTTAAAATTGTACTTGATGAGATCATTATATGATTCTAATGTTCCTTTCCCACAGTAAATTCAAATAGTTCATTCCAGTTTATAATGTAGATCTGTAACATTAGATATAGCTATCTCTTTTAACCCTTGTTTTGGATATGAGTACTTAAAATAACCTAGGTCGAGCTGATTTTCACTCTGATCTGTTA
This sequence comes from Taxus chinensis, assembly GCA_019776745.2. Lineage (NCBI taxonomy): Eukaryota > Viridiplantae > Streptophyta > Pinopsida > Cupressales > Taxaceae > Taxus > Taxus chinensis. Next base: position 650,219,184 of record CM034151.1, read on the forward strand.
TTGTTTGAAAATTTTGTATGCATAAATTATTTTGTTGTGTTTAGACCTGGATATGGTTGTATCATCCGAGATGGTACTCTGTAACACTATGTTGACAATGATTCTTAAAAGTATTGAAACTGTGTATTTTTAGGCCATCATTTAGGTCTTTGCTATACGTATCATTCGAATATATTTGATTCCTTTTGATAATTTATTCATGCATTGTACTTGATGAATTTCTACGATGGTGCCATGCTATAAGTATTTAGAAGTAATTCAGTTTATCGTTTCCTAGTAAGTTTACGTCACTGTACTCCATAATTTTCATTGTTCCTTAGAATTAGTTAACTTGATACTTGAAAGTTGTTCTGATTGATTGAAATTGAAACTGCAATTTAATGATGCTTTTTAAAGCTTTAACATGCACTTACTTAAGAAAATTACATTCCTTTATTTTCTTTATTCATGTATGTGAAAATTGCATCTGATGTATTTAGTCTTTTTGAGAAGCTGTTTCGAAACATGCATTCTAGAATATGTTATTCTCTGTTTCATTTTCTAGTCTTGACATTGATGGAGCTTTATCTGTGAGTGTATATTAGTCCTTAAACAAGGCTCTTTATTTTGTATGATCAATCACAAAACCAAAGACTCTTTGTTGAATAATGTTGCATCAGCTCAAGTATGTCTGGATATAAGCATTGTTTTTTTTCACTTGCGTACATGAATTTGTTGTCATTGATCATTGCTTGCTTTATCTTGAACAGATAGCTTGAGCACCTGTATTGGTGATTTGATCATTGTAAAATGGCATGAATTATGTTTCTATGTAATAATGCAATCTGTACTTTCTTAAATGCATTCCTTGTTTTATTTAATTTTGAAATAGGCCTTTGAAGGATTGGCTATAGTTTTCTACTCATATTTTGTGTACTTTTTCTTCATGACTTCTCCAATCCTAGAAACTAGTTCTCTTCCTTACAACACTTTGCAACTTGTAAGGCTTGATCGTATTGAGGTATCACTATAAAATGCGTATTATAACTGTTGTAATATTTGAAGCTTGATAAGTTCTTGGGGCTAAAATTTTAAACATGTGCTTTCACTTTTATTCCATCAGTCTGGACTGATATCTGAGTCTTTACTTTTATCATTTAGCTTTGATTCTAAGCTAGAAATTCCACCCCTTTTAATACAATCTACTTCTTTTGCAATCTATAATGGATGATGGACCTTATTGCACTCTTCTTTTCTTCTTATGTAATGATGTCTTTAACCGTGATAGTTTATATGAATCATTTGTAAATTGTATCTTAAAGAAGTAATACCTGTGGCTCATCTTACTTTTCTTGAATTCATAATTTTGAGTCTTGAACTATCTCATTTAATAAACTATGACACTAGATCATCCTTTGAACTTGTAAATTGTATATTGATCAATATTATATAACTGTAGTTGATCAGCATATGAATATGTATTCTTTTATATTTAACTCTTTAGTGCATTTTTCATTACTATGTCCTTAAAATACTCAATCTACGTCAAACATTAACTGACATAATGATGGGTTTCTTCTATTCTGTTGTAGACAATTGCTTCGAGATAGTATGAGACTGCAATATTCTTTTCTATACTGCATAAGTGTACTTATATCATCTTGAAAACAATATTTAACGATTTTATTCAAAAGAATGTGCCCCCTTGGAATTTTTACACCTGTACTTTAATTCTGTGTCATACTTTTGATGTTGTATTGGATCTGTATCCTTGACTTATGCAATGTACAATCTTCCTTTTCTTCAAGTTATTCTAATGTTGAAGTTCTAAAGTTGGATCACTCTCATTATCTGCACTTTCTATATGCATTCCATTTGTTATAATTTGTAGTACTGAACTTGTATTTCATTTACGGATTGGTACAACTATATCTTTATATATTCATCCTTCAGTCCGAGTTGAAATAAATGCACTTATTTGATTCAACTTGTAGAATACAATACTTTTGATATGAAAACATAACCGTTAGTGTTTATTTCCTTATTACCTGTACCTACACATGTAGACAAACTAGTTAGAAAACATTAGGCTTTTTTGCCTCTCTTATGTTCCATAGTTTTCTTTTCTCTCTCTTTTATGAAATGATTCTTGAAATCATATGTGTTGATGTAGAATACTTCTCTTATCAATTGTGTATCTATATCTGATGGACCTTATGATTCTAATTTTTATAAATCCATCTGTATGTAGTTAGATAGTATGTGGGTATAGATCAAACCCTGTGCTCAAATTTGATGCATTTTTTTCATTTTTCAGGTACACTGTGACTGCTAAGGGAGTTGGATGAAAGATGGAGCTGGAGTTAAAGTGAAGGAGACTTAGAAGAAAATCCCAAGGCAATTATGGGTTTCTTTTATACTCTTTTACTTTTAACTTCATGCACATGTACTTATGTCTTCAGTAGTTATGAGTTACATCCCACGACTTGTGTGGGAAACATTATACTTCATGAATAAATAACATTTAATTTTTGAACGTGAGTTGTATAATTCGTTGTGCTTTCAGCTTTATGACGTGGATACTGATTGTATAATGAAATAAACAAATCAATCACATAATTAAATGTATTTAACATTCATAAATAATGAGATTTTAATGTACCTGTAACTTTAAAATGAATCTGCTGCATGAAAAATGCAACTCTACTTGTTACTGAGTTTAGTCTCTCACATAAACTATAATTCCCGCCTTCATCAAGGTAATGCATTGGTCCTTCGGGGTTTTTGTGTTTATTTTTTTAAGATTAAAATGGAATGTCAATCTATGTAAAGTGTTACATTCTATAACAACATATATCGCTGCAAATTACATGTAGTTAATCAATTGTTGCAACTAAAAACACAATAAAACTGTAATGCATCCCCCTAGTTAGTTCCACTTCATCAATGCCATCCATCATAAAAAAAATTGAGTTTCCCATTTTTGCACAAGTGCAAAAATTTTCAACAAAACCTACAGGTATACAATCTACTAAATCTTGATGCTCATGAAATATTGTGCAAGGAGGACTCATAAACACGAAAAATTGTGGAATTTTCAAGAATTACAGAGGTCTAAAAAGCATACAAGTGTGAAGATGGATTAAAGCATGAAATGGTATGATATCACAATGTTTCAAGTTTTTAAGAAACTTCTAATGTAGGGTAAGTCATCATTTGACCTTGTTTAAGTGAGAAAGTTGACCATGCTAAGGCTTGTAGGGAAGAGTACCTTGAAGTCTTAATGAAAACATTGATCTATGGTTGGTCCTAAGAAGGTCTGAGCATAACTCAATTGTTTGTGCTAAGGTGAAGTGAATTAGCATGCTATTAAAAGTTCATAACAATGTGTGCATTATTGAATATGTGTTTGTTGATTAAGGGTATTTGCATTTGCTTTACTGCTTCCATATGCTCTTTAAGACTTCAAATTGTGAGACCTTAAAGGTACTATTATAAGTCTGGGCTTGATGATTAAATGAATGATGACTTAGATGAACATATTAAACTATTTAAGCAATGAAACAGTGAATTTACAAACTTGTGTGGTCCTAGTTAGATAGGGGAAACATATTTTTAGACTTGAAGATAAGTATGAAGGTTGTAAGATGAAACAGAAGGCTAATAAAGAAAAGTGGTGATGTTTTAAGATCTATTGTATTAAAATAGGAAGTAAAAATCTCACACAGGTATCATCTCATACAAAGGAGGGTCAAAACATTGAAATAATAAATCATGGATAATGATGAAGTGTTGATTCATCCTCATGACTCATTAGTAAGGTATGTGGCTTGATTATTGTATGGTTTACTAGAGTAGGTTGATTTAAGTCTAGGGGGAGTGAATTATATGATCTTCATGATTTTTTTGGGCTTCATAGAGCTATGTAAAGTTTTCTAAAAAAGCACTAAAGTTGGTGTTTAGGGCTTTTAGTCCTAAGTGGAGTTATGAAGGAGTTAGAGGAAAAATTGTTGCTTATATGCTTAAAAAAACCTACAAAGTGATGAAAAGTAATGAGGAAGGAAAATATGGATAATATCAGTTGAGGATGAGTTATTTTTAGCTCATATCAGGTCTAATGGATTTGTTTTTTCTGCTGATGGAGTTAAAGAGGAGAGAATTCAGTCCCAGGGGGGTTTGTTGGTCAAGTAAATTAATTTTTACATTGTTATCCATGGATCTAGTCTTGTGTTGTCTTTTTCATTTCTTGGAGTAAGAATAGCCTTTTTCATAGATGAAAAAAGGGGGAGAGAGGCATCAGAAAGATATTAAGAGTCATGTAAGTGTGTTGGTCATGTTTGTTGTCATCAATGTTTATGAGTGATGGTTGTCATCAATGACAAAGGGGGAGAATTTTGTCCATTGTTGGTTAGTGTTGTCATTGATGGAAACCCCATTAATGGAGAATGGTATCATGATATGGTATGAGTCTCTATCAGATGTCAAGCATGAATGTTGATTGGCAGCATCAAGATTTGGTGAGTTTGAGTAGGTCATGGTGCATGGTCTAATGAGATGAGTCATTGTATGAGTTCTATTTAAATTTTTGTTTAATTTCTTGAGGTAAAATATGGTTTTCATTATGTTTCATGGTTTCCATGGGTCTGTATAAAGTCAGCAAGGTCAATTCAATGTTGAGGCAAGTCATTCCAAGTTGGTTTCTATCCCTATAACATACAGATTAAGGTAGAGAAGTCAGAAATTGAAGTTTTAAATCATGAAAAAGCATGGGAAGAGTGTTGTAGTAGTGTAACTAAGGTTTTTGGTAATTTTTCAGGTTATAAATCAGAGGTATGATGCATATTTTGGGTCCTTGGGAAGCTAGAAGTGAGAATCAGACATGTAATCACATGCAAATTACTGTGGATGGAGATTTTGGGATATATTTGAGTTATGAGGTGATTATGGAAAGGTATATGATATTTTCATGATGCTTCATGCCAAATTTCAAGTCATTTTGAATAATATTTTTGAAGTTATGTAAGTTTTGGAAAAAATGAGTAAGTTGCAGTGTGTTTTTAGAGCAAATGTTGACCTTATGATGCTCGTTTTGAACTTTATGGTTTCCATGGGGACCTGAGGTATTTATAATAGATTTTTAAGTAAGTTATAAAACTTAAAAAAAAATAATGAGGTGGTTTGATTGTCACATTTTTATGAACGATCGTTAAAAATGTAAATTAGTCTAAAACCCTAACTAAACCCTAACTAGGAGCAACTTGCAACAAAGTGAGTATATCCGCCAATTTTTTATTGCCAATTAAAAATGGAGAATTTATGTTATATAAGACTCTTCTATATTTCCAGAAAGGTATGATAGAGAATGTGGTGATATGTGGCCCCCACCTTAAAAGGCTTGTTTCTAAAGAGTTTCAATTTGTGGCAAATTCCTCCAAATGAGGTAAAGTATAAATGAGCATTTATGATAGCTTAGGAGTTTTTATGGATGTTAATGAAGTTTATATGTCATGGTGATGCTGAAAAAGTTAAAAGTGTGCCCTATGTGTGTTGAATGGTCAAAGGGTAGTTAAAATTAGTCTTCAGTAAAATGGACATTTCAAGAGCAACATGAGAAGTTAGGAGGCGATTCAAGTTGTGTTGGAAATATAACTTAGAAATATTTTCATTGGTATAAGGTTTTATTCATTATGATGATGTTTGATATGGTTTCGAAATCAAGTTGTGGATAATTATATTTTTGGCTATCTAGGACAAAATTGTTCTTGCTGAAGAATTGAGTTGGTTGGAACATGAGATGGATTAGGTGATGCTTTATATCACCTACAATGTGAAGAGAGATGAATTAAAAATCTAGTGAATTCATTTTTAGGTCTTGGAAGTGACAGAAAGAGTGTTTATTAGTTGAGTTTTGAAAACATCATTCTGGGAAACTTGATTTGGTAAAGGCAAAAGTTGTTGTGGTTCAGGGTTCATTTTAAGAGACCTCCTAGAAATCGGAGGTGGAGAATACCTGGCGAATATCCCCGGAACCGGTTTCACGGGAAGGCGAATTTTTTGGGGGTTGTATGAAAAAATTTCACCTGATTATCAAGCACTGCGACAGAAGGCTGCAGACGCGCGACGGGAGATTTTGCTGTCGCGCGTCAAGTAAATGCAATGTCGCGCGTTAATAGACCTTAGTGACGTGCGTCAATAGACCTATTGACGTGCGTCACTGAGGATGCTGCAGCAAAATCTTCCGTCGCGCGTCTGCAGCCTCCGACCTCTGCTTTCTCATCAAAAAATCTCTGTCGCGCATCAACAAACTCTTTGTCGTGCGTCTGGTATGCGTCAATATCTGTTGTACCTCCTTGTCGCGCGTCAATAGGCCTTAGTGACGCGCGTCAATAGGCCTTAGTGACGCGCGTCAACAGACCTTAGTGACGCGCGTCACTAAGGCCTATTGACGCGCGACATTAAGGCCTATTGATGCGCGTCACTAAGGCCTATTGACGTGCGACATGATATTTGCTGTCGCGCGTCAATAGACCTTAGTGACGCACGTCACTAAGGCCTATTGACGCGCGTCAACAGGCCTTAGTGACGCGCGTCAATAGGCCTTAATGTCGCGCGTCAATAGGCCTTAATGACGCGCGACAGCAAATATCATGTCGTGCGTCTGCAACCTCTGCCCTCTTCTTGCTCATCGAAAAAAATCCATGTCGCTCGTCAACAAAATCTTTGTCATGCATCTACTATGCGTCAATATCCTTTGTTGCGCGTCTATAATATGGGATATATCATATTGTTGAAAAATGTGAAGTAGAAGTGTTCTACCTGGCGAATAATATAGGTTTATATAGGGGATATTTTTCAAGAGGTAGGCGAAGCCGACCCCTAAAAAAAATTAAAGTGTAATTTTTAGGCGAACAGGTCACTGGCCCGTGCCAAAAAATTCGCCTTTTCAAAATTTTCAAAAATGGAATATTCGCCATATTACGAATATTCGCCACTAAAATTATCCCTGTTGTGGTTTGAACATGTGATTGTTTCATGAGATGTAAATTGTTTAGGAGTGTTGTAAATATTGTGGAATTTTAACAAAGTTGTCACATGATATATTTTAGGTTTTCTTGGGTGATTTTAAGGTCCAAAGAGGAAATCAATTTGTTGATAGCAGATGTTTGTTGAAGGTAATGAGTCATTGGGTCCATTAAATGAAATCATATGATTTGTTAATGTAAATTACAACCATGGTTAATGTTTAAATGTTATATTAATAATGTTTTATGAATATGAGAGATTTAATAAGTATGTTTTGGAATAAGAGGACTTTCCTCATTCAAATGGCAAGGTTTTGAGGGTTGTTGGTGCATTAAAAGTGGTTTTTGGCTAGGCCAACCTATATGGGTCATATGCGAATATTGTGATGATTTTTTTGGGATGTTTTTAAGATAAATGGGTTGAATTTTTCATGAGGGACTGAACTCCTTTGGTTTCAAATCAAGAGAAACATATAAACGCAAGGTTTTGGGTCATTTTTTAACTAATTGAAAGAGAGTTCTCTTGGAGTAAAGAAGTGTGACCTAGAGAAGAGTGATTTGCATGTATGTGTAGATGATTTTAAGGCTAAGGAAGATCATGATAGGTTGAAAATTGATTCAAGAAATAATAAACATTTTAGAGCCAAGAGAAGTTGTTAGAGAAGGTATTTACATTAGCTCATGTCCACTTAGGTACTTTATTTACCTTTATTGTATTTATCCTCACCCACTTATGTGTGTAGATATTTTTCTTTTATATTATTTAGATATTTGGAATATATTATCGAGTTGTTAGGTATAGTTCTTTTCTTGATCTATGATATTCACTATATCTTTGATGACTAGTTCTTTCTTTGATTTATGGCTTGATCTGTGACATTGACTAGTTTTCAGATTGATATTCCTTACGTATATAAGCATTCACATTCACATTTTATTTATTTCCATAATAATATATGATATTGTTGCTTATTTGTTTGCAAAGTTTTGTGTAAAGTTATTTTAGTGAATTAATTTCATCTTATTGAGCATGATGTTTAAATAGCATTTGATTTCTTTGTGGCTTGGTACAATTTGTTTATTGTTCCTTTTATGGTATCAGAGCAAGAGATTGTTGTTGACATATGTTTGTAAGTTTCATTTTACAAAAAAGTTGTTTGTATATTCATATATTCATTTTTTTAATATTTTGTTGTTGCGTACCTTTTTATGCAAAACAAAATCTTCCATTAGATTCAAAAGGTGGGAAAACCCTAAGAATGAATGTAAACTTGAATGAAATCTTTAGCCCTAAATCATATGGTATGGTCATATGAGGGATTAAACTTGTGATTCCTACTAGTAGGTGTTTAACTTCATCCTCCTTTGAGTTTATTTATTTGGTGAAGGAAAAAACATTTTATGTTGTTATAGTGGTAACTAAAATAAATAGTAGAGCATAAAATTGAAAAACTTATGTCTTTTGATCGGTAAGTCGGAATTGAGTGACATTTCTTTGCAAAAGTGTTTATTTTTTCATGATTTTTCCATTGCAACTATTTATTTTGAGAAATACAATAAAATTTTAAATTATCATATTGCAACACACACTCAATTATAAAGTGCCAAAATCTAGGCGGCTTGTTGCATTGTTTGATTCTTGCATTTTTTGGTGATTTTTGAAAATGACGTCTTTATCTACTTCTACATTTAGATCATTTTAAGCGATTAATAACACATAATTACCACACATGGAAACCAAGAATGGAAAAAATAATTAAACAGAAAGAATTACGGGCTTTAAATTCTTCAGAACAACCGGTGTTCACTAGAGAATATGAGAAATTTAAGTTCCAGTACAATTTTGATGAGTATATGGGTTTGTTAAGAACTTATGTAAGTGATAGTATTTTGTCTCATTTGGAAAAATGTGACTCACATTTCAAAATATGAGATAAATTGATGGGTTTTCTTGGTAATTGTTATCACCGAATCACAGCACCCTTGTGTTTATACAAGTGCATATACTTGAACTCACGGTGTGATTGGATAACATGGGTACTATTTCCAAGTTGTGGGACTTGCTACTTGAGATAGACCTCTAGAGAAAGCTGGTTTTTGCTCCTAAACTACCTGCCACAATCTACTCTAATGCAGGGGAAAATAACTATTCTAATCTAAAATTCCAAGGGACCAGGGAGAGAGAATGCATAAAATGAAAGCCTACACTAAAGCGGTGATACACCAGAAAAGGAGGGTGTGAGAGTAGTCTCCAAATGTGTGAAATATAGAGGGAAAGTGCACACTAGAAGAGGTGATGACAGTTCTCCATAATCTAGCAAAATGCATTCACAACAATATTCCAAGCATACACAATGATAATGAATCCCTGCAAGAACATAATAATAGACACAATATTCTTGTGGAAAGATTAAAGGGGCAAGAAAAATGCAAGAAAGCACAACAGGGGAAGATACATCCACAAACTGATATTTTATTGCTTCATGATATGCACAATTCAATCTATTACAAGATAAGGGCCTGGATCACCATGCAAGGAGTCCACTACAAGGGTCTGCAGCACATTGGTTTCACAAAGCAATTTTGACAGAGCTTTGCTACCAAGAACTCTCTCCTTTACAATGAGCCCAACAATCCAATTTATAGAAAAATGAGAAGGGAAAGAGAAGGGAAAATGGAAATCCCGAAATATGTCCTTCAACCACCTATAAGAGGTATTAAATTGAGTGAAATGATTGTATATTACTTCCAAAAGGCTCCCCATACTGTCCCATGTGCTGCAGCAGAGAAAGAATGATGACCATGCCTCTTAAGTGCACTCTCAACTACCAAATAAAACACTGTTATGAACCCGGCCACGTTTTCTAAAAAATCCTGATCAATCCTTCATAAAATCCATAATTTCTTGATTTTTGTGCATCGATCTCGGAGCCACGATTCCAACGGTACCAATTTTGTGCGATTTCGTTGAGAAATGCAAAAGTTATGGCCTTCTGAGTGCGGGCAGCTATTTTGGGTCTGGCAGGCGTTTTCTGTTATTTGACGGGAATGAGCATTAACTGACTGGAACCGAATTTGACGTCGTGCTCGTTCTAGAAAGTCCAATTTTGTGAAAATTGGAGCTTGGAGTCAAAACTTATGGCCGTTTGAAGTTTCGCAGGTCAAACGTTGACTTTTCTTCTTTGTCTTCGGCTCTTTCGGCTTTTCGCGTCCCTCGCGTACTTTTGGCCCGGATGTCCCAGTACGAAAATCCTCTGTTTTGGCCTCACCAGCTGGTTCGTGTCCTCTACTTACTTTCATCCAAGATGTCCCGGACTTCCTGGGAAAAATTTCTCCGAACCGCCCGAAATGGACTGACTTGCGCCAAACCGGCCGATCCGCGTGTTTCGCGTACCTTTGTCCCAGATGTCCCAAATCACGTGATAACAAAACTTGGTGATTTTTTCCATTTTCGGCCGGTTCGTGCCTTTTCGTCCCAGATGTCCTGACTTGGGGGGGAATTTTGGATAACAATAATGTGGATCACATGAGAGCCATGAAGCTTGTAATTGAGATCACCTCTTTTTATCCTAAATATTTTCCATCAATTATACACTAACTTCTACCTTTTTATCTAGCATGGATGTTTTAGGTGACACATTCCAGATGCCTAACTTAAAAATATTTTGTGAAATACTTACTAGGGAAGAATCCAAATCTTCTAACCTTGATTCTTCCACCTCTCAAAAGGCATTAGTTGCATCTAATCCAAGGGCAAGGAAAAACCAAAAATTAAAATCAAATCCACATCTTCTCCATCTCAAAGTACTCCTAAACCCAAATAAAATAACTCTAAACCCAAAGAGTATTCTAAATCCAAGAATAACTCTATCCTTTCATTCTATTTTTGTGGCGGTATTGGTCATGAAGAACATAGGTGTTATAAGCGAATGCAAGCCTTAGAGGATGTAGTCAAGAAACACAAAATTTATATCTCCAGTCCACCTCCTTCTAATCAACATGACAAATCACTTAATGTTGTTGGGATATTTTAGCCACCACTTGCAGATAGTTAGGTTATACATTCTAGTGCTTCTCATCACATGACTTCTTCCAAGGAGTCTTTTGTATCTCTAGGTTTGAGTTCTACTTCCAAAATTTGTGTTGGAGATTATTTATTTCTTTCTATTAAAGGAAAATGTGACATACACCTTGACGGTGAAAGTATGCAAGATGCACTGTATGTTCCTAACATGACTACAATTTTTCTTTCTGTATATCAAATTTGTCATTCTGGTCAAGGAAAAATCGTTAATTTTACACCACATGGGGTAGAAGTACGAACTTTATTTAAGCCTCATTCACTTGTTTCTCAAGATTTTTTTTATCATGGTTCCTGACTATATTACTTTGAGGGTTTTGATAAAACTTCCTCTCTAGGGACACGATTGGTTTCTCATGAAAATTCAAAGTGTAAGCTTTGGAATAAGAGATTTGGACATCTCAATTGCAGATATTTGAATTAGTTTAACACTCATGGTATGGTTGATGGTATTGCTAGAGTTTCTTGTCTTGAGGGATTTTTCCCTGGACGTGCATTAGGGAAACAACACCAAGATCAATTTCCTAAGAATTTTTCCAAGAGGCCTTCTTCACCACTTGAGCTTGTGCATAGTGACTTGATGATTTTTTGTACCCCGTCTTTTAATGGGGCTAAGTATACACTCACCTTTATTGATAATATTTGTATGTGTACTTGGGTTTATTTTCTCAATTAAAAAAGTGATGTTTTTTCACAATTCAAAGTATTGAAGGCTTTGGTCAAGAAACAATCTTCTAGGTGCATAAAAAACCTTCGCACTGATAATGGGGGGGATACTTCAGTAATGAGTTTTCTGAAGTTTTGGCAACTCATGGTATTATTCACCAACATTTTTCCCCTCATATTCCATAACATAACGAATTAACAAAATTGAAGAATCAAAATTTGAAGGAAATGGATAATTTCGTGATGCATTATAAATATTTAATTCCTATATACTAGGCATAAGAAATAAATTATGCTAACTACATTCAGAATTGCACACCACACATAACACTTTAACATTTGAATCTAGAGTAAGCTTGGTCCAACACTAACTATGATGTCTCATTTCTTCAAGTCTTTAAGATCCCTGCTTGGGATTTTTTTCCTAAGAAGAAAAGGAATTCCTTGGATAAAATGAGAAAACCCTTGATCTTTGTAGGGTATTTTAAGGACATGAGAGCTTATCGAATTTTAGATCCTGATACCCATGAAGTTATTTTTTAAACACATGTTCAATTTTATGAGCACTTCACAGCTCATGATTCTTCATCTTCTTACATGCCTACTTATTTATCTCATCTTGAGGATCCTTTTGTTGAGGAGGTTGATGAGGAGGTTATAGATTCCGACGAGGATCATATTCCCATTGATGTTGTCACTATGCCTAAGTGGTCTCGTAATATAGTTTCTGATGTAACACATTTCATACAAGATATTCCACCCACTAGGCATCATCATGCACATTTTGCAGGTTTTGGAATTTTGTTTCATGCAGTTTTTGAGGATCCAAAGTATTTTTTACATGCTCATGGGATATAGAAGTGGTATGATGCGATGACAACTAAGTAATCTTCTTTGATGAAGAATCATACTTGGCATTTGGTTTCTCTTCCTAAAATAATAAGTATGGTTAGGTGTAAGTGGGTATATCGAACCAAATACATAGCTTATGAGTCCATTAAAAATTTATTGTCATGCAAATGTGCAATAGGAGAATTGATGATTCTCGAGCACGATAACTATACCTAGTGTTAATGTTTTCAAGTCCTATCATTCAAAGACACCTTGGGTCTATCCAGTCAATTCAAGTGACCTCCCAATTAATGTTATCTCATCCCCCTAGGTGATTTAGGAAATTTGATTCATCCCCCCTAGGTGATTTTAGGAGTTCATTTGTAAGTTGCAGGCAATTGTGGGAAGGGATATCACTAGCCTTCCTAGAGCTGGAGCAACCTCACGGAATAGAGAAGAAGATCCTAAATGGATGTGGAGGTGATCCAAAGGTCTTGGGACATCATGGAGATGATTTAGGAATATTTTGGAAGGTCTCAGAAATTTGGGGTAGTTTCACCAGAAGTAGGGTTCACAAGCCTAGTTAGTGCACAGGCCAAAACAACCATTGATCTTCAGAAGGTGATTCCGGGAGCTCTTGACGGATTTAGAAGTGAAAAAAACATATATGGAAAGAGGATTCCAAGTTGTACATGATGTTGAAACCATATTTTTTACCACACTTTGGCACATCAAATCTGCAGGTAGTTTTTCTCAAGCACAGGTGGACTACCAAATCACAATTTTGTTTTTAAGGGATCAAATGGATGAATAAATACATGAAATTCCCACAATTTGATTTAAAAGGCCATTTACATTTAGGATCATATAAAATATTTCCAAAAATGTCCATTTGGAGCTCAAGATATCATCATCACAAGTTGATCTCTTGGAGCGTGTTCGAGACTTTGCCAAATTATGAGAGGACACGTGTCATATCTAGGAGCCTAATGGGATTTTATGTCCCAGAAGTCCCTAAGGTTGGGTACATAAACCTTGGAAAAATGCACCTAGCCCCCATGTAACCTCTAGGACCCTCATGTGACCTTCAGATTTGATAGTTCAGCCCCGAAGTGCATTTTTGGAGCTCAAATTCCCTATTGTCGGATCAAGGACACATGTTGTCCTCTTTCTCACCGTGGAATTTGATGTCCCTCACATCCCTGAGTTTAGGGACATTAGACATGGAAAAATGTGCTCAACCCCTATGGGGATTCCTTTTGTCATTCACATGATAGACTTTCAGCCCCCTAGTGCTTCTAGTGCTTTTTCAAGAAAATCCCTTGCCGTCAGATCAAGGACAAGTGTCGTCCTCTTTCTCATATTGGAATTTTATGTCCCTCACGTCACTAAGGTCAGTGAAAAAAAACATGAAAAAATTCACCCCACCTTTTCATGAACATTTTTTGTGAATATTTTGAACCCGAAACTTAGCCATTTTCCCCCCATTTCTTCATCACAACTTCATACCTTTCCATGGCTCTGTGTGTGATTGTCCAGAAACCCATTCCACCATTGTTGCTCCAAACCATCTCCTCCATGGCCACATAAACACCTAGTCCATAAAAATACATAGGTTGTAGGGAAAGAAATGATAAAAAGTGCTGAAGAAATAAATAATGGGAAGAAAATGAAGGTTTTTTGTGAGATAATCGTAGAGTCACCCGATCGAGAAATCTTCATATCTCACAAGATACAAGTCTGATCGAGGTTTCGTCTTTTGCACACTTCCTCATTTTTCAAGAAGATCACAATGCAATAAACCAAAGGTAAAATGGTGCCCATAATTATTTGTTCCAAAAAAATCCTCACTCCATGCATCGGCTCACATTCGTCAGATTTTCCATCATTCCAGAAATTAAAACAAGGATATTGTGATACTTGTCTTGTATGTTGATGATCTATTACTTACTAAAAAATCATCTTCCCACATTCATACTATTCATAGGGATCTTTCTACACAGTTTGACATGATAGATATTGAGTTATTGCATTATTTTCTTGGTTTGTAGATTTCTTAGACAGATTCAGGGATTCATTTGAGTTAGAAAAAGTACATTGATGATCTTCTTCAACATTTTGATATGGCTGATTGTAACCCAAGGGCATCAAATTTTCAGTCTGGGGTTACTTTTACTTCCACATGTACTACTCCACTTTGTGATCCTATATTGTAGAGGCAGTTGGTTGGAAGTCTCATGTATTTTACCCATATTAACCCTGATATTTCATTTACAGTAAGGCTTGTATCTTGGTTTGTGCATTCTCCTAATAGTAGTCACTGGAAGGCTACTAAAATTATTTTACGCTATTTGCATGGCACTTCCCACTTTGAACTATATTACACTAGGGGTTATACTCAGTTGGTTGGATATACAGATTTAGATTGGGTAGGTTTTATTGATGACAAGCATACCACTTTTGGATATCTTTTTTGTCTTGGTTCTTGTCCAGTTGCTTGGGCGTCCAAAAAGTAACATGCTATTTCAATTTCATCTTCAGAGGTAGAGTAAAAGGTAGGAGTTATAGTGAGTCAACATATTCTTTGGCTTTGAAAATTATTTATAGAGTTTGGATTCCCATAGGATTAACTAAATTTTCTTTAGTGTAACAACCAAAGTACAATTCATATTTCTCACAACCCTGTTGAGCACCAGTGGACCAGGCATATTGAGATACACATACACATTATTCTTCAACACATTTAGGATGAAGTTCTTCGATTGGAGTACATTCCGACTTAGCATCATGTTTTGTACATCTTTACAAATCCTTTTGCATCACCTCGCTACCTTGAGTTATATGGCATGCTTGGGGTTTCAGAATTTGTTTTTGGGTGGTGTTCGTGACAACATATTCCTTTTTCTTATTCTTTCTCTTTCCTTCTTGTAGGATTCTTTCCTACTTTTGGTTCGATATTATACATGAGTACCGGATAAGACCCAGTTGTCAGGACTCATACTGTGGATATTCAACTTGTATTTTGGGTCGCTAGCTTCACTTCAAGGGGGTGTTAGAGTAGGTATTTTCCTTAGTTTATGTTCACCTAGGTACTTTATGTTACCTTTATTATATTTATCTTCACCCACTTATGTGTGTGGATATTTTTATTTTATCTTATTTAGATATTTGGAAGATATTATCTAGTTGTTAGGTATAGTTGTCCTTGATCTATGGAATTGACTAGATCTTTGATGACTAGTTCTTTCCTAAATCTATGGTCATGACTAGTTCTGTGATGACTCATTCTTTCCTTGATTCATATACTAATCTATAAGTTTGACTGGTTCTTAGATATATATTCCTTGACTATATAAGCAAGGTCCATTCTCATTGTATTTCATTGAGTTTCATAACAATATATGATATTGCTGCTCATTTGTTTGCAAGGGTTTTTGTAAAGTTATTTTGGTGAATTACTTTCATCTTATTGAGCATGATGTTTAATTAGCATCTAAGTTATTTTTGGCTTAGTACGATCTTTTTATCATTCCTTTTAGAAGTTTATTAAGAAGAATATTGAGCATGTTTGAAGACCTAGGGTATGAGCTAGGGTTTGTGAGCTATATATGTGATTTCCATCAGTTGTGGAAGTAAAAAAATCATAGATCAAACATCTTCAGGTGGGTGAGTTAATTCTTGGTCATCCTAGGGAGTTATAACCTCTTTATGGAGTTTTTGCTTCACTAAATTAGGGGTTGGTGCTCCTTGTAGGGTTGGTTCTCCTTGGGAAGTTGGTGCTTCACTAAACTTCTTTTTTGTGATTAATATCAACGAAGTTTCAGTGATTTTTATTCCACTTGAGGTTTTCCCACATATATTTGGTGTTTTTGTGTGCTATCCATCTCTTGTTCTTGTCTATGGTGTATTTAATGCTTAAGTAAACACACATATGGTTGTTGTATGGTTGAATGGTTATTTTATTAGTAATAAATGTAAATGGAAATGGTTTAAATTTTATTTATATTTATTCACCCCCTCTTAGTCTCTTGTACTTCCAACATTTCCATACTTGAAGTAATCTTTGCGCATCTTATTCAATTCTTCCTTCGTCTTAATCCGACCAAGTGTGTGTTTGGAGTTTTAACTGGAAAACTACTTAGTTTCATCATTTCTATTAGGGGTATTGAAGTTGACCCCACCAAAATAATATCCATTCTGAATATTTCTCCCCTTTCTAATGTAAAGCAACTTTGTAGTCTTTAAAACTTCCTTCAATCATTCATTCGCTTTATCTCACAACTTTTTGACCGCTGCAAACCTTTCAACAATCTTCTCCACAAATACATTCACTTTAATTGAGATGCCAATTACCAAAAGGAATTTGAAGATCTCAAAAAGTATCTTCTATCACCTCTTGCATTCACACCTCCACGCGAGGGGGATCCTTTTGATCTCTACATATTTTCCACCAATCATGCTCTCGGGGACATGTTGGTGCATCGTGATGAGTAAATTAGGGAGAAACTAGTGTATTATATCAGTCGAACCCTTCAGGATTATGAGACCTGTTACACTGAAGCTAAAAAGATGTGATGTGCTCTTTTTTTTGCTACCTCGAAATTTCACTGCTACCTTATTAATCAAGAAACCTATGTCATCACCATCTTCTACCCACACAAGACCGTGTCTAAGCCTTATCACAATAACCACATCAATCGATGGCTTATGCTCATGATCGATTTTGACCTAGATTTCATCTCGTAGAAATCAATCAAAGGTCAAGCCATTGGTGGTTAACTCACCAAAGCCCCTCTTCCTGAAAATCACCTCCCTCACGAGAAATTTCTAGACGAATCTATCCACACCGTCGATCATGATTTTTCTCCCCTGTGGATGACACTTTTTGTGATAGATCTAAGTGTTGGCAAGGGTGACGCATCGACGTCATCATCATTCCTCCTTGGGATACTCCTATTCCCATTGTGTATAAGTTAAATTCTAAATGTACTAACAATATGGATGAGTATGAAGCCCACATCTTGGGTCTTGAAACTACTATCATGCTTGGCATCCAAATCCTTGATATCTATGGTGATTCTCATCTTATCATTAATCAAGTTAAGGGAATTTATCAATGCAAAAATGAGTTCCATTAGAAATAAAAGGACATCATCAAATTTTTTCTTGAGGCCTTTTATTTCCACACCATCCAAATCATTCCTTGTTCATATAATCATTTTTTAGACATTATGGAATCCCTTACATATCTCATCTTGCGGGCATCCGAAGAATCTAAAATTTCGGTTATTGTTCATTACCTCGATTATCCATCCCATTTCCATTAAATTCCTCATGTCAATCATGTTGATACTAATCAAGGAAATCTCTGGTACTCTCAGATCTTCAACTACCTATATGTATCCAAATTTCCCTCTAACCTATCCAAAAATGTAAGTAGGTCATTGCTTCAACATGCTAATTGTTATGTTATCCTTGGCGACATCCTCTACAAACATGGGTTTGATAGAATCTTATTAGGTTGTCTCAAATCTCATGAATCTGTCAATTTTATCCAAGAAGTCCATGATGAAATATGTGGTCGTCACTTTATTGGTTTGGTTGTTATCAAACATCTTATTCATATGGGTTATTACATGCCCTCTATCAATCAAGATTGTTGTTAATATGTTAAAAAGTGCATCGAATGCTAGCGACACTCCAATATCATCCACATCCCTTGTCAGGCCCTACAATTGGCTCAAGATCTTTGGCCTTACTCGCAGTGGGGAATTTTCCTCATTTGTATCATTAATTCACATTCTTCCCAATGCCATCATTTTATCATCACTACATCTGAATACTTCACCAAATGGGTGTAAGCAATTCCACTCGCATCCAAAGATAATAAAATTTTCGACTTCATCTATTAGTACATCATCTATCATTTCGATGTTCCTCATAAAATTATCACAAAAAACATAAATTCCTTCAAAAACAAAGATCATAAGAAGCTTTAGGAATATTTCAACATCAAGCTTTGATTTTCTTCTCCTTACTATCCTCAAGCAAACTGGCAAGGGAAATCCATAAACAAAACCATTTGTAATATCCTTGCCAAAATTGTTGATAAGGCAAGTCATAATCGACATATTCATATCCCCTATACACTTTGAGCCTATCGGAGTATCATTCTTACATCTACGGGTGCTATTCCTTTCTATCTCATCTCTGAATCTGAAGTCATTCTTCCCCTTGAAGTCCAAATCCTATCCTTATGGGTTTCTTGTTATCTCTCGAAAGTACACCCTGTAGAGAGATGACTGCAGGGGTTATAAGCTTTCTCTGGATCTCTCTCTCTCTCTCATAGATACAATGGAAACACCTTAGGTCTGTGGGTATACCTATTATTGAGGTGAGTCTCTGTTATCAAGTCTGGTTCCTTCTTGATGTATCCTAAACTAATTTTTGGGGTTTTGAGGGTAAAAGATGACTGTAAATGAATTGAAAATTGGGGTGATACACCAAACTTGTTGAGGGATTTGACTGAGTGAGAATGGATTCTAGATGCATAAACCAATAGTTATTAGCAGAATATTAAGGAAAAAACACTTGATGTATTAAGGGAATGATTCAAAACAATATTTTTTAAGATAAGCATGCACACTAATATTATGTAGAAATTACTAAATTTTACAGCAAGGCAAGTGTTATCTCTCGAAATTACACCCTATAGACAGATGGCTGCAGGTGTTATAAGCTTGCAAATTTTATCTCTCTCTTTCATAGATACAATGGAAACACCTTAGGTCTGTGTGTATACCTATTTTGAGGTGAGTCTCCGGTATCAAGGTCGGTTCCTTAATGATGTATCTTAGACTGATTTTTCTAAGGTTAAGGGTAAAAGATGACTGTAAAATGATTCAAACTAGGGTGATACACCAAATTTATATAAGGGATTTGACTAAGTATATGCACAACTAATATATGAAATGATTCTTGATGCATGAACCAATAGTTTTATGTAGAATGTTAAGGGAAAAACACTTTGTTGTATTGAGGGAAAGTATCATAACAATACTACTAAGCTAAACATGCACATTAATATCATGCGGAAATTACTGAATTTACAACGGGGTAATATAACTAACTAGGGAATTTGTCATTCACAAAATTAATGAAAACATACACAAGACTGCAAATAATTGGAAAGGTAGAAAATATTTTACATTGAGAGGGAAAAACTAGCAAAATAATTGTTTCAACACTCCTTTATCTAAAAAAGTCTTCCTTATGCTTTGCCAAAGCACAAAATATATAACAAATTTGATTTTCCCCCCCTTCCTAAAAATAGACTAAGGCTTGTACTCGCCCATGCATCCTATTTTTATCCATCATCTATTAATAAATAAAGGAACAAAAATAGAACATGTCAATTATAAATAGAAATTAATAGCCTTTGATTACATCTCAGTCAAACTGAAGTTGACTGTTCTATTTTTAAGAAAAGAATGGTGAATAATTTGCTAATAATAAGCTTGCTTGCTAGGCAAGTCTCCTTCCTTGTGCAAGTGAATTCGTCTTCTTGTCTGCTCTGTCCCCTAGTGAAAGCATGCAAAAATTAACTCCCTGTTTGTAAGCAAAATAATTACAACACTTGTAAAATTTGTAAAATAATCCATCCACTCATGGACACTTGATGGGGACCACCTCCATGTGTACATGCTCAAATTTTCCTATGCAGTCTATGGGGCCATCCTTGCACTTGATCACTAATCTCCATTCAGTTTGACCACCTTTGTGGACTTAGCACATTATTGAGTTTTAGATGTATATGGGGGGAACTTTTTAAAAAGACCACCATGTCATATTCAGCCACCTTTGATTAAACATGACCATGTAGTACTTATCGGCTTTTGCATTTGGGCTAACACTTGATTATAGTTTTATAACCCTTACCTTTTGGGTGATCATTAGTGAACATGATTTGGTCGAACACTTTATATTATTTGAAGTTGGACTATAATTGATCATTTTGACATTTTGAAGGCAATGATTTTGTTTTAATCATGGGGCTGGCCCCCTTTGTATGATGACTCACCCCTTCAAAAGTTTTTCGGTGACATGGCTAACTCAGGTAGAGTTTGCTTTGATATTGGTGATCATTTTGTAATTGTTGGTCTCTGTACTTTGTGATCTCAGAACCGTCGATCTTGTAACTATAGTTAGGGTTTCACCGGCATTGAATGTTGTCAGTGGCATATTACCCAGGTGGTTTTCTTCGAACTTGGGAATCGATCCTTGAGCAGTTGATTGGTTGTCCTTTTATTTTACGGCCATTGATCTTTGACTATTGTTGAGTTCGAACTAACCCAATGCTTAGGCTCTAGGTGGTAAAGGGAAGATCGACCCCAATGATCATCTCATTTGGATTTTCAATATGCGGGTGAAGCCCTGGAAAAATTTCTCCTGGAAGCCATTATTGATCTTTTAAGCTTGATTCAGTTCCCTTTTCGGTCTTTATAGTGAACTTTACAAGTGTATATCTAATATTTATGTGATTTTTTTAACATTTCTGGGATTTGCGTATTGTGTTTTATGATATTTCTTCGACATATTGAGCTCTGCTTGGTCTATGGACCTTTGTTTTTGTCGGAGGCTTCTGTGGTTGGAAATATTTGTGTGTGGCCGCCATTTCTAAACTTTTTTGAGCTTTGGATCTAGTTCATTTGCTGAGATGTATATGGATAAGCTTTCTCCCTTCGGCTTTGACCTGAAGTTTGCCCTGGACGTTGAAGGTTTCAGTCATTGTGGACTTAGTTTCATGCTATTCCGAGTCACTATGGTTGTCGTTATATCTTCATGGGGTTTGCATGTGCTAAAACAACGAGGAGCTTTGGGTTCTGCTATGAAATGATTATCTTATTGATATTCGTCGTTCTTTAAAGGTAATACCCACTTTACCTTTTCCATTGTATGAGCTTCTTATGATATGATATTTTCATCATTCTGGCCTTCTGATGATATGGAGACATACTTTGATTTCTTGACAAATACTCATATCTATTTATGGTTTTTAGAGTCTCACCATTTCTGAGCTTTGGGTGCTTTCTGATCTATGTATTCCATTCCTTTTAATTGAAAATTTTAAAGCTAACTGAGGTTTTTTACCCTTATATTTTTAGGCAACTGGTTGCAAAACCTAGATCCAGGGTTCATGTTAAGAGACCTCTTGGAAATTGAAGGTAGAAAATACCTTGCGAATATTCCCGAAACCGGTTTCGGGGGAAGGTGAATTTTTTGGGGGTTGTATGAAAAAATTTCGACTGATTTTCAAGTGGTGTGATAGAAGGCTGTAGACGCGCGATGGGAGATTTTCTGTCGCGCGTCAAAAAAATGCATTGACGCATGACATGGAGATTTTTTCGATGCGCAAGTAGAGGGCGAAGGCTGTAGACGCGCGACAAGAGATTTGTTGTCGCGCGTCAAAAAAATGCATTGACGCGCGACACACATTTTTTTGATGCGCAAGCAGAGGACGGAGGCTATAGACGTGCGACAAGAGATTTGTTGTCATGTGTCAAAAAAATGCATTGACGCGCGTCAATAGACCTCATTGACGCACATCAACAAACTTTTTGACGCGCGTCAAAGAGGTTTGTTGATGTGCGTCAATGATGGTGTTGTCCGACCCTTTGCTTGCGCATCGAAAAATTCTCGGTGTCGCGCGTTGATAGACCTCATTGACGTGCATCAACAACCTTGTTGACGCGCGTCAATGAGGTCTGTTGACGCGCGTTAATGCATTTTTTTGACGCACGACAACAAATCTCCTGTTGCGCATCTGCAGCCTCCGCCCTCTTCTTACGCATCCAAAAAATCTTCGTGTCGCGTGTTAATAGACCTCATTGACGTGTATCAACAACCTTGTTGACGCACGTCAAAGAGGTCTATTGACGTGCGTCAATAGACCTCTTTAACGCGCGTCAACAAGGTTGTTGACGCGTGTCAATGAGGTCTGTTGACACGCATCAATGCATTTTTTGATGCGTGACAACAAATGTCCTGTTGCGCATCTGTAGCCTCCGCCCTCTGCTTGCACATCGAAAAAATCTCCGTGTCGCATCAACAAACTCTTTATCGTTTGTCTATTATGTGTCAATATCTATAGTGCCTCCTTATCACACGTCAACTATCCGTCAGTGTCGCACATCTGCAAATAACCCTCCTTGTCATGCGTCAATAACTTACACCCTTGTCGTGCATCTGCAATACGAGATATATCATATTGTTGACAAAATGTGAAGTAGAAGTGTTCTACCTGGCGAATAATCTAGGATTATATAGGGGATTATTTTCAAGGGTAGACGAAACTGACCCCTAAAAAAATTAAAGTGTAATTTTTAGGCAAAAAGGTCACTGACCCGTGCCAGAAAATTTGCCTTTTCAAAATTTTCAAAAATGGAATATTCGCCGTATTACGAATATTCACCACTAATTTTTTTCCTGCCTAGATCTACTAATACCCATTAATGGGTTTGTGATTTTTTGACCTGGGTATGCATGTTTCCCTTATTCGAAGCTTAAAATTTTGTATTTTTTAATACGTTGAATGGTGATACATTGAAAACAAGGAAGTATCAACTTTACTCACCCCTATTCTTTGAGAATATGATCTATTATTTTTGTTTCTATTTAAATTTGCCTCAATTGAGGAGAAAATGCACTTTTCTGGGTCCGTTTATTTTTGTGATCTGGATTGTGGGTACTCGTATTTTGCTGTGCAAAAGGAATCTTTTCCGCCATGTTTAGAGCTGAAGCTCACATTTTGCTCTGATTTTTCTTTTGCATCTTGTAATGAGGGTTTTGACTGTTGTGTTGCTCGGTATTTGGGAATCTCAACAGACTTGGCTTTCTATACTGAAGTTTTATTTTGAGCCTTTGTATTTAATGGCCACCTTAAGAAGGTAGGTGAAGAGATGTTCCAAACCCGTATTCATGTAAACTAACTGTGATAATTAGTTTTGATCATAAAAGTATCTTTTGATAAATTTAGTTACACAAACCAATAGTTTTTCTCTACAAAATGTTGTCATCATTTGTTGTTCATGAAAATTGGTAGATATCAAGTCTATGTGTCTCAGCATTCTATGAGGGAACTCAGGCACATCCCTTGATTTCTTTGACGCCATTTTCTTCATTATGTTCTTTGGTGCCTTGAGATGTGGACTGTAATCTATTTCATTTTGTTTCTATTTTCCTTAAGCTCCACTTTTCGAATATTTGTTGGCTTTGTCATGATTTGCTCTTTCATAGGCCTAACTTCTAAAGAACTAGTAAGTTGGACTTTGTTCCCAAATTCTCTACAAAATTTAATGAAAATTGTAATGACCGTGAAACTGGAACTTTTCTCCTAAAAATTTTCTTCACACATTATGGCCTTAAATATTTCCTCAATTGGAGCTACACTTTAACCATGCACCTTTTGATGTGAAATAGTTTTATGTATGTTCATATGTTTCCTGAATGATGATATTATGGCACATGAGTTATAACTTACTTGCAAGTCTATGAACTTTAAAAATGGAAAGTGCTTCCATCTTAGCTTGTAAAATCCTTCAAGTTTGGCTTGAACACTTTGCTCCTAACTGAGAGTTGTTTCTTTGTGCATTTGATTATGAAAGTATAATATTGATACCTTGAATGTTTTCTTGATTCCATGATATATTTGTACCTTGTAGTGGCCTTCTGCTTATGTTCTTTAGAAACGTAATGGTCATTCTGAGTCTGTAAACAAGAATGCATTTCCTTTTCTTTAACATGGAGAATATGAACATTTGTTGACTCTTATTACTGCAATTACTGCAAAACTTAAACTTTGTTTTCTGAGATTGCTGCTTTACTTTGTTTTGTGGCTTAGGTTGTCCCATATTTTTCTACCTTTCATGACTATGATGAGTCATTGATGTTGATGAATCTGTTCAAATATTAAGCCTTTCCCAAAATTGTACTCTGCAGTTGAGTTCTTTATGACTTCCACTGTTATTATTCATTATTAAGGATCAATTTGATTCGTTGAAATTTTAGTGGCACTACTGTGAGAATGTTTTATTTAATCCTATTTTAATCTGAGATCACTTGAAAACTTAAATTCCTTCTACTTATGTATTGAGAAACTGAAGTATACCTCTGTTTTTATTGTGATCACCATTCTTTGTGCATTCTAAATTGTTAGATACCCAAGTGTATTTTCCTTTCCCATTGGGCTGTAACTGAAAGATTCTTTGTGCTAAAAAGCTTTGACTCATGTTTCTATTATTTTACTACATCTTTTATTTAGTAACTCTCCAAGATATCAGTGAAGAGTATTAACTTTTGTCCTCATGTGCTACACTATTTCTTTAGTCTGTACCTGTGTACTTATCAACCTATTTAGAAAATATGAAAGCCATAGGCTTTTCTTTTATCATCTCTAATTGATCTCTTTCTGTCATACTTTTGAAGTTGATGTTATAAATTTATTTATGTGATTATGATACTCCATTGTTCTTCACTCCATTCATTTTTGTGTTGAAACCGAAAGCATTTGCTTGAGTTGAATTCATGAAGACCTATACCTTGCAAAGGACATATTATTTTCTGGAAATTTTTATTCACAAATTCCTACATGTTGAACATTGAATTTTTGTTGAGATGTCGTAGTTCCATTTCTTTTATGCTTAAATATTGTATTTGAGGTTCATTATAGCTTTAGATATGCATGCTGGAAAAGTCGTAAATGTCCATTTACATGGCGAAGCCTTGTCAAATTTTTCTCAGATTTCCTTATCCATTCTATTTCAGCTGCAATGTTATCTCATTTCGGTTAACTTTGGCTTCTTGAAATCTAATTCTTATCATTTAGTTGCAATCCGAAACACGTACTTATATTTTTCAGTCTCATTTTTGTACTGTAACTTCTTATATTTGCATGACAGTTACTGAAACTTGAGTTGTATTCTTCCTTCATTCTAGCATGTAATTAATGACTTAATGCTTTATGCCATAAGATAGAAGTCATTGAACTCTGCAATCTTTATTGAAAGAATTTATTTATTTCTTCTTAGCTGCAACCTGTACCTACACATTTAATAAAATAGTTAGAAAATATTTAGGATTTTTGGCCTCTCTTATGTCTATGGTTTTTTCTTTTCTTTTCTTTATTTCCTTCTAAGTGAGTAAATCATATATACTGTTTGATCTTCAAGTAATCTATATCTCCTATTATCAGATATCCATGTGCACGAATTAGGACAACATAGGAATATGGATTGTACCCTGAGATCATAACTGATAGTTTCCTCTTTTCTATTTTCAGGTATAGTGCTCTCAGCGATGAAGATGAAGAGGGAACAAAGCTGAAGATGAGGATGCATCAACCGAAGGAAAAACCTCAAGGAAATGATGGGTTTACTCATACTCCTTTATTTTATCTTTCATGCATGTGTACCTCTTATTTCAGTAGTTGTACTTTACTTTCTAGTTCCATCCCACAACTTGTGTGGGAATATTTGAAATTCCTTATGAATAAAACATTGAATTATGAAATTGAGTTGTGTATTTCTTTCTGCATTTCTGATTTCTGATATGAATTGTATGATGAACTAAACAACCCAATAATATAATTGAATATCTTAATCAGGAAGGAAAGAACATTAAAGAATACCTGTAACATCTAGTAATGAACTCTGATTTCTGTAGATTGTAGTATTGATTGTTGTTTCAAAACCTAACACTTCATCTATTCTGTAATTCGGTGTCTTCATCAAGACAACACAGTTGTCCTTCGGGGCCTTGTGTTCTTTTTCTGAAGATAACATGAAATTGTAGGCTATGTGATCTGTTACGTTTTTAAACAGTAAACATAGCTGCATATTTCATGTAATCGTTAATTAATTCAACAATAACAATATATCTGAAAGAAACTCCCCTAGCTTAGGTATACTTCACCAATGCTATCCATCGTAACGAATTTTTTGAGTTTCCCATTTTTGCACAAGTGCAAAAATTCTCAACACTAAGATGATAAATCAAGGAATTTTGACATTCACAAGAAATAATAAAGTATGCATGAAGCTACAAATAATTGCAAAGGCAGAAATCAATTCTCATTCAAAGGGAAAAACTGGCAAAAATTGCTTCAGCACTCCTATATCCAAAAATTCTTCTACTTGTGCTTTGCCAATGCACACAATATATAGCTAGATTATTCATCCCACCCTTCCTAAAAATAGACTAAAATTGTACTCGCCCATGCATCTTATTTTTATCATTTATCATGAATAAATAATGGAATAAAAATAAGCATGCTAATACAATGAGGCATTAATAGCCTTGTTTATAAAAAATACAACTCAGTCAAACTGTAGTTGACTATTCTATTTTTAAAGAAGTTGGATGAATAATTTGGCTAATAATAGGCTTTGCTTGATGAGAAAGTCTTCTCCAATGCATGTAATTTCTATCTTCTAGATGATAATGTGGCATCTGCAACTTGATCCACTTGTAATTGCAAAGTTGACACTTTAAACATGTCCCTTGGATGCACATGCAAGAATAAATCTCTATGTGTGAGTAAAATAATTTCATTATTTGCAACATTTTACAAGAATACTTCACCCATGCATTCATATTGATGGGGACCACCTATGGCTCTGATTCTGACATCAATTTGTCTTCTTGTAGTCACATGAAGAATTACACTTGTGTACACCATGCTATTGTTTGCCTTCTAAAACCTCCCACTTTGGGGACCACCTGTGATGTGAACACTTTGTCTCCATTTTGGATTTGACCTCTTTTTGAAGAAATTGAGGATGCTTTGGAAAGTATAAGGTAAAGTGGTTGTGCTTTGATTTGATTGGAATATACTTTGATCAAAAATCACATGTTTTAAAAAAAGGCCCCTCTTAATTTGATCATGGCCATACTATAATACTCGGCCACCTTTTTTATTATCATTGCATTGTAATTTGTTGTCGGTACTTGATTATTTCAAAATATATTATAAGACCTTAACTAAGGTCAATGCAATGATTTATTTTAAATGATGTGGGTTGGCCCCTTCCCTCGGCGATTCACCCCTTGAGCTTTGTCGGTGGTTGGGTTTGGTTAATTCGAGACTTGAGTTAGGGCGTAAAATATTTACAACCCTAATTATTTGTTCAATTCCATGAGATATTCCTCTAGCTAAGTAAAATCTGATGAAATTTTGCTTCACGACCGTCATGGAAATTATTTTCAAAACTCTTTGGTTTGCAAGATATTCAACTGTTATTCATTTTGGAGCTTTGCTCTTTAAATTGTGTGTAGATGTGTTGTCAAAAGGAAAACTTTGTGAGAGACAGATGAATCTTTGCATTTCTTAACTGGGACTATTTTCTTGTACTTTGAGTCGTAACAATGAAATCCGTTGATGGGTACTTGAGCTTTGTTGGATTTTTATTTTCAGACTGGCACAATATTTTTTGATTCGGGTTCAAAGTGTTGACCCATGTGGTAAGTTACAATTTTTTATCTCTGATACTTTGTTTCAACCCTGATCTACTGATACCCATTATTGGGTTTTTTGATTATTAACCTGGATCTATACTTTTCTCTCATTTTGAAGCATTTTGAACTTGGATTCATTCTGCTCCTGGTGGATGCCGTAGATTTTGGTGTTTTGAAAAGGGTAAGTACCAAAACCCCTGGCTTTGATATTTATTTTTGTAGTGAGCTTTGTATTTACTTAATTTTCTTGTATTGGCCATAAACAAGTTTCTTCCCTTCTGAGTATTTACCTCTACCCATTCTATGTTTGAGTTTCTTGTGCTTTGTTTTCAACGGCCATGTGGGTTTTTTAAGCTTTTAGAAATTATAGAAATTATGTGAAATTTGTCTCTATTTTCATCATGTTATGCATTAGAGGTTCGTGATTTTTATTCATGTCGTATTTGATTTCACTTGGAAACATAACCTTACAAAGATCTATTTCATTTTCAAGCCTTGACATTGGTGGATCTTTGTTATTGTGCTTTTGAGAGAAGCTCTATTTTCTAGGTTTGCATGTTGGCCACCATTTGCTAATTGACATTACTCATTCTTTTTCCATCTCATGGTTTAGTTTTGTTTTAAGGGATTGCACACAAAATTTGATTTGGGAAAGTGTATATACCTTTTCCCGTGAGCTATATTTTCTTTGATTTGTCTTTTGAACCTTGTGGCAAGGGTTTTTTACTATAGTGTTGCTCAGCATTCAGGAATCTCAACAGACTTGGCTCTTTGTACTGAACTTTTATTTTGAGCCTCTATTTTTAATGGCCACCTTTATAAGGTATGTGATGTGATGTTCTAAACTTGTCTACTTGTAAACTCTAATAAGTTGTTTTGATCATAGAAGTAGCTTCTGATAAATTGATTTACATAAACCAGACACTATTTTATCTATAAAATGTTGTCATCATTTGTTGTTTGTGAAAATTGGTAAGTATCAAGGCAATGTCTCAGCGTTCTATGAGGGCACTCAGGAAAATCCCCTAGTTTTCTATGCCATTTTCTTCATTATGCTATGTTTCAGCTATAAAACTCATTTCTTCCCTTTCGTCTTTCTCACAGATCGTGATATCTTGCAAATGGTTTCACCATTTTTGATGTGGGTTTTTTACTTGTGAGCATTTTGGCTTTCACTTTCACCTTCTTCTTGAAGTTCTGCCTCTATTGGAATGTTGGTTTTTTTGAATACCCAACTAAATTTTTTGTTTGGCCACCGTTAATTTTAATGGCTCAACTTGGTCTGTGGAACACCTTAGCTCAAAAATGCCATGGGTTTAGTATTGTGATGACCCCATGAGGTTGAGTTGTTACCTTTTCTTTCGTAGATTGCATTTGAGCTCACTTTTTGTTGCACTTAGATGAAAATTGAGTTGACGATTCATATATTTTGGATTATTTTCATTAGCCTATGGGTCACTATTTTCAATGGTAAATATTTGTTCTGTTAGCTCGTTGAATTTCCACGTTGAGTATTGTTGTTTTTTCTAGTTCAACTCATGTTGGTTGAATGGTTTTGTGTGAATTAAATTAAGCTCAAAGATTTCTTTTTGATAGATCTTTCCTTAAGAATTGTGACTCCACCCTGTACTCTCTAATATTTTGTTGTTGAAATGGACCTTTCACTTACTCAATAAGGTTCATTTCCTCCATTTCTCGTTTCAACTTTGTATCTGTTATAATTGTGCCTCTGATTTTAAGTGCATTATTTGAAAGTTCATCTTCTACTATTTCCATTCTATTTTAAATAACTCTATGATTATTTTGTATCTTGCCTGAATTTGCTTACAGAAACTTGTACTTTTTATTTCTTGTATAATCTTACATTTCAGACTTAAAATTTGATGGATGTATCTAAAAAACAATTCTGAAATTAACATTTGCAATCTAAAGATCTGACTTGGAACAATGTAAAATTGGAATATATTCTTTATTTATGCAAGAATGTTTCCCAATTCTGCTTTTAAAGTTACAAAATTTCATCTGCTCTTTACTTATGAATGATTACTCCTAGCTTTCATGAGTTTTTATTATTGTACCTGCAACCATCCTAAAGAAAATTATTAGAAAAGTAAATGTTGACAACCTTTCTTGTATTCCATAGTTACTTTCTTTTCCTTCTTTATGCCATGATCTGAGAAAGATACTCTGTTCTTCAACTCTTTTCTGCATTATGATTTCAAGTTCATTTTGAAAGTTCATCTACGTAAAGTTGTGAATACAACAAGATTGAAATCCGGAGCTCTAACAAAATCTCTTTTCTCTTTCAGGTACAATGTCAGCAACTAGTGAAGATGGTGGAGAGGATAATCAAGGATAACAACTCAACCCAAACTGATGGAAATCTAGGCAATGATGGATTCCATTATTTCTTTGTTCACAACTTTACATATATGCACTTTCATTTATGTACTTACTTTTCAGAGTTATTCCCATGACCTATGTGGGTTTACTATACTATTATTCCTCATGAATAAATGAACTATTTTCGTGTAATGAGATGTATGTCTTTTATTTTATGTACCTTATTCTTTTGTAAGGATAATAACTAAACTTATACAACTCTAAACACTTAAGTAATTAACTTAATCATAGAAATAAATTTAAATCAAGTGTACCTTTTGGGGTAAGTGCAGCAAGTTGGGGGACAATTAAGTGGACATCAAATCCTGAATTTTACATAAAAAACAACAAAACATCAAATTTAGTCTTCAATGAACTTCAACCATGCCGAAAAGTAAAAAATATGTCATTAAAATGGTACCATCGTGTAGGGGAGACTGTTAACTTTGTATAAATATTGATTTTAAAGTTAATAGAATACGATAAATATTATTTATAATTTTTTACTAATAGTAGGTCTTTAATACACTTTTTCCCGTGAATGTTTATGTCTACGTTTAAGACTGCAAATTTTGTTCCACTTGTCAGAATGTGATAAAACTTATACCATCCCAACCTTGGTGAAATTATATACATGTTAAAAAAAAATTGATTTCAATATTTTTTTATGAAGTTATGGTGGGAAAATGGAAAGTGCTTTGTTTTCATTATGTTTTCAGACCACTTTCACGGAAAAAATCATAAATAAAAAATATTGCTAAAAAAAAAAATCTATCCTAAGATAAATAGCAGCATCTAACTTCTCACCAAAGGAGAAAAATAGATATCAATTTTTGGTCATTCAAATCACAGGCAAATGAACTACAATCTTATAGACGTTTTTAAAAAAAAAACCAAGTCATTGAATTTTGAGTGTTTAATATAGCTAAACTTGTCCTTTTTTAAAAAAAAATAGTAATTTAGAAACTAGATTCCGGATGCTACGATTCATATTGATATAAGTTTTTCTAATTTTTAGTGTATGTATTTCTAATAATCCCTATAATTTGATATTATGTTGTTATTTGCAATATGACATCCACTTATGATCCCTTTTTTGTCCCCCAACTTGTTGCACTTACCATTTGATGCTCATTAAGAATGCAAACTACTTATAACACTGCACCTTTCCATGCTTCAAACGTGTAACTGAGGCTGCTGCTTCAGAAAGTGAAACCCTGCATATGCCATATTTCCTGCCTTTATCAAGGCCTTGTAGCGTTCTTCCCAGGGTACTGCACTGTCTTGTTGAAGATGATAAATTGGATAGGTGGTATACACAGAGTGTTGCCTTTTGGGGAAATAGTTTCAACTGCTAATTTGATGCATGGCATTCTAATTTTTTCCAAAAACAAATAATTAAAAAATGTATCCCCTTCTGAGATGGCTGCCCAAAACATAGTCAAACTTCTAACTCGACCCTTTAAAGAAACTTAAAAGTTTCGAGTTGACCTTTTCCACACAGGGTGTAAAACATGTCAAAAGTTCCCTTCGTGACTTTATTTCTAACGAGGATTATTGTCAAGATTATCTAACACAATTGTAATTATTAGATGAACATCGCTTACTTTCTCTTCAAAATCATCATGTCTATAAAAATCGTATCAAGCATGCTTACAACAAACATCTTAAGGAGTGTGAATTTAACACCGGTGACCTTGTCCTTAAGGAAAATCAGAACATTACTACTATATAAAGGAGTCTACGTGGAAATTTTTCTCCCAACTGTATTGGACCATACATTATCACACATAATTATGGGTCTAGAGCTTGTCATTTAGAGTTTCTTGATGGTAAACTGGAAGAAAAATATCCCAACGCCTTGCACTTGCAACGTTTCTATTGTTAATATACTTACTAATGTGATCTTCGTCATATCAATGGTTTTATTTCCATCATTAACCTTACCATTTCTCATTGTAGTGATTTGGAATTATGTGGTCCACTGTCACTTTCCTATATAATACCTTGAATATGGGAATCATGACTCTACTCATAGTATATTCCTTACGGACCAGTTCCTCCTTCTAGGTGGGAACCCCACAATCATTACATTCGTCACCCTCTTATATATCTACTAGAACCATGCTAAGGGTCCACAGGGGTCAGTTGTACATCTTATCTTCCCATCCCCAAGTGGTCTACTTAGATATCCTCAGCTCTATCCTATAGTCAAAATCATGTATGCTCATATCAAAAGCTATCTTATACAAAATAAACAAACTACTCCCTTGAAGGACAAATGTTCATGTAAAGCAAAAGTAGCGTAAACAAGTAAATACTGATCCCTCAAAGGATAACTATCATGCATTCTATCCTACCATCCAAAAGTAAAAATTAAAAGAAAAATTCTAAATGTAGACTACTTCCTCAAAGGATGGAAACTATCTTATATCATGGTAAAGAAGGCTTCCCACATTGATCAGCCTTCTAATATCTAAAATTAAAAAGTAAAAAAATTCAATAGCAAGCAACCCCAAAAATATTCCCACATCGATAAACTTTACCATCATCCACAAACTTTCCGCATTGATTAGTTTACATTGTATTGCTCAGAGCTTGGGAATAGACCTAGGAATACCACCCAATGAGAACACATATTCCTCGTATAAGCTCCATATTAACTATTTTTCATGTCTAAAATATTTATATAAACATGCATTCCATCTTTCCATCAAGATCTTAACTATGACCAACTCTCGTTAGTTATGTGTTATCACCTATCAATGGTCACAAGTGCAATACTTTACATTGTCCCCTTTCACTTTTGCCTCCAATCAAGTTCAAAATATTCTTCTTTCACATGTGGTCCTCTCTATGATGAAGTGTAATGTCTCACACTTGGGTATCCTTATCAAGGTTGTGTCCCTTCCCACCGTACCATCCTATATTTTACATTTCTATCCCACTCATCATATCTAATTACTTATATCTACCCCATCATGTAATATGTATTATTCCTAGCTCATCATCTCACCTAACATACAAAATCATATACATTCATCCATTACATAAAAATATCATATACATGTTTCATCTACCATCTATCACATCATTTCCAAATCAACATCTACCATATCATCACATTGAATCATTTATTCCATAAACTACATCACATATCCATATCACATAAAATTAAATAATCAAAACATGACATCATCAATATGCATCACATCACATCAAACATCCAAACAAACATCCATAATTTCATCACATATCCACACTCATCACATATATCATCACACAACACATATAAACAATGATAAAATCATATATATATATATATATATATATATATATATATATATCCTCATTAAAATGTGTACATAAGTTTGTGATAGGCCTCAATGGGATATATCTCAAAAGTCTATATATCGCTATAAAAAAATAAATATACAAACACTCGCCCTCTAAGTGGTGGACTAAAAATCATATGCTCTAAGCTATGAACTTTTCCCCTAGGGCAGGTGCATGGAGTATATCTGTCACCCATCTCCCTTGTCAACAAGACTTGCATCTTGCCTTGGTTGCGCCACATTATCTGTGATCCTAGATGGCACTTTCCACACTAAACTCTCTACTCTCCTCTCCCCTGTTAGATACACTACATACTGTGTCACATCTAGTAATCTCAATGTAACCATGCACTCGTAGTAACGTGATTCCACACCCAATTCCTTGTACTAATCTAGTGATACAGTACTAGGTGGAGCCATCTAGATTCCCCCCTATGAATCCACTAACACCTCACTCTATGACACTGCAACTATGAGACCAAGATCCTAAAATGTGGCTCTGTAGGCCTACCTCTGTCTGTGGTACCTATCTTAAGGTTGTATGGACATGTATCTCTCTTGGTGCAATCCTATAGAATATTGGTGAGATGGATCCAACTCTTCTTGTAGATGAGCTATCTCAACTTTCGCCCATCCATATCCACCCTCCTCTACTCAAGGTGCTACCTCCTCCTCTCCTACTAGCTCCACTTCCTCATCCAATCCTACCTCCGACCTCTCCTCCACTACCTGGGCTACCCATGCCTCCACCATCCATTTTGTAGATCCTACCCCAACTCCCACATCATCATCATTATCCCATGGTTCTCTCACCTCCTCTAATGGATCAATCATCATAGGACTAGGTAAGTACATCTCTATCTTGTCTCACCTATACCAGATCAATGCCCCTGACAACATTTATACCAACCTGAACAATCCTTAACACCTATGGAAATTTAACTTCCTCCACCATCTCCAACCTTCTCCCCTACACCCCTCTGGCCCTCCTCATGTCGAATATCTCGATATTTGCAACTAGCCATGCAGGAAAACCTTGGTAGGGCCTCCATCTGATCTCATCCACATCCAAACTATCCAATCTCTCCCTATACCACTCCTCCTCTCACTCTACTATGTCTCTGTGATCCTGGTGAACTCTCCATCTCAAAAATCTAATAAGAAACTCTATGTGGTCCTCAGTCACCCTTAGAATCCCTGATGACCTCACCAAAACTATGTGCTCATATGCCCAATGGTAAAGTAAGTACCTCACATCTAATCCATATCTCATGATATATTTTAGCCAATAACATTGTAACAAATGAGAAAACTATCATGTGCTCCATTATTTCAGATAGAACCACCAAATGTCCAAGGAAATCTGGACCTAATGGAATCTAGTAGCACATAACATGAGATCACCATCATGATCAAGAATGTCAATTTTCTCCCCAGTGTCCCCAAATCATATCATTCCTCTATATGAAAATCCTTTGAAGTGAATGTAATATGTGGGGCATCAGATTCAAAAATATGTGTCAACACACCTAATATCATGTCTACTGTGATGGGCTCTATGGGCTCCCCTTTTATCAACAATCTTAGGATATGGTACACCTCCAACTTAAGTGTCATCTCCCCAGTCATAAACCAGAATGTACTACTCCTCACATCCCACATGTTAATCAAGTTATCATCAATCCTACATCTCTATGTATCCTTTGGAAATGATGAAATCTACCCAATCCCTTTGTAGCTAAGTGGTCCCACTCGACATCTATAACATCCCCTATGATCCTATCACACATAGCGGGGACTCTATCTTTGAGATACAATGTGTCCTTGGCCTGTAAAATCTAATCGAACAATCACCTATACACAATTAGTCATAAAAAATACTCATTTTCCATATTTTTAAACCATGTAAATCCTTTATCTGCCTAATTGACGCTAACGCAACTCGGGTTAAAGCCTGTCTATCCGAGGTTAGATTTTCTCGATTCGGGTCGAAAAATTTTTACCCTAGTCGATGGTGACCATGCATATTTTCCACTAACCACCCCTCGACGTTCATCCAAAAATATAGAAAAATGGAAAATTTAAATAAACTGAACAAAAAAACATAAAAACAAAGTTAGGGCTTTGATACTTATCATCCTCCAAGTCCTTTGTTGCTTCATCGCTCCTCCGTTGCTCTCTATCTTTCTTCGATATCAATTTATCTCTCACTCAGATCTCTCGATTGAAAACTTCACATAGTATAAATTAGCTTAGTCAGACACCTCCACCACTTATATAGTAAAATCGACCTCGTTGTCGTCAACCCGCCTAGTTTCCGACTCGGTCACCATCGAAATTTCTACTCATCGTTGAACCAAGCTTAGTTATAGTCGATCCAACCCTAAATTTTCATTAACTACCTTCTTTCATCCAATCCTTCTTCCAAGTTATATTTTATTCCACTTTTGACTTGTGTGTTGTTCATCACATGCCTTTACTTGTCCCTTCAAACTTATCATGCTCTCTATTATCTCATCAAGAATCCTTAATCACATCCAACAATGTACTTTGTGTTAATTTTCATGTCCCTCTCGGGGCACCATATTTCATCCTAAGCCC
Source organism: Taxus chinensis (assembly GCA_019776745.2). Taxonomy (NCBI): domain Eukaryota; kingdom Viridiplantae; phylum Streptophyta; class Pinopsida; order Cupressales; family Taxaceae; genus Taxus; species Taxus chinensis. The sequence goes on from CM034151.1 coordinate 650,255,591, forward strand.
AAAAGTGTGGCCATATTTTATCTTCATCCCACCTAAATGCATATTTTGTATTCCTCATATCTACAGGATATGGCATCGGATTTTTCCCCATCATTCCGTCAAGACTATCATCTTTCCCATACTCACATTTTTTATGCATATTTTTGATGTCTTCCTTTGACTTGTTAGTTCCATGGCCTGCACATTCATATGACTAGATTCCCTTTGGACTCCCTCCATTTTTCAGTGGTTTTTTTCAATTCACAAGTCCATATGACCTTTCTGTTGTCTCCATTGAGGTCATACTTTGTTCCCTACTGAAGCGATTCTAAAAGCACTACCATACTTTTGGTTTTGTATTTTGTATCCCTCTCCACTTGGGGAATCTTCTTTCATATTATTATTTTCTCATCCTTTGCACTCTTTATCCCTTCATCTATCTCTTTAAACATAGTGATTCATTCTTCTTCACATCATCAATTCCTATTTTGTAAGAGAGCACCCAAACCATCATTTTTCATCACTTCTCATTTTTATCTCATGGCTTGCACAACGTAAACCACTCGAAAAAAAGGAGAAAATATAGACACTAATTTTTGGTATCCCTTGTCTCTCATCCCACATCTGCTCTCTGTTATCGTCATTCCTCACATATATGCCTCTCTTCTCATTTAAATCCCCCTTTCCCTCCTATATTTCATTTATCCCTCTATTTTTTTTTTTCTACCTTGACCCCATCCTAATCATATCATTACTTTATCTTCCCTAATCACCGTCAATTATCCCTAAACCTATTCATTAACCATTTTATCCTCCCTAAACACCTTATTTACCATCCCTAGGTTCCCATCTCCCCCTATTTAATACATATTATCTCTCGAAAGTGCACCCTGGTTGAGAGATGACAGTAGGGGTTCTAAGCTTGCTTTAAATCTCTTACTTTTGTATATACAATGGAAACACCTCACATCTGTAGGTATACCTATTATTGAGGTGAGTCTCTGGTATAAAGGTTGGTTCCTTTTTTATGTATCCTAAACTAATTTTTTGGGGTTTTGAGGGTAAAATATGAATGTAACTAAAATTAAAAGGGAGTGATACACCAAAATTATTGAGGAATTTTACTGAGCATATGCACAATAAAATTGAGAATGAATTTTGGATACACGAACCAATGGTTTTCATTAGAATGTTAAGGACAATTACTTTGTGTATTGATAAACATGCATACAACAACACAATAAGATGACCATGCACACTAATACTATATAGAAATTACCAGATTTGTAGCAAGGTAAGATGATCAATCATGGAATTAACATTCACAATAATTAATAAAGATATACACATCACTGCAAATAATTGGAAAGACAGAAAATGAGTTCTCATTTAAGGGAAAAACTGACACAAAATTTTCTTCAACACTCCTATGTCCAAAAAACCCTCCTCTGTGCATTGAAATTGCACACAATATATAGCAAGATTATTCACCCATACCAACCTAAAAAATAGGCTAAAATGTTTACTTGCCCATGCATGCTAATTTTACCCCTTTATCAGGAATAAATAAAGGAATACAAATAGACATACAGATTATAATGAGGCATTAATAGCCGTAGTTACAAAAATAAATTTCAGTCTAAGTGCAGTTGACTAATCTAAAATTGGATGAACAATTTGGCTAATAATAGCCCTTGTTTGATGTGTAAGTCTTCTCCAATGTGCATGCAATATTTGTCTTCTTCTATTTGATGTGACACTTGCAACTTGATCTATTTGTAATGATAATTTTAAGCACCTTTGCAATTCTGCCCCCTTGGATGAACATGCAAAATTTAATCCCCCTATGTGAGCAAAAATAATTAGTTTGTCTTTAACACTTTGTAAAATATTCACCCAATGTGTGGGGACCACCTATAAACATGTGTAAGAAAATACCATTATTTATAAAAATAAGGTAATTACCATGTCAAAAGGGTCTTCTTGATTTCTGATGTGGACATCTGTAATTCATGCTTATAATGACATCTTTGTTCCTTTGTGATTACCTGTAAAATATTATTCTCTTCCAATCAAAATAATGTATTTGTCTTCAACTCAAAAGATTCCCTTCTGTGGGGACCACCATGATCATGATGTAAAAGCACCTCCCTTGCATGGATAATTGTCACTTGTGCCTCCTTCTGCAATTCAAGGATATTAAGGCAATTTGGATCGTTTAAGGAATATTGATTCCTTTGTCTTCGCATAGGTATGCATGTTACCTCACCTTTTGATGTCATCATGGGTTGAAAAATTGACCACTTGATTAAGTTGGTTAGACTATAGTCATGAGTCTCATTTGGAATAATAATCATGGAATGATTTTATAATATTGTTGGGCCCCCTTTTTTATCACCATTGCATGTATACTATTTTTCGGCCCCTTTGATTAACCTAATCATGAAAATATTATTTGGCCTTTTTTGATTGACCGTATATAAAGTGATGGCTTACCTTTTTGCTAATCATTGTGGTTGGCATTTGATATTTTCTTGTCTATAGTTTTTGGACCTATAATAGGTGAATGAAAATGATTTTTGGACAATAGGGTTGGCCCCTCTCCATGGTGACTTACCACTTTGAGAACGTTGGTGGAAATTGGTTAAACTCGGGTTTAACCCTCATTGACATATGAAATCGATACTTTGAATGTGGTCGTTGATCGCAAGTATCATTTAATCTTAGCCATCGATCTTCAAATCCATGATTAAGATTCATACCCTGCACTAAACAAGACTAGTGATATTTTGGCTGTTGTTCTTTGTTTTGTAAAATCACAACCATCGATATTTGAACTTGGTTTGAACTTGGCAGATGAGAGTATTTGGATTGCATTGAATTCGTTATTGGTCTGAAACCATTGATCATAATACTTTGATGATATATGAACCGTTGATATTTATCTTGTGAATCGTTCTATGGCCTATAACTACCATTCAATATTGCGTGATCTAATCTTGATCATTGATGTTGAACCCTGCTCTGACTGGGTGGTTGGATTAGGTATACAATGTGTGCCACTCAATCCGTGAGCATATTTGATTTACGGCCATTTATGTTAACTCAAGATGAGTTAGGTCTAATTAAAAGCTTATCGAGCTTATCATTTTCTCATTTTGTCTTGCTTGTTTTGAGCAGTGAAGCCCTAGCCATTTTTATACTCACCGCCATTTTTTTTTGATCTTGAGCCCAATTTTCCTCTATAAATTAGTTCTCTAAGACTCTGAATATCTACATTCTACGTCATTTTTTCTCTGTTTCGAGCTTCTGAGAATTTTTTTTACAAGTAGCTGTATTTATTATTAGTTCTGAGGTCTCTAGATCTTTGTATTGTTGCATCTTATGAAGGCTTTAGTCATTTCTACTTGTCTATGCAAGAAACAAGATATGGCTTCTATGATTTCTTGTTTTTGTGACTTGATTAACTTCAGGATCTGAAAGCTTCTTATTTTTATGTGATTGAGCTTTGAGACAAGCTTCAGCTTGTCTGTTTCTTTTATTCTTCCTCAATTCCACTATTTTTTGATTCCTTTTATCCATTCAATGGGAACTTCAAGCCTTGAGTTAAATTCTCATTATGGGTCTTCTTTGTTCTCTCTGCATTTAATATTTGACACTAAATTGGTAAGTTTTCACTTCCCTCTTTGAGCTTCATGCAAAAACTTTGTAAAATTGGGATGGTTGTGGAGTGTAAAATGAACTCTTGTTACTCTGAAACTAATAAATTACATCTATTCATACTTTGTTTCATTATGAAAGGTGGAACTTCTGATTCATTTTATAATCTAGTTGTTAGTATCTTTACTTTGCTTGATACTTTTTAAAGGACTGAAACCTTCCACTTGAATTTTTGTGTTGATGGATTTGGTTTTGTATTACACATACGTCACTAAATTCTCCATTCTTCTGATAAATTTAGCTCTGTTTGATCTTTGATGGCCCTGTAAATGTTGATCTCTGAACTTCAATTTGGGTTTTCTTTCTGTAACATTTACATTCTAGTTTCTTTGAAGTTTCATTCATGTCTGATGAGTGCATAATATGTTATTGTAAATATTTTTCTTCCATTAGTACGCTACTTGAGCTCCACCCAGATATGGGTCTGCAACATTTGGTCTTCGAGCCCGAAGCTCATTTGTTTTTCTTTAAATGCCTTGAATATTTTTCATCTGTGCATTATTTCTTCTATCCCTTAAAAACTTGAGCTCATTTATTCTTTGTTGTCATCGCTTGTTGGAACTGAGTTTCTTTTGATTCTGTGTTCTTTATCAAACTCAAGTTCGAAATTTTTTCTGGGTATCTTTACTTTCTTCGCATTTGATATAACTTCTGGGGTTTCAAAACCTCTTCTCTCAAATCTAGTAAGTTGGCTCATTTTATTTCTTTTATAGCTCTATTAAAATTTTTAACCTTGAGCTATTTCCTACTCACTGGTTGTAGATCTATTCGATGCCTTAGAACTTGACTGTGAAAGGCTTTTAAAAACTGATGCATGTTTATTTTTGGATGTGTCATTTGTTTCTAGGTGAATGCTTCTTTTGCATTTCTTGTGAGCAGTTGTTTATTTTTTTTATCATGTCTTTGTATCGATGAAACCTTGAATTCAAGAAGTGATATCACTTCTTAAGTTGACTTGTAGGTGACATATATCATTACTCCTACTTGATTATTACTTTTGTAAAATTTGTAGAAGTTAGATTTAGTCACCACCTCTAGGAGCTACAATATTTGTACTTGAATAATTTAGAAGCTCTGATTAATATATATATTCCATCCTAAATACTTTTTCTTCTTTAATGGTGATTCCTTTATTAGGAAAAATTTAAAAATGGAGCTCATTACGATAGAAACTTGAGATTCATATGCCTGAAATCTAATGATAATTTGTTTTCTTTGATGAATGAATTATGTTGTGATTATCTTTACTTTAGATAATTTCTTTTCTTGAATTCTGCTCTGTGGATGTCATGAAAGTTTACCCTTAAAAATAACATGCATATTTAACATTGCTCTTTACTTCTTAACTGTACCTGCACATCTGAAGTAATAGTTAGAAAATTTTAAGGCTATAAGCCTTTCCTATTTCTCTATTCAGATTTGAACTTGTAGTTGAGTCTGTAATTTGATCATTTAGCTTTGTTTCTATGTTAGAAATGTCACCCTTATAAATATAATCTATTTCATTTGATAGATATTATCATTGAGTCTTGATATTGAAGGTGTATTTGTTTCTGTAATTATTACTTTGCTCTTTCATAATTTATGTGAAGGGAGCACCTGTATTACTTTTTCTAGTGAACTTTTACTATGTGGATTTCAATTCTTTAATTCAAACTATGTTGAATCACTTGGATTTTGTATTTTAAAGAAATGTGAGTATGCCTTACTAATATCAAGAGCTGTAAATTTCATCAGTTCTTGATCATCTAAGCTTTTGGTTATTGAATAGCTACATCTTATTCTATTTGATTTGTACTTTGAAGTACTCTTTTTTCATGACTGTAATCTATCTCATATCTACTTTTTGCAAAGATCAACTCATCTAATTTTTGTATTACTATATTTGGTCCATAACTTAAATGAACACTTCGTATCTTGTTTTGTATCTGAAACTGAGTTGAGGCACAAATTTTTCATTTGCACTTGCTGATATATCATGGAAGACTTGTAGATTTGGCTACCTATAGCTTGTTCTTGATGAATTGTCTAAAAACTATTTATTTGGAATTCCTACAATTTTAGAATACCGTCATAACCTGCTAAAAAAATGACTCTGCCAACTTGTAAATTTTGTGCCTTAAATATTGGAAATTTTGTCTCTTGATGCATATTCCCTTCTGCTGAAATCTCTGCAATTTACTATTAAGGGACTATAGATATGAAATATTACTTGATGCACATATTTGATCTCTTTCTGATCTATGATTTGATGAAAAAATTATATTTTGAAATGAAATAACTACATTATGTTTGTAATATTTGAATTTATCATGTGACTTGATGAATCTCATATTTTTTCACTATTCTTTTAAACTTATTACCTTTTCTTCATCTAAATCTTTGGAGTTTTCTCATTTTTTGGCAGCAGTTATCCTCTTCATGGGTTCTTGTAGAGGTTTTCTGATATGTGATCACAACACCCGTTGATGTTTGCAACTTGATGGGTTGAAACTGTCAGTGTGATTGCATAACATGGAGATTTTCCCAAAGTGTGGGACTTTGCAATCATGAAAACTCTCTAGATGAAGTCTGGTTCCTATTACTCTATTCTAATGCACACATTCAAATTTTAGAGGATCTAATCTAAAATCTACTCTAACTTTCCAAGGGGAAAAGGTGAAGAAGATTACAAGAAATTAAACCTAAACTATAGAGGTAATGCACCAAAAGGAATGATGAATACCTACTTTGCATGGATATAGAAACCAGAATTAGATTAAGAAGGGTTAAAATACACCACATATAAATTTAATGAAGACTTTGTTCCAAAAACAAGAACTGAAGTTCATACTTGTATTCTACTTTGGCCAAGAGGTGTCACTTCTGAACTCAACAAATTCAATTATTGCAAGTGTTCCAATGCCTCAATTTATATGCATCATACCTTATAATGATTTGAGCATGTACTTTTTTTGTAGATTTTGATACTCATTACAGGCTGTACTTTATACTTAGACTAGAGCATTAATTTGATGAGATTTATTTAAAGATTTTCCTGCTTGCATTTTCCTTTGCAACCCAAAAAATCCAAAAATTTGGAACAGAATTTGGGACTTTCATAAACATTAGTACCATCTAGATTCTTTTAAACCCGAAGAAAGTATTTCACTTTTAGTACTTCTCATTGTTGTAATCCAAAATTTATGCAAAACCTCTGAAATTTTTTGGCGCGTTGACCAGAAAGTCTTCATCTCAGACTAGCTCGTATTTTTTGTATCTAAATTCTAAAATTCAGACACTTCGAAGATCCAAATAGTTACCCCGAAAATAATTACTTTGGTATTCTGGATTTTTGCTCCACCTCTCTTATGTTCCATATGCTCGACCTTTTAACCATTTTAACCAAAATTGAAATGTAAATGTCTTTCTCATTTTCTAAGTGTAATGTTCAATTACCTGGGAATCATATGTGATATTGTAGATACTGTATTCTACTTTATCTTATTTAATTTCCAATGCATCCTTTCTATCTCATCTCTGTATATGTACCTTATGCTTACTTGAATATTTAGAAATAACTCATTTGCATGTAGTTAGACATTTTCTACATGACCTACTTAAGAAATAGTTAGAAAATAATTAGATCATGCTTTTTTTACCTGTAATGAGCTCAATATTGATCTTTGATGTCCTTTCTTTCATATTTTCCATTTTCATGTATTTAGACAATAGGTAAATCAAACCCTGTGGTCATTTTTCTGTACATTGTGGCTTTGGGGAGAGTTGGATGAAATATGGAGCTTGAACTGAAGACAAGAAGATTAGAAGAGAACCCAAAGCAATGATGGGTTTCTTCTATACTCTTTTACTTTTGAATTCATGCACATGTACTTATTTCTTCAGTAGTTATGAGTTACATCCCACGAATTGTGTGGGAAACATTGTATTTCTTCATGAATAAATAACATTAATTTGTGTAACTAAGTTGTATATTTGTTTCTGCATTCAAATTTTATGATGGATATTGATTGTATAATGAAATAAACAACTCAATCACATAATTAAATTTATTTAAAACATGCATAAGTAATGATTTTTTATGTACCTGTAACTTTAATAATGAAATCTCTTTCATGTAAAATTGTAACTCTGTTTGTTGTTCCCGAATTTAACATTTCACCTAAACTGTGATTCTCACCTTCATCAAGGCAATGCATTAGTCCTTTGGGGCTTCTATGTGTTTCCTTGTTGGAAGATGAACATGGAATGGATAATCTATGTGAGGTGTTACATTATGTAATAACACACATATTTGTAGATTACATGTAGTTAATCAATTGTTGTACTGAAAACACAATAAAATTGTAATGTATTCCCCTAGTTAGGTCCATTTCATCAATGCCTTCCATCGTAACAAATTTTTGAGTTGCCCATTTTTGCACAAGTGCAAAAATTTTCAACAATACATTCTTATCCCAACTACCTTTTATCCTCTCAAGACAACCCTAACCTATATTTACCATTTGAAACCCTAATCCCACCTCACAAGGGATCATTATCTCAATATGATCAATCCTCCACCACCAAAATCAATGGACTTTCATATTCACTGGTGACCCATCTGGGTCACTGTTGACCCTATAAACATTCCCATACCCCTCCTCTCTTGAGGATGTAATTTTGAGACTTCAGGTTTTCTTACGATTTTGGCTACATTTCTTACTATTCGTTGCAATTACTATCACCTCCTCGGAGATAATTTGGATATATTTAACATCACGTTTTGAATATTTGAATCTATCTCATTGATTGATATCATATATTTTCTTGTTTTTATCCCCATTGTCATCGCATAATTATTGCCCATCAGCCATGTAGGTTTATCAACCATCTCAAAGATCTTCCTTTGCATCAGTCATCATCGATCTTCCTCTACATTTCATATTTCCTTACATTTTCATTCCTCAAACCCTATACATGTTCCTAGTCACCGTCGACTCATCCCAATTATTGTTGACCCAATCCACATATGCCTTGTTATTTGTTTCCCATTCTACTAGCTATCTGTCTTCTGATCACTTTAGATCCCAGACCCTTCAATATTTTCATTTTACACACCAATTTACCGTCGATCTACCCTTTTCACTGTCGACCTTGCCTCAATCTGCCCTATTTTCAGTTACCTACCTCATCTACAGCCTATTTGGTGGTTGCTTCAATGCCCAAACCTCTTTGTTTCTTTGATCTACATATTCATAATTCCATATCCAACTCTTTAGTCCCTAGTCGCCATCGATTCAGATCAATCATCGTTGACCGGTATCAGTAGTTATATCATCTTCAAAATTAGACCCAATAATTTTCTTACAAAATTTCTATTCTGATTATATCCAACCCCTTGCAGTATCTTAGCATCATCAACAGTCCCAAATCAACTTCATATCACCTTTTCAGATCTGTCGGTTGTCGTCAACCGTAACCTGTCAGTCTCAAGTTGTTGTCGACTCGATAAGGTTTGGTTTGATATCATTTATTTTTATCATATTTTCATTCTATATTATCTATCTCATCTCAACTTTTCTATTTTCAGTTCAGATTCTACAACATCTTATCATTTATCTATCAATCTTGTTATTTGTATTTTGTTAAAAAGTGGGTTGACATTCCATCCTAGGATTTTTTCACTTCTCGAGATTGGAATTATTACGCAACCCACCATCCTATCTACTAATCCACTTTTTGTGTTGAGTTTCTCTTTATTGTGCAGATATTCAAGCTCACTGCGAGGAGGATATTTTGCGCCTATATCCATCATTATCTCATCTAGAGGTATCTTTAAACCCTATCATTTAATGAATGAAATTATTTTCTTAGTTACCATTTCACATAATCTAAAATAGGAGTGAGAAAATTAGTTCAAAGAACTTGTTATTGAATAATTTAAGTTTAAGTTTGAAGAGGGAATTATACAAATAGTCTTGGAGCTCAACGATGTTAACTAGACCCAATTTACATGCTTATGAATTTTTATCAGAGTGATTGGTGAAAAACAAGTCTCTAATAAACACATGAAGACTATAACTTGAATATATCTTGAAGAAATAAAAAGGCCCACCAAGTTTAATAGAGGTGGTGCTGGTCAAGAAAGCATGAAGGTGTTTTCATTTAAATTGCACATTATTGCCCCCATTTACGTTCTAATATCAAGTAATTACAACAAAATATGTGTTGAGTGAACAATCAATAATAATTGAGCCCTTTTAGAAGTTATTCATATGAACGAGGAGTGGATTAGGAGTTTCCATTGAAATTATACACCTTTTGAAATAAAAACCAATTTTCATATAAAAATAATAAATATAATTAAAAATATATTATTACATTTTAAAATATAATATTATAAAAAAATGAAATGAAAATATAAATAACACATTAAAAATGACTATATGAGGAGTTATAAGTTGCAGTGGTGATTCTTATAGAATCTTACCAGCGAACAACAAATGGGAATAATAACAATAATGATGTAAGTTGACGGATGGAGAATCAAACCAAAAGTCTATATATGCATTGGATGTTCCTTCCCCCATTAATCCTACAGTAAATTGGTGTTGTTAAACTAATTCTCAAAAACATACACTAAGTAGAGAGCCTCTAAAATAGTGAGAAACAAAAGTATGAGCGTAGAAAACAGAGAGAGGGATTTCTATGAACCAAATACGTATTTCTTAGCGTATTCCACCAGGGTGATACTCCCTTTCCTCTTATAGTATTTAATAACCACTCTTATAACCCCATCCAATTGGTCAACAGTTCATGACGTCTGTATAGCGAGTAAATATGAATATGACACCTGCAAATTTCTGAGAAAGACCTATGTTTCGCCATTCAACTTCACTTTCAGAAGATATATGGCAGCGTAGGATCATAAAATAATTATTTTTGTTATCACTCACAGTAAGATGGATGCTAGTTTCGGTGTAAACAACGACAGGAAAACTAGCGTACTGAATGTTTTTGTACACTGCTACAAATTCCATTGACTGTTTTCACGCATGTCAGATGGGTGAAGATTCAATCCCCTTTGGTACACGCCTTTCGGCTTAAAAATAAAAGGTATAGGTATTATGGAAGAGAATATAATTTTTCAATACTTGGGACACATTCATTGCGTCCTTTGAGATTTTGTGATGTCCCATAACCCAAATATAAATCTAAAACCATGAAGTTAGGACGAAGATTTTTACTGTAATCCCAGAAAGAAATGGGCAAGCTCTATTGGAGAAGGAGAATGTAAACCCCATACGGGACATAATTAAAAAGTGACATGAATGTCAAGTAGATTTATTACCATTTTCATACTTCAAATTGCGATCTCATCTTCTATGTAGCAACAAACCATGAAGAAAAATATAGGCAACCCTCTGGCATTTTCTATTAGCGAGACACGTATACAACATGAGCTTAGCAAAGAATTTAGCTTGGGTGAGATTCAGGCGGCACATTCTCCACTTGCAAAAACGATGGAGACAGGGGTTTGTCGAGCCCCAATGGTCTGCAGGGCGTCAGTTCAGGTCAGGGTCTCGTCCTTCCTGTTTGAATAACATTGGATCTGACCGTAAGGGGGTTAAGGAGAATGGTGGCAGACCTGCTGGAATAAATATCTTAGCCTAGAAAGGAAAATCATTTGCGAATGCGGTTGCTGGCTTTGTGAATGGTGAGAGTGGTGAGAGGAAGTCCCTCAAACCCTCAACAAAAATTTCTATTCTTAAGTTCGACGAGGACCTTCGTTTTCAAGTTCAATAAATGGAGGACAATTTTTGCAAACGAGGTCTCATCTTCCGCTTCCAGCATCTATGGCGGAAGCTTTCTCATCTTCATGAATCGATTTCAGAAACATAGAGTCTAAAAATTACGGGTAAAGTGGAAAATTTTCCGTGTTCGAAAGTTTGTTTTATCATTTTCTTTGAATCTGTTCAAGATAGAGATGCTATCAATAAATCCTACTGGGTATGGGACAATTATGGTCTTTAGAAAAAACCATGGTTCCCAATGTTTGATTCTTTGAGAGATTCATTCGACTCAATGCTTGTTTAGGTTAGGCTTCCAGGTTTTCCCTTACAACTCTGGTCTGAATCATGTCATGAATCTATTGGTGATGCATTGGGTGGCTATGTTGCCTCTAATGAGGCGTCCACTCAACCTATGCATCCTTCTTTTGCTTGTATATTGGTAGATATGGATGTTCCCCTTGATTTACTAGATAAGATTGAGCTACAAATTGGAGAAAGGGTTTGGATTCAAAGATTAAATTATGAAAGATTGTCCTTTTGCTACCATAAATTTTTCCAAATAGGACATTTGATTGATGAGTGTGGGCTTCCCAAACGTAAAAATAAAGCAAACTCAGCTTTGTGGAAGGATTTTCTTCCTTCTCACCATATCATCGAAGTCCATTTATATTGTAACGAATATTTGTCCTCAGAGAAGAGTATTTCGAGGGCCGAATCTACATCGGTAGTTGAAAAAATTTCTTCGGAGCCTCAATTTGGATCTTCGAAGGAAATTCTGCAAGTTTCAGAACAAGTGCTTTTGGAGAGGGATCCTTCATCCCCTCCCAAATTTATGTTTCAGCCTATTATTTCGATCGACGTTATCATCTTGTGTGGACAGGATGGTGAAGATTAAAATAAGGGTGAATGGACTTTGGTCCAGAATAAAAAAGAATTTCTTCGAAGCAGATTTCATCTCTAACACATATTATATTAAGATCTCAATCATCTACTTTGGGTTGAGTTTTGTTTCTGTTTGATAGGTTGTTATAATTTTTCTGTTGTTATCTTAGCCAAGATTGTTTGGCTCTTTATTGTTTGTCTGTCTGATAGTTGTGAGCTTCATTGTAGTATCTTTTTTTGTATTGGCCCTTGGAGCCTTTCCAAACACACACACACACACACACACACACACACACACACACACACACTATATATATATATATATATATATATATATATATATATATATATATATATATATATATATATATATATATATATATAATAGTATTGTTAATTTTGACATTTTGTATATCTTGAAGTACTTTTAATAGTGGCATTAAACAATTCATAGGATTTTTAATAGATATGTGCAAATAGACATAATCCAAGCCAACCAAAGGCATTTGATGCAATGATTTTGTAAAAGCAACAAGTTTGCTATTAGTTTCACTAGAAAATGTAAACAAAAAATTTCCATAGTAAACATTTGGAACTGCAAATGGCATTACAAGGAACATATAAAATTATATCAAATGTTAATGAATGAAATATATGCATATACATTATTATTTTCACATATATAATATGTAGTATAAATTGTAAAATCAAATACAAGCGTACATTTTCTCCTGTAAGATTCAAATGCAATGAATTATATCATGTCAGAGAACTGAGCTTCACAACTATGTGAATTTGATCATGTACACTGCGTCAATGAAAATATAACACCAATTAACACCTCTTAAACAATGTATTTTCCAATCCAAATCCGGTAGCTGCACAAAAGCATAGAATATATAATAGTATTGTCAATATTGATAATATATGCATATACATAATACTTCCCATCTATATAACATCTAATGTAAATCATGAAATGAATTAAAAATCATAATTCCTGTCGTGAGACTCAACTCTAATAAACAATGTCATGTGAGAGCACTGACATTAAAAACAATGTCAATTTCATCATGTATAGCTCTTAATGTAAAGGTAACAACGATTGACAACTCTTCGATAATGTGTATTTGAATCCAATTCTGATAAGTGCACCAAAATAAATTTAAAATATACAATACTATTCTCAATATCGATATTTTTCATACCATGGACTAAATGGAACTATAACATTAAACAATTGTGAATATACCAAGTGTTACTCTATACGTTAAAATTTATCCCATTAACATGTACCATTACATATTGCATAATGATGCGAGCATTGTTGCATACACTCTAATCTTATAAGTCAATAATGTCAAGCTGCAATTTCCAAATAGGTAATCATATACAAAACATTGTTATTGATAATAGCACATTCCTACCTTTTATATGCTTTGCAAGTGTTTTGATATATATGTTATATTTTTTATTAATAAATAACACAACAACATTAATCTAGTCATATAGATCTGATCTATAGATGACCGATAAAGAAGTAGAAATCTTATGTCTATATATGTAAACATAATATACTAATTTTCAATCAACATTTGTTGATATCAGACAATATTGAATCAATCCACATCAGGACCAACATATGAGAGAAACAGTTTCCACAATTGAAATAGGAGGGGAACAAAACGTTTCCATAGTTTTATCACATAATTATGTGAGAACAATATCTGCACTTTAGACTTGTGCATATGACATGCCCATAAAATCCACTAAAATCCTAATTTCCCATATTAATAGAAAATGGAAAAAAAAAACAATAGTACCCTAGTGATGCACATATTTGCATTATACATAAAAACCATAATATTTAAGTAATTTCTATGAGATCAGAAGTGGAGTAGTACAAACTACACTTGAGCGGCCTCAGTATAAGTAATTATGAAAAATCAAAGATTTAATATATAATAGTATTGTTAATATTGACATTTTACATATCATGAAGTACTTGTAACTGTAACATTAAACAATTCATGGGCTTTGTTCATATTTATTTGGATCATATGCAAAGTTGTAGATAGAAATAAGCTAGGCTAACTAAAGCATTTGCAACAATATATTTATAAAAGAAGTAAGTTTGCTATTAATTTGGGAAATTTGGCTTTTAGTGGATTTTATTGGCATGTCATATGCACAAGTCTAAATTGCAAATATTGTTCTCACATACACGTGTTAAAACTATGGAAATGTTATGATACCCTTGTATTTCATTGGTGGGAACTATTACTCTCATTAGTGGATTTATATTTTTTTGGGGCAATTAGTCACTAGTGCAAAGACACTTGTCATAATATGGAGTTCCACAAAAGACTCATAGAATAATATTTCATCCATTTTTGTTTGGAAGCCTTAAAATAATTGGGCATGTTTATATGTAGTATCCCCTACAAATTGCATTAGTTAAAGTTAATAGTAGCTACTTCTAGAAATTTTCATGAAGCTCTACCAAATTCATAAAATAGAGCATCTCATTTGTAAGTATTCAAAACCTTTATGCTTTTTTGTAGAATCGTATTTGATGCTTCTCAGAAGGCCCGTGGAAGAGCAATATTAATCATCTAGAAATTTTATATAGACACAGACCAATCTAACTAAGGAATTCACTACAATGAATTTGCAAAAGAAGCGAAGAACATTGTAAATCAGGAACTATACTACTATAAGGTGCAAAAGAGGGAAATAAGACACGTGTGAGAAGAAGAGTGTAAGGATGGCTTAAAAACCTTGTAGCGAGTAGACCATATTATATAACAAGGGCTGCAAGGCAACAACAATACCTGCCTTTAATGCAGTTTGTGCAGTGGTTAAAGATTTTTTCTTTGATGTGAAAAAATAATGAAACTATTGAATTCCACTAACAATAAACTTGCAATCGTACGTGAAATGCACAATGGAAATTCTGAAGGGGGTATCTTGATGGAGTGAAATTGGAGGGAGACAAACCAGGTGGGAGGAAGAGGGGTGAAGTCAGTGTTGGGTGGAAAAGTACAAGGGTGGGAAAAGTGGAAAGAGGAAGAATGTGAAACTTAACCTTGCAACAAGCGGATAAGACGTGGACGGCAAGTGGGAAACAACAATGTGGGAATTATTACCCAGGTGAGTGGTGTAGCATTCAAAAAGGTGTTCAATATGGGCGTTCTTCTTCCTCTCACCACCCAATATGGAAGCTCATGTGGGCAAGATTATTTCTCAGTCATATAGAAAATTGTTAATTAAATACCTATATGTCTCACACCCATTACATGGATCATATTTTTATTACCTAAATAATACTTTGTTTTGCTCTATTTAAGCATTTCAATGTCATAATGAGGGGGGGGGGGGGGGGAATGGGTAAAGCCAAAAAGGTTTAGGGTTCAAAATGCAGTCTTAATGCTTGTGTCTTGTAGCATTTTGTAGCTTCTATATTGAACTGAAAGTTAAAGTAATTGTAGAAAAATATGTTGGGTGCATACAACGATCAATAGTAAAGGCCTTCAAGTGATTGGATATAATAGTGACAGGTAGATTTTATTCTTCAATCAAGCTTGTTATTTTTTTAGTTCATAACAGTAAGACTTATGATTGGAAATCATCTATTTTGATAGGCAAGATGTAAACATGAATGCAATGTTGGAAAATTTAAAGGTGGAAATCAAATACTCACATGTCATACGCCTATTCGACATATCATATTGTTCCTACACAAATAATATTTAAGAAATAACTCTCACCTAATCATCTCAATCTTGTGTGCATTGTTCACATCAGTGCAATGCGATATTAAGGGGGCCAAAATAAAAATGGTGAGAAATCAAATAGGGCCAAGTCTGAAACCCAACCACACTGCTCACTTCTTGTAGTACTTTGCAAGCCCGCTTTTTAATTTTAAGGTTGAGTAATTGCAAAATAGAAAGCAATGCATGACACAATCATTGATAGTTGAGCTTTTATGAGGAATGTATATACGAACAAAAGTAAGATTTATCTGTTGATTAAGGTTTTCTATTTTTTTCTCTTACTTTTTTATGGTGTCAATTCTTCCCAGTCAGAGCACATATACTACATTTGATCCATTGTATTGTCACGATTTCACTTCGTGTCCTAGGTAAGGCATCATCATTCCCTATGATGCAATCCCCCACAAATCTCGCCTCTAATGGAATATCCATCACTCATGCTTCCATCATCATGCTTGATAAGTCGAGGCACAAATTTAAGTACAAAGGCCTTACATTGACATTCCTAAGGTCTTAGTTCCCCAATTCATTTACAATCTAAAACTCTCTTTACATGTGTGGTCACATATACATTTACGAAGTAAGTGGGACCATATGCAAAAACTCAAGCACCATAAAGTTTTAGAGATTCACACACAAAGACGGATCATGTGGTCGCTTGCGATTAAATTTATAAATGAACGACTAAACAAACTATTTCGTTGCACCGTCCGACTTGTATTGTTAGAACATGGATGTGGGCAACAGCTACCCTCCACTCAAATCACACCAATGTATGGTGCGTCCCCCATAAAGCATGCATGATGACCATCGTTTACACCATCGTGTAGGATGAAGTTGCAGGGAATTCTCCGGGAAGGTTTCAGGGTGGTGTCAGTGCTGGAAATGGTCTCTCACTGCCAGCTCCTGCGAAATCTGGCTCAATCAACTTTTAACCACCAACATTAACTTCGTTGCCAACCTCGTTTGGGGAGGCGAGTATCCACCTAAACCGCCAGTTCATCTGGTTGAATGCGTTGAATGCATATCCTGTAATGCTTGCCATGCTTTAGAAATCTCTGCTCACGGTGTCGTCTGTGTGACTGTCTCAGGTTATCCCTTCCCAACTACAAGGTGCGTCAATGGAGTCTTTCCAATTGGTCAACGCATTGCCAGCAAAGTTTTTTCTTCATTTGCAGAAGAATTTGAGTTTCCTGGACACCATTACATGCCAAGATCAATGATAGCAATCCTATGATCCAGAGCAGATACAATTGCTCCGTTATTTGTCTATAGAATCCTATAAAAAAATATTTCCATTTCAACAAGAGACAGCTGAGTTAGTGGATGTGGTTGTTAATCTTAGTAGTTAGTAGCTTGGACAGCTCTTTGTCCTCATCCATTTGTTATGGGTAGTTTGGGCAGCCTAGAATTTAGAGAAATAGTTGTTTTTGTCAAACAAATATTATTAGGATAAGAACAATTGCTATCTAATATTGACTCCTTTTAGGTGACACCTCATAACCAAGGTTGTTATGGTTATTGAGTTGTCTTAATCTCAGCCATTCATTTGTATTAATCTCGGCCATTGATTTTCAACGAGAGTAGTATATAAGGGGGTCATTGGGGTCATTTGTAACAAGGAAGTTTTTAGAGAAACTTGCAGTGTTAGCAAGTAGTCTTGCAGTGTTAGCAAGGGCATAGTGATAGCGTTGGAGATAGCAGTGGAGGAATATCAACAGGAGGATTAGGAGATTGTTGGAGCTCTACCAGTAAGAGGTAAGAAGTATTTGTATCTCTTAATTTGCTGAAGTTTAATATATTTCTCATGTATAGTACTAGTTTTCCCTACGGGGTTTTTCCAGGGACAATTGTCCGAAAATATTGTGTTCACCTTGTTGGGTATTTCTTATGTGTTTGTATTTGTGAAGTTACAGTTGTGTTATTTTCCAATATTTATTGATCAAATAATCTTACAAGATAGGAGGTTGATAATCAGTAACTGTAATAGATTTTTCACATGGTATCAGAGCTAAGTCTGGGTAGAAGAGATTTACCCTAGGTGAAAGAAAGTGAGGGTTTATAAAACCCAGTTTAACCTCTTCAAAATTATTATTATTATTATTTTCTTTTAAGATGGCCTCAGCAGGTTTAAGAGATCAGGACAGATTGGATGGAGCCTCGAATTTTGGTGTCTTGAAAGCCAGAATTTCTCTATTGCTGGAAGAGAATGGTATCAAGGAATATGTGACCATTGTTGTACCTGTACCTACAGATGCAACACAACTCTTAGCATATAATAAGGAAGATGCCAAGGCAAGGAGGCTAATTCTTGACGGTGTCAAGGATCATATTGTTCCGCATATTTCAGAGTTAGATATAGCAAAGATGATGTGGGATGCCATTATGAATCTGTACCAGAATGCTACCACTAATCGAAAGCTGATTCTCAGAGAAAAGTTGAGGAATACCCCGATGAATAAGGGAGAAGACGTCACAAGTTAACTCACTAGACTTAGACTTGTCAAGGATGAATTGGCAGCTATTGGAGACAAACCAAGTGATGACGAGCTAGTGAGAATAGCCCTAAATGGGTTTACTAAGCAGTGGGATGTCTTTGTTCAAGTCATCAATGGACGAGACACCTTACCGAGTTGGGATCGACTATGGAGTGATTTCACTCAGGAGGAGCTTAGACTAAGTCTTGTCAATGGAGCCAAAAATAAGAGTCAGAAAAGTGAGGTGGAACAGGAAAATGTTGCCTTAGCGGGTAAAGGGAAAGCAAAGAAGGGGTCTAGTAAAGGATCAAATTCACAAGGTGAAAAGAAGAAGAAAGATTCTTTGAAGATCAAGTGCTATGGCTGTCATGAGTTTGGCCACTATGTCAGTGATTGCCCAGAAAGGAAGAAGAATGAAAAGAAAGGCAAGAAGCAAGTTGCAGCTTCAACAAGTGCAGATGAGCTCTCTAGTAGAATGGAAGATGAGTTTGCACTCATAGCATGTATGGTTAGCTCAACCTCACAGAGTGTTTGGTACATAGATAATGGGGCATCATATCATATGACAGGAGTTAGAGAATACTTCTCTAGTTATAATGAAGAGAGCACCAGAATCTAGATATCTATGGGGAACATGTCCAAACTCAACTCAGTTGGGAAAGGGATTATTCAATTTCAGAGGGAGAGTGGTAAGATGATTCCCCTTCATGATGTGTTGCATGTTCCAGGCTTAGGGATGAATTTTATTTCTATATCTCTCCTTCAGGACAATGGGTACAATGTACTCTTTAGAGGGGCACATGTGTTGATCAAGCACAAGGATTGGAAATCACCCATAGCTATTGGAGTTAGGAGCGGTTGGCTTTATAGGCTGCAGTTTGATATTCCTAAGGCACTCATGAGCAACAGTAATCTTAGAGATCAGGGAGAGCTATGGAATAGAAGGACGGGCCATATCCATCATGGAGACCTTAAATTACTTCATGAGACAGTGACAGGTGTTCCTGAGGTGAGCATAGAGCACGATGATGTATGTAAGGGATGTGTGTTGGGGAAGTTTGCTAAAGCATCTTTTCCAAGGAGTGACACCAGATCCAAGGGCGTTCTTGATCTAGTACATTCAGATTTATGTGTACCAATGTCGACGAAGTCTCTTAGAGGGTATGAGTACTTTGTTACTTTTATTGATGATTTCTCCAAGAAGACATGGATATACTTATTGAAGACCAAGGATGAGGTTTTTAGTCACTTCCAAGAGTTCAAAGCTCTTGTGGAGAATTCTATAAGAAGGAAGATAAAAGTTCTTCAGTCATAAAATGGAGGCGAGTACAACAGCAATGAGTTCCAGGAGTTCTGTACCAGAGAAGGAATCAAGAGAGAGTGGACTGTTCCTTACAATCCGCAACAGAATGGAGTTGCTGAGAGGAAGAATCGGTCTATAACAGGGGCATCAAGGGCTATGTTGCATGACCAGGATTTACCCCGTTATCTATGGGCAGAGGCATGCAATACAACAGTATACATATAGAATAGAGTTCCACATAAGGTACTAGGGAGGATGACACTAGAGGAAGCATTCACTGGGAAGAAGCCAGATGTTAGTCACTTTAGGATCTTTGGGAGTTTGACATATTGTCACATTCCTAAGGATACACGTACCAAGTTAGATCAGACTGCAGAGAGAGGGTACTTTGTGGGGTACAGTGAAACCTCTAAGGCATATTAGATATTCATTCCGGGGACTAGGAGGATTATTTTTCGACGTGATGTTAAGTTCATGGAGGACAAGGCATTTAGAAGGTCTAGAGATTTTCCAGTAGATGATCAGAGCAAGCAGCCAAAAGAAACTCCAAGGATCACTCAATCGATTCAAGGGCAGCAAAGCTCGAGTACAATTATTATTACAAGCATAGACTCAGGAGGAGAGAGTTTTGAAAGTATGGAGCAATAGGTGCAAGAAGAGATGCATCAAGAAGACATGGAGGTTGATATTTCATCCTCTACAGTTAGCAGCAAGAACCGTGAGGTTCAACAGACACAGAAGAATACTCAGGAGTTAGTGGGTACTCCTAGGAGGAGTGATAGACAACGGAAACCACCAGCCAGGTATGATGACTATGTTGCATTAGTTAGTAAGTTGGTAGATAGTGAACCTTCTAGATATTAGGAGGCTGCACAACATCAAGTGTGGCAAGAAGCAATGGTTGAGGAGTATACTTCAATTATGCAGAATGATGTGTGGGAGGTAGTGCCTAGACCAACAGATAGGGCAGTGGTTGGATCACGCTGGATCTATAAGATCAAGCACGGTGCAGATGGTATCATCAAGAAATATAAGGAAAGGTTCGTGGAAAAGGGGTTCTCTCAGAAAGAGGGAATAGACTACAAGGATACATTTTCTCCAGTTGCCAGGTATACTTCTATACGAGCTGTAATCTCAATTTCAGCACAGATGGGATGGCAGATCCATCAAATGGATGTCAAGACAACGTTTCTTAATGGTGAGTTGAAAGAGGAGGTATACATAGAACAACCAAAAGGCTTTGTAGCACACAATAAAGAGACCCACGTATGTAGATTGAAGAGAGCGTTGTACGGACTCAAGCAGGCTCCCAAAGCATGGTATGAGTGCATTGATAGTTACTTGCAGGAAATGGGCTTTGTGAAGAGTGAGGCAGATGCTAATCTGTACTACTTGGTAGTTGGAGGTGAGATTCTCATTCTTGTTCTATATGTAGATGACTTGTTTCTTACAGGTTCACTGGGGCTCATAGAAGAATGCAAGAGGGATCTTGCAGTGGAGTTCGAGATGAATAATTTGGGACTTATGCACTACTTTCTAGGCATGGAGGTATGGCAGAAAGATGGAGAGATTTTCCTTGGGCAAGGGAAATATTGCATGGAAATCTTGAAAAGGTTCAGGATGGAAGATTGCAAAGCCATGTCTACACCCATGATCATGAATTAGAGGAAGGTAGACACATCCAGGGAGAAGGATGTAGACCCCACCTTATATAGGCAGTTGATTGGTTCTCTCATGTATTTAGTCAATACCAGGCCAGATATAGCTTTTGCAGTTAACTCTCTTAGTCAGTTCATGGTTGAGCCAAAGAGAGTGCATTGGACTACGGCAAAGCATGTGCTGCGTTATTTGCAAGGTACAATCGAGTATGGAATTAGATATACTTGAGGTGAAGGAATCAGGTTGATGGGCTATACTGACGCAGATTGGGCAGGTAGTACAATGGACAAGAGGAGCACTTCAGGGTGTTGTTTCAGTCTGGGATCAGGAGTTGTATCTTGGTTCAACAGGAAGTAGAAGTCTGTGGCTCTGAGTTTAGCAGAGTCAGAGTACATAGCAGCTAGCATGGCAACATGTGAAGCTATATGGCTTCGGAAGTTGCTAGTAGCTTTGTTTGGTCAGAAGGTTGAGACTACAGTGATACACTGCGACAATCAGAGTTGCATCAAGTTGACTGAGAATCCGGTGTTTCATGATAGGTCAAAACATATAGACATCAAGTATCACTTCATCAGAGATTGTGTACAGCGCGGGGTTTTTAAGCTACAGTTTGTACCTACAGATCAGCAGGTAGCAGACATTTTGACAAAGGCATTGGGGGAAGGAAAAATTTATCTTCTTCAGAGAGATGTTGGGTGTCATGCAGAACAGCTTCCTCGCTAAGAGGGAGTGTTAATCTTAGTAGTTAGTAGCTTGGACAGCTGTTTGTCCTCATCCATTTGTTATGGGTAGTTTGGACAACCTAGAATTTAGAGAAATAGTTGTTTTTGTCAAACAAATATTGTTAAGATAAGAACAATTGCTATCTAATATTGACTCCTTTTAGGTGACACCTCATAACCAAGGTTGTTATGGTTATTGATTTGTCTTAATCTCAGCCGTTCATTTGTATTAATCTCAGTCGTTGATTTTCAACGAGAGTAGTATATAAGGGGGGTCATTGGGGTCATTTGTAACAAGGAAGTTTTTAGAGAAACTTGCAATCTTAGCAAGTAGTCTTACAGTGTTAGCAAGGGCGCGGTGATAGCGTTGGAGATAGCAGTGGAGGAATATCAGCAGGAGAATTAGGAGATTGTCGGAGCTCTGCCAGTAAGAGGCAAGCAATATTTGTATCTCTTGATTTGCTGAAGTTTAATATATTTCTCATCTGTAGTACTGGTTTTCCCTACGGGGTTTTTCCAGGGACAATTGTCCGAAAATATTGTGTTCACCTTGTTGGGTATTTCTTATGTGTTTGTATTTGTGAAGTTACAGTTGTGTTATTTTCCAATATTTGTTGATCAAATATTCTTACAAGATAGGAGGTTAATAATCAGTAACAATAATATATTTTTCACAGTGGTTGGGCATCAATGTTCACTCATTAACAGAGGGACAACAAATTATTTGAAGTTCGAGATATATCTTGAAAATCTGTAAGTGAAGCTACTTTCACTATTGTTACAGAATTGGATGGACACCCGTCCTCGTATTTGGGGTTGTTGCTTTCATATCATTAACTGGTCATGGGCTGTAATGTTGAATCCTTAGGCATAAGCTTGCATGTCTATGAATGATTATTGAATCTCTCCTTCCTCCTTGTTATATAATAGGAAATGGGACGACATTTCAAGTATATCCCCACTTAGGAGGATGGCAATCTGTACCAAATTTTCTTATTCGTGAGCAAAGGATGAAGGATTATTAATAATATAGGTTGTTTAATCTGCTTCTGTTAGTTCACAGGAGGCTACCCTCATCTCAATTACATGTTCGCAGAGCCAATGACTTCCCTCCACCGTTAGCAGAAGCTCTTACAACCACACATGTATTTTTTTTATGAATATTTACCTCAATAAGCTACATTTTGAAATCCAAACTTGAAAGGAACGATACTTTTCAAACCATCTTAAGCAAAACATATAAAAAATCAACTTGTCGTTTCAGATTTGAAACATCAAAAATTATTTTGTCATTAAAATGCATATCTAAAACACATTTCAATTTCTTAATGATTTCCATTCATTTCATCCCTCACCCATAAAACTCATATACAAATAAATAAATTTTAAACAAGTTCTTCAACATGAAACATCACAATACTCACACATAGTTTTAATAATCTATCATTACAATTTGGGCACTATGTCACTTCAATGAATACAATAAACAATGGCTAACAAAAGGAACTAAAGGGGTCCAGAAGTCTTCAAATGTCTCTTCAAGCAATTATCCTCCTAGTGACAAATCTCCCATAAGAAAACACCTCCATAACTAACCAAGAGATGGGCTGCTCATCTCCAAACCAAATTTAACTACAAAAATATACAAGGATCCAAACACATAATTTCCATAGATTTGTTCAGGGGTATACACATAGGTCTACTGAAGACTCTTTTTAAGGTATTATAATTAAAACATAGAGAAGAAAACTCTATCCATGACAAAAAAAACAACAAAGAGCACAACAATGGGTGCCACAAGGGTAATTCGTGGTTAATTTTAAAGGGATAAGGGGTTGTATCCATGTTCTTGAGAATCAAAGCCAAATCCCTCCAAGGATTTGAATAAATATAAGTCCTCTACCTCGAAGATAGACATGAAATGAGACCCTCCACCTCCACATTAGGAATGTAACAAGTCTTCCACCTCCATGGTGGAGATGAAGTGGATGAAGGAATGTATGAGGCTTTCCTAGAAAAATCATATATATAACCCCAAGGACTTGTCATGCAGGCCATGTGGAAACATGGAGTCTTGACATGCCCTCATTATCATTCCCATATGCTCGCTAACCTCATTTGGACATCATAACAAGACACAAATTTGACATAAATAACACATAAAAACCTATAAGATAAAGCAATTAAAGTGAGGCTCATAATGCCATAATTTCTCAAAGATATAAAAAAGATTGCAAGAAAACTCACAAAGAAAAATTAAAGAAATAATAGTATAATAGATCAAAATTACTTAACACATGTAAACAATTGATCAATTCCATCAATATTAGAAAAATTTCAAAGCATGATAAAAGTTATATGGATAAAAACATACCTCGAGTCATCCACTTGATGCTAAGCTACTTTCTAAAATTTTACAAGAAGCCCCCAACAAGTCCAAGGAAAACCTCTTATAAAAACTCCCACCAATCAACTCTTGACATGTGTCTCTTGGGTCTCTCTTTAGCTTTACTTGTCAAGACATCCTCAAACTTGTATTTCCCTTCTAGATCCATATAAACTCCTAAGGGCCAAAATATACTCATAAATTAAGCCCACATGTGTCCCTATAGGCCACACTTAATGTTTTCATGCTTATCTTCTTTTAATTTCTCTCCAAGTCACTTCAAAATATCATTTATGCTCAAATTCATGCTCTACAAGTCATTTACACCTAAGTGAGATCAAGAGGAGTTAAGCACAACACCTAGAGATAAATACTACTTTGGCTATACACATCCAACACCTTCCAAAGTCTATAACTATAATCCAATAGCATTGTATCAAATCTAAAACATATCCAAACCAAAGCTGCTTTTACTATGTGCCTTGTGTCAAGAGAATGGATTGTTTATTTGAATTTATTAAGCATATTAGGATAAAAGTGAAATACATACACTTCACTCACATGGCAAGAACTACATTAATCTTAAAAATGTACAAGGAAGACTATATTCCCTTGTCCCCAGTGTCTTTTATGGAGCACCAAGTTTGAATAATAAAAGATAGAAGGGCCAAGGGAATATAGTATTCCTGGTACATTTTTAAAATTAATTTTAATTCTTATTAGGTAAAATTAATTTTCAATGGAATCAACATGTGTATAAAATTATTAATAAACACACTGATTAGAAATACATTGTGTGGAAATT